>OY978218.1:27534775-28134775 GCA_963854785.1 Vaccinium vitis-idaea
TAATTCTAAAAGGCCTCGTTTGATTCGCGGATTAACTGTCTGGGATAGGATTAATTATACCACTTTCTGAGTTATCTCACGTTTGGTTCCTGAATGACTCTCGGGATTATTTTTATCCCTATAAGGGGGGTATTATATAATTCCAAGGGGGAGGTGGGATTGAGTAGGATTAACAAATATGAGATTGTTTTCGAAAATATTCGGATGATATTGAAATTGTTCTAAACAGTATTTTCAAGATAATTTTTTTCAAAAACTATATTTTCTTAAAAAAAGTTTTCCCAAAAAAATATAAAAAATAATATTTTTGGAAAATAATATTTTTTTAAAACTTTATTTATTTAAAAAAAATTTCAAAAAAAATTTTCCAAAAAAATATATCCAAACAATTTATTTTGGAAATAGTCTTTTTTGTTTTTTAAAAATAATTTAAAATATGTTTTCAAAAAATGTTTGTTTTAAAAAAACTAATTGTGATTGTTTTGAAAAAAATATTTTCAAAATTGTTTCTTAGGTTTTTTTTTTTACAAAAACTGTTTTCAAAACTTTATTTTGTCAAAGTAATTGATTTCAAAACAATACTTTTCAAAAACTAGTTTATTATCCAAAAAAATGTTTTCAAAATTTTCTTATTTCAAAAAAACTATTTCAAAACTTTTTTTTTTCAAAATAAATGTTTTTCAAAAATTGTTTTCAACAAATATTTTTTTAAAAGTAGTTTTTAAAAAAAAAAATTTCTTTTGTTTAATTTTTTTTTTTTAATCTTGTTTTAAAAAAAAAAAAAAACTACTTTTGATATAAAGAAGTTATCCCATAAATAATCCTAAGCGAATCAAACATGGGATTGGGTAGAATTAGGGATGAAATTAATGTTAGGACAACTAGTCCGGGAGTACCAATCCCAGGATTGTTAATCGCATCTTTTTCAATCTGTGAATCAAACGAGGCCAAAACGTAGAGCATTTGCATTGGTAGTTTGTGCCACCTACACTCATTGGTCATTGCTTCAAGTCCCAAGGAGGGGATTTTTGGCAATTTTTTTTTCTGTTGGATAATTGTTGATGGTAAAGTAAAATACTTCAACCTCTTGTACTATATAAATTAGGTACACACTTCAGTCATAGGAGATATTACTCGAGACGAAGGTTCAAATTTTTTGCACATAAAAAATGTTTGATAATTTTTTTAGTATTTTCAATGCATGGTTTATTATATATTTTTAAAGTTTAATATTAAATTTTGCAAATAAAACACTTTTGACTAAAATTAAATCCAAATAATAATTTTTCACTCTACAAACAATAAAAAAAAGGTTTAAAACAGTCAATTCTCTTATTGGGAAAAAAAATTATGATTAAAGTTAATAACTTGATTAGTTAGAGAAAACACAGTGTATGAGCAGTACTTCTTTATATTTGATTCAGTTTGTTCTAATGGTATAGAAAAGTTTAGAGGTTATTTTAGTTAAATTAAGAAACTAAAATATCATGTTTAATCTTTTTACACTATATTAGTCCACACACACACACACACACACACACACACACATATATATATATATATATATATAATGTTTAATTTTTTTGAGGGGATGGAGAAGTAATCATCCCTCTCTTGCTCCATTTTATTTCCTCTACATTTCAACTAGGTACGACCTTCTTTGGTTTGGGTTTTAGATTTGATTTTTAAGTAATGATTGGAAGGTGAGATGAGGGTAATAATTGAAAATATGGGTTGAAGAGAGATAGAGAGAAATAACAATAATAAATGAAAATAAGAGTAATGATTGAAAGGAATGTGAGTAATAATTGAAAAAACCGGTTAGAAACCCAAAACGAACAAGGTCTGCCGTTAAAGTCAATGCTATGTTTCAGTTCGGATTTTAATTGTTAAGAGCATCTCTAGTCCTTACACTTCGAGTAAAAATTTGGATAAAAGCTTCATTTGGTATGAAGCAATCGAATGGACAAATCCAAATCCGAGCATAAATTTGAGTAGAAGTCTTATTAATGACATTGTTGTAAATTTGAGAGGGGAAAATAGGCTTACAAAATTTGAGTAAAACTCAAAATTGGTGTAGGTTTCAGTAAGGATTGGAGTTGGTTTTGACTTCTGAAGGTTTTTTACTCAAATTTGAGTTTAAATGACGAATTTGAGTAAGGGTGGGTGATGCTGTAAAGGATAGATTTAAGGTTAAGTGATAAAGGGAGTGGATGTAACAGAAGATTGGACAGTTGTAAAAAATCTAAAGCTAGTACAGAGGTTTGGAACAGAGACTTGGTACAGGTTATTTGAAGCCCCCTTAGTCCTTTATACCCTTAACGAATAGGAGAGCAATTTTGTTGACCTTCGGTGATGGTATACTCATTTCGTATCTTAATTCGATGATCGAAACAATCCTTTTTGTCCAAATTCACTTGTTAGAAGATCGTGCAAAATGTAGTTCAATCAGATAAAGGTAATTACTTCATCTAAAGTTTTATTTATTTTCCTTACCATTTTAGTTAAAAAAATCGAACTTCACTATCAATCGCTCACCAATATTGGATTGAATTCACTTTTTGCATGAGGTCCTAAGAAATCAACATAGACAAAATGAATGGTTTTGACTCTCAATATGAGACATAGAATGAATGCACCCTCGCGATACTGAATAAAGCAAGAGTGGACAAAATTACTCTAATGGCCCCTAGTCTATGTAGCACGGACACGGACACGGATACAGACATGGATACGACAATTTTGAAAAAAGGGACACGGACACGGCGGGGGACACGGCAATATATATATTAATTTATATATAAATATTATAAAAAAATTTAAAAAAACTTAAAAATTTAAAGATTGATAAATACAGTTTGACCCCAAATTTTTTTAAAAATTACAATTTGACCCCTGAAAATTAAAAAATTACAGATTGACCCCAAATATTTTTAAAAAAATTGCAATTTGCCCCCTGTCGTGTCCCCCAACCGTGTCACCCGCGTGTCCCCGTCAAAAAATTCAAAAAATTTGGGGGACACGCCACGTGGCGTGTCCCATACGTATTTAGCCATGTGCCCGTGTCCCATACGGCAATACGGCGCCTCCTAGAAGTGTCGGTGCTTCATAGCCCCTAGTCTTATGTCTTGCACTTGTGCTCGTGTGTTGTGTCATGTATGCACTCCACGTCTACCCTCTTTGCCTTTGGCGTATCATATATACAACCTTAATAAGGACCAAAATAAAGCGTCAAGGCAATCTATCCCTATCGTTTATGCTCAATCATTCCTTAGTACTGCCAAACAAGGTAACCCAATCACCGATTACTCCAAGAAAGACATCTATGCCCATTTGTACTCATCCAATTGCATATCCAAATTGAAAACTGAGCCTTGATCCTCAAAAGGGTTTTCTTAGTATCCGAAAACAGATACTGGGTCTCAATCACTTCCTCAATCCGACGAAGGGATTTCGAAGATTGGGAGAAGAAGAAAGTAAAAGCCATGGCAGTGCCATGGGGTATGACCCTTTGGATGGTTAGAATGGTGTGGGTGGCCCTTAGTGGGTGGATCACATCATGCTTGACTGTAGCAGATGAGATCGCTATATCTCTCCGATCTGGTGATATAGGTCCTTTCCATGTCGGTTGATTTGGAGAAAATTGTAGAGTCAATTCAGCCCCTGCTCTGGTTTTTCCTTGTAAATTCTCTGGTTAGTGTTTGATATTTTGTTTTCTTTTTGTCCGATCAAATGGTTTTGTGTTCGTATGATCTGATTAGTTGAGTGCATCGATGCTTTGAAATTCAGATTGTTAAATATATTGGTATTAATCCATTTTGGTGCAAAATCGAAGTTTTAATTTGCAGTTCCAATTTCACCTCATGTTGACGGGCACGGGCAACAGGGCTCTAGGGCTCTTGGGGTAATTTGGGAAACTTGGGGACTGGAGCGACAACCGGGCCAGGCAACGCATTACTATATTACTGTGTTCATTTCACATTTCTAAAAAGATTCTTTTCCCATCTTTCATCTCTCCAATCATTTCTCTCTCTATTCATATCCCTTCTCCAATAATTAATTCTTATTTCTCTCTCTATCTCTCTCCAATTATTACTCTCTCTCTAATTATTATTTTTTCCAAAAACTCATCCAAACACTTTCTCAAAAATATTTCTCAAAATATTCTTCTCAAAATTCTCAACCAAACAGAGTGATGTGTGAGCCCGTGGACAAGGCCTCCCTTACAGAGTCTAGTGCCTGAATTCGAATCTCACACTCCTTTGGATGGAGGGTTCGAGATAAGAAAGGGTTCTGCGAGGAAAGGGATTCTCACCCCTGTTTGGATGGCACCAGCGGCAAGAGAGGGAGAGAGAGGGTGAGATTCCGGATCCCCTTCAAAGCTCCATTTCCTTTCTTGCCAATAGTGGTGCTATTGCGTGAGAAAGGGAAGACAACGTCGACTTCCGGCAGCCGTGCGGTCCACCACTCGTCGGATTGTCGTCGTACTTGCACCGTTGTCTTCGTCTCGTCAAGGTGAAGCCGGGTCTATGATCAAAACTGAGTTTTGAGGTCACCGGAGAGTTGCTGGAGATGAGAGAGGTCACCAGAATGGGAGGGAGAGAGAGTGATTTCTTAGGGTTATTTGGATGCTTTGGTGAGAAACCCCTCCCCTTTCTTTTCTTTTCTCACTAGTAAGGGAGATCCCTCCCCTTCTCCTTTCTCCTCTCACCAGCCAAAGGAGCTGTCAATGCAGCGAATGCAGTTTCCCTTCCTTCTGTTGCTCTCACAGACTGCAATCCTACTTACAGATATCTTTGTATGACTTATTTTTGGGGTGCTGCTCTATTTTACTTATAGGAGGGGTAATAGTCTAACTGATGTGGACTATTTTTCTACTTGCTGTTTTGCTTCCAATTTTGTTGTTGCGACTTACTTCTATTTCGTTTAAGGACGACTAAACTGGTGAATGGGGGGGATTCCACAAGAATTGCAAAATTTCTGCATTTGGTTCATTGGCAATAAACCAAAAAAAAAAAGAATTACTACTACAAAAATTACTGCATCGGTTGGTGATAACATAAATAACTCGCACCAAAAAGTTGACTCACTAGTCTTATATGTACTTGCACGGATTAATTACTCTTCTCAAGAATTATAGTCACAACTTGTATCTAAATTTTTCATACTTTGGTTTTGGGGACCTTGATTCACAAGGATATCTAGGTTGGCAACTCAATCTTGTGCTGGTGATATACCATACGTGGGGTCAATGACGCATTAGATTTGCAACAAATTGAAGAGGCTTTCATGGAGTGACCGTGTCAGGGTTATTTTACTTTGTTATTTTCTTGATCAATTGGCAACTATACTCGTTTCCTTTTGTTAACAAGTTGTAATGCAATGCTCATATTTGCATAGCCAGTTTATCTGATCATCAATGTTCTTCCATGCCATCTCCTTCTTATCTGAGAATGGTGATTTTGGGGACAAATTGGTTCAATTCTAGGTTCTTTACTTCTTTCTATGGCACTAGAAAAATTTCACTCCAATTTTTTAGTAGGCTTTCTGGTTGGACTCTATTTAAAGATGAGTTCCTTTTCATGTTGTTTTCAGAATTTGATTGCAAGCTGCAAATTAAATGCCTTTTATATTATCATTCATCTCAGGCTGTGATTTTTAGGCTGATCTTTTCTTTTGTTTCTAGTTGATAGATGTTTTGGGTTACAAATTCCACTTTTATGATGTGGCTGTGAAAACTAATCTCCTTATATTCATTAAGGATTTACAAGTACGAAATGAATAAAGTGCGTTTGTGAATTTGGTACTTTTCAGAGGTGGACTCCCACTGTGCCAAAGATAATCGGCCCATGACATAGAGCTTGTTTATTGTGTATTTGGTTCATTGCCTCTTGCTTGTTAAAAAAAACATGGGTGCAAATTTCTTTATCTCCTTCATGAATTCTATTTTCTCATTTGAGTGTTGGTTACTGTCAGCACTCAGTAATCAGTATATACTTGCTCGTTTCTTATTCTATGAGATTTCTTGTATATATACAGTTCGTACGTCTTATCCATCTTCTTACTTGACTTCTTCGAGTAGTTGAATCTTCCGTCCCCTAGTTTAAGATATCTGTCCACTCCGGCCGATCAAAAGAATCTCCCACCCCTCGTTGTTTTCACCCCAGCCAAGAAATCGAGTCTTCCATCACCTTAAATATATGATTAACTTCCAGAAAACCTTGTTTTGTTGGTTACCAAGGCTTAGCTCGTGTTTCTGTCTCAAATTTCCTTTGGTTGACTACTATAATCACCCCTTTGCTGTAAGTTTTTAGCTTTGTGATTCAGACACCATTTGTCATGCCTCTTGGTTCTCAAGGGCAACAAACTCTTGTTCTTGAATATGTATTCTTGGGGGAACAACTTGATTTAGTTTCGGAAGTGCAAGGCATGTGATTCCTTTGAGGTTTTTATCATGGTATTGGATAGAAATAAACGCTACACCCCAGTGACTTGAAGTTTTGAAATTTACGTTGGAAGTACAGTACAGTTTCTTTCCAAAAGGGTGAATTTGGCAATTCAAATCGCAATCTTTTCAGTATTTGTTTCGTCAAAGGACAGAATTAACTGGTATGGAGTAATATATAGGAAACGGTAGAGGTTTGAAGTAACATAATGCCCCTAGAAGTAGTTTTACTGGACTAATTTAAATCGACAAATTCTATAGTTCATCGGATTCCAAATATAAAGTAGAAACTCAAAAAGTGCCTTGACTTCTATCTGGGTAATCTACGAATCCTACCTCTATCATACCACAATACAACACATTACGCTTAGCATGTTCATTTGGTCCATATGGTTAAATTGAATGTTTAGATGTATGGGGAAAGCATCTGAAAAAATCATCTGTTTTGCTGGGTTCAGCCAGTTCTATGGTTAAATTACACTTCTTGTGGATAAAGTAATCTAACATCCCAATTTGCTAGCATGATGTGATGATCTTGTAATGAGGTTGCAATTCTTTTTTGGCCCTGGTGAAATTCATTTTCAAAGGCTGGAATAGCTACTGGATGATGACAAGTATTTTAATCCTATTATCAGTTTTCACAATCTCGTAACATAATGTTATACTATACAGCTTCCGTGAAAGATCTTACAAACCTGTTGTTTCAATTCCTGATTGTTTTGATTGATTTATATTTCTCATTCGTAGATTGGTACAGTTTCTCATCCTTTTAAAACAAGTTCAATTGTTATATCCAGCTCTCATTCTTATGCGACGACGGCGATGGTTTTGACAAAAAAGATTCAGTTCTTGGTTTTGTCCCTTGCTTTGAAAGATTCTCATTCGAACTTCTGCAAAAACCACTTTTCAAAAATTCGTTTCAAGACGAGTGTTTTTTCTCCTCCCTTGTGGAAAAGCATTAGTTTCCTTTTGGTTTCTTCTCGTAATTTTTGATGGCATATTGGTAGCTCACTATGCTCTGATCATTTGTTTAATTTCTGATTCATAGAGTCTTGCTCAAAGTGATTGGGAGATAAAGCTACTCAACTATTCGCGATCGAAAACTTACAACGTAGGAGCCCAACATGGACTGATCATGTTAGTGACTGATTTTCGGCACGACAGAGCTTGTTTAATGTGCAGTTGTTAACCTTATTTTATTTCTTTATAATCTTTGCTGTTACTTTTACTAGTTCCTCAGTTGTGTTTTTCTCAGTGTTTCTGTTCATAGAATGAAGGTCATGTTTCCTAACATACTGATACTGTCATTGAGAACTTCTTTTGCTAAACATGGTTGCGCGATACTTCTGAGTTTTCAGGCATACCCACTGCATGAAGCTCTTAGTCTTACTACTCGAACACCAACTTACCAGCCTCGCTTCGATGTCACCATTTTCCCCTTTTGTTACAGTGACTTGCCACACCTAGCGAGTCCAATCGTGTTTTCGATTGCTTGGATGTGTTTTGATTTTTACCAGTAAAAATAAATCAAAATTAAATTAAAACTGTAGCGCGGACATAGCCACCAGATTTGTGTGGCAGTAGCGATGTTGGCTCTGGCAGAGTTAAGAACTCCAACTGTTGTTGGCTTTGGCGAACTGTGGTAGATCAGATTTTGGTGGGGTTTGATAATTGATAAGGCTTTATATAGTGACAAAAGGAGCAATGGACTAGGTTTTTGAGGAGTTCGTGATTTGAATAGCCATTTTGGTTAGGTTATTGGAATGTTGTACGTTGACTCAAAGTTATTGATCTCGTACTATACAAGCTGAGATGTATCCTACCGGCCAAAAAACAGGATACACAACTATATATTCTGTCTCGGTTGAAATACTGCCCAAAATTCGGTAATTTTGGTATGTTCGGGCCATTTCGGGCTATCTCGGGAATGTTCCGGATCCCGTCCGATACAAAAGCGCAGGATGTTTTCTGGCAGCACACTGTGAAGCACAATAGAGTGTAGAGTGTAGACCATTGGGCAGGCAGCTCTGTAAGTTGCAAAATACAATATGCATACTTTCGTTGATTTTTATTTATTTTTCCTTTTCAAGGTGTATTTTGCCAAATGGAAGGCATATGTGGATACCTACCTCACCATATTAAAAATTGTAAATACACCAATTCTTCTGAAGAATAAAGTAAGTATAATTATAACCTTTAACACTTATTTAAATATTTTCTTCTTCTTCTTTTGTTTTCCTATTAGTGCATTAGTGATGAAATAAATAAATAAAAATTAGAGGATGCACTAATAAAAAAATAGGTAGGTAAAAAAGAAAAAAAAAATAGTAGAGGATGTTTAATACTTCCTTTATTTTGTCAAAAATATAATAAAAGAGTCGAGATAATTTTTTTATATGGTTGATAAGCCATTTATATGTGTCTTTTATTTCTCAAAATACACAGAGGAGAGAATCCATGATTATCAAAACATAAAATAAATAACTAATTCTACAAGTTCTGAGTAAAATATAGTACTAACTTAAATCTAATTTTGTTTGATAATTAGATCACAAATAAGAAATTAAAAACATATACAAAAGGAGTTAACGATAAGTTACATTGACTTCATCCCTGAAAAAAAAAGTAGAAATCAAGACATTTGGGTGGGGCATATGATGATTTAAGAAGATATCAAGATACAAATGCATTTCTCTTGAAAAAATATAGTATTTCTGTTGTTTGGAGCGAGAAAATGAAAAGAACATAAATAAAGATTATTACCTGAACAAACAATCTTGTTTATCCTTTTCCTCAACCAGTTTAATATCTGAACATATGATCAGGGTGTAAGAGCATCTCCAATGGTGTTTCATTTTTAGACCTGAAATGATGAGTTTCTTCACATCACCTTGGTCTGTATGTGGTGTACTCATAGCATTATTGCATGCAAATATATGCATTTTTTAGGTACTCAAATTAGTATATTATTTAGTGTGCTATTTTTCCTTTATGTTATGATGTGATAAGTTTGACCATGTATTTACAAACGATCGTTCATCTATTTATATTTAAATTCAACTTGTTGGAAAAGTAACTTCTCTATTTTTTCTTCTTGACTTTTGCTGTAAAGAGTTTTCAGGTTTGTTAGGTAAATAACACTCTATTTAGTCCGGGAGAAGAGGGATGAGGAGGGAAGCCGGATGAATCATCCGGGTGGGTTTTGTTGCTGCCAAAAAAAGGGATATGGCTGAGAAGAGGGACGAGGGGGAATAAGGATTAAATAGTCAGGGACGTAAAACGCCATCCAAACGGGGCCTTTAAGTAACTTATTAGAGCATTATCGATCATTACTCTTCTTTTAGGCAAATCCAAAATTTGAGTAAAATCCGCTTAAAACTCATTTACTCATTTTGAGTTTTACCTTTCTTCTTACCCAACTTTGGTGAAACCCAAATCCATACCATTTTTTTTTTCTCAACCCCTCTCTCACTTTCCTATTAAAAAAACACTAGATTTGGATTAAAAAAAATAGAATTTAAGATGACGTACCCACGTTATGGGTCACAATTAGTCATGCTGTTAGGCCCCAATTGGATGCAAGATGAGTTTTGGGGGATAAAATAGTGAGAGGGAATAAGATAGTAACAAATATTATTTATCAATGGTGGACCTACATTGATGTGACATTTATAGAAGAAGATTAAATAATGGATCCGGGGAAGGTGTTGTGCACCCCTTGGCCGTCCAATTGTGTTTTGGACGGTTCGGATGTGTTCGGCAATTTTAATTTAATTTTGATTTATTTTTACTAATAAAAAATCATAACACATCCGGACCGTCCAAAGCACGATCGGATGGCTGAGAGGTGCACAACACGATGCAAAGCACCCAGGTGCACAACACTCCCCCCAAATCCTTAAATAATATACTTGGTTTGGATGAAAAAGGGGGAAACTCCTTGGTTTGTTTTGACATTTAAATGGGGGATAAGGTTGAGTGGATGATGTAAAAACCTGAAAAAAGACTTATTTGCCCTTGTGTAAGGGTCATATTAGATTTTATATTAATAGAAATACATAAATACAATACTAATTAAATTGATTATACTTGTCAATTCCTTTTATTAATTATAATTATTCATTATAATAATAATACATACCACCTTTTTTTTTTTGTCATTTTTCTAATTTATACATCAATTAATTATAATTATAACTATTCATTATAATAATTATTGCCCTCATGCATTCCCATATTACATTTTATGCAGTTTTTACTTATATTAAATACAAAACTTATTAATTTTTTTTCACTTGTCAACAAATAAGTTATAACAACTAATTTTAATAATTTTGTATCAAATAAAAATTATTACATATTGAAACATTTTAAAAATATTTTTGGAATATATCACTAATATGTTTTAATTTTTTTGTAATTTACATATTAATTTAGTAATTTTAAATTACACCATTATATATTAAATGAACAAATGGACAAATTGAACAAGTTCTCTCTCATAAGAAAAAGAAATTTTATTGAAATCTCAAATAATTATACTAATTTATTCGAGATACAATTACAAAGGCTTAAAAAAAGCACAACTATTAATTCATGAAAAGAACAATTTATTAAACTCTTAACAACCCAACAAGCCAACAATGTAAAATACTTTAGCACAAATGTTTTTAATTTTTTCACATCGAATTAAAGATCTCGATTAGTAGTTTAATTTAGTGCAATAAAATAAAAAATTATGCGCGAAAGTGCTTTATTTTTGGATCCGAAAGAAATTTCAAAGGCAACTCAACAAGTCAACCAAACAAGCCAACAATGTAAAATACTTTCTCATACAATTTTTCAATTTTTTTTATGCATCTAATTAGAAGATCTCGATTAGTAGTTTAATTTGGTGCCAAAGAAAATGAAAAATTATGCACGAAAGTATTTTATTTTTTGATCCGAAAGAAATTGCAAAGGCAACTCAGCAAGCAAACCAAACAAGTCAACAATGTAAAATACTTTCGAATACAATTTTTCAAATTTTTTTCATCGAATTAAAGATTTCGATTAGTAGTTTACTTTGATGCAAAAAGAAATAAAAAATTATACACGGAAATACTTTCTTTTTCGTTTATCCAAAGGAAATTGCATTGGTAGGGTTTCTAGAATTGTGTGTGAGAGAGAGAGAGAGAGGGGGTAGGAGGAGGGGCACATACGTAATTTGGGAGGGGTAATAAAACAATAACAGGGTCACTCTTGTTATTATTTAGTGAGGGTAGAGGGAGGATTGAGGGGTACAAAATGGGGAGGGGGATAACTCATCCACTCCCTCCCAAAACTTTCCAAACCATGCATAGGGGGATTAGTCACCCGGGCCCAATAGTTATACCCCTTCTCATCCTCCATGGCTCCATCCAATCAAAGCCTTAGAGCATTCATCTCCACAATATGACACCATAAATAAACAAATGTTTTGTATCGAAATGTATATTCTAAGAGCATCCCCAATGGAATAATCAAAACATCTAAATAACCAAAAGTTAGCAATGTTTGTCCAAAATTTGGCTTACATTGGCATAATCAAAGTGGATTTGGGGTATGTGTTGTGAGGTAGGTGATGTGCGCCGTGTTGTGCGGCAAAACGACGTAGTTTTGGGCACACCTTTGAAGCTTCCAAGAGCTTTGTTTGGAGGAAGAAAACAATCATTACAAAGTGCCAAACCCAAAGTGCCTAAACCCTAAACCAAAAGTGCCTAAAGCCAAAGTGCCTAAATCCAAGTGCCTAAAACCACTATGCCCTACCCCAAAGAGCATAAATCTTTGAAAATTGAACCCCAAAATTGAACCCAAAATTAACTCTCCAAACAAGGCCTTAGAAGTGTACCAAGAAAATGAGCAAAACTACGTCGTTTTGCCGCACAACACGGCGCACATCACCTACCGCACAACACCTTCCCCGGATTCAATCAAAATTAACAACCTTTTAGCCAATAACCAAATTTTGGCATTTGGATAATCAAAAGTAACAACATTTTCTCAATAACCAAATTTTGGGGACCACACCCTATTTATAAGTCTTTTTTGGTAAAATGAATTCAAAGTAACAACATCCTCTCTCCATTTTTCAAATACGTATTTCAAAACTCAATTTTTTGCACTCTCTCTAAAAAATTTGAAATTATCAATAATAATTTTTTTTTGAAAATATGTTCAAGATTGGTCTCATTTTAAAGGCATTGTGAATATCTTTTAAATGGTAATACTATTATAAAAATATATATGTACACATTTAAAGTTGTGCCCATTTTATGAATAAAAATAGAGGAGTAGTACTTTTTTTTATTATGGACACAAAATACTATTGTGACACTCCACATTGTTAACTTTATAAATGTCTTGTATGGATAATCAAAGTCTGATGTGTCAACTTTTAATTATCCTGTTTTGGTTATACCACTAGTTATGCGCTAACAGTTAGGAAAACATTACTCGTAAAAACATTAGTCAAGACCACCCGCATTTTATGGCGGCAAATAAGTGTTTTTTTTTTCCCCACACAAACTTCGATTAAATTTGGAGACCAATTTTATCGTTTAATAGCAGAGCTCCTCAAAAGCAAAACTCCATGTGAACCGAGCCAAATGGATTGGTAACACAAGTTTAGAACCTGAAAATTTTCGAGGGAGCTAACTCTAATTGTCACCAACATGTAGTGACGGAGCCAATAGATCGGGGGAGTGGCATGGGACATCCCGGGTTCAACAAATACAACGTTATATACAAAACACATATATCTTTCTAAAGCAGCATTCCCAATAAGCATACTCAAAAAGAAAAATACTCAAATATTAAAAAAAATACTAAAATACAAAACGCTTGTATTTTTTTGGTATTATTAGAGCATCACTAGTGGTATACTCAAATATAGATACTCAAATATTGCCACATCACATTTTCAGTATTCATTTAATGGGTTTATAAGTTTGAGTATCTACTCTTCTACAATGATTCATTTGTGTCCATAATCAAAAAAATACTATTCACTCTATTTTTATTCATAAAATGGGCACAACTTTAAATTTGTACATATATTTTTTTATAATATTATTATCATTTAAAAGATATTCACAATACGTTTAAAATGAGATCAATCTTGAACATATTTTGGTAAAGATTAAAAATTGATAATTTCAATTTTGGGAGAAAGTGCAAAAAAATTGAGTTTTATTTGAAAAATGAAGAGAGAATGTTGTTACTTTTGATACGGTGTAGTCCCTAAAATTTGGTTATTGAGGTTTGGTTATTGAGAAAGATTGATAGTTTTGAGTATCCAAATGCCAAAAGTTGAGTATTTGTAACAAATGTTGTTAACTTTGAGTATTTATCCAAAGGGTTTGCTTCACATCCGGACTTTTAATTTCCGGACCTCATGATCCAAACATTTTTTTGCGAAAACTGCTTGGATCAAGCCCTTCCCGGTATTTTTTTTTGAAGATTTCCCGCATGGACCCTTGAAAACACCTTCTGAACACATTGGACGGATCGGATTTTCCAAAAATAATTTGCAACACAAAAAAAACCCATTTTTTTATTATTTCCGGGAGTGTGGATAAGAAGATTTCCGTTTATCCAAATACCATTGTGAGCCTCTTTTGTGTATCAAAATACTCATCTTTGAGTATTTTTGTGTGAGCATCACTAGTGGTATACTCAAATATGGATATTCAAATATTGCCACATCACATTTTGAGTATTCATTTAATGGGTTTATAAGTTTGAGTATCTACCCTTCTACAATGGTTCATTTGTGTCCATAATCAAAAAAATACTATTCACTCTATTTTTATTCATAAAATGGGCACAATTAAATTTGTACATATATATATTTTATAATATTACCATTTAAAAGATATTCACAATACGTTTAAAACGAGATCAATCTTGAACATATTTTGGTAAAGATTAAAAATTGATAATTTCCTTTGGACCCTTAATTATTTTGCTTTGATAGTTCTGAATTTCCTCGAGGTTAGTATAGTTTATGTTATTGCTGTATTTTTTTTCCCTTTCCATCTATATCCTGTCATAGGGTCCTTTTCTGAAGTAAGATGAAGGACCTGCTATTCATTCTCTGTTTTTTGAATATCAACCCTCGCAAAAAAATTGATAATTTAAAAAATTGATAATTTTAATTTTTGAGAGAAAGTGCAAAAAAATTGAGTTTCGAATTAAGTATTTGAAAAATGGAGAGAGAATGTTGTTACTTTTGATAGGGTGTGATCCCCAAAATTTGGTTATTGAGGTTTGGTTATTGAGAAATATTGGTAGTTTTGAGTATCCAAATGCCAAAAGTTGAGTATTTGTAACAAATGTTGTTAACTTTGAGTATTTATCCAAATACCATTGTGAGCCTCTTTTGTGTATCAAAATACTCATTTTTGAGTATTTTTGTGTTTGAGTATACCACTAGTGATGCTCTTAGTAGTTAACCTTAGGAGAGTGTGTTTTTCAAATATTAAAATAGATAATTAATCTACGAAAATGCATATTTTGTTTTGTATTAAAAAAAATTAACTTTAGAGTACCTGTAATTTAAGTATTTATTTTGGATGCCACGTCCAAATTTAGAATCCCGACGCGTCACTGCCACCATGCCGACTAAGGTGTTCAGGGTTCAGGCCACCTCCTTCAACCACTCCCTCTCTCTGGCTACCCATCCGGTCACCGGCAATCCCTCCTCCTCATTTGAACATGACAATTGACGTATGTCATTTACTTGTCAAATTGGGAAGACTTCGTACTAAAGAGTTTTTCCCGTCGATGATCATCGGACAGTTCAAAACTCTTGCTTCATTACCGTTGACGTTCTCTCTCAAAACCCAACTCAAAAATGGTTGCACGTCTTATGCTCTCAATCGCTTTAAGACGACATAGAGATTTTACCATGAATCCCCTTTTGAGGCCTTTTCGAATTCTTGTACCCACCATATGCAATCTTAAGCTTCAATGGAAATCCCAATCCTACCAATATCACTCAACAGAAAAACCCGCATTTTCCAAATCATCGATACCTCAAATAGATGATGCAGTGTATCAAAATGTGGCAATCTCGAATCGGATGATCGCGAAACTAAGCAGAGAACGTCGAATAGCAGAAGCACGCCGGCTGCTTGATAAAATGCCTGACCCAGATGTGATTGCATGGACGAGTGTCATTTCGGCGCATATTAACCGGGGAATGATAAAGGAAGCAAGGGAATTGTTTGATAGAGTGGATGCTAAGAAAAATGTGGTCACTTGGACTGCTATGTTAAACGGGTACTTAAAAACGGATGATTTTTCAGAAGCAGAGAAGCTGTTTAATGAGATGCCTTATAAGAATGAGGTTTCTTGGAACACCATGATTGATGGGTACGTGAGAAATGGCCGAATTGATTCGGCTTTGAGTCTGTTTGAGAGAATGCCGGTTAGGAATGTGGTTTCTTGGAACACAGTTATAAATGCGTTGGGCCAATGTGGGAGAATTGAGGAGGCTAGGAAGCTTTTTGATTGTATGCCTAAAAGGGATGTGATTTCTTGGACTGCGATGATTTCGAATTTGTCGAAAAATGGGAGGATTGATGAAGCTCGGATGGTTTTTGACTCGATGCCAGAAAGAAATGTGGTTTCATGGAATGCTATGATTACAGGTTATGCTCAGAATTTAAGGTTGGAAGAGGGTTTTGATTTGTTTGAGAGGATGCCAGAGAGGGATGTTTCTTCATGGAATGTGATGATCACAGGGTTTGCGCAAAATGGTGACTTAAACCAGGCCCGGAAGTTGTTTGACGACATGCCACAAAAGAATGTGATATGTTGGACAAGCATGATTAAAGGGTATGTCCAAGATGGTCAAAGTGAAGAGGCATTGAGATTTTTTTCAAGAATGCTGGCGGCTGATGGCATAAAGCCAAATCAAGGGACTTTTGTGAGCGTTCTTGGTGCTTGTAGTGATTTAGCTGGTCTCAAGGGGGGACATCAAATTCACCAAGTAATTTGCAAGACAGTACATCAAACCGATGCATTTGTGATTTCGGCACTTATAAATATGTACTCAAAGTGTGGGGAGTTGGGTACTGCCAGGAAAATGTTCGATGATGGGTTTTCAAGCCAGAGAGATTTGATCTCATGGAATGGAATGATTGCGGCCTATGCTCATCACGGATGTGGAGTTGAGGCAATCGGTTTGTTCAAAGAAATGCGCAACCTTCGAATCCAACCGAACGATGTTACATATGTGGGGTTACTTGCAGCATGCAGCCATGCTGGGTTGGTTGAGGAGGGGTTAAAGTACTTTGATGAGCTCATAAGAGACAGGTCCATACAAATTAGACAAGATCACTATGCATGCCTAGTTAATCTCTGTGGTAGAGCAGGGAAGCTCAAGGAGGCTTTTGAATTCATTCAAAAGCTTCCAACTGAACCTTCCACAAACGTTTGGGGGGCTCTACTTGCCGGATGTAATGTTCATGGCAACACAGATATAGGGAAGCAGGCTGCAATGAAAATTTTGGAGGTGGAGCCAGAAAATGCAGGTACTTATATGTCGTTATCTAGCATATATGCTTCAGCTGGGAAATGGAGAGAAGCTGAAAAACTTAGGTTCGAAATGAAGGACAAGGGGTTGAAGAAGCAGCCGGGTTGTAGCTGGATTGATGTTGGAAATAAGTTTAATGTGTTTGTAGTTGGTAATAAATGCCATAGCGAGCCTGAATCTATTTTTCCTTTACTTAAAGACCTTCATGCGAAAATGAAGGATGCTGGGCGTGTATCAGACGTCAATTTGATAATGGAGGAAAATTTCCCGGTAGGGTAATTTTTGATATGCGTCGTTTGAATGTCTATAAAATGATACATGGAATTAGCCAGTTAGCGTGAGGATAATGTGATGATTATCTGTATTTGCCGTTGCCAGCCAATATCGCTAATATTTTGTTTTGAATCTTCTAAGCTATTACCGCAGGTCTAAAAGAGATATTCCAGAAGCTCATAAGATAGCAACCCGATAGCTTATCTGCATTTCGGACACTCAGTTCGTTTTTGTCTGGTCATCTCTATATATTTATGCTAACTGTAGACATTTTAATTTTCGGTCAGTTGGAATTTCTGGTACAAATAAACGGGCTCAAAACCCCTAGAGTTGAAGTTTTTGACCCAATCGACGAAGCATTACCATTCTATACGACGAGAACTTACAATATTGACGTTTTACTGAAGGTATAATACATCCCAAGGCCAACACAATTCCTGCTCGTATAGGCTGTCGTTATACTCATTTAGCCCAATCAAGGTCACCAAAACAAATCAAGTAATAACACTGCAGAAAGTCTACCGATGCCCTGTTCCTATTTCCACAATTGTACTCTTCAAAAGATAAGGGAAGTAAAATAGTTTTTAGGAAGCAATTTCATTCATATAGAGGGAAAAACCTAGCATTAAATGAACAAGTATCTCCTGGTCATTCCTCCAAAAAACAAGTTTGAGGCAATTATGGGAAAGCCACAGAGAAAATCAGTATTCCACGAGGGAGAATTGCACCAATCATTGCCTTCATAACAAAATTTATCCGCATGAAGATGAATAAATAAGCTAATTCTATACGAAAATGGCTCGTCTTTGTTTATTGATCACGTATACAAAGTTATAGAAGCAGATGAACCGGTAGGAATGCAACAAATCCTACCCGTGCAATTATTCTCTCCGGGAAAAAAGATGAAGAAAGCCAAAAAGAATGAAGCAGGAGAAAATTATGGCATTGTAATCAACTTTTTCGAGCCAAAGCTGCAGCAATCCCACCAACTATAAGTCCTACAGCAGTAGCAGTGATACCAATTCCAATAACACCATCTGCACAACAAAAACACTTTTGTATTCAGTTCCTTCGATTTGGTGATATTTAGGCTGTGTTTGGATTGGATTCATGGAGAGAGAGAAAAAGGAAGGGTAAAAGAAAGAAATTGTATAGATATGTTTGAGCAGCTTTTGTCATGCATTTCTTTTTTCCCCCGACAAATCTCTGCACAAATTCAAGATCCAGGATCCAAAAAGAACAAAATCAGGATCCAAAAAGAACAAAATCTAGAAGTTACCTTTGGCGATTCGATCTTCAACAGTCTTCTTGAGAGTCAAAGCCTGCCTCCAATCAGGGGCAATCTGCAAAAAGGTGAAATAGGTAAGTAACTATTCAAGATACATTGAACTTGCCAGAATTTTATAATGGAAAACTAAAGAGAAAAACTATTAGTTGTGTCAAACTATCACTCCATTTTCAGAATGTAAAAAAACAACCTAGAAATGAAGAAGCAAACAAATTTGCTATCACCAAGAAAATCTAATTATATGTATATTGCCCAAGTAATCGTCGTCGAAAAAACTGAACGATGATAAAATAATTAGAGCTGGTGAAGAGCTAGAAGGAACAACAAACCTCCAAACATTTTTCTGCAAGCTGCCTGCTCCTTGGATATTCACCGCTTCTGTAATATCCAATAGCCAAAAGATAAAGTTTTTCCCTCTGTTGCAATGGACTGCTACCGTTCGCTAGTGAGGCTGCCAAAGAAAATTTGTTTAGTTTTCTGTAATGGCTTAAAATTCCTCTAAACTGTAAGTGGATACCAATAACATTTTTTTTCCCCCAAGAAAACACATAGGGTAGCCAACTGCTTGTGTGAAGCTTTTGAAAACAAAGGCAAGTTAAATCACAAAGGGATAGTGGAAGGCAAATGAACGACCAATAACATGAAAAACGCTGATCAATTCATGCATCAAAAGGAAACGATGGTGATAACTTCAAGCCAAATGTTCTGTACTTCAATACAAAACAAATGTTTCATTGATTAACTTGTAACTGTTTACTGACAGATCAGCTCCAAGTCCCAAATTCATAGTTCGCTATGTTCAGTACCTTGAACAGCTTCTGAGGCAAACAAGTACGGAGCAAGAGATGCAGACTGCAATCTATCCCAACTCAGCTAGAGTAATTCCCTATTGGCCAGTATTACCTCCCAAACAAGCATGTGAGCCTAAGGAGCCTCGCTACTACATAGCGATTGGTTTTCAGTTGCTTTTCTTCTTTGTTTGTGCCAGAAAGTGCACCTTGATGAATTGCAAACCCAAAGAAATGGATCTATGTTTACCTCTCCACGTGAGAGTCAAGGTACACAAGTGGGAGTGGTAGATTTTGTCCAACATTGGTTACTAATCACCACTGAAACTCTAAATGACCTTAGGGAGCCACCCATTTATTGCTAATTGGTTTGAAGTAAGATGTAAAAAACTAGACCACGACTATGGCAACGACTAGTGTATTAGCAACATGCAACTTTAACAAGCCTACTAGCTACAGGTTCCCTTTTCTGCCATTGAAGGACACATATGCTTAACCGTATAAATAGAGGCAAGATCATGGTGAGGGGGTAGTCACAGTGAAGACTAGTGACAGAGCTCAACCTTGTAATGACAATTTTTCTGTGTGTGTGTGTGTGTGTGTGTGTGAGAGAGAGAGAGAGAGAGAGAGAGAGAGAGAGAGAGAGAGAGAGAGAGAGAGAGAGAGCTGGGATGGTTTTAAACACCTATCCAAAGCATTTTGAATTTAAGGTATCACAAACTTTGTGAGAGCGACCAGAATGCAGGGTCTTAAAGGCGGTATTATTTGTAACAAGAAGCTCAATGATCAAATGAGAAATTAAGGAACAGCAGGGTATCGAATTGAAATGGGTTGAAACTCAGGACTACATTGAGTTCACAATGGTACGACATACTAGAAAAAAAAAACGGAGAGTTGAAAAACCACAAATAAAGGGCAATGAACTCCAACAACTCCAAAAAATAGAAATGACTGGGTCGGGAATACAGTTTTTTAAGGTAAGACGTTGGATTGAATCCTAAAATTCAACAAAGATGAAGATAAAATTATTTGGTATTGACCTATTTGGTTCTAGGTTCTAACCTTCAAGCATAGCTATCCC
This sequence comes from Vaccinium vitis-idaea, assembly GCA_963854785.1. NCBI lineage: Eukaryota > Viridiplantae > Streptophyta > Magnoliopsida > Ericales > Ericaceae > Vaccinium > Vaccinium vitis-idaea. The sequence goes on from OY978218.1 coordinate 27,555,212, forward strand.
ACGCTGCACATCTTCTGGTTGTCTGGAATGAATGAGGGCCCATGATAAGCGCATAATGCTTTCACTCTTGACTTCATCTGAGACACCCTTTACAGCGTCTGCAACTTCCCTCTCACAGGCCTACATAAAAAACAGTCCTCAGAACAAAGACAAATTGACAGAAGATAATTCCATGTACATGGAAATAGATGTGTGAATGGAAAGGAGTCAACACAAAACAATTTTAATTTCTCCTTGCACGCTACTGAGCGAAAAATGAGTTGCAGCTAAACCACAGACAGCACCATAAATTGTTAGTGATGACATACATATTTCCATTGCCTAATTAGATCAGCTGTTATATGAAAGGCTAGAATAAGATAAAAATTACTACTAAATAGCAAAGGGTGGCAATCAGGGGTTCAGGGATCTCTGCCTATTAACCTTGAGGTTGCAGGTTCAAACTTGAGGGCAACCACTTTGTGCAAATAATGTAAAAGTTTTAACCCCAAGGATTGGCCCGGTGATCAAAACCTGAGACTTAGGGGTTTGCTCTCTCCTAAGTTTTCAGGATCAAAACCTCTCAGGTGCTTTCAACCCCTTCGCGACCAATCCATACAGAGATTGCTCTGATTTTAATTGGGCCCCTGTGAACGGTGGGATTGAACCGTGGGATTGGTACCCATGATTAGTTGACCGGACATTGAGTTACCAAACATAAATTACCAGAGACTAAGAATGGACCGCATCCACCACTCCAAAGGACTCAAGCCCCAAATCAGTCTGTACGACTTTAATTAGCCTCCAATTGGGTTCCAGGGCCAGGTCGAATTGCATGTAAGCTGGCCGGAAATCCAAAAAAAAAAAAAAAAAAAAATGGTCGCTTACCAAGTTGTGTACTCTATTTCACACCCAACGTTTTTTTCTCTGCAACGAAAATAAAAGAAGACAGCATGCGAAAATTTACCACGCAAGAGGGAAAAAAAGGAAAAAAATTAAGTGGTTTTTAATGGAGATGCTTACAGATATTGTATCGCGATCGGACCAGGGGAAGTAGTCTCCGCCGCCGAAGAAGGCGCCGACTGAGTCGATGAAAGTACCGATCTTGGCTTCCATTGGCTTTTCTCTTCTCTTCTCTTTTCTTTATGCTTCTAATAATAACTCGCTGCGTAAGACAGATTGGGGTGGACCGGTGGCGGTGGTGGACTGGTGGTGGTGGAGACGACGTAGGACAAGGCACGAGTGAAATGCGACGACACAAAACGGAAGGAAAGAGATTCGAAAATAATTTATACGGATTGAGCACGCGGTTGGGTTACGTGGTTAGGAGAAAACTATGTGATGTGAATCAAATGAAACTTCATGATTAAGAATTGGAGTAAGGTAAGGATCCCCTCTCTCTCTCTCTCTTCTTTTTTTTCTTTGTTTCTTTTTTTAATTGAATTTCAAAAAAAAAAAAAACCAACTTACTTCATTTTTTTTGTCTTTATTAAAAAAAATTGTAATTTTCTATGATTGATTGATTTGTCTCAAGAAAAGCATTGAAAAAGTAAGAAATTGAGACCGAAACTACATTTAAAAAAGAAAAAAGAAAAACCCAAAAGGTCCTTTTTTTTATTTTTCAAAAAATTGAATTCAGTCATAATTTTTTACTTTCTGGTTCATCTTGTCGAGACAAACAAATAATCTATAAAAATTTGGCGCAAAACAAAAAAATTTGAATAAAACAAAAAAATAATTGGCTTTTTATGGAAAACTAGGCCTAAGTTATGTGTTGTTTGATTAAACTGGAAACTGAAGTTGAAAGATGAAAATTAAATATCGAAAGCATAATGATTAAGTTTTTAAGTTATTTGATAAAGATATTAAGAGTTGAACAAAAAACTTTTGATATATAAATAAGAACTTTGGTTGTGCTATTTGTTATTGCATACTTTTAATTTAATTAATGGTTGTCATGTGTTTGTACTGGTGGTGGTGGTGAGGTGATAACCACATTTGACAGTGGAGTGGATAAATGATGGTAGTGATAGTTGCGGCGAGAGATGGTTTTGTGATGGTGGTTTGTAATGAAGCCGTCATGATGGTGGCTATAACGAGGGTGGTGTGGCAGTGATAGCGGAGTTAGTGTAGTAGAAGGATGGAGAAAGTGGTGGTCGTGGTGGTGTAAGTAGTTACAAATAGCTAGTGGGGGTGTAGTTGTGGTGGAGGAGAAATGAGGTCAATGTAATGCTCGAAGATGGTGGGGAGAGGATGTAGTTTTGGAGAGATGGCAGTGCTGGTGGTGGGGTGGAACCATGGTGGTGATGGTAGTAATTGGAGTGATGGTGGAGTGGTGGCAGTAATGGGAGTGAGGATGTAGTAGTGGTGGTGGTAGTGGTAAGGGAGATGGTAGTGGTAGTGACAGTGGTGGCGATAGTGGTTGTGGAGTGATGGTGGAGTAGCAACAATAGTCGTTAAATAGTTGGTGGTATTGATAGGTGGTATTAGTTAGTAGTGGTGGTGGCCATCGTGCGGGGTGTGGTTGCGGTCCCGGAAGACTGATATATAAGTACAAAGTGTTTGCCAATAATATTAGCTATTTTTAAATCCCATTGATCAGACGTCGATTAATATTATTTCAAAAGACATTTATCTTTGAACTATTTTTTTTTTTTTTTGCAGAATTCATTAAAAAGCTATTTTTGTTCTTCTGAATGTTAGAAAATGGGTTAAATTCCATGCAGACTCTCTCACCTATACCTCTTGGGCATGAAGACCCCTCAACTTAAAAAATGTCCATAGTGACCCCCTCAACAATGACCTTTAACCAATTAGATGCCTCCTGTCAAAATACCGATAATATGAAGGATGAATGCACCAAAATACTCTTGTAGTGGGGTGCGCTTTAGAAACTAGTGAGGGAATCGCCATGAAATTTAATAAAAAATAAAAAAGAAGGGTGCAATCATCAATTCAAGCATTCCTTTAACAAAGTTAGTTAGATTTCCATTCCAAATAAATAAAGGGGTTAGGGCGCATTTAAAGTTGAGAGAGTCTTCTTTTTCAAGAGGTATAGACGAGGGTCTCTATTGAATCTATCAATACCCTATAGTAATGTATTTTGCCAACAAAATCCTTCAAATCCCCAATCCTAATTTCCTAGAGTTTCTATTTATTTTTCCCCCACAAAAATCACGTACCCACTCCCTATTTCACTACCACGTTTTCCCCCTTTGTTTCCGCCCAAATCCCATGTTGAAAGTGTTGGAAATATTCGTTAGAATTTCTGTAAATTTATACAATTAGAGATAATGACATAACAATATAATAATATGTCTATCAATACCCTATAGTAATGTATTTTGCCAACAAAATCCTTCAAATCCCCAATCCTAATTTCCTAGAATTTCTATTTATTTCCCCCCCCCCCCCCCCCCCCCACACACACACACACAAATCACGTACCCACCCCCTATTTCACTGCCACGTTTTTCCTCTTTGTTTTCTCCCAAATCCCATGTTGAAAGTGTTGGAAATATTCATTAGAATTTCTGTAAATTTATATAATTGGAGATAATGACACAACAATATAATAATATGGCAACACTATAAAATAAGAGAGATTAGGAAAACTTATATTGATCGAGGCATGCGTAAAGCGCTCTCCTAAGAGAAGATATGTCCCCGCTTGCACCGAGTTGTGTGACATTCCACCCCCAAGATACAACGATCATCCACGGAAGCTTTGTGTGCAGCTAAAGCTTTCCACACGAATCAAGAATCGCCCGTATGCTCAAAACATTCAAGTATAGATGAAAATATGTAAAGCAAACATAGTTCAAAGATCACTCCCTATACATGTTAAACATGTGCTGTCCTTCTATTATTTTCATCTTTTACGACTCTCATATATAGAGCTATATGGTCAAATACACAAATCAATAGTTTTAAATATATCAACGAACGGGTAGAGAGTTACAATATGGGAATTAAGAATATTATAACACTCCATTATGAGGTTTGTGTAACCTCCAAATTTTTAAGGGGTAAAATAAATCGCTTTAAATAAATTAAAATTAAAAGATTTCTCCAATAATCCCCCACAAAGATTTTAATTTTAAAAACTTTGAATTTAGAATACAACATATAAGAGCATTTTTACTGCGCAATGGATGTAGGTACCTTCCGGGTTTGAACCTACCCTTAGTGAAAGTAAGTTTCATTTGAAGGCGCCCTAGTGAACTAAATGTCTTGAACTGGGTCCTTGAGCCAAACTTCTGCTTACCCCACACACAGTATGGGCAATTCGTTTTGATTCTAGTCAGGTATGCGTGTTACAGTCATGCGCACATATCCTGTATCATGACTGTCTTGAGGGAGTAGCCTAATCTCCCACAGTAGCGACCCCACTACCACACTCACTTAGGTGAGACCTTCAGGGTTATTTGTGACCAATACCCCGCATAATACCTGCCTTGGACTCATTCAGAGTTAAACTCTTCCTCAAGCGTCACAAAAAAAAAAAAAAATCACTATCACCATAGGAATGGGACTAGCGATACCCCTCATTAAAATGTCGCGATCTTTCTAGTCAACCTACAGTTTCGTTGTTACCCATTGAACCTTCTTCATGGGATTTCCAATCACAAAGGTTGGGTGTCCACTGTGATGACTAATTTATAGGATTCAGTCCCAAACCCCTCGATGTTTTTTTCGATTAGCCTCCACACTAATCTTTCTTATGCATATAGCATTTTACCTTTTTTCTTTTCAGCATGCCATTTTTTCCAAGGGACTCATAAAAAATTTGATATTTAGAACCCATCAAGCAAACACGGTCCTTTTATTTCCAACCGAAGCAACTCGTAATTTCGGATCTAAACAATGATCCATTTTTTTCCACTGATTCGAGGTAAATAAACAATCAATCTAGTTCTCTCAATGAAAGCCACATTGATTCGAGGCGATATATATGCTTTGGATCTAGTACATGTACTTTGATCAATATAAATTGAGGCAACATCAAACCCACATATTCTAAAATCAATCGAGGCTACAAGTTATTTATTTATTTTTTTATTTTTTATATATGACTCATAAAATGAGTTTGGTCCTTTCTTTTAAATCGAAACAACATATATTTTAGACCCATCAAATAGACTTGGTCTACAAGGATTTGACATTTTCCGTCCTCGGTAGCCAGTAGCCCTCTATTAGGAATCACTAATTTTAGTGACCATGAGTAGCCTTCTACGAGGAGCTACATATTTTGGAATAACTTGCATACATAATTAAAAATTATCGGAGTCTTATCTAGTTCCTTTCGAACCCCCACATTTCAAATATTTCCTTAAATTTTGTCAAAAATAAGTTTAAAGACCACTAAACTATCAAAATAAAGGAAAATATTCTTTTGAACACATGGATAAATTTGTAACTTCTCAATTCAATGTAATTATATGGAGAAAATATGAACCATTACTTTGTAACCCCCATATAGATACAAATTCAAATTGATCTCATAAATGTTCATTTTGGGCTAGCAAAAGAAACTGTTTTTATTCTTTAAATAAAACGAGTTTCCGGGAAAATAACTTTTTAGAATCAGCAAATTACAACTAATTCCTTTAAAAAATTTCTTTTTCCCACAAATCTCTCACTCCAAAATCAATTCACTATTAGAAAATTAACTGTTTAAATATTTTCTTTTAAATAAGATCAACGCTTGTCTTCTAAATGCACAAAATTTGTAACACCACCGGGCACCACCAGTTTTAAAATGTGTATAGTGTACCAAAATTGTTTGAATCCTTTTTTCAGCAACAAAAACTAATTTTTAAGAAAATTGCTCCAATAGAAGGAGCTACAAACCGGAGTAATTCTTTGTGAAAAACAAATTTTTGCTCTCCTAGTAGGCAGTAGCTATGACAGGCAACACAACTACTTTATGAGTTGCACCTTTAATTGACCACCATTACCCAACAACAATTACACAAATTTGGGACCTTGTATTTAAAACCATGAAAACAAAAACTGTTTTACATGCAGAGAAAAAATTCCCCCTCTTTTTACACCTTTTGTAATTGGAATGGACAAAGAGATTCCAAAATTACTGGACTCCCAATAAAACATAGTAGTAACGAGGAAACATAAACAATTCACTTTGTGGCACAAAAACATATCTGATGAAAATAGCATGCGTATAAATTCACAATATTGAAAGGAGAAAGATCTATGGACGTAAACTCTATACCAGTAAACAAAACCTTAAAAGTTTTCCGAATATCCAAAACTTCTCCCTTGGACGGAAAAGTAGAAAACCATTTCTTGCTTGTTACCTACCTTGAAGATAGCAAAGGAAAAAATTCTTTCCTAACATATATCCATTATAGCATTGGAATCGGATACGTGGAAATTTTAATCGTTCATAGCAGTAAAATTTAGTATGTGTTAGCCCAAGTCAAGTTAACACAGCACCCAAAAACTCTCCAATTTTTACAGAAAACTCTACCATATCTTCTCTTAGATTGTTGGAAATATTTGTTAGAATTTCTATAAATTTATATAATTGGAGATAACGACACATCAATATAATAATATGGCATTACTATAAAATAAGAGAGATTAGGAAAACTTATATTGATCGAGGCAAGCGTAAAGCGCTCTCCTAAGAGAAGATGTCTCCACTTGCACCGAGTTGTGTGACATTCCACCCCCAAGATACAACGATCATTCACGGAAGCTTTGTGTGCAGCTAAAGCTTTCCACACGAATCAAGAATCGCCCGTATGCTCAAAACATTCAAGTATAGATGAAAATATGTAAAGCAAACATAGTTCAAAGATCACTCCCTATACATGTTAAACATGTGCCGTCCTATTATTTTCATCTTTTACGACTCTCATATATAGAGCTATATGGTCAAATACACAAATCAATAGTTTTAAATATATCAATGAATGTGTAGAGAGTTACAATATGGGAATTAAGAATAACACTCCATTATGAGGTTTGTGTAACCTCCAAATTTTTAAGGGGTAAAATAAATCGCTTTAAATAAATTAAAATTAAAAGATTTCTCCAACAGAAAGTATAACGAATTAACCACTTCTTCATTTTCTACCAAACCCCATGCAATAAACCCATTGAGAGAGAGAGAGAGAGAGAGAGAGAGAGAGAGAGAGAGAGTCAACTGCCCAAGCTCACTAACTCACACCTCTCCCTTTCCCTCCCTCTCTCACTCAATGCCCCTGAAAGCAAATAAAAGTTTCATCCCTTCCTTTTTCAAGTCTCATTTCCTATACTAAGATTCTTGATTTTACGTCACTACTTCAGAGCATGTGGAAGCAAAAGCCATGAAAGCTACAAACAGACTATGCTCTTTCATTCTTCGTTCACAAGGTTCAACAACATTTGTCAAGTATTTTTTTTATTACTTCTTTTTTCCCTTAAAATTTTTACTAGTGGCTTTTGTATTCATTCAAATTCAAGTTTCGCTTCGAATATACTCTTGCGAAGATTTCTGATGTATTTACTCTTTGATGTTAACTTTTGGACTTTAACTGAATCAACTCTTGAATGTGCTATTGTTCGGTTACACAATTATATTGGTTCTCCACGTTTGTATATAGCATTAACCAGCATTGTGCCCGTTTGATGCACGGGCAACCGAAAAAAACGTTCGTGTTGATTTTTTTTCTCTCCGAGCATCGAACGAGCACAATACTAGTTTAATTTTAAAAAATAAGTCGGTAAAGTTAGGTTGGCTGTATGAGTATCATGGTTGCTTATGCATCTTTGTTAATACTACCTCGTTTTGTCCCATCAATTAATTCTGCTTAGAGAGAGAATCATTTTCTCTTCTACCACAAATCTCCCCTTTCCCTTCCAAATCTCGAAATTCCAAAGTTGCAGAGTCACCCAATCCCCATCATAATATCAAAATCTTAAATCCTAATTCCATTGCAGGAATTCCACCAATACCTTCAAAGTTAGGGTTCACAGAAGCTTCCACGAAACTGGCGGAGAATAAACATCAAAAGAGGTAACAAAACAAGGTCTCGACTATCCACGCTGTTGTATAATTTTGCACAAAAACACAAATCCAAGCACACAGGTACCGGTACATGGTATCCATATCCATTGGGCGCTAACAACACTAGTATATGCCCCGGTACATATTTTGGAGGGCAAGTTGGGGTTTGGTGAGAAATAGATGAAATTTTAAAGAATGAAAGTATGATAGTTGTATTCTTCAATACCACTTTTTGAGTTAAATATATATTACTTTGGTTCTTCAAAATGTTGGATTTTGAAGAATTGGATTGGAGATGCTTTATTATAAATTACTACTGATTATTTCGTTTTGTGTTCACCTGGGCCCACTTAATGACCATAAGGGAGAGATATTCAATGTTTGTCTCCAAATTTGGAAGGATATAATTTTGGCCGGATAAATGTTTCCTTGAAGTTCCAGTTCAAAAAAAAAGTATTTCCTTGAAGGGAGATGTAATTTTGACACCCAACCCCACAACCCTTGGCCAAATACTTCGACCCTTTATATCCGGCTTCAAATTTTGAAATTGCCAGTATGAATTACGGAAATGCCATCATTCATCGGTAACCCCTTACTCAAACGAACCCTATATAACTAATCACCCCACCAAGGCAAGTCGATTAATCATAGGACAACCTCCTTTTTTATAGTTACATAGTCAATGGAGCAATATCAGACACGTAATAGATTATGCAGTGAAGCATTCTTAATCTACACTTACAGTTTACATTCGTCTCTTTTCTGTTCATCTATGCTATCATATTGCCTCGATCGAAAGGTAGTTAATTTAAGCAAGGAACTTCCCAAAGTGTGGGACACCTATTTCCTTTCCATGTTTTAAACTCAGTTGAAGAATCTTTGTTGAATGTAATCTCTTGTCTTACACCTCTCTAGCAAGGCAGTGAAGCATCCCCAAGTGTTCTCTTGAGCAACTTATGTGACAGAACATATGACAGAGTAGGATAATAATATTGTTTCTTTTGGAATATGATACAGAAAAAATCAGAAACGTGTGTGAAAGTTCAAACAAAAATTTCTTAAATGCTTCCCTAAGATTTGTATTTGAAGACTAGTTTATAGAATGCCCCGAAGTGAAGGAGAACAAGATCCTTTTCAGTTTTCATGCTTTAGAAGGGCAAGGATTGAAGACGCTTTGTTGTACTTGAAGTTGGGAATGGAAATTGGAGCTGAAGTATCCTGTCACCGGAAAAGGAAAACCAGAGAAAAAATCACGAACCTTGTAAAGGTTCAAACAAGAATTTATTGTTAGAGCGTAATCTGTGCTGAAGTATAAGCATTAATTGGAAAGATGCAAAATGCTTTACTCTACCTATTGTTCTCACAAAATTTGTCGAAAATTGCATCCAACACTTGGTTTGAGAAATAAGTAAAGAAGGTACCTTTTTCCAACCACCAAGTTAGCTTTTAATCCACAAGAGTTTCCGTAGTATAGCATTTGGTACATAGGCAGATATCAGTTGTTTAGTTTATACCAACAATGGCTGCTCAGCAAATGTCCCTGGGAGAAGCTATTGAGGGTAGCAACAGCAGTAAGCTTTGTGCTGCGGCTGCTTCCATGGATGGATCAGTAAGCATTGACATCAAAGAGAGCGGTGAGAGCTTCTGCTCTTCACATAGCTCCAATACGTGGCTAACGTCCTATACGGTATTTGAAAATCCGTGCCTTGGTTCGCAGAAGCCTAAGATACAAACGGTTCAACCGATACTTTGTGAGGTTGAAACCAACAAGAAATCATATGATACGAGGGTGGTTTCCATTGGTCCCTGCCACCATGGGAAACTAGAGCTCCAAAATATTGAGAGGCTCAAAATTCCAATGGTACATGAGTATGCTGCAAAAAGGAAAATAAAGACTGATGAACTGTATGAAGAGGTGGTCAAGGTGGCTAGTGATGCCAGGAAGTGTTACGCTGAGGGCTTAACAGAGAAGTTCAATGGCGAGGAATTCACTCGTATGATGTTCCTTGATGGTTGCTTCGGCCTTCACTACATTTGCAGCATTGTGGAAGGGAACCGTGAAGGATTGAAGAATATTCAACAAATAGCCTCGGTGCGTCGAGACTTGTTTTTGCTAGAGAATCAACTCCCTTTCCTATTCCTCAAAGTTTTAATGAGAGCGAGTTTAGGAATTGCTCAAGGGGAAGAGATGATCATCGCTTTCATTAAGCGCATAAGGGGAGAGCCCCCAGAAGCAGTTGCCAAAAGCTTTTGAAATTGGGTGTTTCATTTGCAGTAGTTGGTATTCTCGTCGCTCAGCAAAGGACTTCAAGACTGTTGGGATCCACTTCAAGCCTAGCCAGACGTATCAGTTCACAGATAAGTTCAAGTCTACATGTACTTCTGGGATGCTGACATTTCCAAGAATAATCATCGACGACACGACAAAGTGTCTTTGCTCTTGAACTTGGCAGCCTATGAAACATGCCCTGATAATGCCAATGACATGGGGGTGACATCTTACATATGCTTCATGGATTCGATCATCGATTCAAGAAGAGGACGTGAAAGAGCTGCGGTCTAAAGGCATACTCATGAACTACCTCGGGAGTCACAAGCACTTGGCGGATCTTTCAATGAGATAACTACAGCGTTGGCTCCTAACCCTCATGCTTATATGCAAGTTAAGACCAGTATTGAGAATCACCATCAGAACAGTGTGAAAGCTTGGATAGCAGAGTGGCGCCATACATATTTTAGGAGCCCTTGGACTTGTATTGCTGTTGCTGCTGCAATTTTTGCCCTTACCTTGAGTGTCGTTCAGACTGTTCTGGCTGCATATCAGACTTACCTCACAGCCCACCCACCAAAAAACGATTAAAGAGTGGTTTTACTAGGTGAGGGTCCCTCTACTGGTAAAAGAATGTTCTAACAAGCAAGGATACTTCTGAGAAGGCGGCACGACACTCTTCGGTCACTGGGTCATTCAACTGATCCTTTCTCATTCTGACTTATTTGTTTCTAGATATGTTGTGTCAGATGTCATGCGTGATTTACGATATACCGGCTGTAAATGCTATTTTTCGTAATGGTGCATGTTTTATTTTACTAGTTTTTTTTTTTGGAATTATGTGAATGAGTGTTGCGAAACGTACAACTCTATTTATCTGTTAAATGTTCACACATGCGACAACTAACTATGTAGAATCAGTGTCTTTAACGTGTTCTCGGCATCTAGTGCCCTGCATTCTATTAAATATCTCCATGTCCTTGTGTGTCAAATGTTGTGTCCGTCGATAGGATATGTTCTACAAGTCTCCCTACGGGTCTGCATATTGATTATATACCTTGAGAAACAAATTGTTGGGAGGATAGGCTGTTCATGGCGGGAAGACAGTTGGGCAACACTACGTTTTCTTGTCATAGTCTAGGCGGTAATTAAGCGTTTTTACATTTTTCTGCAAATAGTGAGTCACCAATGAATTTGGCTTTACATGCGGAGAACTCAAAAAAGCGAAAGAAGATATCAAAGAGGCATTTAAGCAAAATGGGACTATTAGCCTAATGCAGGCTAGGCGTCTGATTAATAGCCTTGTTGTTAAGTACCTAATTTTATTTGGTTTTGAACCTTGAATATTGAACTTTGTGTTTGACTAATTATTTTTTACTACTTACTTTCTTAGTTGTTTACTGTAGTCTTAACTCATTTCTTCTAAATCTTAATTATATATGTCATGTCTAACTCAAACCTTGGACGAAGGAAAAATTTTAATTTTATTTTATTTTTAAAAGTAACCGATGAATCTCTAGATGCCCCTCTTCGACATGATCAGTGATTTTTAGATTACCTTCTTTCCTTTGTTATAACATTGCCACTGCCCACCCAACCCAGAACGATGGTTGGTCCACTTTAACTTACAAACATAAAAGAATTAAGAATAAATGAACTCAAAACTTCCACAGGAAAATGAAGCTTCTCAAAATGATCTTTATTTCCATTTCCCCTTCCTTCCCTGACCAGAAAAGAAGATTCTCATGTGATTTACGTGTCTATATATAGTTCCACTGTTTGTGGTTTACTAATTACATGGTGTTGACGTATTACCCCTTTGGTTTTGTTTAGATTTGATTCAACTATTAAATATAAGTGTGAAACTGGTGACACTTAAGATTCCGGAGTATTTTAGAGAAGTCTAGATATTTCCGGAATAGCTCGGAAGTTTCCGGTAACGTCCCGAAGACTCCGGCAAAATCAAGAGAGGTGGAGATGATCTTTCAACATATTGAAATTTGTCTCACAATGGTTAATTATAACCTCCAAAGCTAGTATATGAGCCTGGGTGGCCTTTCCACTCATTGCCAATTGGTATTGAGTTGGATGTTTTAACAAGGTATCAGAGCTAAGCTTTCGGAGAATTTTGGACAAAACTCTTGGTTATTGCCCCCATTGTTTGTGTCATAATTGCACCATGTTTTGTTGTGATCCCAATGTTGTGGCGGAAAAAAATTACCTCTAAGTCACATTTTGAAAACTTAATTTCCACTTGGTCAAGGGTTTGAAACTTAATTCTCACTAGGTCAAGTTTTTTTTTTTTTAGACCGAAACAACCACGCAATTATTCCTAGGTCAACTTTTTTGGGGGGTTTAGGCATTAAGGGCGTGTTTGATAACAGTTATAGGTATGAGGGGATTGGTAAAGAGGTAGGATTTAGGATTGAGATTGGTAATGAGGTAGGATTGGTAATGAGGTGGGATTGGTAATTTGTATGTTTGTTTTACACAGGATTAGAAGATAGGATTAACATTTAACATGTTTGTTTTGCATAGGATAGGATTGGATTACAAGTATCAATTTACTTTTTTGCCCTTGTGCAAAACTAATATATAAAAATGGAACATAACAGTAATCCTATTGGTCTAAAAAATGTTGTGCCTGCCTTGGTATGGAAGTTACCTTCTTTTTTCGACTCCTTTTTTTTTTTTTTTACAAATTTTATGTTAAATCTATTAGCATTTTATTTTCATTTATCATGGCAAAAGTTATTCCCTACTTTGGAACTAACCCAAAAAAAAATAAAAAATGCACACCATAATTGCCAACAGCTATATATATATATATATGCATCTTACAAAATGAGGCATTACAACATGCTGATATGGGATTAACCACATCCCCTATTGCCTTACACATCCATATTTTCCAAAAGAAGGCACAAAACAAAACGAAGGGATCTATTGGTCATCCCAATAATAGAGCAGCCCTTTACTTCAAGTCATACTTAATCCTACAGTCATAGTTATAATAGGTTCATATTATCCTAGTAACATTGGAACAAGTTCATATTATCCTTGGAACCCTGCTAGCAGAAGTGTGACCCATCCAACGTGATCCTCCTTCAGAAAGCTAAAAAACAAGTCCACACGTTGGGGTTCCTGGACAATCATAGTAGCAGCCCTCAACCTTTGGTTCCAATCAAGAGGGTGGTCCATAAGTTCAGCATTCACTTGTCTCCTCCGTTCGGAGAGGTCTTGAGCATACCCGATCCTCCTACTTACCTCCCTCATTGCTTCGTTATAGTCAGCAAAGAATCCCCTAAATGTTTCAGCCATCTCAGAAAGTCCCTTAGTCAACCCATCTGCAGCTCTTCCCCTTTTTTTACCAGTGACATTGGAGGAAGATGGGGCAGGAGAGGACTGGCCTCCGAGGTTGTTTCCAACATTAGTATGTGTCCCTGCCCCTGACATGGAAAAGTCCATATTAGTTGCACCAAAATGAACTGGAGGACTCTCATCATCACCAAGTTCTTCAGTGGCAGCCTCCCTATCCATTGCAGCCACTATCAGCTGGTTCTTCCGCTAAGTCCCCAGTTGCCCTATCAACGCCAAACAAGTGCAGCCATTCTTCATAGTAGGGATGGGGTTTGTTTCTCATCCCTTTTGCATCTGAATGACTCTACACAATTTCAAAAGACATGGTTTTATAGCTGATAAGATTATTGAGCTTTTAAGTTTGGGGAACAGCAGAAGAAAAACAGAAAGTACAGAGGCTAATGATACATGGGTTTTATGAAACAAATGCAGCCATTCTTCATAGAACCATTTGGTATCCACAGCAAGGATGAAAATCAAGAGCCAAGAATCATATAAGAAGGGAATGATTTTTACTCTCACGAAGTTTTCCTAGACATCATCACTATCAACCAATATCATCTTCTCCTTGTCACCCCATCCAAAACCACTTAATTTCAGCATGTCCTGCAACAAATGGTATTGCTTCCTTCATGTCTTGATTTTGGAGTCAATGTGAGGGTTAGCCCTCAAGTTAGTTCCAGGGAATGCTCTTATGATCCTAGGTGGCCTTTCAAGGTGAGGGTTAGCCCTCAAGCTAGTATATGAGCCTAGGTGGCCTCTCCACTCATTGCCAATTGGTATTGAGTTAGATGCTTTAACAAACATTCAGAGACGGGGCTAAGGGGGGCGGGGTGGCACGTGCCACCCCCGGGCCGCAAAAGAAAAATTATTTTTCGTATTACAAAAACAGTGTTATTCTTCAAAACACGTATTTTCTTTGGGTATTAAGCATGTTGATGAGTGATTAATCGATAAAGTTGTGTAATTATTCAGTATTTAAGTATGTTGATGAATGATTAACATATAAAAATATGTACCTTTTCGGGTATTATAAATAATTATCCTTCTCACGTGTACTTTTATATAGGAAGCCGATCTCCTAAGGGCTCCCTTACGGAAAATTTGGTGCGGACCATGCCCTTTTTCAACTTTCCGGATCAAATTTTGACGATCCGAACCGCTCAATGTTTTTAAAATGCATTTTCCAAGGTCCACGCGGAAAATCTTCAAAAAAAAATACCCGTAAGGGCTTGATCCACACAGTTTTTGTTAAAAACGCTATATAAAAATGCATTTTAAAAACATTGAGCGGTTCGGATCGTCAAAATTTGGCTCGGAAAGGGGAGGTCCGCACGGAATTTTGGTAAGGGAGTCCTTAGGTGAACATTGTCGCTTTTATATATATATATATATTTTTATACTAATTACTCTTTTTCGTCCATAAAGATAGTTCACTTCAAAAAGAGTCTAATTTTTTGACAAATAAATAAAGCACCTCGACGCATAATTTCTTACATTTCTTGATATCAAATTAAAGAACTAACTGCGATTTTTATCTAAAAATTACATGTTTTTATAATAAACTATCTTTGTGTGACGAAGGTAGAGAGGATATTGATTTGGGTGCCACCTCCAAATTAGAATCCTGGCTCCGTCTCTGATTACATTTGGAACACATGTGAAACATGCTTTTCACTTTGTCTACACACTTGTATAATAATAGAATTGGTGGTGGCTAGCCACCATGCAAGTGACTTGACCAAAATATCCTTTATTTTTTCGTGTGTAAGCTATTAGTAGTGGGGCACGTTAGATATTTCATAGATGGGTTTTAGTTGGTGGGTTTGGTTTGGTTTCAGTTTGTCTTTTGGGCTTCGTTTTGCCACTTAGGATGAAATGAAAGCTTGTGTACGTAAAAGTGATTTATGATCCGTAAAAATACCCTCTTCCCCCTAATTTCAGGATAAGGTTTCCGCCAACTTTCAAGAAGAAAAGGGAAACCCTCTCTTTTTCCTCATTTTAAGGAAGGAAGTATGACAAGAGTATCTAAAACAAAAATGATGCATGTACAACAACTAACTCCAACAAGTCTCCAACACACTCACATGGTGTGTGGAGCCCACACACATTTCACACTCAAGTGTGTGTGGGCTCCACACACCATGTGAGTGTGTTGGAGACTTGTTGGAGACTTTTGTTGTACATGTATCATGTTGTTTCCCTTTCTCTCATATCCCTCTTCCTAATGTTACTCACCACCCCTGCTTTTTTTCTTCCACCTCCCAGGAATCTAGGCTTCTGATTAGTATCATATAAATTGGGTAGTCACATTTTGTGGTTCCAAAAGCCAATAAGGTCAGGAAAAAACCTTTTGCAAGAACCAGAATCGGAGAGAGGGGGAAAGTCAGAGAGCTAATGAGATTCGAGGCTGAGGGCTTTATTGGAATTGAGATGGAAGCGCAATGCTTGGAAATGAGAGAGCAACGGGGGAGAGATTTTGGTTCTGTTAAGTTGTGGGTAACGTGTAATTAGGTTATATTAATTCTCTCATGTAATTAGTTTGATAGTCTAGGGTCACAATGTAATTTACCGTTTTTCCTCTTGTATAAGTATAAAGTAATGAGAAGAGAACCCTAACTTTTTGCCTCTCAATTGAATTGTCTGAGTTTACAGGTTCTAATAATTTCATGAGGATGAGACAGAAGACTTCATCAAGTAGATTTTGGGTTTTTGATGATGGAGGTCTGTTATGTGATTTGGTTTTTGCTTTTTAGATAAATAACTGTCTTTTTTTATTGGGTTGTTGTGTGTTTTTATTTATAGATAGATTGTTATTCGAGGGTAGAGAACTTGAGGGCAGAAATGCTGATTAACGAGAATGAGATTCATATAACCACTCGGGGAAGGATGAGGAAGTACATTACTTATGCTACCATTTTGCTTCAGGTCTCTCTCTCTCTCTCTCCAATCTATACGTTAAAAACGAATTGCATGTATGGGTTAGTTTATGTTTCTAGATAGATTCTGTTGCTTTTTGTTCTTCATACCTATACATGGTCACATGTTTAGCTACATGAGAGCTACTATTTGTATGATTGCTCATTTTGTTGCTCAAAACTTGTATTTTCTTCATGAAAACCTCAGGGGCGCTTGACTGATAGAAAATTATAAACGATGAAAAAATATCAACTTTTCATGTGTTTAATTAGGAAGAGAAGAACAAAATGAATGAAAGGATAGAAAATTCCCAGTTCAAGTACTAAGAGCACAATTGCACCATGAACTATCATTTGGTTTGGTCTCACAATCACGGTTCCACAAAATGCAGTTGTAAAAAATTTCCTGACTTACCTATCTCTCTTTTTGTAATTATTTTTTTTAAAAAAATATTCAAAAAAAAGGAATGTAATATATATTCAAAAAAATTTAATAATTAAGCAGCTTATCTCGACAACGCGGTTACATGTGTAGCACGTAACCGTAGCCTATCACGTGTGTGTGTATATATTACATCCAAGATAGATTCCAACAAAAAAGGAAAAGAAAAGAAAGAAGGGACAAATTAACTTCCTATGTGATAGGAGGGGAGGATTCTCATATTTGCTAATGTGCTTTTGGCAGAATATTGTGCTGATATTAAAACTCCAAGTCAATTCAGCAGGTCGCAAGAAGATCAAAATATTTTAAAATACATACACATATAGAAATAGAGGGCCACAAACACTTTGTAAAAGTTGTTTCTATTATACGGTTTTGGGTAAAACTCAACCCCAAAAGCTAGCTTATGAAGTGAGGGTGTCCTCACGCTTATTATTTCATATTACTTTGGTAACCAGGCGATGTGGGACTTCGCTTCACAGTTTCTTTAATGCATAAGTGTACTACATGCTGGCACAAATGTATACAATAAACTAACCAGGTTAACCAAGATCTCTTGGTCATTATTTGACTAGGGTACTGTTTCAGCTAGAGTCTATCTATATATATTGATGGCAGCATCATTGTAAAGTTGTGTTTAGAGAGAAAAAGAGTTCATCTACTTCCATTTTGTGCACCCCCCCCCCCCCCCCCCCCCCTCTGTCTTAATTTCTTTAGCTAGGTAGACAATTGAGTATCTACCCTGTGTGGCTTTTGGCATATGATTGATATTTCTTTATGTGCTTGGCAAGGTTTTGAAATCAGGGTATGTATCGTGTACCATTTTTCTTGTTTTATAAATCGTATCGTTATACATATCGCATATCGTAAGATACGTTAACCATAATTTATGTATAAGTGTACTACATGCTGGCACGAATGTATACAATAAACTAACCAGGGTTACCAAGATCTCTTGGTCATTATTTAACTAGGGTATTGTTACAGCTAGAGTCTATCTATATATATATTGATGGCAGCATCATTGTAAAGTTGTGTTTAGAGAGAAAAAGAGTTCATCTACTTCCATTTTGTGCAACAATAAGTTATTTTCATTATCCAATTTTTATTTTGCAATTAGGTTTCCCCTCTCTTTCTCTTTCTCTTTCTCTCTCTCTCTCTCTCTCTCTCTCTCTCTCTCTTAATTTCTTTAGCTAGCGAGATAATTGAGTATCTAACCCTGTGTGGCTTTTGGCATATGATTGATATTTCTTTATACTCTTGGAAAGGTTTTGAAATCAGGGTATGTATGTTGTATCATTTTTCTTGTTTTATAAATCGTATGGTTATACATATCACATATCGTAAGATACGTTAAATATAATTTATGTATAGGTGTATCACATGCTGACCCGAATGTATACAATAAACTAACCAGGGTGACCAAGATCTCTTGGTCATTATTTAACTAGGGTATTGTTACAGCTAGAGTCTATCTATCTATATATTGATGACAACATCATTGTAAAGTTGTGTTTAGAGAGGAAAAGAGTTCATCTACTTCCATTTTGTACAACAATAAGTTATTTTCACTATCCAATTTCTATTTTTACGATTAGGTTCCCCTTTCTCTCTCTCTCTCTCTCTCTCTCTCTCTCCCTCTCTCTCTCTCTCTTTTTTTCTCTCTCTCTCTCTCTCTCTCTCTCTCTCTCTCGAAATTTCTTTAGTTAGCTAGACAATTGAGTATCTAACCCTGCGTGGCTTTCGGCATATAGTTAATATTTTTTTTATGTTATTGGCAAGGTTTTGTAATCAGGCTATATATCGTGTATCGTTTTTCTTATTTCATAAATAGTATCACTATACGTAAGATACGTTAACCATAATTTAAGTACAAGTGTACTACATGCTGGCACGAATGTATACATTAAACTAAACAGGGTTACCAAGATCTCTTGGTAATTATTTCACTAGGGTATTGTTACAACTATAGTCTATCTTTATATATTGATGGCAGCATCATTGTAAAGTTAAGTTTAGAGAGAAAAAGAGTTCATCAACTTCCATTTTGTGCAACAATAAGTTATTGACAATGCTATGAGTACACTACAGATGCACACCAAATGCACACCAAACTGACTTTTACTTGGAAGAGTTAGCTTGGTGTGCATTTAGTGTGCGTAAGTGGTGTACCCATCGCGTTTACCGAATTTATTTTCACTGTTCAATTTCTTAATTGCTTTACCTAGCTAGTAAATTGAGTATCTAACCCTGTGTGGCTTTCGGCATATGATTGATATTTCTTTATGGTCTTGCAAGGTTTTGAAATCAGGGTATGTATCGTGTACTATTTTTCTAGTTTTATAAATCGTATCGTTATACATATCGCATATTGTAAGATACGTTAACCATAATTTATGTGTAAGTGTACTACATGCTGGCATGAATGTATACAATAAACTAATCAGGGTTACCAAGATCTCCTGGTCATTATTTAACTAGGGTATTATTATAGCTAGAGTCTATCTATATATATTGATGGGAACATCATTGTAAAGTTGTGTTTAGAGAGAAAAAGAGTTCATCTACTTGCATTTTGTGCAAAAATAAGTTTTTGACAAATTAACAATGCCAAAGGTACACCACAGACACACATCAAATGCTCACCAAGCTGACTCTTACATGGAAGAGTTAGTTTGGTGTGCATTTAGTGTGCGTAAGTGTTGTACCAATCGCGTTTTCTGAATTTATTTTCACTTCAAATTTCTATTTTTTCACACTAAATGCACACCAAACTTACGCACACTAAGTGTTGTACCATCAATTTCTTTACCTAGCTAGGTAATTGAGTATCTAACCCTGTGTGGCTTTTGGCATATGATTGATATTTCTTTATGTTCTTGCAAGGTTTTGAAATCAGGGTATGTATCGTGTATCATTTTTCTTGTTTTATAAAATGTATCGTTATACATATCGCACATAGTAAGATTCGTTAACCGTAATTGATGTAAAAGTGTACTACAGCTGGGACAAATGTATACAATAAACTAACCAGGGTTACCAAGATCTCTTGGTCAATATTTAACTAGTGTATTGTTACAGCTAGAGTCTATCTATATATATATATATATATATATATATATATATATTGATGGCAGCATCATTGTAAAGTTGTGTTTAGAGAGAAATAGTTCATCTACTTCCATTTTGTGCAACAATAAGTTATTTTCACTATCCAATTTCTATTTGCGATTAGGTTCCCCCCCCCCCCCCCCCCTCCCCTCTCTCTCTTAACTTCTTTAGCTGGCAAGACAATTGATTATCTAACCTTATGTGGCTCTTGGCATATGATTGATATTTCTTTATGCTCTTGGCAAGGTTTTGAAATCATGGTATGTATCGTGTATCATTTTTCTTGTTTCATAAATAGTATTGTTATACGTGTCGCATATCATAAGATACGTTAACCATATTATATGTATACGTGTACTACATGCTGGCACGAATGTATACAATAAACTAACCAGGGTAGCCAAGATCTCCTGGTCATTATTTAACTGGGGTATTGTTACTGCTAGATCTATCATAATATATTGATGGTAGCATCATTGTAAAGTTGTGTTTAGGGAGAAAAAGAGTTCATCTACTTCCATTTTGTGCAACAATAAGTTGTTAACAATGCTATGGGTACACCACAGACGCACACCAAATGCACACTAAGCTGACTTTTACATGGAAGAGTTACCTTGGTGTGCATTTAGTGTGCGTAAGTGGAGTACCCATCGCTTTTTCCAAATTTATTTTCTCTGTCCAATTTCTGTTTTGCGATTAGGTTTCCACCCGCCCCCCCCTCTCTCTCTCTCTCTCTCTCTCTCTCTCTTAATCTCTTTATCTAGCTAGACAATTTAGCATCTAACTCATTGTGGCTTTTGGCATATGATTGATATTTCTTTATGCTCATTGCAAGGTTTTGAAATCAGGGTATGTATCGGGTTCCATTTTTCTTGTTTTATAAATCGTATCGTTATATCTATCGCATATCGTAAGATACGTTAACCATAATTTATGTATAAGTGTACTACATGCTGGCACGAATGTATACAATAAACTAACCTGGGTTACCAATATCTCTTGGTCGTTATTTACCAAGGGTATTGTTACACCTAGAGTCTAGCTACATATATTGATGGCAACATCATTGTAAAGTTGTGTTTAGGGGGAAAAATAGTTCATATACTTCCATTTTGTGCAACAATAAGTTGTTAACAATGCTATGGGTACACCACAGATGCACACAAAATGCACACCAAGCTGACTTTTTACATGGAAGAGCTGGCTTGGTGTGCATTTAGTGTGCGTAAGTTGTGTACCCATTGCGTTTCCAAATTTAATTTTCACTGCCCAATTTTTGTTTTGCGATTAGATTTCCACCCCCCCCCCTCTCTCTCTTAATTTCTTTACCTACCTAGACAATTGAGTATCTAATCCTGTGTGGATTTTGTCATATGATTGATATTTCTTTATGTTCTTGGCAAGGTTTTCAAATCAGGGTATATATCGTGTACCATTTTTCTTGTTCTATAAATCGTATCGTTATACATATCGCATATCGTAAGATACGTTAACCATAATTTATGTATAAGTGTACTACATGCTGGCACGAATGTATACAATAAACTAACTAGGGTTATCAACATCTCATGGTCATTATTTAACTAGGGTATTGTTATAGCTAGAGTCTATCTATATATATTGATGGCAGCATCTTTGTAAAGTTTTGCTTAGAGAGTAAAAGAGTTCATTTTCTTCCATTTTGTTCACCAATAAGTCATTTTTACTATCCAATTTTTATTTTGCGTTTAGCTTTCCCCTCTGTCTCTTAATTCCTTTAGCTAGCGAGACAATTGAGTCTCTAATCTTGTGTGGCAATTGGCATATAATTGATATTTCTTTATGTTCTTGGTAAGGTTTTGAAATCAGTGTATGTATCGTGTGTATCGTTTTTCTTGTTTTTATAAAACGTATTGTTATACGTATCCCATATCGTAAGATACGTTACCCTCAATTTAGGTATAAGTGTACTAGATGCTAGCGCAAATGTATACAATAAACTAACCAGGGTTACCAGGATCTCTTCGTCTTTATTTAACTAGGGTATTTTTATAGCTAGAGTCTATCTATATATATTAATGGGAGCGTCATTGTAAGGTTGTGTTTAGAGAGAAAAAGAGTTCATCTACTTCCATTTTGTGCATCTACTTCCATTTTGTGCAACAATATGTCATTAACAAATTAACAATGCCATAGGTACACCACAGACACACATCAAATGCACACCAAGCTGACTCTTACATGGTAGTGTTAGCTTGGTGTGTATTTAGTGTGCGTAAGTGGTGTACCCATCGCGTTTTCTGAATTTATTTTCACATCAAATTTCGATTTTGGAACCAGCACCCCCCCTTCTCTCTCTCTTAATTTCTTTACCTAGCTAG
Organism: Vaccinium vitis-idaea; assembly: GCA_963854785.1. Taxonomy (NCBI): domain Eukaryota; kingdom Viridiplantae; phylum Streptophyta; class Magnoliopsida; order Ericales; family Ericaceae; genus Vaccinium; species Vaccinium vitis-idaea. The sequence continues at coordinate 27,577,668 of OY978218.1, forward strand.
ATAATTGAGTATTTAACACTGTGTGGCTTTTGGCATATGGTTGATATCTCTTTGTGTTCTTGGCAAGGTTTTGAAATTAGGGCATGTATCGTGTACCATTTTTCTTGTTTTATAAATCGTATCGTTATACATATCGCATATCGTAAGATTCGTTAACAGTAATTGATGTATAAGTGTACTACAGCTGGCACAAATGTATACAATAAACTAACCAGGGTTACCAAGATCTCTTGGTCAATATTTAACTACTGTATTGTTACAGCTAGAGTCTATCTATATATATATTGATGGCAGCATCATTGTAAAGTTGTGTTTAGAGAGAAAAAGAGTTCATCTACTTCCATTTTGTGCAACAATAAGTTATTTTCACTATCTGTTGTGCGATACTGCGGAAGTCACAACGATTCTAGCAAGCACAATCAATCTAGAAACAAGAACAATAAAGATGAAGAACACTAGGAAAGCAAGAAAACTAAGCACACAAGAACACAAGAGATTTACGTGGTTCACTACACAGGCTGTGTAGCTAATCCACGGGGGAAGGGACGAATCAATCCACTATAATCAATAAGGATTACAATCTCCAATCTCCTCTCGATGTTTCTCTCAGTCTCTCTGGGTTTCTCTCTCCAAACAAGTTTAGACTTAACCCTAAAATTGATAAAAACGCACTTTAATAAGCTGATGTACGTCGCCTTCGTCCGAACCAAGACCCGGCTCGTTCGGACCAAGGTTGCTGAGATCAATTGGAGTGCTGCAGGAGCCCTCGTCCGGACCAAGGAAACTCTCGTCCGGACTTAGTCCGGACCAACTTCGGACAAACACTGCTGGGACCTCCAGAATCGTACCACGAGTGTTGGTCCGGACCACCATTACCTTGGTCCGGACCAGAGATGCTGCGATCACCATTTTGAAGCCACACTCAACAAATCTGCACCTTGGCTTCAAACTGAACCATCCTGAATAAAAGCTTGATATAACCCCCAACTGCACTCCCTTTACGGGTATGAGTGCTCCACCCTCAAGTCCTCAATCAATAGCGGAGAACATGGAGCAAGTTCAAGCAACGCTTAAACTTCTCCCTCGGAACCAGCTTCGTCAACATATCAGACGCATTCTCATCAGTGTGAACCTTTGACAAAGTTAGGTCACCTGATGCTAACCACTCCCGAATCTTGTGATACCGCACATCAATATGCTTTGTCCTTGCGCTTTATACTTGATTCTTCACCAAATGAATTGTACTCTGACTGTCACAATGCAGCAACACACTGTCCTGCATGAAACCAAGTTCGCTAACCAACCCCTTAAGCCAAACTGCTTCTTTCGCTGCCTCAGTCACTGCCATGTACTCTGCCTCTGTAGTCGATAAAGCCACTGTATCCTGAAGAGTAGACTTCCAATAGACGGGACCTCAGGAAAACATAAATGCATACCCTATCATCGACCTACGAGAGTCGAGATTTCCAGCATAATCTGAATCCACATAGCCCACCACGTCTTCTGAAGCCTCTTTCTGATCAAACACTATCCCCAGATCACGAGTGCCCGCGAGATATCTGAAAACCCATTTAACTGCATTCCAATGCTCCTTTCCTGGGTTCGCCATATACCTACTGACCACACTGACTATATGCGATATGTCTGGTCTTGTACACACCATTAGATACATGAGACACCCAACTGCATTCGCATAGGGCACCTCCTCCATGCGCTTTACCTCATCCTCTAAACTAGGACTCATATTGGCAGAAAGTTTGAAGTGCGCCGCAAGCGGGGTACTTACAGACTTAGAATCTTGCATGTTGAACCTCTGCAACACCTTCTGCAAATAACCACTCTGAGACAACCTCAATTGGCCCTTCTGTCACGTGAATTTCAATCCCAAGAATCTTCTTGGCAGTTCCAAGATCTTTCATGTCAAATTCACTGTTCAACATCGACTTCAACTTCCCAATTTCTTGCTTGCTTTTTGTTGCTACTAGCATGTCATCAACATATAAAGCAAGTAGAACATAAGAACCATCTGAAAGGACACGATAGTATATGCAATAGTCGTACTCACAACGCATGTACCCATTCGACACCATGAACAAATCAAAGCGCTTGTACCACTGCCTGGGAGACTGCTTCAAGCCATACAATGACTTCTTCAACAAACACACATACTCCTCCTTACCAGGTTCCTTGAAGCCTACAGGCTGTTGCATGTAAATCTGCTCGTCTAAGTCTCCATGGAGGAAAGCAGTTTTAACATCAAGCTGCTCTAACTCCATGTCATGCATCGCGACCATTGCCAAAATTACATGGATAGAAGTGTGCTTCACAACCGGTGAAAAAATCTCATTATAGTCCACTCCTTCCTTCTGTGAATAACCTTTAGCAACTAACCGAGCCTTGTACTTTTCACCCTCTTTCTCTGACAACGCTTCCTTTTTTGGATACACCCACTTGCACCCAACGGCCTTCTTCCCCTTAGGCAATTTCACCAATTCCCAAGTCTTATTCTTGTAGAGCGAATCCATCTCTTCTGACATTGCTACAAGCCATTTGTCGTTGTCAGTACTGCTTGTAGCATCCTTGTAAGACAATGGATCTCCACTGCCAGCCACCAAAGCGAAACTAACCATGTCCTCAAAACCATACCGAACTAGAGGTTTGTGAACCCGTTTTTCCCTTCCTTTCGCAATTGTGTAAGGCTCCTCTTGCTGATGCTGTGGGTCATGATCAACATCACTTGTATCACTGAATGAACTAGGCTCCTCAAGCTCCACCTCGACTACGGATTTCTCCCTCAGACCCCCAGATTCTGTCTCATCATTCTGATTCAACATAAATGCCTCATCAAACACAACATCCCTGCTGATCACCCTTTTCCGTGCCTCAGGATCCCAGAGCCTGTATCCTTTGACACCCTTTTCATACCCAAGAAAGATACACTTTCTGGACTTGGGATCAAGCTTCGACCTCTCCTTATCCGGCACATGAACATAAGCCGGGTAGCCAAAGATTCTCAAATCCGACAATTTAACTGGTTTACCTGACCAAACCTCTTGTGAGATCTTGAAATCAATGGCTGAAGAATGAGACTTATTAATGAGAAAACATGCCGTGTTGACTGCCTCTGCCCAAAATACCTTCGGCAACCCTGCATTCAACCGCATACATCTGGCCCTCTCTGTCAAGGTTCTGTTCATCCTTTCTGCTACTCCATTTTGCTATGGAGTCTTTTTGACTGTGTAGTGTCGAGTAATCCCCTCTAAATCGCAGAAGGCCAAAAACTCATTTTCCCTGTAGTCTGTCCCATTATCAGTTTTGAAATACTTTATCTTTTTCCCTGTCTGAGTTTCAACCTGTGCTTTCCAAGTTTTAAACGTAGCAAACACATCAGACTTATGCTTAAAAAAATAAACCCATACCTTTCTGGAATAGTCATCAATGAAGCTGACAAAGTAATGAGCACCACTGTGAGAAGATATGGTAACTGGACCCCAGACATCTGAATGAACATAATCGATGACTTCCTTGCTTGTATGAACACCTGTCTTGAAACTGACTTTGTGCTGCTTCTCATACACACAATACTTGCAGAAATCCATCTTGCACGCTTTGACCCCCTTCAACAAGTCACGCTTATGAAGCTCCAACATACCACGCTCACCCATATGGCCAAGCCGCATATGCCAAAGTCTTGTGTCATCAGTGCTAGATTCTGCAGGTGTGGAGATAGCAAATCCACCTACAACTGTGTCCCCAATCAATTTGTACAAATTACACACCTTCTGTCCCTTCATTAGCACCAAAGCTCATCTGCTAATTTTCATTGCTCCACCCTGTGCTGTGTACATACACCCTGCTGAATCTAATGCTCCCCAAGAGATTAAATTCTTCCTAAGTTTAGGCACGTGTCTGACATTCCCCAAGACCCTCACAACTCCATCAAACATCTTAATTTTCACGGTACCGATTCCAATGGCTTTGCAAACTGCATCATTACCCATTAGAACCGTACCACCATTGCAAGGCTTATAATTGTCAAACCACTGCTTATTAGGGCACATATGATAAGAGCAACCATAATCCAAAATCCATGACTCTGAAAGAAAATTGCTACCTGAAGAAACGGAGAGTAAATCTGCATCGATCTCATTGTCTGATTTGTCCTCCGCAATACTAACGAATTCCACCTTCTTCTTCCCCTTTTCGCCTCTGCGAGAAGATTTTTCAAACCCTCGCATTGATTTTTGTAGTGCCCCATCTTGTGACAAAAGTGACACTTCACATCCTTTTTCGTGTTCGACTTCCCTCTCGACTGCGACCTTTCCCGATTTGAACCTCCCTTCCCTTTTGACTTGCTTCTACCTCGGCTCGACTGTGGCTTAGAGACAAAAAGACCTTGATATGCATCAACATTATCATCCCTCCTCATCTTCTCATGAGACAAAAAGGTACTAGTAACCTCATCGAGTGACAAGGTTTTCTTCCCATACATAACTGTAGTCACCAGATGATCATATGAAGGAGGCAGTGATGTTAACAACAGGATAACCTTATCCTCCTCATCAAGTGTTACTTCAAAACCCACTAGTTGCGAGTTCAGCATATTATAGGAATTTAAATGTTCTAGTAGATTCGTACCTTCCTTCATCTGCAATCCATACAGCTGTTTCTTGACATACAGCTTGTTGGTCAGATTCTTCCTCATGTACAAACCCTCGAGCTTTTTCCAAATCGCCTCTGCCGTCTCTGAGTCTAACACGTTGTGAATAACTTCATCGCCTAGGTTTAGACGAATAGAACTGGCTGCCTTAGCGTCAAGATCATCCCAATCACTGTCTTTCATCTCCGCAGGCTTCTTCGTTTTCCATTCTAAAGCCTTTGAGACACCCTGTTGGATCATGATATCCTTCATACGCCACTGCCACAAAGAGAGGTTATTCTTACCGGTGAACTTCTCCACCTCATACTTGGTATTCGACATCTTTAATGAAACCCTAGATTGAAACCCTAACTGGGTACTTTGCTAGAAACCCTAACCAAGAGCTCTGATACCACTTCGTTGTGTGATACTACGGAAGTCACAACGATTCTAGCAAGAACAATCAATCTAGAAATAAGAACAATAAAGATGAAGAACGCTAGAAAAGCAAAAAACCAAGCACACAAGAACACAAGAGATTTACATGGTTCACTACACAGGCTGTGTAGCTAATCCATGGGGGAATGGACGAATCAATCCACTATAATCAATAAGGATTACAATCCCCAATCTCCTCTCGATGTTTCTCTCAGTCTCTCTGGGTTTCTCTCTCCAAACAAGTTTAGACTTAACCCTAAAACTGATAAAAACGCACTTTAATAAGCTGTTGTACGTCGCCTTCGTCCGGACCAAGACCCAGCTCGTCCGAACCAAGGTTGCTGAGATCAATCGGAGTGCTGCAGGACCCCTCGTCCGGACCAAGGAAACTCCGTCTAGACCAAGTCCTCCAAAATCGTACCACGAGTGCTGGTCTGGACCACCATTACCTTGGTCCGGACCAGAGATGCTGCGAGCACCATTTTGAAGCCACACTAAACACTATCCAATTTCAATTTTGCGATTAGGTTCCCTCCCCCTCTCTCTCTCTCTCTCTCTCTCTCTCTCTCTTAATTTCTTTAGCTGGCAAGACAATTGATTATCTAACCCTGTGTGGCTCTTGGCTTATGATTGATATTTCTTTATGCTCTTGGCAAGGTTTTGAAATCATGGTATTTATCGTGTATCATTTTTCTTGTTTCATAAATAGTATTGTTATACGTATCGCATATCATAAGATACGTTAACCATATTTTATGTATAAGTGTACTACATGCTGGCACGAATGTATACAATAAACTAACCAGGGTAGCCAAGATCTCTTGGTCATTATTTATCTAGGGTATTGTTACAGCTGGAGTCTATCATAATATATTGATGGTAGCATCATTGTAAAGTTGTCTTTAGGGAGAAAAAGAGTTCACCTACTCCCATTTTGTGAAACAATAAGTTGTTAACAATGTTATGGGTACACCACAGACGCACACCAAATGCACACTAAGCTGACTTTTACATGGAAGAGTTAGCTTGGTGTGCATAAGTGGTGTACCCATCGCTTTTTCCGAATTTATTTTCTCTCTCTCTTAATTTCTTTACCTAGCTAGACAATTTAGCATCTAATTTTGTGTGGCTTTTGGCATATGATTGATATTTCTTTATGCTCTTTGCAAGGTTTTGAAATCAGGGCATGTATCGTGTACCATTTTTCTTGTTTTATAAATCGTATCGTTATATCTATCGCATATTGTAAGATAAGTTAACCATAATTTATGTATAAGTGTACTACATGCTGGCACGAATGTATAGAATAAACTAACCTGGGTTACCAAGATCTCTTGGTCATTATTTAACTAGGGTATTGTTACACCTAGAGTCTATCTACTTATGTTCTGCCATCATCGTAAAGTTGTGTTTAGGGGAAAAAATAGTTCATCTACTTCCATTTTGTGCAACAATAAGTTGTTAACAACGCTATGTGTACACCACAGATGCACACAAAATGCACACCAAGCGGACTCTTACATGGAAGAGTTAGCTTGGTGTGCATTTAGTGTGCCCAAATGTGTACCGATCGCGTTTTCTGAATTTATTTTCACTTCAAATTTCTATTTTGGAATCCCCCCCCCCTTCTCTCTCTCTCTCTCTCTCTCTCTCTCTCTCTTAATTTCTTTACCTAGCTAGATAATTGAGTATCTAACCCTGTGTGGCTTTTGGCATATGACTAATATTTCTTTGTGTTCTTGGCAAAGTTTTGAAATTAGGGTATGTATCGTGTACCATTTTTCTTGTTTTATAAATCGTATCGTTATACATATAGCATATCGTAAGATTCGTTAACCGTAATTGATGTATAAGTGTACTACAACTGGCACAAATGTATACAATAAACTAACCAAGGTTACCAAGATCTCTTGGTCAATATTTAACTAGTGTATTGTTACAGCTAGAGTCTATCTATATATATATATTGAAGGCAGCATCATTGTAAAGTTGTGTTTAGAGAGAAAAAGAGTTCATCTACTTCCATTTTGGGCAACAATAAGTTATTTTCACTATCCAATTTCTATTTTGCGATTAGGTTTCACCCCCTGTCTCTCTCTCTTAATTTCTTTAGATGGCAAGACAATTGAGTATCAAACCCTGTGTGGCTCTTGGCATATGATTGATATTTCTTTATGCTCTTGGCAAGGTTTTGAAATCAGGGTATGTATCGTGTATCATTTTTCTTGTTTCATAAATAGTATTGTTATACGTATCGCATATCATAAAATACGGTAACCATATTTTATGTATAAGTGTACTACATGTTGGCACAAATGTATACAATAAACTAACTAGGGTAGCCAAGATCTCTTGGTCATTATTTATCTAGGGTATTGTTACAGCTAGAGTCTATCTATATATATTGATGGTAGCATCATTGTAAAGTTGTGTTTAGAAAGAAAAAGAGTTCATCTACTCCCATTTTGTGCAACAATAAGTTAACAATGCTATGGGTACACCACAGACGCACACCAAATGCACACTAAGCTGACTTTTACATGGAAGAGTTTGCTTGGTGTGCATTTAGTGTGCGTAAGTTGTGTACCCATCGCTTTTTCCGGATTTATTTTCTCTGTCCAATTTCTGTTTTGCGATTAGGTTTCCACCCCCACCTCTCTCTCTCTCTTAATTTCTCTACCTAGCTAGACAATTTAGTATCTGACTTTGTATGGCTTTTGGCATATGATTGATATTTCTTTATGCTTTTGGCAATGTTTTGAAATCAGGGCATGTATCGTGTATCATTTTTCTTGTTTTATAAATCGTATTGTTATATATATCGCATATCGTAAGATACGTTAACCATAATTTATGTATAAGTGTACAACATGTTGGCACGAATGTAAACAATAAACTAACCAGTGTTACCAAGATTTCTTGGTCAATATTTAACTAGGGCATTGTTATAGCTAGAGTCTATCTATATATATTGATGGCAGCATCATTGTAAAGTTGTGTTTAGAGAGAAAAAGTGTTCATCTACTACCATTTTGTGCAACAATATGTTATTTTCATCGTCCAATTTCTATTTTTTGATTAGGTTTCCCTTCTCTCTCTCTCTCTCTCTCTCTCTCTCTTAATTTTTTTACCTAGCTAGACAATTGAGTATCTAACGCTGTGTGACTTTTGGCATAAGATTGATATTTCTTTATGTTCTTGGCAAGGTTTTGAAATCAGGGTATGTATCATGTTGTTTTTTAAACCATATGGTTATACATATCGCATATCGTGAGATATGTTAACCATAAATTATGTACAAGTTTACTACATGCAGGGACGAATGCATACAATAAGCTAACCAGGGTTACCAAGATCTCTTGGTCATTATTTAAGTAGGGTATTATTACAGCTAGAATCTATCTATAATATTGATGGCAGAATCATTGTAAAATTGCGTTTAGAGAGAAAGAGTTCATCTACTACCATTTTTTGCAACAATAAGTTATTTCACTGTCCAATTTCTATTTTGCAATTAGGTTTTCCCTCTCTCTCTTTGTGTGTGTGTGTGTGGGTCTTTCTCTCTCTTAATGCTAGCTAGACAATTGAGTATCTAACCCGGTGTGGCTTTTGGCATATAATTTACATTTCTTTATGTTCTTGGCATGGTTTTGAAATCAGGGTAAGTATTGTATCATTTTTCTTGTTTTATAAATAGCATCGTTTTGTGTTTCGCATATCATAAGATACGTTAACCATAATTTATGTATAAGTGTAATACATGCTGGCACGAATGTATGCAATAAACTAACCAGGGTTACCAAGATCTCTTGGTCATTATTTAACTAGGGTATTGTTACAGCTAAAGTCTATCTATATATATTGATGGAAGCATCATTGTAAAGTTGTGTTTAGAGAGAAAAAGAGTTCATTTACTTCCATTTTGTGCAACAATAAGTTATTTTCACCGTCCAATTTCTATTTTGCGATTAGGTTTCCCCCCTCTCTCTCTCTCGCTCTCGCTCTCTCTCTGTCTTAATTTCTTTAGCTAGGTAGACAATTGAGTATCTAACCCTGTGTGTCTTTTGGCATATGATTGATATTTCTTTATGTGCTTGGCAAGGTTTTCAAATCAGGGTATGTGTCGTGTACCATTTTTCTTGTTTTATAAATCGTATCGTTATACATATCGCATATCGTAAGATATGTTAACCATAATTTATGTATAAGTGTACTACATGCTGGCACGAATTAATACAATAAACTAACCAGGGTTACCAAGATCTCTTGGTCATTATTTAACTAGGGTATTGTTACAGCTAGAGTCTATCTATATATATTGATGGCTGCATCATTGTAAAGTTGTGTTTAGAGAGAAAAAAAGTTCATCTACTTCCATTTTTGTGCAACAATAAGTGATTAACAATGCTATGGGTACACCACAGACACACATAAAATGCGCACCAAATTGACTCTTACATGTAAGAGACAGCTTGGTGTGCATTTAGTGTGCGTAAGTGGTGTACCCATTATGTTCTTTGCAAGGTTTTGAAATCATGGTTTGTATCGCTTATCATTTCTATTGTTTTATAAATTGTATTGTTATACATATCGCATATCATAAGATTCGTTAACCATAATTTATGTTGAAGTATATACTACAGTTGGCACGAATGTATACAATAAACTAACCAGGGGTACCAAGATCTCTTGGTCATTATTTAACTAGAGTATTGTTACAGCTAGTGTCTATCTATATATATTGATGGCAACATTATTGTAAAGTTGTGTTTAGACAGAAAAAGAGTTCATCTACTACCATTTTGTGCATCAGTAAGTTATTTTCGCTGTCCAATTTCTATTTTGCGATTAGGTTTCCTCTCTCTCTCTCTCTCTCTCTCTCTCTTAATTTCTTTAGCTAGCTAGGCAATTGAGTATATAACCCAGTGTGGCTTTGGCATATATTTTATATTTCTTTATGTTCTTGGCAAGGTTTTGAAATCAGGGTATGTATCGTGTTTTTTTTTCTTGTTTTATAAATCGTATCGTTATACGTATCGCATAGCGAAAGATACGTTAACCATAATTTATGTATAAGTGTACAACATACTCGCATGAATGTATACAATAAACTAACCAGGGTTAGCAAGATATGTTGGTCATTATTTTACTAGGGTATTGTTACAGCTAGAGTCTATCTATATATATTGATGGCTGCATCATTGTAAAGTTGTGTTTAGAGAGAAAAATAGTTCATCTACTTCCAATTTCTATTTTGGGATTAGGTTTCCTCTCTGTTTCTCTTAATTTCTTTAGCTAGCTAGACAATTGAGTATCTAATCCTGTGTGGCTTTTGCCATATGATTGATATTTCTTTATGTTCTTGGCAAGGTTTTGAAAATAGGGTAGGTATCGTGTATTGTTTTTCTTGTTTTATAAATCGTATCGTTATACGTATTGCATATTGAAGGATACGTTAACCATAATTTATGTATAGTGCACCACACACTCGCACGATTGTATACAATAAACTAAACCAAGGTTAGCAAGATATGTTGGTCATTATTTAACTAGGGTATTGTTACAGCTAGAGTCTATCTATATATATTGATGGTAGCATCATTGTAAAGTTGTGTTTAGAGAGAAAGAGAGTTCATTTACTTCCATTTTGTGGAACAATAAGTTATTTTCACTGTCCAATTTCTATTTTGCGATTAGGTTTCCCCGTTCACTCTCTCTCTCTCTCTCTCAATTTCTTTAGCTAGCTAGACAATTATCTAATCCTGTGTGGCTTTTGCCATATGATTGATATTTCTTTATGTTCTTGGCAAGGTTTTGAGATTAGGGTACGTATCGTGTATTTTTTTTCTTGTTTTATAAATCGTATCGATATGTGCATTGCATATGGTAAGATATGTTAATCACATTTTATGTACAATTAATAAGTATTTATATCTAATAACACCAACAAACTAAGTATTTAAGTCACAAAATTTCAAGTCTTTCAACTGGGATATATCAGATTGAGGTTTCCTGCTACCTTAGTCAAGGATAAAAAAGAAAATCCCTTGTAATATTCTCCCAAAACACAATCAAAGTATGATTTTTCTTCTAGTCAAGCCCTGCACAGAGGTTGGATATCTTTCAAATGGTTTGAATGTCACTCAAGCAACTTAGATTAATTTCTTCCACTAAGTAATTGTGGGATATGTACTGAATCGGGATACTCATATATATCATAAGATAAGCCATCGTATCATAGGAATGAAGATGAAAAGCCACGATATAGCCATCGTATGTGACTTGAACATGCTCAAAGAACCAATTTCCTTTTACAGTCCTCTAGGTGCTGATGAGATTAACGACTTGTGAAGAGTGTGACTAGAGGTGTCAAATGGGTTGTGTGGTGCGGCAGAGCCCATTTAGCTTCGTGCTAATCATGCTTCGTGCGATGCTGTGCTAGCCCATTTATTTAGTCGTGCGGTGCCATTTTTTAATCATGCCGCGCCATGCCAGCCCGTTCACTCAAATAGTGTCATACTGTGCCACTTTTTAACTGTGCTGTGCCGGCACATCTCCAATCGAGTTTCGTCGGGAAAAAAAATCTTTTTGTGTAGCAATTATATCTATATATTCTTATCTATACGATTTTGAAACCAATAATTATTGAAAAGAGTTTTTTTATTTAAATTTTTTTTTATAAAATTAGCGGTGTTTATGTAGGAATATTGATTTTAGTTTTCTATGATTAATGACATAGCGAGTCAATTTCTATAATGAACTAAAAACCAAATTTGGGTACATTAAAAATTAATACTCCCTCCGTCCCATATTGTTGGGACTCTTTCTTTTTTTGGATGTCTCAAAGAATTGTCTATAATTTATAATTTATTAAGTTTTTTATATTCAATATGGATCTTGTTTGATAGATCTCAATTAGTTTTATCAAACAAAGTTGTTGAAATAACGAAAAACATCATAAATTATGAAATATAAACAATTCTTTGAGACGTTAAAAAAGGTTAAGAGGACCAACAATATAGGACAGAGGGAGTATTTTATTGTGTCGTGCCCGTGTCGTGCCTATCTAGAATTGTGCTGTACCTTGCCGTGCCCGGCCACTTCCGTGTCTTGCCCATCTGAGACCGTGCCGTGCCATGACCGTGTCGTGCCCATGCCGTGCCTATCTCAAATCGTGCCGTACCTTGCTGTGCCCGGCCTACTTCCCCGTCGTGCCCATCTAAGACTGTGCCATGTCGTGCCCGTCTAAAACCGTGCATGTGCCGTGCCACATTTAAACATGTCGCGCTATTCCATCCATGTTATCCCTTGAACCTGCCCTGAATAATCCCCTTTTTGCCAGATTGTTACCGATGTAATCCTAGAAAGCCAATTTTTCTGGAATGGAAAATTGGCCCGCTTGAGTATGAGTATATGTGCGGCTGGTACCATGCCATGCCCGTGCCAGCTCGACCCGTTTGACACCTCTAAGTGTGACGAGGTATATCTCTGATTCTTGAGTTCATCGAATACGCAAGGAATGTGTCTAGATGTTTAGCTCTTAGATGGATATTTTACTGTCTGTCCCGTAGACTATGATAAACTAAGCTCTAAGGTATTTCAACATCTTTTACGTCCAAGCTAGTGTGAACAACATTGAATCCCCCACCACTTGGTTTGGGGTTCCCCACTTGCCTCCCCTAGGAGAGAAACTATTTTAACTCTTTAAATCGTGGAAGAGTCCATGGTGGAAATATCTCTTGAATAATGGGGAGTGGTTCTTTTTGTAACTGTTTTTAACTCCTGGAGAAAATATTCAAAGGCCATTTGACTAAGACAAATGATCCATGATCCATGTTTCCATGAGATATGTTTTATAAATCGTATCAGTATACGTATCGCATATCGTAAGATATGTTATCCATAATTTATGTACAATTAACAAGTATTTATACATAATAACGCCAACAAACTAAGTTTTCAAGTCGCAAAATTTCAAGTCTCTCAACTGGGATTCATTATCAGATTGAGGTTTTCTGCTACCTCAATTATATCTATATTCTTATCTATTCGATTTTGAAACCAATAATTATAACAAGAGCTTTTTTTAAAAATATTTTTTTGATAAAATTAGCGTTATTTATGTAGGAATATTGATTTTAGTTTTCTGTGATTAATGACGTAGTGAGTCAATTTCTATAATGAACTAAAAAACAAATTTGGGTACGTTAAAAATTAATATTTTGTTGTGTCGTGCCATACCGTGCCCATATCATGCCGTGTCGTACCTATCTAGAATCGTGTTGTACCTTGCCGTGCCTGGCCCACTTCCGTGTCTTGCCCATCTGAGACCCATGCCATGCCATGCCTATGTCGTGCCCATGCCGTGCCTATCTCAAATCGTGCGGTGCCTTGCTGTGCCCGGCCCATTTTCATGTCGTGCCCATCTAAGATCGTGCCATGTCGTGCCCGTCTAAAACCGTGCATGTGCCGTGCCACATTTGAACATGCCGCGCTAGCTTATATGGTCTTGGGTAAAACTCAACCATGCATATGCGGTCTTGGGTAAAACCCAACCGCAAAAGCTAGCTTATGAAGTGAGGGTGCCCTCACGCTTATTATTTCATATTACTTTTGTAACAAGGCGATGTGGTACTTCGCTTCACAATTTCTTTAATGTATAAGTGTACTACAGGCTGGTACGAATGTATACAATAAACTAATCAGAGTTACCAAGATCTCTTGGTCATTATTTATCTAGGGTATTACAGCTAGAGTCTATCTATATGTATTGATGGCAACATCATTGTAAAGTTGTGTTTAGAGAGAAAAAGAGTTCATCTACTTCCATTTTGTGCAACAATAAGTTTTTTTCACTGTCCAATTTTTATTTTGCGATTAGGTTTCCTCTCTTTCTCTCTCTCAATTTCTTTAGCTAGCTAGACAATTGAGTATCTAACCCCTTGTGACTTTTGGCATATGATTGATATTTATTTATGTTTTGGCAAGGTTTTGAAATCAGGGTATGTATCGTGTATGGTTTTTCGTGTTTTATAAATCGTATCAATATACGTATCGCATATTGTAAGATATGTTATCCATTTTTTATGTACAATTAACAAGTATTTATACCTAATAATGCCAACAAATTAAGTTTTTTTTGTCGCAAAATTTCAAGTCTCTGAACTGGGATTTATTATCAGATTGAGATTTTCTGCTACCTCTATTAGATCTATATTCTTATCTCTGCGATTTTGAATCCAATAATTATTAAGACGAGCTTTATTTTTTTAAATTTTTTTTGGATAAAATTAGCGGTATTTATGTAGGAATATAGATTTTAGTTTTCTATGATTAATTGACATAGCGAGTCAATATCTATAATGAACTAAAAAAACAAATTTGGGTACATTAAATATCAATATTTTATTGTGTCGTGCCCATACCGTGCCCATATTGTGCCCGTGTCGTGCCTATCTAGAATCGTGCCGTACGTTGTCGTGCTCGGCCCACTTCTGTGTCTTGCCCATCTGAGACCGTGCCAAGCCATGTCAGTGTCGTGCCAATGCCGTGCATATCTGGAATTGTGCTGTGCCTTGCTGTGCCCGACCCACTTCCATGTCGTGCCCATCTAAGACCGTGCCATGCTGTGCTCGTCTAAAACTGTGCATGTGTCGTGTCACATTTGAACATGTCGCGCTAGCTTATACGGTCTTGGGTAAAACTCAACTGTGCATTTAAACCGTGCATATATGGTCTTGGGTAAAACTCAACCCCAAAAGCTAGCTTATGAAGTGAGGGGGCCCTCACGCTTATTATTTTGTATTACTTTGGTAACCAGGCGATGTGGGACTTTGCTTCGCAGTTTCTTTAAGTATAAGTGTACTACATGCTGGCATGAATGTATACAATAAACTAACCAGGGTTACCAAGATCTCTTGGTCATTATTTAACCTGGGTATTACAGCTAGAGTCTATCTATGTATATTGATGGCATCATCATTGTAAAGTTGTGTTTAGGGTCAAAAAGAGTTCATCAACTTCCATTTTGTGTAGCAACAAGTTATTTTCATTGTCTAATTTCTATTTTGCAATTAGGTCCCCCCCCCCCCTCTCCCTCTCTCTCTCTCAATATCTTTAGCTAGCTAGACAATTGAGTATCTAACCCTTGTTATTTTTGGCATATGATTGATATTTATTTATGTTCTTGCCAAGGTTTTGAAATCAGGGTATGTATCGTGTATCGTTTTTCTTGTTATATAAATGGTATCAGTATACGATATCGTAAGATATGTTATCCATAATTTATGTACAATTAACAAGTATTTATACCTAATAACGCCAACAAACTAAGTTTTTCAGTCGCAAAATTTCAAGTCCTTTAACTGGGATTTATCAGATTGAGGTTTCCTGCTACCTCAATTATATCTATATATTTTTATCTATACGATTTTGAAACCAATAATGATTAAAAAGAGCTTTTAAATTTTTGTTGTTGATAAAATTAGGTGTATTTATGTAGGAATATCGATTTTTGTTTTCTATGATTAATGACATAGCGAGTCAATTTCTATAATGAACTAAAAAACAAATTTGGGTACATTAAAAATTAATATTTTATTGTGTCGTGCCCATATCGTGCCTGTGTCGTGCCTATCTAGAATCGTGCCGTACCTTGTCGTGCCCGGCCCACTTCCGTGTCTTGCCCATCTGAGACCGTGCCATGCCATGCCCGTGTCATGCCCATCCCATGCCTATCTCAAATCGTGCCGGGCCTTGCTGTGCTCGGCCCACTTTCATGTCGTGCCCATCTAAGACCGTGCCATATCGTGCCCGGCTAAAACCGTGCATGTGGCGTGGCACATTTAAACACGTCATGCTATTCCATCCACGTTATCCATTTAACCTGCCCTGAATAATCCCCCTTTTGCCAGATTACCGATGTTATCATAAAAAGCCAATTTTTCTGGAATGGAAAATTGGCCCGCCTGAGTTTTGAGCCTATGTGCGGCCTGTGCCATGCCATGCCCGTGTCAGCTCGACCCATCTAACACCTCTAAGTGTGACGATGTATATCTCTGATTCTTGAGTTCATCGAATACACAAGGAATGTGTCTAGATGTTTAGCTCTTAGATGGATATTTTACTGTCGTCCTGTAGACTATGATAAACTAGGCTCTTAAGGTATTTCAACATCTTTTGCGTCCAAGTGTGAACAACATTGAATCCCCCATCACTTGGTTTGGGGTTCCCCACTTTCCTCCCCTAGGAGAGAAACTATTTTAACTCTTTAAATCGTGGAAGAGTCCATGGTGGAAATATCTCTTGAATAATGGGGAGTGGTTCTTTTCGTAACTGTTTTTAACTCCTGGAGAAAATATTCGAAGGCCATTTTACTAAGACAAATGATCCATGATACATGTTTCCATGAGATATGTTTTGTCTCCAAAAAAGTGAGGTGTGATGGCTAATAACCACCGCGATGGAGAGTGGGCATACAATATGGGACACTTGGGAGATTTTCGGATGGGCTTGTAGCTCAATTCTAGGCTTTAATCGGTTTGATTTTTGCCTAAAAATACAAGGACCGAAGATGGAAAAGGGGTTCCAAAAAGCCTAGCGCGTCAATTATCATTTTGAGTCCAGCACTTCCATCTATTGTCAATAGCACCGTCATTTCCATTTCTGTAGTTTATTTCGCTCAATCCGTTGAGTTTTTCGTTCCTGTTTTAGCCTAGTCTGGCCTAGCATCATTTCTAGGGTGCGATTTTGTTCACCCTCCTTAAAAGAGGGTGAAACGTTACCCTCCCTCTTAGTGGTTGGAATGATGTAGGTCCCACCCCTATAATACACTTTTTAGGTGGGACCTACACCATTCCAACTAATAAGAGGAAGGGTAATGTGAACAAAATTAAATTCTCATTTTTATTTCCTCGTCCATTTGCTTTTCCACCATCAACATTGTTATTTTCCAAAGATAATAAGGTTCTTTTACTGTCTAAGTTTTGTTGGAGCTTGTCCCACATTAGTTAATTCTAACCTCCAAAAGTAGTACATGAGGACGGTCACTCTACTATTTACCAGTTAATCTCGAGTTGGATGCTTTAACAAGATATCAGAGCCATGTTTTCTGATTTTTTTGGACAAAACTCTCTTGATTCTGTGTAAGGGTAAAAAAATCCGGGTATACTAGTTCCACGCCCTTAGCAGATCAAGCACATGTTACCTAGTTTAAAAAGGGCTCCATTCCCTTGATAAATGTCTGTGCTTATTTATTTATTATGTCTAATCTACAAAGCTAGGAAAAAGTTGCCAATATCTCGATATTGTTATTTGTTAGCATGAATCAGCATAAAAAAGGATTCGTTTTCTTTTCCTTTTGCTTTTTCTTGGTTACATAGTCAATGGAGCAATTTCAGGCTTGCGTAATAAATTATGCATTGAAGCATTCTTAAAATACACTTGCAGTTTACGTACTTCTCTTTTATTCATCTTATATCAGTACTGATGTTGCCTTGAAAGGAACTTCCCAGAGTGTGGGAGACCTGTTTCCTTTCAATGTTTCAGCTCTGTTGAAGAATCTTTGTTATGCTTAAAGTTAGGTATGGAAATGTAATCTTTTGCTCCAGACCTCTCTTAGCAAGGCAGCAAGGAATCCCAAAGTATTCTCTCGAGCAACTCATATGACAGAGTAGGATAATATACTGTTTCTTCTGGAATAAATGCTCTTCTTGGTCCACCCTTTGTGTCTATGTTCAAATCTTGTCTCTGAAAAACTTATTTTTACGTCTTTTAAGTGTTTATTTGTCAAAAAATAATTCCATTTAGGAATTTGGAGCTACCATGTATTGAACATGCGTAAAAAATAATCCATGTAGACGTCATATCACTCGAACCAAAGCATGTTTCATTGTTTAATTTTGACTAAAACGACTACATACTCAAATTATTCTATTATTGTTTTTTAATTGTAAAATTATATAGGGCTCCACTCGACGATTGGGTCTAGAGCAACCAAATACCTTGGCCGGCCCTGGCCAACAAGATCCTTCAGGGACCGGAAAGAAACCGCCTCCTTCCATGTTGATGCAACGGATATGGTCACATATATGTATGCCAATGGGTTGGCAGTGATCCAGATGCCTGCCCAACCAGTCCGCTTTTCAAGGTTTTGGGGCTGATAGTTAGGCTCATACCTGCCTGGATTGAACTTTTAGTATTCTTATATTTAATTTTGTAACCAAAAATTAGTCTTTGAGGCCCCGTCCAGCCCGTTTAGTTTTAGGATTTGTTAGAGCTTTTCCCACATTGGTTAATTATAACCTCTAAAGCTAGTATATGAGCCTCGGTGGCCTCTCCACTCATTGCCAATTGGTTTTGAGTTGGATGCTTTAACAGGACTATTATGGTGATTGTTATTGTATTCACTTTCGCTATTAATTGAATGTCTTTTCAAACAAAAAAAGAAAAAAAAGGAACGAAGAGGAAGAGGAAGAGGAAGAGGAGGAGGAGGAGGAATCGAATATAATTACATCCGAGTGTGAGAACATTGAATCTAAGAGGAGAAATAAAATATATTTTATTTCCCTTGATAGATAAGGGCTCAAATTATATTAAAACTAACACCACCACTCCCCTCAGTTAAGTTATATGATGCTCTTTTATCGATTCAAGCTAGGAAAAAGTTGCCTATATGCTGCGATTGTTGGAATGAATGTGTATAAAGAGGGCTCCATTAATATTGCAACTCCTAGAAGCGTAGACCAATTTCCTTTCCATGTTTCAGCTGTGTTGAAGAATCTTTCTTGTACTTTTGGGAATGGCAAAGTTGATTGTAATCTTTGTTTTAGATCTCGCTTAGCAACGCAGTGAAGGATCCCCAAGTATTCTTCTTAGCAGCTCATATGATCGGAAGGATGACAATATTGTTTCTTTTGGAAAATGATTCAGTAAAAATCAGAACTGTCGGTAGATGTTTAAATGAAAACTTCTTAGATGCTTACCTAAAATTTGTATTTAAAGGCTAGTCTTTGGAATTCCCCAAAGTGTGGAAGAACGAGTTGCATTTAAATTTTCACACTTTAGAAGTTGGAGCATTGAAAAATGAAAACTAGAGAAAAAAAAAAAAAAAACCTTGTATATGTTCAAACAAGAAGTTATTGTTGTATTTACCCTAAAAAAAGAAGAACAATTTGTTGTTGTAGTGTAATCTCTACTAAAGTATATGTGCATTGGAAAGATGCAAAATGCTTTAGTGTACCTATAATTTTTTCAAAATTTGTTGGGAAATTGCATCCAACACTTGGTTTGAGAAATGAGAAAAGAAGATATACTTGTTGCCAACCACCAAGCTTCCTTTGAATCCACAACAGTTCCAGAGCATAGTCTTAGGTATATAGGCAGATAATCACAGTGGTTTAGTTTATATTTAGAATAGCTTCTCAGAGAATGTCTCTGAGAGAAGCTGTTGAGCTTCCTGCTGTTGCTGCTGCCATGGATGGATCAGTAAGCATCAAGATCGAAGAGTGTTGTGAGATCTTATGCTCTTCACATAACTCCTATGAGTGGCTAAACTCCATTATGGATGAGGGAAACAAGTATCCAGGCCTCGGTTCGCAGAAGCCTAAGATACAAACGGTTCAACCGTTACTTCGTGAGGTTGAAACCAACAAGAAATCATATGATCCCAAGGTGGTTTCCATTGGTCCCTGCCACCATGGGAAACCAGAGCTCCAAACTATTGAGAGGCTCAAAATGCCAATGGTACGACAGTTTGTTGAAAAATGGAAAGTAAAGATTGATGAACTATATGATGAGGTGGTCAAGGTGGCGAGTGATGCGAGGAATTGCTACGCTGAGGGCTTAACAGAAAAGTTCAATGACGAGAAATTCACTCGTGTGATGTTCCTTGATGGTTGCTTCACCCTTCACTACATTTGCAGCATTGTGGAAGGGAACCATGAAGAATTGAAGAATATTCGGCAACTAGCCTTGGTGCGTCGAGACTTGTTGTTACTAGAGAATCAACTCCCGTTCCTAGTCCTAAGAGTTTTAATGAGAGCGAGTTTTGGAATTTCTCGAGGGGAAGACATGATCACCGCTTTCATTAAGCGAATAACGGAACCAGAAAACTGCAATCAACAGTATCCTTTGGGATCAAAAGGCCATCGACAGGTTCAAAGGCAAGAGGATAAAGATGACAATGAACGTGTTCATCTTCTTCAACTTGTTCGAAGGCAATTCATTGATCCAAAAGCTTTTGAAATCGGGTGGGTCATAAAAAGTCGTTGGTCTTCTCGTCGGTCAGCAAAGGACTTCAAGACTGTTGGGATCCGCTTGAAGCCTAGCAAGACTTATCGGTTCACAGATGTAGACTTCAATTCTACACGCACTTCTGGGATTCTGACACTTCCAAGAATAGTCATCGACGACACAACAAAGTCTATGCTCTTGAACTTGGCGGCCTTCGAAGCGTGCCCCGATTACGCCAACGACTTGGGGGTGACCTCTTACATATGCTTCATGGATACGATCATTGATCAAGATGAGGACGTGAAGGTGTTGCGGTCCAAGGGCATACTCATGAACTACCTCGGGAGTGACACGCACGTGGCGGATCTTTTCAATGAGATAGCTACTGAATTGGCTCCTAACCCTGATGCTTATCTGCAAGTTAAGAGAAGAATAGAGAATCACCATCAGAACTGTATGAAAACTTGGATAGCAGAGCACAGTGCACATTTTAGGAGCCCTTGGACTCGTATTGCTCTTGCTGCTGCAATTTTGGCCATTACCTTGACTGTCGCTCAGACCGTTCTGGCTGCGTATCAGACTTACCTCACGGCCTACCCGTCAAAGGCTTAAAGGGTGGTTTTATCGTGTGATGGTTCCTCTACTGGTAAAAGTATCTTCAAAGAAGCAAGGACACGATACTAGTCTGGCACTGGTCATCCAACTAATCCTGTGTTTTTTAGATTTATTTGGTTTTTAGAGATATTGTGTCAGATGACATGGGTGATTTGTGATGTACCGGATTCTGGAATTATTTTTCTTAAATGGTGTGTTTTATTTTACAAGTTCTTTTGGGATTATGTGAACGAGTGTCATGGAATGTATGGCTCTTTTAGTCTCAATCACTATTAATGTTTTTATTTTTGATAACCAGATGTCCGGGCCAACTTGCGTGCACCTCGACTAATTTTAGTGTCCTAGAGATAATGACTGGGCATAACACCTAGTGGCCTCTAGAATTTGCTGGCAATGAGAATTGACCCCGAGACCTTAGGTGGGAGCAAACCCTAGTCCTAAGGCAAGACCGCTTTGCCAACCCCTTGGGGTTCTCAATAAATATTATGTTGCATCCTTTATTATCTATTAAATTTTCACATATGCGACAATTAAAAGATTTAGAATCAACGTCCTCTAACGTTACGTCAGTTTGTCGTGTCCTGCATTCTATTGAATATCTCCATGTCCATGTGTGTCTGTGTGGTGTCCATACTAGGTATGGTATGTTTACTTCTTCCCTATGAGTATGTATCTTGGTTATATACCCTTTAGAAGCAAATTGTTGGGAGGATAGCATGTTCGAGGTGGGAAGACAGTTAAGGAAGACTGCTTTTTCTTGATTGCGTTCTGTGTTGCATCCAGCTAAATGATTTCTTTTTCTCAGTCTGTTGATTCTGTGCATGGGTGTCTGCATGTGCTAAGAGCCAAAACGATGTTCATGTGCCTTTTATCTCTGGAGGCTCAAGCAGATTAAGAGCTTCGCTATGAGTAATATTGGTTGCGTATTCAAGTATCAAATTTCCTAAACTTATTAGTGCAGTGCCTTTTGGTCTTGTAATGGTTTAGAACACTCAACCTCCTCATTTGTGTACCTTAATTTGTCACTTCATCAACATTGGTCGTATGAAAGGATTCTTGTATACCAACTTGTAAAATAGGGCTCGCCACAGAATTAGGATGGTTGCGGGGCTGTCGTTTCGTACACGGTAACTCTTCCCTTTTCTACTCAGGTAATCCACATTACAGCCCAAACCCGACCCAATTCCAAATTAAAGCGGGTATGGGGAAGGCGAAAAGTAGAATTATATTACCTAACCGGCCACTAACCCAACCAAAAAAGGGTCAAGCATGAAGAGACTTGTGAGAGTTGACTAACTATTTGAAAGAACCAGCAGATAATGCTTACTTATGTTGCAATGTTCTAAAAGTTGGCCTAGGTACTAGGAGCAGGGGTGGAGCTTAATGAAGGGGGTGCGGCACGTGTCATTCCCGGTTTAAACAAAAACAGTTCTTTACCCTGTTGGATTAGGCACTTTCTGGTTACTCAACAACATGATTTTCCACATTAGTCATGAAAATATAATGGTTCAGAAGATGAATAGATCGGATAGTAAAAAATATATCTCAACAGTTTTTATTTGAAGAACACAGGATAATAATAGATCAAAGTTTTTATTTTTTTTTAACAAGAATCAAAGCTCAGGACAAACAATGGGTTAGGATTTCTTTTTTAATTAGTACAAAGCATCAGTTTTTTTAAAAGCATGTTTCGTAAACACGATTATATGTATTTTGGGAATGAAGTTAAAAAAAGCTGCTTTATAAATGATAAAGTTTAAAAGAACGTAAATCGGTTAATTGGTCCACTGTTCCGTTTGATCATGTAGCTACTGGCTACCATGTCTAATTAAATTGCTTTGTTCCATGTATGATCTTTAATTGGGCACTTGAGGCTCCCCAAATCTTAGTTTGTCATTGATCCAGTTGCCCACCCAACCAGTCCGCTTTGTAAGGGTTTGGGGTTAATATTTAAGCTCGTACCTGGCCGGATGGGTATAAAAAAAGCCTCGATGAATATTGCAACTCCCAGAAGTGTGGCAGACCTGTTTCCTTTCCATGTTTCAGCTGTGATGAAGAATCTTTTTTGTACTTTTAGGAGTGGCAAAGTTTAATGTAATCTTTGTTGTAGATCTCGCTTAGCAACGCAGTGAAGAATCCCCAAGTATTCTTTTGAGCACATCATGTGTCAGAGTAGGCTAACAATATTGTTTCTTTTGGAATATGATACAGTAAAAACCAGAAACATGTGTAGAAGTTTGAACGAAAACTTCTTAGATGCTTACCTAGAATTTGTATTTGAAGGCTAGTCTACGGAATTCCCCAAAGTGTAGGAGAACGAGTTCCATTTCAATTTTCATGCTTTAGAAGTGGGAGAATTGGAGACGCTTTGTAAAGCATGAAAATTGAAATGGAACTCATTCTCCTACACTTTGGGAAATTCTAGGTAAGCATCTAGAATTGGAGAATTGGGGAATTCTAGGTTAGCATCTAGAATTGGAGAATTCGAGGTAAGCATCTAATGGAAATTTGTTGTAAAGAATATTCTTTCTCCGGAAAATGAAAACCAGAGAAAAAAAAAAATCAAAAACCTTGTAAAGGTTCAAACAAGAATTTATTGTTGGAGTGCAATCTGTGCTGAAGTATATGTGCATTGGAAAGATGCAAAATGCTTTATCGTACCTATTATTCTCACAAAATTTGTTTGAAAATTGCATCCAACACTTGGTTTGAGAAATAAGAAAAGAAGATACATTTTTCCAACCATCAATCTTCCTTTTAATCCACAACAGTTCCAGAGCATAGTCTTAGGTACATAGGCAGACATCACAGTGGGCTTAGTTTATATCAACAATGGCTGCTCAGAATGTCTATGAGAGAAGCTATTGAGAGCCGCAACAGCAGTCCTGCTGTTGCTGCTGCTATGGATGGATCAGTAAGCATTGAGATCAAAGAGTGTGGTGAGAGCTCATCCTCTTCACAAAGCTCCAATAAGTTGCTAAACTCCATTATGGATAGAGGAAACTCTCTGTTCCACGAACCGCAGAAGCCTAAGATACAAATGGTTCAACCGTTACTTCGTGAGGTTGAAACCAACAAAAAATCATTTGATCCCAAGGTGGTTTCCATTGGGCCCTGCCACCATGGGAAACCAGATCTCCAAACTATTGAGAGGCTCAAACCTTCAATGGTACGACAGTATGTCGAAAAATGGGGAGTAAAGATTGATGAACTGTATTACGAGGTGGTCAAGGTGGCCAGTGATGCCAGGAAGAGCTATGCTGAGGGCTTAACAGAAAAGTACATTGACGAGGAATTCACTTGTATGATGTTCCTTGATGGTTGCTTCACCCTTCACTACATTTGCAGCATTGTGGAAGGGAACCACGATGAATTGAAGAAAATTCAGCAAATAGCCTTGGTGTGTCGGGACTTGTTGTTACTAGAGAATCAACTCCCTTTCCTAGTCCTCAGAGTTTTAATGAGAGCAAGTTGTGGAATTGCTCTAGGCGAAGAAATAATAATTGCTTTCATTAAGCGCATAAGGGGAGTACCCTCCGAAGCAGATGCGTTTGTGAAACAGAAGGAAAAATTCCGTCAACGGCATTCTTTGAAATCAAAAAGCCATCCGGAGGTTCAAATGCAGGACGGGAAGGATAAAGATGACAATGAACCATTTCACCTTCTTGACCTTGTTCGAAGGCAACTCATCCATCCAAAAGCTTTTGAAACTGGGTGTGTCACAAGCAGTAGTTGGTATTCTCGTCGCTCAGCAAAGGACTTCAAGACTGTTGGGATCCACTTCGAGCCTAGCAAAACTTATCAGTTGACAGACATAGAATTCAAGTCTACGTGGACTTCCGGAATTCTGAAACTTCCAAGAATAATCATCGACGACTCAACAAAGTCTACACTCTTGAACTTGGCGGCCTTTGAAGCGTGCCCCGATAACACAAACGACTTAGGGGTGACCTCTTACATATGCTTCATGGATTCAATCATTGATCAAGAGGAAGACGTGAAGGAGTTGCGGTCCAAGGGCATTCTATTGAACTTCCTCGGGAGTGACAAGCAGGTGGCGGACCTTTTCAATGATATAACTACGGAATTGGCTCCTAGCCCTCATGCTTATGTGCAAGTTAAGACAAGTATTGAGAAACACCATAAGAGCAGTTTGAAACCTTGGATAGCAGAGTGGCATCATACATATTTTAGGAGCCCTTGGACTGGTATTGCCGTTGCTGCTGCCATTTTGGCCATTACCTTGAGTGTCGTTCAGACTATTCTGGCTGCATATCAGACTCACCTCACAGTCCATCCACCAAAGTGATGCAGATTGGAAATTTATATTACTTACAAATATAGTGTTTTAAGTTTTCCTTATTTTTATTTTACTAATTTTGTTAGGAAGTCTCCAATTTTAGAAATAAGTGTTCTATAGTATTTTGATTCCTAGTTGGATTAGGGTTTGTTATTTGATTCCTAGTTGGATTAGGGTTACTTTAGCCCTATAAGTATCATTGTAAGCCTAATGGCAGGATTCGGTGATTGATGAATTAAAGAAAAACGAGTTTATACTCATATCTTGGTCGTTTAAGGAGGGAGTACCTCCGGGTCGATCTTATTGTTCGTGTTCCTCTTGCACGATCAGTTTCGTTTCCACAGGCTGCGCTGCATCACAAAGGATTGACGGGTGCTTTTATATATGATGCTCCCTCTATTGCTAAAGGTATGTTCTAAGAAGCAAGGACACTTCTGATAGGGCGACACGGTTATCTTCGGGCACTGAGTCGTCCATAATTGATCCCTTGTCGTTTATTGGTTTTTAGATATATTGTGTCAGATTACATGTGAGATATATGATGTACTGGTTTCTGGGAATTTTTTTCTTGAATGGCTTGTGTTTTATTCTACTTGTTCTTTTCTAACTATGTGAAGGAGTGTTATGAAATGAATGGCTCTTTTGAATCTCAATTAGTATTATGTTGCATGCTTTACTATCTGTTGTTAAATTTTCACACATGCGACAATTAAAAGGTATAGAATCATAAAGTTTTCCCATGTGTAATGTCCTGCATTCTATTGAATACCTCCATGTCCTTGTGTGTCTGTATTGTGTCCGTGCTAGGTTGGGCATATTTACTTCTCCCAATGAGGCTATATACCTTGAGAAGCAAATTGTTGGGAGAGTTAGAGAACATTGCTTTTTCTTGATTGCGTTCTGCTTTGCACCAGGTTAAATGATTGTTGACAAATGACAATAGATACGCATCTTTTAGTCTTAACTCATTTCTCCTAAACTTGCGTCATTTCTTACTCCAACTTTGGGGGAAGGAGGAAAATGTTTGTTTTTCTTAAACATGGAAAAACTGACTAGTAACTGGGCATCGACTAGCCGGCCTAGCAACTAGGCAACCCCTATTTGTCCGATTAGCGACTGGCAATTTTGAGAACACCTACTTTCTCTGTTACAACATTGCCATCGCCACCCCACCCCAGAATGATGGTTGGGACACTTTACCTTGCAAACAATATAAGAATCAAGAATAAATGAAGTACAAAACTTCCACAGGAAAATGAAGGTTCTCAACTAATCTTCATTTCCATTTCTTATCCCTTCCTTCCCTAACCAGAAAAGACGATTCTCATTTGCTTTACTTGTCCACAGTTCGATTGTTTGTTGTATACTAATTAAATGGTGCAGAGGCCGGGAATTACCACTTTGCTTTTGTTACAGTTCAACTATCAAACATAATTCCCGCGATCCATTCTTATTGTACACTAGTAGGGAGTCCAATTACAGTCGGGGCAGAGCCCCGTATAGACTGGCTCAATTGAGTTTGTAGCACTGGAGAGGTTTGGAACCTGAGGGGTTTGCCCGATCAAAAAACAGTAAGACCTTAGGCCGGAGCAAATTCTTCAAGTCCCAAGTGTTGACCACCAGGCCAAGCCTTTTGGGTTTGGCCATATGAGTTCAGTGATTTTGGCCACACCCTCATTTGGGAGTGGCGTCACCTAAGCAACTACATGTTTTGGTCCGAAATGTACCCAAAAAAAGGTGGCTCTGATAGATGTTGCTGTTGGTATTGAAACACGCTTGGAATTTCTGTGAAACATGTTGCTCATTTTTTCGTAAAAGAATGCATTACATTTGCAACATATGTGAAAATTCCTAAGCATCCAAAAGTTTGAGTTTGCTATTGTTTTGCATTATATGTGTGGATTCAGTGGTTTTGGTCACACCCTCATTAGTGAGTAATTATTTAGTATTATTTAGTATTACTGGAATGTGCGGTTGTGGAGTGGTCCGGAGCATCACGTGATTGTGCTGCTAGACTATTGAATAATTTCATGATTGTGAGTGGCGTCACACATGCAGCTATGTTATGTTGCTGGTTGTATATTGAACACACTTAGCATTTATGTGAAACACATTGCTGATTTTTCCATACAAGAGTGCGAATGCATTACAATTGGAACATATGCGAAACATGCTTTTCTCTTTGTATAAAAGATAAAGATAACAATCAAGCTAGACTAGACAAAAAAGAAAAGAAAGTAAAGAAGGGACAACTTAACTTCGTATGTGATAGAAGGGGAGGAGTCTCATATTTGCTGAAATGCTTTATGCAGAATCATTATGTGGAAATGAAATCAAGAAGTGAATTGAGCAGATAATAAGATCATTTTCCTCCTCGCCTTTCCCATATTGAGTACCTATTTTTTGTGCTACAGTTCGATTGTTTGTTGTTTACTAACTAAATGGTGCACAGATCGGGGATCACCAGTACTTTGCTTTTGTTACGATTCAATTACTATCACACATTATTCCAGAGCAGGTGACATTAATTTTTTCTTTAGAGAATCAAGCAGGTGACATTTTAAAAACCTTGGTTTTTATTTTAAGGGTAGAACTTTCCAGTGGCGTAGCTAGGAATGAAGAGCATTGTGGGCACCACCAAGGGCTGAACTAGGAATCTAATTTGCCTTGGGCTCACCCAATTTAAGCACACCAGCCAGTGCTCTACATAAATCAGTAAAACAGCCCAGAATACAGCCTCTGTCTCGATCTCTTCTGCATGGGAAAAGACCGGAAATGCAAAACACAATCGACCTTTCTTGCTCTCTGAATTTCTGTAGTGAAAATGTTTTTCGGTGTCTTTTAAAATGGCTGGAGTAAACCTCCTTTTATAGGCTAAGACAAACATAATTTTTCGGAAAGTAAAATCAATCACTTTGCTGTGATTGAATCAATTTACCAAAAAATAATTTGCACTGATTTAGCACATGTTTTAATCAATTGTGTAACGGCAGTTTACACACTGGTCAAAACAAGTTTTTTTTCATTTTTGTAACGGTAAGATTTGGTCAAAAAGAAAAAAAAACTTTCTGTAAATAATTCTTGCAAAAAAAAGTATATGTTTTGGAAGAAAATTAGCAGTATACGTTCTCTCGAGCAAAAAACGCTGCAAGAATTTTGACTTGGACTTTTGATGTGGGGGCTATTTTTTGATAACTTTTACAAACAAATCCAAAAATCTAGTAAAACTAATGGGACAACTGCGAGGTGTGTAGGGGTCTGGACCACCTCTTGAACCCTCCTAGGACCGCCTCTACTTTAAGTCTCAAGTCTTGACCACCAGGCCAACTCATTGGGGTTTGGCCGGTGATTTTGGCCACACCCTTGTTTGGGAGTGGCGTCACACAAGCAACTACATGTTTCAATCTGAAATGTACCAAGAAAAGGTGGCTCTGATAGATGTTGTTGTTGGTATATTGAAACACACTAGGAATTTCTGTGAAACATGTTGCTAATTTTTTCATAGAAGAAAAGGGAATGCGTTACATTTGGCATTTGGAACATATGTGAAACATGCTTTTGTCTTTGTATAAAAGAAAAAGATACTTCACAATCAAGGTAGACTCCGAAAAAATAGAAAAGAAAAGAAAGAAGGGATTCTCATATTTGCTGATGTGCTTTAGGCAGAATGTTTGTATTAATATCAAAACTCGAAGTAACAAATCATGTGGTGGTGGCTTCACCAGAGTAACATCTTTGATCCTTCTGGTATGATATGGAGGGTGGTGGACTGGGTGATCCTTACTGGAACCCTAGCTTATTGCCTAAGAAGATGACCTGCACACTTAGAGCAACCACATTAGTGCTAAGCTCGGGTGGTGGTGGTCCGGGAAGTAACATCTTTGATCCTTCTGGTATGATATGGAGGGTGGTGGACTGGGTGATCCTTACTGGAACCCTAGCTTCTTGCCTGAGAAGATGACCTGCACACTTAGAGCAACCACATTAGTGCTAAACTCGGGTGGTGGTGGTCCGGGAAGACACTCCGATGGTTAAGTAAGTCACCGGAGGAGAAGAAGTTTGCTGGAAACTTAGAGAGAGAAAGTGAGAAAGAGGGTATTAAATGAGGAGAGAGAGATGCACAATGAGGTAGGTGAGGTTGGTAGTTATAGGCAGAGTGAAGCGTGTCTGTCACTCCCTTCGTGCTCCTCACGCGCGCCGTCCGTACTTGGAATGACAGCTGATGTGACAATAATCCCTGCTGCAGACGCCGCACTTTGGCTAACGTCACCCCTGGTGAGTCTGATGGGTCAACTCGTTTGGGGATACTCCCCCATCAACCACGTGCTCTTGCAGGCATAGCATGCAGGGTAGGTGACTGCTTCCATTAATGATCCATGATGATCTGCCTAGCTTGCCAGGCACGCCACCGCTGGTCCTGAACGCCACGAAACCGACGTCAACTGACTCAGTTTGTAAGGCGCTCGGCTAGACAGATTCCCAAATGCAGAGTGGTGAGTTCCCCGAGGGCAATCCGAACGTCTGCCCAGAGCCTCACGTTTGAGACATGTCCGGGGGGAGGGGCTTATCTTCTTTTTGATATTCGTCCAGATCTGGGCCTAGCCACTGTGCGCCGAGGGTAGTTCCGCTCGGCAAGACCAAGCCGGTTCGATCTACATTCGTTTTTGCTATTTTCGAAAAGGTGACCCTTAATCTTTCCTGGAAAAGGGGGCTGAATCTCTATTGGTTCTCGTGGACCCGGCCGCTACAGATCATAAGATGATCATTTTCCTCCTAGCCTTCCCAATTGATCAGTACCTTATTTGTGCTAAGAATGGATGCCGCCTGTTATGAATTGCTGGACTCCATAATGGTGGATGACCAGAGAACAGAATGCCAAGTTGAAGGATACAGAAGGTTTACGAGAGAGTCTAGAAGTTGCACCCCTCTGGCAAGAGAAACTGGTACGACCCAATCCTGGTTTTCATCAGTCCCTACCACCATGGGAAACTGGAGCTCCAATTGGTTGAGAAACTCAAATCTCACTTGATAAGGGAGTTTGTACGAAGAACAGAGAATCCAGTTAAATCTACTTTTTTTGCTATTCTAGATTTTGTTCATAAGACAAGAAAGTGCTATGCAGATGGCTCAATAGACAGCTACGACAACTTTTCCTTCAGTAAAATGATGTTCCTCGATGGTAGCTTCATTCTCCAATTTATTTACTGGACAATTCGGGAAAAAGAGAATGAAGATGAAGAGCCACCATGTATTACGACGTGACTTGTTCTTACTCGAGAACCAGCTTCTTTTCATATTCCTCCAGGGACTGCTCATGAGGAGGGTTAGTAGAAGTATTGAACACTTGCTTTTGATTCAAGAGTTCATCGAACGCACGTGTATGTCTGTGATGTTTTCATAAGCCTCGTCAGGGAAACTCTTTCCAATGTCATCATCTTTTAGATGCCGCATGGATACACCTTACTAAGCCAGATGATGTGTGGGAACATAGCTACAGTACTCAATACTCGCGCCGCTTGGCCAATGACCTTATTAAAGTGGGGATAAGCTTGAGGTGTAGATGGACGCAAGACTTGAACGACCTGACGTTCCACGCCAAGTGGGCTCATGGGACGCTAATGTAAGCAAGACTCATTAAGTGGGGTATTCAGTTATAATTTGTTACATTCTGTTATCTCTGTTTCTTCCGTTAAACTCCATTAAGAGTTTTCTGTTCTAATGACTAACGGAGTTAGGTAAAGGGCAATTATCTGTTAATGAGTGTGGTTAGGGCTGTATAAAAAGGGACTTTCCCTCTCTGTGTAATCGATCGATGAAATTACAGTGAAATGGAAAATTCTTCTCTTTCTTTCTCGATTGTTTGTTCTTAATTCAATCTCGTTAGGGTTTCAAATTTTCATCATGGTATCAGAGCCTTGAAGACCAGCGTCGCTCGATTATGAAGAATTCATACTTCGATTTGATTAGACAGATTAGTAAAGTTTTGTGTTCAAGATCGTAAAAAATCTCATCAAGAATCCATGGCGATGAACGAAGCCTCAACATCTACTGCGTCAACTGCAACTCTTCCTTCTGCATTGGCGTTTCTTGTCTCTAATTTTCACTCCTTGGTAAACATTAAACTAGATGGCTCGAACTACATGTTATGGAGGATTCAAGTTGAAAGTGTGATGGAAGCCAATGGTTTCTACGGGTATCTCGACGGATCTATTCAAGCTCCTTCGTCTGAAGTTCGAAATGCTCAAGGTGAAGTAACTGTAAATCCTGCATATACTCTTTGGAAATTGATTGATTCTCAGTTGAAGTCATGTCTGAATGCTTCTCTTTCTCAAGCAACCCTACCATACGTTCTAGGGTTAAGACATGCCTACCAAGTCTGGGATTCTCTGGCAAAGAGATATAACACAATAACTGAATCTCATGTTCAAGAACTCAAAGATGAGTTGTATAGTGTGTCTAAAACATCAACTATAGAGGCTTATGTGGATAAGATTCAAGAAATTGCACAGAAGCTTACTGCAGCAGGATGTGTAGTTGAAGATGACGAATTAGTTTTTCGTACTCTACAAGGGTTACCTAAGGCATTCAATGGATTAAGAACTACTGTATGAGCTGTTAGAACTAGAGGCACTAAAATCTCTTTTGATGAACTGGTTTCTATGATGAAAAGTGAAGATGCTCAACTGAGTAAAGAAACTTCTGACATAGAAGGTAGTAACACAGTGTTAATAGCAAGCCATAGCAATCGTCAGAATAATAGCAATTTGGCTCCTGTTATGCCTCAAAATTCATCATCAATGTTCAGTCAAGGAGTTCAATCTGGTGGCTATGGCTCAGGAAATCAAGGTTACTCTCAACAGCAAGTTAGTTCACAGCAATATTTTCCAAGTAACAATCAACAGTTTGGTTCCAGCAATGCCAGGAATTTCAGTAGAGGCAAAGGGGGCAAAAAATTTCATTGTGATATTTGTGGGAAAAATAATCACTCCACTAACTTTTGCTATTACAGACCAAATGGTCCTGGACATCAGTGGAGAGGATATTCTAATGTACCACAGATGTCTCCACCAATGTATGGTTCTCAAGGCATGCCTGGAATGCCTATGGTTCAAACTGTGACTCCTCAGTTTAATGTACCACAAGGACAGACTGGTGGATTTAAGACTACTGGTTCAACATTTCCTATGGTCCATTCTTACATTCCTTCAACACCTAGTGTGGTGCCTCAATCTAGTCATGTACCCAGTCCTGTACCAACTGCTTTTGCTGGATTCACTGGGCAGTGTCCCATGCCTTATGCACCTTATTCTGTGCCCAATTTCTATTCACCTGGTGGTGTGTCTGGTGGTGAAATGATGCCTACCAATACTTATCCTGAGATGTCATCTACTGTTGGGACAGGATGTCAACCTTGGTACTTTGATATAGGAGCAACCAGTCATATCACTAACAATGCTCAAAACATCACTCAACCTCAACAGACTACTGCTAATGAAGGAGTGCTTGTGGGAAATGGACAGAGCATGCAGGTTACTCATAGTGGTAATGGGTCTATCCCTACTCCTAGTGCTCATTTTCATTTGTCCAACATTCTTTACACTCCACAAATTACTCATAACCTAATTTCTGTTCATAAGTTTGCAAAGGACAATCATTGTTTACTTGTTTTTTACTCCAATGGTCTTGTTATTCAGGACAAACACACACACCAAATCTTGTACCAGAGTCCATGTCACAAGGGGTTGTACCCTATTCTGAGTCACTCTGAAGTTGTACCTTCTCTGAATCCATCTAGTGCTACAGTTCTTGTTACAAGCTCATCATCTGCTGAACTGTGGCATAGAAGACTTGGGCATCCAAGTACATCTTTGCTTGTCTCTTTAGTACAACAGTTTAATCTTCCAATAGTTAAGCCTCATTTGCATGATTGTGTTTGTTGTCATATGGCCAAGAGTCATAAAATTCAATTTCCTCTGTCTGAATTTCATACTTCTGCACCTTTTCAACTTGTTCATGTTGATGTGTGGGGGCCTTCCCCTGTTGCTTCTAATAAAGGCTTTAGATACTACCTATTGATTGTTGATGACTATTCTAGATATTCCTGGTTTTACCATATGCATTACAAATCAGAAGTTAAGGAAAAATTAACTTACTTCAAAGCTTATGTCACTACACAATTTCATACATCTATTCAAATAGTTAGAAGTGACAATGGGGGTGAGTTCATTAATCACTTCCTTCTTCATCTTTTTCTGTCGACTGGTGTGATTCATCAAACTACTTGTCCTCATACACCAGAACAAAATGGTGTAGTTGAAAGAAAACATAGACACCTTATTGAGACAACCATAGCCTTATTGTTACAAGCTCAACTTCCTGTATCTTTTTGGCTTGAGGCTTTAAATACTGCAGTGTACTTGATTAATAGACTTCCTCATAAATCTCTGAAGTTTAAGGTGCCTTATGCAGTCTTGTTCAAATCAAAACCTGATTACTCTCTTCTTAAACCATTTGATTGCTGCTGTTATCCATGGCTTAGGCCTTATACTTCACATAAATTGATTCCCAGATCAAAACCTTGTGTCTTTTTAGGTTACTGTGACAACACAAAAGGTTTTAGATGTTATGATCCTTCAACTACAAAGGTTTATACATCAAGACATGTAAAGTTTGTTGAAAATTCTTTTCCCTATCCAAGTCTTCTCACAGAATCTGAAACTCTTACTCCAGTTTCTACTTCTTTCAGTGTTCCTTTGACTTCTTTTGCTGACATTGAAATTCCCATTTCTTTCCCATCTCAATCTTGTGCATCACCTGTAGTTGTTTCTCCTATAACTACTTCATATCAAACATCTTCAGCTCCTATTACTGTTTCTGTTCCTGCATATAACACTTTACCTTATATGAACTCTTCTATACCTATCTCTATGCCTATAGACAAATCTGTTGCAGGCTCAACTTTCTCTATACATACTAATGGGTCCACACCAGATGAACCATCTTCTCTCTCAGTTCAATCTACTCAAACCAGGGTTCACAATTCTCAGTCTCAAAACACTCATTCCATGGTCACTAGGTCAAAAAATGGGATTGTTAAACCAAAACCTGTCATGAGTTTAACTGCTGTTACTGGTTCAGTTCCTACAGCAGCTTCTTCTGTACCTGACACAGAACCTAAGCATTTCTCTGAGGCTATTAAACACTATGTCTGGCAGTCTGCAATGGCGGAAGAATATAAGGCTTTAGTTCACCAAAACACTTGGACATTAGTTCCACCTCCTGCAGGGGCAAACATAATAGGTTGTCAGTGGATTTATAAACTTAAAAGGAACTCTGATGGTAGTGTGGCAAGGTACAAGGCTAGGTTAGTGGCCAATGGGAATTAACAATCTGAAGGCTTGGATTATAATGAGACTTTCAGTCCGGTTATCAAACAGCCTACAGTGAGAATTGTGCTATCTTTGGCTATTCACTATGAATGGAATATTAGACAATTGGACGTTTCAAATGCATTTCTTCATGGCGTAGTAGAAGAAGAGGTCTACATGAGACAACCTCTTGGGTATAAAGACATTCATCATCCCAATTATGTGTGCAAGCTTAATAAGGCTCTATATGGTTTGAGACAAGCTCCTAGGGCTTGGTTTTCTTTGTTATCTGGCTTTCTTATTCAGCATGGGTTTATCAATAGCAAGGCCGACACCTCTTTATTTACTCTTAAGGACACACATGGTATCACTGTGGTTCTGGTTTATGTGGATGATATTCTTATTACTGGTAGTAATGAGGCCTATATCTCTGATTTGATCAAGTTAATGAGTACACAGTTTGTTCTCAAGGATTTGGGGTCTCTCAGTTATTTTCTTGGAATAGAGGTCCTTAAACATGACAAGACATTGATTCTCACCCAAACAAAATATGCTACTGATCTTCTCATAAAGGCAGGCATGCTAGAATGCAAACCCAGTCTCTCTCCATCCCCTATTAAGCCTTCTACTCATGCTCCTAATCCAGCATTTGAAGACTCTCAATGGTATAGAAAGATAGTAGGTTCTCTTCAATACCTTACCTTAACCAAACCTGAAATATCTTTTGCTGTGAATTTAGCATTGTAACACACAAATTCGAGTCCTGCAATAAAGACAAGAAAAAGATGCACAAAATATATTTTATTGATTTGATTTGAATTGAATGCGGGTACAATCTCTATTAAATTCTTTACAATAAAGAATAATTCCTCTGATTCGATCTCCGAAGTTGAAGGTGCAATCTAACGGCTATGGAAGCTTGTTGTAGGATTGAACCGGTTTGTAGTTCTTTCAGATCTTCGAGTTGAGAAGCTTGAAGAACGAAGCTTGATCGAGGGCTTGAACAGCTTGATCTCGAACAAACGGTGAACTTGAGGATGATCTTCGCCAGCTGACGCGTAGACCGTTGTTGTTATGGATGAATCGGCACGTAGCTTTGGTGCTTGTTGATCCTCCACACGAACTTGAGGGATTTGAGAAGAACTTGCAGAGAAGGCTTGAGAACTGCTTGAGAGTGCTCTGGAATTTCCCTGGCTGCAGATGTCTCTGGTTGCAGATGTCCTTTTCTTCTTAATGAGAGCCTATATTTATAGGCTCAAGGAGAGAGACCTCTAATTTGGAAAGTTTCTTTTGATTGATTGTATTTCCAAA
Source organism: Vaccinium vitis-idaea (assembly GCA_963854785.1). Lineage (NCBI taxonomy): Eukaryota > Viridiplantae > Streptophyta > Magnoliopsida > Ericales > Ericaceae > Vaccinium > Vaccinium vitis-idaea. The sequence goes on from OY978218.1 coordinate 27,613,570, forward strand.
TAAGAGTAAATCAGCCTCCCATTTAAGAAATAAATCAAGTCAAATATATATATATGTATGTATATATTGTCCTTGATTGGTTCTATTTCCATAAGAGCAAATTGACCTCTCATTATAGAAATAAATCAGGTCAAATATATACATGTGTATATATAAATTTCCTTTGATTAATTTTCTTTCCATAAGAGTAAATTGACATTTCTTATGGAAATAAATCACATCAAGATATATATATATTCTTTTGGACCCATGATAATTTGGTTGGGCCTGCGTTCATGGATTGACCCAATGTCATGGCCTGTTTGGCCAATTGAATAGACCCATCTTCTTTTGGTCTAGCCCACATCTTTTGAACCCATACTCTGTCGAGCCCAATAATTATTTGCAGGCTTTTGACCAATTTTGATTTTGATTAATTAAGATGATTTACTTTATCTCAATCAATCGGACGGTGCTTAAGCCGTGATGAATTTTTAGTGTCTACAAATTGCCCCCACTTCGAGGCTCAGGCGAATGCTTGCTTGCGAGCGTTGAAAGTGAGGCTTGAAGTAACTTGAATTTTCTCGGCATATGTGAATTTGCCGATCAACATACCTCAGCGATTTGCAGTCACTTTTTTTTTTTTTTTGGATTTTATGGTCCACGAGCATGAACTTTGGTTTGTCGCGACCCTCAAACAAAATTGTGGCCCGTCAATGCAAATCATATTTTTATGATTTGTGCCCAACTTAGGTTCAGATTTGATGAGCTCAACTTTAAAATCTTAGGCAAGTAAATTGATGGGAGATCATTTGCCTTTCCTTACTGAACATGATTCGTAGGCTTAGCATGAAAATATATTTTCCCATTTAAAGAATCTAAAATCTCTCCTTTCTACACGAGGCATGCATGTGCATCTCTGAGATGATTTTTTTGTTTGGCCTATTGTGCTTCCATAGAGAGTTCCCAATTCAATCGAAGGTGTGATTTCCCCGTAACATATCTTTGACCGGCTTGGTGCAGGAAAACATAAAGGGCATTGTACTTTCGAAAATGTCCATATGTGTACGCTTGAGATTCTTACCTCTTTCTATATTTTCCTTGCAATCAAAGATTCTTCTTTTCTCGGAGAAATATAACCTCCCCTTTCCTTTTGATTGGCACCACAAAATGGATAGTCAAACTTCAACCCCTTCCTTTCTTTTGTTTCTTTCATTAAGAGATTCTTTCCCATAACCAAAAGAGAAAATGATTTTCTTTCCTTCGGATTTTCGGTTACCCACATTTCCAATTGCTCTTGTTTGGGATTTTGCCTATGAAAGGAAAGACGCTACATGATCTCAAAAGGCTAGGATACTTATTTATTATTATTTTTTTTATTTGTTATAGAAGCAATATCAAAATATATATATATATTGACATTCCTTCTCAATTCTTCCCTTTAATTTCCAGAAACCAACAGTTTCCTTAGCGATTTCACTTCTCATCTGCTATATATTCCGATGACGCGGCATGTTAGGCTTCACTCTTCTGATTACAAACCCAGCCGACTTCTTGCATCCACTGCCACATTAATTCTAGCGTGGTCCAGAAGGTTAATAGACAAAGAAGTCTTGGATTTTGGCTTCAACTTTCTGAGTAAGGCTTTTTATTACTTCTTCACTTCTGTCCATTCTCGGGACTATTCATGACTTCATTATTTTCCAACATTGGCAAAGTGACGTGTAAAAATATGATACCAACTTGTTTAGTCTGCCAAAAGAAAGCACATTTTCCCCTTAGCCTTTTTGTTGACAAATCTGAGATCTTGTCTACACGTGCAAGTGTATTTTTTTTTTTTTCTTCTTGACATTTTTTTTTTGGATGTCAACTTAATTTTGGAAATTTTAGCCTATAGATGACGCTAAATTTGATGCAAGGGAATTGGATGGCCCATCGTTATTTAAGTGAACATAGAATCAAGCACAACTCCGTTTGGTTTGCGAACCTTGTTTTGCCGACTCTTTCCCAACTTTTAAAATCACCTCGAAGACCACCTCTTCAGAAATGAAAAAAACTTGACTTAGTGTAGGAATTAAATCCTTTGCCACTTGGAAACCGAGAGAAGAACGAAAACAGTTCCCCACAACAGCATAATTTGAGAGGGAAATCCAAATAGAAGTCTGCCTTGGTTTGCAGTTTTTTTTTTTTTTTTTTTAATCATTTTTCGCACTGACAAGGCTTACCCAGCTTCATATGCTGAAATCTTCTAATCTTGTCAAAAACCCAGAATATTGACCATCTTTTTCTAGGGAAATCCAAAATATTTGGACTTCGAATGCTTGATTTTGCAAAACTTGATTTGAGAATGAATTCTTTTTTTGTTTTTTTTTGTTTTAACTGCAGTGTGGAGTTCTTGAATTCTTCACAAAGGAGTTCACTTTCTTTTACCGCGGAGGCTTTACGTCATAAGGTAACTTCCCCATCTCTTCTTTTTGAGCCACTCGATATTCCCTGTATTTTGCTTTCTTTTCAGGGACTTGTTAAATTATGATCAAATGATGAGAGGGCCTCTGCATCCTACGCATACGATACTACTTTCCTTTTGGGAAATGCCCCCACGCCACTTACTTACGGGAAAGGCTTCAAACGGTGGGAGGACCGCTGTGCTTGCACATGCCGTCCCTAAGTAGCTTCAACGCCATTTATGCCACGCTGCTCACTTCTGGAGAGACTTCAAACGGTGGGAGGGCTGCTGTGCTTGCACATGCCGTCCCTAAGTAGCCTCGACTCCACTTATGCAACGCCACCGACTACGGGAGAGACTTCAAACTGTGGGAGGGCCGCTGTGTTTTGCACATGCCGTCCCTAAGTAGCCTCGACTCCACTTATGCAACGCCACCAACTTCGGGAGAGACTTCAAACTGTGGGAGGGCCGCTGTGTTTTGCACATGCCGTCCCTAAGTAGCCTCGACTCCACTTATGCAACGCCACCAACTTCGGGAGAGATTTCAAACGGTGGGAGGGCCGCTGTGCTTGCACATGCCGTCCCTACGTAGCCTCGGCACTTTGGAGACTTCAAACGGTGGGAGGGCCGCTGTGCTTGCACATGCCGTCCCTAAGTAGCCTCGACTCTACATTCAACGCCACTCACTTCAAAAGAGACTTTAAACGGTGGGAGGGCCGCTGTGCTTGCACATGCCGTCCCTAAGTAGCCTCGACTCTACATGCAACGCTACTCACTTCAAAAGAGACTTCAAACGGTGGGAGGGCCACTGTGTTTGCACATGCCGTCCCTACGTAGCGTCGGCACTTTGGAGACTTCAAACGGTGGGAGGGCCGCTGTGCTTGCACATGCCGTCACTAAGTAGCCTCGACTCTACATGCAACACCACTTACTTCAAAAGAGACTTCAAACGGTGGGAGGGCCACTGTGTTTGCACATGCCGTCCCTACGTAGCGTTGGCACTTTGGAGACTTCAAACGGTGGGAGGGCCGCTGTGCTTGCACATGCCTTCTCTACGCTACCTCGACGGCGCTCCCCATCACTTGAGGGGATTGGAGACTGTAGAAGAGCTTCTACGATTCTGCGCTTGTTGCTGCTCCTCATCACTTGAAGAGATCCGCTAACGTGGAAGAGCTTTCGTGCTTGTTGCCACTCATCCTCATTTGATGAGATTTGATGTCACAAAAGAGCCTCTGTGATTTGTTGCACACCGCCACTCTGTATTTGAAGATTTGATGACAGCCACTTTGACTTGTGCATGCTGCCAAGAGGAACTCTTCAACGACGAAGTTCAAAGAACTTTTTTTTTTTCTTGAGTTGGTTGACTGAGCTTGCAATGATTCCCAAGCTGCCTACGTACCCTTTGAAGGGATCAAGTCAAAACGTAGTTCAAAAGTGATTTTTTTTTTTTTTTTGTTTCTTTTGTGTCGTACACAGTTTTAGCTCATGTGGGCCAGGAGCATCATACAGTTTCAACTCGTGTGATGAGGAGTTTTTTTTTTTTTTTTTTTTGAGACAGTTTAGGCTCATGTCAAGGAGTGTGTTTCTTTTGACTGTCTTCAAGGAATGATAGAGGGAACTTGCTCCTTCTTCACACCTTCCACTTGAGATTCATTTGATTTAGTTAAGACGATGGTACGCCTTTTGACTTTGAGTGGACCGTCGTGACAAACTTCCATTGATGTTATGCGCTTCATGCAAGACGAGATCAAGCTTCGAGTCTCTTCATCTTCTTTTGTTAAGTAAACCATGGTTTCTTCCACCTTTCGTTTCTTGTGTTCTGTTTTGGATTTTGCTCGTGTATCTTTAAGACGAGAGAATGCAAACCTTCGTGGCTTGGAGATTACTTCCTTGTTTTCTAGGTTAGCCTTGCCTAATCTCTCAAAAACTGAAGTGCAAGCAGTAGGAGCTTCAATCCGATGAAAGGCTGAAACTCAAGGTGTGGAACTTTGACTTATGTCATCCTCTTCATTGGCGGAAATCATGTAAACTGTTTGAATACAGTCGTTGTTCAAGTGCCCTTCGAGAATGAAGTTATGTAGGGTGATTGGTGTGGGAAAACTCTTCTCAATCAGTTTCTCCTTCTTATCGTTGACTTTGTCACTTGCAGTGAATTGAGGAGAGTTCTTCTTCACTTGCCATTTCTTGACTTGATGAGGATGATTATTGTGCTTGTTTCCTATCGACTTCTTTGGGGGGATTGGGATCCACTCCTTGTCATTCTTTGCACCTGGCGCTCCTTTGAGGTGAGGATGAGTAGGTACACCTTTACTTGAGCTTTGGATTGCTATCGGGTTGAATAAACCAAATCGTATGGTTTTGAAAATTGCCCCCAGCGCTGGAGTCGTTGCAGATTCAGCAGTCTTTATTTTAGAGCTTGAAGTTGGGCCTTCGACTGTAATGACTGTGTGGTTGGACTCTGCAACTTCATCAACGTCTAGTACGATCTTTTTCTTCCTTGCTAGGTCTGCAATTAGCTCTTTCAACACGAAACACTTCTCAGTGGAATGACTGACAATCCGATGGTAATGGCAATACCTTGGATTATGAACCTTCCCCATTTCTTCGGGACGTTTGCATTCTGGTAGTTGAATGACATTCTTTTCAAGCAGATCTTCCAACATACTCAGCACGTCAGAAGGATACCTCTTTTCTTGTAGCTCCTTCAAAGTTAGGCGTTTATCCCTAGGGTGTTCTTCCTTCTTTTTGTCTCTTCTCGGTAGCTTGAGCGGGACCATACTAACTGTCATTGACTCTTCTGTAGAGGCACTGGATAACTTATTGCTTTGTGTCCCATTCCTATATTTATTGTGCTCGACTGTGGGATGATTCCCGCCACCGTGATTTGCTATGTTGATCTCCATGTCATGTGCTCGGGTAGCCAGTTCTTCAAACGTTCGTGGCTTTATCCCTTGAAGAATGTAAAGAAGACCCCAATGCATGCCATTCATGCACATCTCGACGGCAGAGAGTTCGGAGAGTCGGTCTTTGCAGTCTAAGCTTAGAGCACGCCAACGATTGATGTAGTCAACTACAGGCTCATCTTTCCATTGCTTAGTGTTTGTTAGCTCCATCATGCTTACGATGCGGCGGGTGCTATAGAAGCGGTTAAGGAACTCGCGCTCCATCTGCTCCCAACTGTCGATCGACTCTGGCTCTAAGTCCGTGTACCATTCGAAAGCATTCCCTTTAAGTGAACGAACGAACTGTTTGACAAGTAGGTCCCCTTCAGTCCCAGCATTGTTACAAGTTTCGATAAAGTGGGCAATGTGTTGCTTTGGGTTTCCCTTCCCATCAAACTGTTGAAATTTCGGGGGCTGGTAACCAACAGACATCCTAAAGTAGTCGATGCGCTTTGTGTAGGGCTTCGAATACATAAAGCTACTTTGCGATGGCCCACCATATTGTGCTCTAATCATAGCTGCTATCATGTCTTGGAGTTGTTGGACAGACAGCGAAGCAATAGAAGTTGGTAGAGCATTTTCGACAATCTTTGGGCCTGTAGAAAATGCATGATTGATTTTACTACCACCTGGCTGGTTTGATGAAAAGACATGGTTTGCATCCTCTCTTTGCTTGAGTTTTTGATCCCCCATCATGAGCTTTCCGCTTTCATCGCCATATATGACTCCTTGTGGTATGAAACCAAGTGGATTTGAATTATCTTGGCTAGTTTCCCCCACTTTCTGAGTCTCTAACTTGTTCATGAGCGATGCAATCTGGAGGTCTTTGTCTTCCACGATCTTGGTGAGCTTTTCAATAGTGCGCGCCATTGTAGCCAGTTGCTCCTCTACCGTCGCAGCGCCAGTTGTCATTACTTGCATACCCACGGAGTAAGACGAGTTTGAACGACCTGGTGATTCTGAGTGCTTCGGCGAAGAAGGCGAGGATCCAGAGTGCGAACTTGTGCTAGAATTCGCATTGGAAATTGAGCGAGATGGGCGAGGTGACAAACTTCCTGAGACAGAATTTTCAAAGTTGGGCGGAAGCTTTTTGGAGCCCTCCTCATCTTTTTTCTTCATTGGAAGTGTGGCGACGGGTTGGTACTTGCCTTGCAGCACTGTTGGCGCAACTCCTTTACTTGCTGGAATGGTTGTTGCCTTTGCCTTGCTGTGTGTCATCAGGCCAGTGGATGGACTGTTGCTGTTTTTGGCCACAGTGACGTTCTTGTTGACCTTCTTGCTGATCGAAGCGGTCTGAATTTTTTTTGGCGCCATTTGTGTAAAACTTGAGTTTAGGAGAAAGAGATGAGAGGTAGAGAGGTCCCACCGGGCGTGCCAAATTTGTAACACACAAATTCGAGTCCTGCAATAAAGACAAGAAAAAGATGCACAAAATATATTTTATTGATTTGATTTGAATTGAATGCGGGTACAATCTCTATTAAATTCTTTACAATAAAGAATAATTCCTCTGATTCGATCTCCGAAGTTGAAGGTGCAATCTAACGGCTATGGAAATTTGTTGTAGGATTGAACCGGTTTGTAGTTCTTTCAGATCTTCGAGTTGAGAAGCTTGAAGAACGAAGCTTGATCGAGGGCTTGAACAGCTTGATCTCGAACAAACGGTGAACTTGAGGATGATCTTCGCCAGCTGACGCGTAGACCGTTGTTGTTATGGATGAATCGGCACGTAGCTTTGGTGCTTGTTGATCCTCCACACGAACTTGAGGGATTTGAGAAGAACTTGCAGAGAAGGCTTGAGAACTGCTTGAGAGTGCTCTGGAATTTCCCTGGCTGCAGATGTCTCTGGTTGCAGATGTCCTTTTCTTCTTAATGAGAGCCTCTATTTATAGGCTCAAGGAGAGAGACCTCTAATTTGGAAAGTTTCTTTTGATTGATTGTATTTCCAAATAAGAGTAAATCAGCCTCCCATTTAAGAAATAAATCAAGTCAAATATATATATATGTATGTATATATTGTCCTTGATTGGTTCTATTTCCATAAGAGCAAATTGACCTCTCATTATAGAAATAAATCAGGTCAAATATATACATGTGTATATATAAATTCCCTTTGATTAATTTTCTTTCCATAAGAGTAAATTGACATTTCTTATGGAAATAAATCACATCAAGATATATATATATATATATTCTTTTGGACCCATGATAATTTGGTTGGGCCTGCGTTCATGGATTGACCCAATGTCATGGCCTGTTTGGCCAATTGAATAGACCCATCTTCTTTTGGTCTAGCCCACATCTTTTGAACCCATACTCTGTCGAGCCCAATAATTATTTGCACGCTTTTGACCAATTTTGATTTTGATTAATTAAGATGATTTACTTTATCTCAATCAATCGGACGGTGCTTAAGCCGTGATGAATTTTTAGTGTCTACAAGCATGTCAACACATGCATGCACCTAGAGAGACTGATTTTATTGCTGTCAAGAGGGTTTTGAGGTATATCAAAGGCAGTTTGCATGAGGGCCTACATTTTTCTCCTGGACCTTTGACTCTAACTGGGTTCTCAGATGCAGACTGGGCTGGGGACAGTTTGGACAGACGGTCTACATCTGGATATTGTTTGTTTTTGGGTCCAAATCTTGTGTCTTGGAGTGCTAAAAAGCAACCTACGGTTGCCCGCTCCTCTACTGAAGCTGAATATAGAGCGTTGGCACATGCCGCAGCTGATATTTCTTGGGTCCATCAGATATTGTTAGATCTTCATGTTACTCCTGTGTTGCCTCACTTGCTTTGGTGTGACAATTTGTCTGCCATAGCCCTAGCCTCCAACCCTGTTTTCCACGCTCGGACTAAACATGTTGAGGTCGACTACCACTACATCAGAGAAAAGGTACTGAGTAAGCTGATCATGGTTCAACATATTGGCTCCCTGGCACAACTTGCTGATATTTTCACTAAGTCTTTATCTGTTGACAGGTTCAGAATGCTCAAGTCCAAACTCATGGTGTCTTCTACACCCATGAGTTTGAAGGGGCATGTAAGCAAGACTCATTAAGTGGGGTATTCAGTTATAATTTGTTACATTCTGTTTCTCTGTTTCTTCCGTTAAACTCCATTAAGAGTTTTCTGTTCTAATGACTAACGGAGTTAGGTAAAGGGCAGTTATCTGTTAATGAGTGTGGTTAGGGTTGTATAAAAAGGGACTTTCCCTCTCTGTGTAATCGATCGATGAAATTACAGTGAAATGGAAAATTCTTCTCTTTCTTTCTCGATTGTTTGTTCTTGATTCAATCTCGTTAGGGTTTCAGATTTTCATCAGCTAACCCTTCCCCATATACATATAGATGAGACAACCCTTACTATTCTTGGGAATATGGTTGCCTACGAAAACACATCAGCTAAATATTCACGAGTAGCCTATTATATATGCTTTCTTGATTCCATCATATCTAATGTTGACGATGTTAAGGACCTCAAATATGCAGGTATGTAGTGTAACTGATGTCAATTCCAGTAAAATGTTCTACTGTTCTTTTTGCCTAGTCGTAATTTGTAACTTCTATATAAACATTAGTGGAATCATAGATTAAAAATACTTGTGTCATTTAAAATTTCTTCTTATTTGTAACGACTATTTTAGGACCCCCTGGACCGCCATCGCTGTCTTCTACGCAGTGTTTGCTATTTTCCTGAGCATCGTTCAGACATATTTCACCGTCTTCCCATTTCCCGATAAGCCCTAGAACTCCATCTGGCCGTATCTCAAGTACAAATGCACCTTTAAAAAGGATTGTTGGATTATGCTTATGCAAATAGTTCTCCTCATCTTTCTTACTTTCAGAAAGTTGTTTGATTTGTGTGATTTGTGTTTTAGCTGAAATGCGTCAAGACTAGGAAATCAAATATTTCTGTAACACAAAGAGATCTATATAAATTTGTTATTTCTGTTTTGAGTGTCCTTGTTTAGTGCTTAATTTGTTTGGGAGAGTTCATAACTGTTTTCTGGAGCGAATCAAGTGAGAGTTTTTAATTGAGAACTCATTTTCTACCCAACAGATTAGGCTTCAACACAACCCTAATAGGAAATTATTTCTCTCTCTTGACAATCTTTTACGGCAATTTTGTACGATAAAAGAGATAAAAATGGCTAGATCTTCTTGTATATAAACAAGGAAATGACCAGTTTTCCAACTGAACTATAATTTTCACTTTCCTTTTTAAGTTGAGAAATTCGAAAGTCACTTCATTATTGACCAATCCAAAAAACAATCCAGGGGGGAAAATATGGAGTCCTGTTAAACCCAACTTATTTGCCACATACAACTTGTGGGCCAACTTACAAAATCGAAATCTAATCATACATGAATTACTCTCTTCTTCTTTTTTTCTTGTGAGCCAACTATTGATGAAATCACAAGCTATTGGTGTAACTATTCTGTAAAGACTAAATTCCGGAGTCTCTTTTTATTGGCAATTCCTTATGACAAAACACATAGTTATGAAAAATTAGTAGGTAAATAGTTAACAGGTAAAAGTGGAGGATAATTTTAAAAAATAAAGTAAAAGTTGATGGGAAAAATGTAAAGTGTAAAGCGTAGGTAAAGTTAGTGTGAAATGTGTAATGATGATGCCACTTTAGTAAGTTGGATTTACGAAGCCACACACTTGAAAAGGGACGGATGGAGTACAAAAAGCATAAATCTCGCCCATGGGCATGAAGCAACAAATAAGACTCTCGAGTCAGATTAAAGTTAACATTTGACACGCCAAGATTCATTGGCATGCCACAGTCAATAGTACGCAAAGCCCAGGCTACAACCATTAGAGCTGGTGAATCACCCAAGATTTTGCCATAATGAATGGCATGAGCTAATCCACCACTATCTGTAGCAATGATGCCAAAGGCAGCCCGGGTGTGGGAGGACGAAAAAGGCCCATTGCAATTAAACTTGTTAAAGTTAAGAGGAGGGGGTTACCACTTGTTGCTACAAATAGAGTTCATCACCTAAGGATTTGGAGTTTTGATAACACCTGGAGATAATCAAATGCGGCCCCCTTTGGCTCTGTGAATAGAGTTCCCTGGATCAGGGATACCGCAATCAAAGACAGATATTTTTGGATTTCCATGTAGCCCTAACATAACTGAAAAACGGCTGCAACCGTTAATTTACGTATAATAAGTTTCAGAAGGGGTCAAAATGCTCTTTTAGTGACAAAAGGGTAAAAAAAAATTCCTAAGCATCCAAAGGGTCAAAATGCTCTTTTTTCTTTGTTTCTCTTTGAGTTCCTAAAATATTGCAAATGTCCTATATCAACTGATCACCAAGTCAAAAAAGAGGATGAAAGAACAAAAGGATTTGCCAGAACAGTCTAGGCACTCTTCAACACTTGTATGAGCCTTTATTCAGCCAAGAAAAGAAAAGAAAAGGCAAACAATGAGCAGAAACTAAAAAATAGTCTACGAGGTCCAACAGATCCTCATGATCATGAGTTTTCGCAAGAGAATGGGGAACATATTCATCGATTCAGCTTACAATTCAGCCATTCACCATGCAATTCTGGCTGCCATGCAATAAATACAGGATACAAGGCGATTTCTTGATGAATCAAATCAAACAGTAACAAGTCACACTAAGGATAATGCGCTTCGGACAATCCTTTAATATAGTTATATGTACAGCATAAAGAAGCGCATATATCATGTCTTTCCCAAAGCTAAGCTGGTAATCATACATAGGCATTTAAGCACTATGCTTGCTGTTGCATAAATCCGAGCTCAGAAAGCTAAATTTAATAACAGGAAGTCAAATTGTATAATTGACGTATTCGGAAAGAAAGTGTTAAGAGGCAGAACCATCATATCTTTAACATACAATAGAGTGCATTCCATGAGTTCTTACTCCCTATCCTGTACTAAGTTGTTGATCATTCTCACCAAAGGAACAGTGCCCTTTGCCATTATCTCTACCCTAGAAGTATTAGAGGCATGCGAAAAAAGAGACAGCCCAAAAAATAGAAGCTCAGGAAGAAAGAGTCTAGAAGACAAGAATCCATGCCAATAACGAGGTTCTAGGTCAAAGAAAGCATCGAAAAACCGTCTTGTGCCCTGTAAATCAAGCTTAAGGAGAATATCCATACCGAAACAGAAGAACTCCCTCTGGCGTCTCCGCTCTATAGGCCACAAGTCTTTCCAAACCTCCGTTGACAAATCATTTCCAAATATGCTTTTTTCAGATCCAAGGTACCGGACTATGGAATCGGCAACGATTGGCGCTGCAGCTAGAGTCCTTGCCACCATATATCCAGTTGAAGGGTGGACCATTCCAGCCGTTCCGCCAATGCCAACAACACGTTGAGGGAGCACGGGAAGTGGGCCCCCCATAGGAATAACACAATGCTCATCCTCTTCGATGCTCCTCACTTTTATACCCAAGTGCCTTAACCTAGCCTCCATTCTTTCCTGAATATCTTCCATAGACAATCCTGGTCGAGCTACAAGGGAGGTTTCTTCAAGAAATATCCTATCAGACGAAAAGGGCATAGCATAGAGAAAAGTGGGAATCCTACTATTTCTCTCTTTCAGTTCCCAATTATTCTGAAGATGGGAATCTCTCCAATCCATGAAAACCATTTTATTTACATCAAACGGGTGCTCTTCGACTTCAGCCAAAATCCCATAAGCCACTTGGTACCCTGGATTGTAAGGCTTATCGTATTGAACAAGGCATCTGGAAAATCCAGTTGCATCAAGCACTACGGCAGCCTGGATCGTAACACCGTCATTGCAAATCAACAAGGATTTTGACTCTTCGTGAATGACTTTTATAACCTTGGCTTGATGGAACTTAACACCGTTCAATATGCATTTCTGCATCATCTTGGATTTCAGTTGCCTCCTGTTTACCCTCCCATAAGGTCTGCTAAGATCTTTAGTCGACTTTTCATCCACAAACACAACAGCACCAGACCAAGTAGTGTCAAGGCAATCTAATAAATCCATGGCCTCAAATTCATCCACCCAAACCCCATAGTTATTGGGCCATATCAGTTTGGGAGATGGGTCAATAGAGCACACCGAAAGCCCTGCAGCCGAGACTTGTTGGGCTACCGCGAGCCCAGCAGGGCCGCCTCCCACAATGGCAAGGTCTATCACAAGTCCCTTTGAAGGGTCATACATGGGAAGCTCAAAATCAAGGTTTTCCTTCTTGGTGTCAGGAACAAGTTCCAAAAGGGCACTACTTTTTGCCTTCGCAGAAAAATTCTTCCCCAATTTCAGATAAGGTTTCTTGGGGACAAACTTAAATTCATAGTTGTGAGGCTTTGAAGGGCTCAAACTACTGGTTTTTTCTACAAACCCATGAAGTGGGTGAAGAAACTCAAGTTTGTTATGAATCTTGAGCAAAGTATCCATGGAATTTCAACAGTAAAGGTCAATTATATAAAGAAAATCCCAACTGGGTCAAACAAAATCCCTCGAAACAGAATCGGGGTTCCAAGGATTTTCCAAGTTTCTGAATTGAAATAAACCCCCCAGAAATCAACAAACTTTTAGTCCATACAAAAGTCGAAGTGGGTATGTACAAGAACTCACAAATTCACCATATAATTGCTGAAACAAGGAAAAAAAAATTTGGGTTTTCTAAATGCAGGAAGATAACCAGATGTAATAGCAGCAGGACGTAGGGAGATTGAAAACTTACCGGTGGGTTAGAGTGTAGATGGAAGAGAGAGAAAGACCCATGGTTTGGAATTCTGAGAGAGTGAGAGTAGAGAAGCTGAGGAGCCCGATCCGTTGAAGGTGAAGCTTGTGTGGCCTGCTGTCCTCAACGACAAACGCTAGTGGGTCTGTGCCGTGTGGCGGTGTGGGTCTAAAAAATATATCCTCGAATATTTACCCGCAAAAAAAAGTTCGGCAAATTAATAGTACTCCCACCGTTTCAGGTCCTTTAGGGCTGGTTTGGATTAAAAGTGGTTTATGGTTTTTTGGTTTTTTCGTTTCGTCTTTATTCAAAATTTTTTTGCATTTGTTAGTTTCACGTCAAGATTTTGTTGTTTCTGGATTCCTCTCGGCGAGACGAATCTAACGAGTATAAAATTATGGTCAAAACTCAATTTTTTTTTAATAAAGCCAAAATAGGTGGATTATTCGCCAATAATCCACCTATTTTGGCTTTATTAAAAAAAAATTGAGTTTTGACCATAATTTTATACTCGTTAGATTCGTCTCGCCAAGAGGAATCCAGAAACCACAAAATCTTGACGCGAAACTAACAAATGCAAATTTTTTTTGAATAAAGACGAAACGAAAAAACCAAAAAACCATAAACCACTTTTAATCCAAACCAGCCCTTAATTCGGTACTAAAAATTTCAAAAAATAATATACAGAAATACATAAATTTTTATTTGAAAAATGGCGAGAGAGAAAGAGAGTGGGACACTTATTTTGAAACGGAGGGAGTATTGAATTTCCCAAATTGCCACTCCTTTAAGGTATATGGTTCAACAAGTTGAATTACTTGCTGCCATAAATATAAATAAGTTGCTACCAATTTAATTGAAAAAGAATTTGAGAGAAGATATCAATAACCTGCAAATTTTAGTGAGTTGTCGCCAAAATTTTCACCTAAAAATTAGGCGTCATATAAGTGTTAAAAATTGAGAGAGAGTTTCTCCTAAAAATTTGACATGTAATTAAATTTGACCAAAATTGATTAACCGGATAACCTATATTGGTTTAGTTGCCTATAAAATTTTCTCCTAAAATTAGGCAGTATAACCAACATTGATTAGGTGGATAACCTAATCAAAATTAGGCGCTATAACCATTGCCTTCAAAATTAGGCGGTATAACCACCTTTGGCCAGCGAAATTTCAATAATTCTGAAATTTTGTTGTATCTGAAATTTCATCAATTTTCACTATTTTTGAAATTTCTCAAATTTTCACTGGCACTGAAATTTCACTAACATAAAACTCATTTTAACTAGTTCTGAAAGTTCACTAATTTTCATATGAGTTAGTAAAATTTTAAAACTACTTAAGAACCATGCACCTAGTAACTTTTGTTAGCTTCGAGCACTTGAATTTCTTTAGGATTTCAAGGGTATTAGTGAAATTCATTGCTCATAATTTCATTGGAATTGATTAGCATGTGGCTATTGAGGAACTCAACAAGCACAACCAAAACATTCATTAGTTTGTGAATTTTAAAACTACATCAGAATCACCTAGTGAATTTTGTTAGCTATGAGTTCGTGAATTTCACAGGATTTCGAAATACAACAACCATCTCGTGAATTTTATTATTTTTAGGCATGTGAATTTCACTGGAGTTCAAAACACAACACCCAACACTTTTATTTCACTACATTTAAAAACACAACAACTAGCTCATAATTTTCATTAGTTTTAAGCTCGTAAATTTCACTGAATTTCAAAACACTACAACTAGCTCGTGAATTTCACTAATTTTGAGCTCGTGAATATTATTAGACACTACTATCAGTCTGCCACCACCACACAACCACCACCTCCTCCAAAAAAAGGGGGGGGGGGGGGGGGGGGAAATGATTGGGTTGGAAAGCAACGGTGAACGACGAAGCTACTTTTCCTAATTTGAATCACATGCAACTTCATATAAGCATGTATGTACTAACATAAATAATTCGTCAAATTATTATTTTGCAATTTCACACAACTTCACCCAATAATTTCATAAACAATTTCACCCAAACATCAAATGCAATTTCACACGGTTCTGCAGTTTCTCAAATTGAGAAAAGAAAAAAAAAACATCGATTTGCTCATGCCGTCGTGGTGGGATTCGACGTTACCCTCATTTCCAACCATGGGCGGGCGGCCAACCGACCCCGCTGGATTAGAATTTCCTACAAACATGCACGTATATTTTAGGACATTTTGGTAAGTTTGCTTGAGAATCCTATATTTATTATCTAGATCTTGTCCCAAGTAACATGAAATATTTACAACATTGCCCAAATGATTCCCCGAATCTCCCCTGATCTTTTCCTTTTTTTTGGTCCCACCATTTTAACCTACTCTCCCCCACGGGCAAAAAAGCAGAGCATAGGCACACAACATTTTTTTTTTTGTGCTCTTCCGATTTGTAACTCCTCTCTCTCTCTCTCTCTCTCTCTCTCTCTCTCTGCCCAAAGTAACATAATATACCACTTTTTGTTTCTATGCATTGAATAGGTTTCTTTAGGTTTAGTATTTTAATGTACTCCTTCCGTCCCATTTTGATAATCTCCAATGAAAATATGTAAAATTTTCAGAAGAAAAAAAAAGGGCACTTAAATAATCATCCTTTTACTCACTTGAAATTACAAAATCATCCTGAGCCTTTTTAGGAGTTATGTTTCCATCTCGAGATTCAAATAAACCCTAAAATGCCCTTTATATATATATAATTGTAACATATTAAGGGATTGAAGACTAAATTAAAAGTTGCATATATGAGGCGGTTAGAAGTGACCATTTTCAAAACTATGAGGTCCTCTGCTGCAATTACGGGATTGGGGATAAAACCCAATCCCTAAAATCTCTCTCTTCTATATTCTTTCTGTTTTGAAATCTATTATAAACCCTCTTGGTCCAAATCGTCTTTTGTTTCAGTTTAAACTTGCAGTCTCCCACACCATTTCAATAAGGCCTCCAAAGGTGGTGGGACTACCCATTATACATCCCACCATGCCACGTCTTTTCTCCATAAATCCCATGGATTGCATTGCGGAAGGAAGTGATCCATGGATTTGAGGACGATCTCTTTCTTCCCAGATCGATTGTCTTGGAGCTGATGATTTGATCAATCAGTCAACAGCCTTTCTGCGTATACATACACACACACACATATATATTGCAGTGGCTGTGAGAAGCCCTTTTCTCTTTCTCCCCGTTTTCTATGGATGAAATTATGAGTTCAAAGTATAATAATCTGCTGCAATCGGTTGCAACTACATCAGGGGAAGGTTCATTCAGTTTCAATCAAGATTCAAAAGTGGTTGATGAAACTCGTGCAAGCGATTATACTCTAGAGTTTTTTCCCATTTTCACCTTTGGCTATAGCCCTATTTGGTTCGGTGCTTTTACTTTTAATTCTTTTTTCATGGTAAATAATTTTATCATGTTAACTTTTGTCACAATGAATAATTTACCATGTTTTAATGTAACTGGTTTACCATGTTTCAATGTGTACGGTACCATGTTTACCATGATTCCATAGTAATTTATTAACTAATTTACCATGTTTCCTTATTAATGTATTAAATTTACCATGTTTGGATGTAACATGGTAATACGAGTTGGATGTAACACTTCGTATTTAGCATGATTACTGCTGCTCATTAGCATTTTTACAATGACTACAGAAATTTTACCATGATGCTTGTATAATTTTTCAATCCAATAATTATGGCAAAAATTATACGTTTCTCTCCATTAATCATTATTTATGGAAACCAAATCATTCCATTTTGAAATCCCTGATTATCCGAAATAAAATCATCCCATTTTTTAATCCGTGATTATCCAAAATCATTAAAAGAAAATTTTTGTAACTAACAATATTTGAAAAATCCATTATTCCCTAAAAAAAAGGAACTAGATTTTAGGAAGTCCTTATTTCATTGAAGAAAGGGTAATTATGACAAATCACATTACAAGAGGATGAAAACATAACCCCGTAAAAATAGGAGGATGAAAACGTACGTGATATCCAAAATCTGGATGGATAATTAATTACCTCAAAAAAAAAGCATATACTTCCGTTCATAATTTTTAATTTTTCTCACAAATTAAAGAATTAATATAGATCTTTAATTTAGTACGAAAAAACTTAAAAATTATGTGCGAATGAAGGGAGTAACTACTTTGAAAAACAAAAAACTTTAATTTGTTATCTGAAAATTTGCATGTATTTTCATAGAAGACCATCAAAATAGAATGAAGGGAGTAACTACTATAGATTCTTGACCCCCTGAAGATAAATCCTGCGCCCGCCCCTCTTTGTCGTTGTCGTTATCGTTGTCTCCTGTTAGTTCTACACCTATGGCGACGCCGTTGGACTCAAATGTCTCTATATTCTTGATGATTCACGAATATTGGTGAACGTCGTTGATGACAAAGAAAAGGTAATTTCTCCTAAAAATTAGGCGCCATATCAGTGTTAAAAATTGAGAGAGAAAGCTTCTCCTTAAAGTTTGGCATAAAATTGAATTTGACCAAAATTGATTAGGCGGGGGCCACTTAGCCAAAAATCCAAAACATTTGACATTTTTAAAGCGAAGGACAAGGAACTTTTGCAATCAAACATAAAAACAAAAAATATTGACATTTTCAAAGGGAAGGACAAGGAACTTTTGCAATCAAATATAAACACACAAAAAAAAAAAATAGTGAAATGTCACTAATTTTTAAAAGTTCTAATTTCGTACATAAAATTCAAAAAAATCACCACCCCACCTCCGGCCGACCGCCACCCCACCTCTAAAAATTAGTGAAATGTCACTAATTTTTAAAATTTCTAATTTCGACCATAAAATTCAAAAAAATCACCACCTCACCTCAAGCCAACTACCATCCCACCTCTAGCCGACCACTTCCAGCGACCAAAAAAATTAGTGAAATGTTACAAATTTAAAAAAAATTTAATTTCGAACACAAAATTCAAAAAAATAACACCCCACCTCCGGTCAACCACCACCCCACCTCTGGCCGACCATTTCTGGGGACTAAAAAAATTAGTGAAATGTCACTAATTTTTAAAAATTATAATTTCAAACATAAAATTCAAAAAAATAACCAACCACCACCCGGCCTCTAGCCGACCACTTCCGGCGACTAAAAAAATTAGCAAATGTCACTAATTTTTAAAAGTTCTAATTTTGAACGTAAAATTCAAAAAAAATCACCACCCCACCTCCGGCTGATCACCACCCTACCTTTGGCTGACCACTTCCTGCGACCCAAAAAATTAATGAAATGTCACTAATTTTTAAAACTTCTAATTTCGAACGTAAAATTCAAAAAAATCACCACCCCACCTCTGACCGACCACTTCCGGACCAAAAATATTAGTGAAATGTCACTAATTTTTAAAATTCTAATTTCGAACATAAAATTCAAAAAAAAGCATCACCTCACCTCCGGCCAACCACCACTCCACCTCTGGCCGACCACTTCAGGTGACAAAAAAAATTAGTGAAATGTCACTATCTAATTTCGAACGTAAAATTCCAAAAAAAAAAAAACAATCACCACCCCAACTCTGACCGACCACTTGTGGCGACCAAAAAAATTAGTGAAATGTCGCTAGTTTTAAAAAAATCTAATTTCGAACATAAAATTCAAAAAAATCACCACCCCACCTATTGCCGACCACCCACTTCTGGCTGACCACTTCTGACGACCAAAAAAAAAATTAGTAAAATATTACTAATTTCACATACGCACAATCCACGATTACCCATCCAATAACCGGACATCCCATTTCTCTTCATCCACAATTTATTCCTATACAAAACACACAGATGCACATATGGGGCAACGAAATATTTACGGCTTTTTCTGTCACATTTTATCTTCTCTTCGCACACTTGTTCTTATATGTTGCAAGGTTCCTATCTATATTAGTATTGCAGAATGGGTTTTCACGAGGAGAAACGTGAGCGCGACAAGTGTCCATCCAGAATTTTAGTTTCATGTTTTTTCTAATTTCTAATAGAATATTTATCAAAATGGAATGATCTTGAACTGATTTTATTTATTATGGAAATAAATTTTAATTGATACACTATCACATGCCAAATTAAAAAAAGAAAAGAAATGACTTTTGTATTATGGAAGGACTAGCAGGAAACCCGTGCTATGCACGGGACGAATTCAGCTACACACTTTAGTTTAAATTGTCAAAATTCATAAATCATTCAACACCTCTACCCAAAAAAATTTGCAGTTTAACAAAATATCTAAAAAGTAACCTCACAAAGAAAGTTCATTTGGAATACTTCAATGCTCGTCTACTATTACTCAACATTTCTAATTGAATGGACAATAACTTATCATATATAGCGGAAAGTCACCGTAAGTTAATTAAATAACCGATACAACATGTGAGTTATCTTCCTATAGTGAGCAACTTGGTTGAAAGAATAACATTCTTGTTATGAAAATTTATTCGAAATGATGAATCAAGACTTTTTCGATATTCCGATACAACTGAGATGAGCATGATCCTTATAAGTTCAAGGATAACTCCGAACTATGCACCTCTCAAAAGTCATTTCAAAAATTGGAAGCGGGTATCACTTATTGTTTTTTGGAAGCTGAATCTGCTGCTGCAGTCTGGAAAATTCGACGCACGGTGCTTGTTTCCTCTTCACCAATATTTTGATGCTAGCTTCAAGTCAATCAACATGTACTCAATCCTAGTCTAGCCAGGAGTGATTTTCACTTTCGCAATCCTAGTAATTGTTCAAGATATAGTAGTAAAAGTAATGGGGGATCAGATCAATCTGTGCGGTATCTCCGATATCCCAATTTTTTTCGGAACATTTGCATCCAAATCCAAATCCAACCCAATCTCTTAGAACATGTCACCATCAAAAACTTTTTTGCTATTGAAAATCTAAAACAGAAGAACAAAAAGAATAAAATTTATTGACAACTGAACTAACAATAATTAATGGTTGAGTTAATTAAATCAATATTAGTGATGATATACACACCGAATAAGTAACTAATACAATGGAAGATAAAAAAACTGCATGGAATTCTTTAAAGTCAGCACATTGAAAGGCCCGAGTTGACTGCTACGCACAACTGTATTTAACCATGAAGATATGCAATCATACCCAATTACGTTAGTCGTTCAGGTCGATAAGGGGTAAATTTATAATGTTTGGGGGGAGAAATTAGTTGTTTAGACTAAGATCATACCCTTTCTATTAAAGAAGCCACTTTGGTATCTGTGTAGTTTGTTAAGGCCTAAAATGAAAGTTAAAATATTAATTCGAACATGAGAATTCAAAAATACCTCCAGCATTACTTTTCAAATGGTGCCTCTTTATGTTTGTTTTAAGAATACCTTTTCATATCAAAATATGAACCAAATAGTTTCAGAATCAACCTAAAAAATCTGCACCAATTGGCGTTGTAAACTAATAAATTTGGTAGTTTCGGATTAAATCCCAAGATTAATCCATAAACTAAATGAGAAGCAAATCCATTGGGTTTTTCATAACTAATTTGGGTCAGTTTTGCTTACACCTCGAGCTTAGTCCTGGATTGAGCAAAACATCTTTCCAATTCAGATTTCAAAATTTCAAAATCTGAACCAAATAGTTCTAGAATGCTAAATAAGAATCAACCTAAAAAATATGCACCAATTAGCCAAAAAACTAATGAATTGGCTAGTTTCGGATTACGTCCCAAGAGTAATTGAGGCGTAAGCAAAACTGACCCAAAATAGTTATGAAGAAAACAATGGATTAGCTTCTCATTTAGTTCATGGATTAAAAATCCCAAGCTTAGTCTAGGACTGAGCAAAACACCTTTCCATTTAAAAATGGTCTCATACATCTCCATAAACTATGATTTATCATCGGATTGATAGTGATCAGATTAAAAATACTCAACGCACATTAAATTGACAGCAGATAAAAAATGGTTGAATTTGTCCCGTGCTATGCAAAGAAACTAAAGATTAATACGCAATATCGGTTTTCTTAGAAATGTTTTTCTTCTCAATATTTTTGTAGTATGTTCAGACTTTCAATCAATTTCCGTTTGTTAAGACTTACATTTATAAAAAGGCAAGTACGTTTCCTTTATGGTGATTCTATTTCCTAGGAACTTGCTTTAAGCCCCAATTACAAAATTTAGAAAGTCAAAAAAAATCTTTGTAACTTAATGGACAGTTTTTATTTTATTTTATTTTATTTTTTTGTAGTACGCTCCATTGGTTGAACTTGAGCATGCATGCTGATCGCTTTGACATTATCAATACTAATATAGATACCACATGGCAAAGAAGAGTAGATAACATTAAGTATAGGGTTGTGGATATTACTACCTTCACGAATAAGCTTTTTGTTGCGTAGGACCCCTAATCTAACACGGCGTGCTAGTTTGGATGTTTTAGTATCCGTGCGGCATATAGATAATGGCCACTTTCAGCTGTGTCGGGCAATATTAGGATTAACATTCGCATTATTCATCCTGTAAACGGGAAACAAAAAAAAAAATGTATAAAAACATTGCCAATGAAGACACTTGCCAAAAAAAAAAAAAATCGAAGAAGAATAGAATCAGCGGCGTCGGCATGAAAACCAACTAACCTTAAATTCTTAGAAGCAGTGACGTCGGCGGAAGAATGGTCGACGAGAGAGAGCAAGAGGGAGGGAAGTGGATGTAGAAGACTAATTAAAAACTCATTAGGAAAGGTAAACATATAGACTGATATGTATATATATATATATATATATATATATATATATATATATACACGGAGGATCCTGTCAAGGATCCCGGAAATCCCGGATTGAAGCGTTTTGAAGCTTTTAAAAAGATGTTTTTGCATGATCCGAGCCGTCCAATGTGTTCAAAAGGTGTTTTCCAAGGCCCACGCGGGAAATCTTCAAAAAAGAATACCGGGAAGGGCTTGATCCACGCAATTTTTCGCAAAAACTGCATATTTACAAAATTGTGTGGATCAAGCCCTTCCCAGTATTTTGTTTTTGAAGATTTCCCGCGTGGACCTTGGAAAACACCTTTTGAACACATTGGACGGCTCGGATCATGAAAATTTTAGTTCCGGACCGAAGGGTCCCGGACTAGAGAGTTCCTCTATATATATATATATAACATTTCCTTCCATAAACAAATAAAATTAGTTCAAGATACAGGATGACATTTCCTAAAAGTAACCATCGATTACTTTTATGTATTTCACATTTCACGTGTTATAACATATCTATATTAGTATTGCAGAATGGGTTTTCGCGAGGAGAAACGTGAGTGCAACAAGTGTCCATCCAGAATTTTAGTTTCATGTTTTTTCTAATTTCTAATAGAATATTTATCAAAATGGAATGATCTTGAACTGATTTTATTTATTATGGAAATAAATTTTAATTGATACACTATCACATGCCAAATTAAAAAAAGAAAAGAAATGACTTTTGTATTATGGAAGGATATGTTATAACACGTGAAATGTGAAATACAGAAAAGTAATCAATGGTTACTTTTAGGAAATGTCATCCTGTATCTTGAACTAATTTTATTTGTTATGGAAGGAAATGTTATAGATATATATACATACCAGTCTATATGTTTACCGTATTAACCTTGCCTAATGAGTTTTTAATTAGTCTTCTACATCCACTTCCCTCCCTCTCGCTCTCTCTCCTCGACCATTCTTCCGCCGACACCGCTGCTTCCAAGAATTTAAGGTTAGTTGGTTTTCATGCCGACGCCGCTGATTCTTTTCTTCTTTGCTTTTTTTTTTTTTTGGCAAGTGTCTTCATTGGCAATGTTTTTATACATATTTTTTTTGTTTCCCGTTTACAGGATGAATAATGAGAATGTTAATCCTAATATTGCCCGATGCAGCTGAAAGTGGCCATTATCTATATGTCACACGGATACTAAAACATCCAAACAAGCACGCCGTGTTAGATTAGGGGTCCTACGCAACAAAAAGCTTATTCGTGAAGGTAGTAATATCCACAACCTGAATGACGCTGATACTGAGATGGATGATGTTCAACAGCCACACCTTGATTTGGATGATCGTACTGAGGGCCTTAATGATGTCATGTAGCGAAACCTGGCGATCAATCGATTGGCAATACCACTCTGGTGCCACCTTCTGATTCGATGGATTGGGAAGCAGGGAATGGGAATTCCAACTCTCGAATGCCGCAAGTGGAAGATAATACTCCACCAACACCGCAGCCATCAACAATGTAGCATTCAACACTGGATGATCCCGAGGGTTTGCAGCAAAGGCTGGATGATGATACCGAGGGTTACGAGGAGCAGCGAGTAGAAGATAATGAGGAGCAGCAAAGGTTGGATAATAATACCTTGGGTAACGAGGTGCAGGAGAATCAAAGGCGACTAATGTTACAAAATCCACGCACTCCCGGCAAGTTTAGGCCGGAAGAAAATGCTGCAAGTTTTGCTTGTGCTAATGCCCATCGCTATAGGGTATGTAATTTAAAATTACATTTCAAATATTACATTGTCTATTGATTCTATTGTTGAACTGAACTTTGTTAGAACTTTGTTAAGCAATTTGTAGATCCGAGTGTAATGGTTAAACAATGGTTGTTGATTGTGTTTGCAACTTGCAAAATATGAGTTTTCTTGCACCGGATGAGATCCGGAAAATGGCCAACGCTCAAGATATGGCTGTATTTAGGCCAAAATATGAGTTTTCCTATGAGTGTATTTGTGCTCGTTATTTTTAAATTTTTTTTTTTTTGCACCCTCACAATGAAGAGTTGTTCTAGTATCCCACCATTCGTATTGGTACTAATTATGTGTTTAAGTCTGTAAAAGCCATTTGATAACAACCTTCCTCAATTACTATGATAGGAAGGAGCAAAGAAAACCGTTGTAAACTATTGTACTTAGGCATAGGCCATATGCTGCCAAAAGTCATGAAACTTGGCAGAAGTATAAGGTACCCAATTTGGAACAACTTTCATGTTTCATGCAAAGACTAATGGTCATCTTAAATGAGGTCAAAATGGATCCGAATAACCTTTCCATGGAAGAGGTTTGGTTGTGAATGAGGGTAACATTTTTTTCCTCTGTTCATTTTGTTTTTGGTTGAGTTGTGGTGCTCGCAAGCAGGGCCAACTCAAGGGTTTGGAGTGCCTTAGGCCTAGTCTAAAAATTATGCCCTGAGAGTATAACACTTAAATAATTTTTCCAGTAATAATCACAATACGAGAAAACCAAAACAATATAAAGTTCTATTAAAAGGATCTGATATCCTTCTCCCTTAATGTTACTATAGATAGTTTGATGTTTTTTCTTTCTTTCTTTTTAAAATTAGATAGTTGCCGCTTGACACTCAGAAAATTGGACATTGGAAAAAAGTCCCAAAAGAAAAAGGATGGATGGGGAAATTACGCGAAGAAAACCGGTAAAAAATGTCTAAACATTTGGATTCTAAGTTCTACCAACCTTTTAATGAACCAAACTATTGTTAAAAAAATTGCTAAAATGGCATGCACAGGGGATGATTGAATGATGTTGAGACAGAAGGCCTAATTTAAGAGTGGGTTAACGTTATTTAAGACCAGGTTTTGATCCAAGATCAGGTATATCATATATGCCTTTCCTTAAAAGATTTCTATAGCCCAGATTTATATAGCCTAAAGGCTCAAGGGTCATTACAATTGTTTAGCCATTTTATAAGTAAGATTAAGCCTTTTATTTTTTTTTCTTGTTGGGTCAAAAAGAGTCCTACTCAAGCCTATTATCAAAAAACGTGAGAGTGCCCCCAAAAATTTTCCTTTTTGGAGTGTCCTAGGCCCAAGCTGGGCCTAGGGCCTTGGCCGACCCTGCTTACAAGTTACGTGACCTCAGAAAAAGGGTTAGAAATGGTGCTCGTTGTGTCACTATTATTTCTCACAACGGGAATAGAATCCTTGCGTGAAAAACTTTTTGGTTTTCCTTCACTTGTCTATCAAACCTCTCATTTCCACACATCTGAGAAAATAAGAACTCGAGATCATTCATGACTTTTATTGCAAATGAATTTCAGTTGTTCATATGAATCTTTTACAGGAAGTTCTGGGCAACTAATCTTTGCTTGAGGATTGTGATTGTACAAGCTCTCTAGTTTGAGTTGCCCTCATTCCACTTTGTCATCCATTCGAAGCAAACCTCTGTGATCTGCCACCAAGGAGAATTGGTTTGCTTCTTATATTGGTATGTTAGGCTTTGTCATATGACAGAGAAATACATGCATTTTTTTGTCTGTACATATTGTTCACTGGGCTAGGTTCGACCTCAAGTTTCATTGCGGGAACCATTTGAAAGAACCAGTTGATGAAAGGGGGAGTACGTTGCTTACTATTCTAATATGTTTGGATACTGAGTATTGTTTGCAACCTCTATACAACTCGTTCATATGTGATAGATTGCCTTTGCAGTGTGTTTTGTCATGGAAGTGCCAAAATGGGAGATTGTAAGGACCAAGTCCTTTATTTTGGCAATTCTGTTTGACAAAACACACATTTACATCGAGTTATAATTTTATTATTTAGAGTGTCTGTTTAGGTGTGGAAGGAAATCAATATGTAATTCTTTTTTATTACTGTCTTTATTTTGATGTATTTCAAGAAACTTGCTCAAGTAACCTGTCAAGCAAGTCATTTGTTCGCAGGAGAGGTTTAGTATTTCAAAACTTGCTCAAGCAAGTTATCTGTTCACTAGTTGCTCAAGCAACTTGGTTCTTGCTTGAGCAACCGGTGTGTTAACATCAATTAGGGTTGAAGAGTAGAGAACGTAGCAGTGACTTCTCTGAGCGTTTATTTACGTAAAATACACTTGTGAGAGTTCTTTTAATGCACCTTGAAGATCTTTGAAGGCCGGATGCTTAGGATTCATCTTCAAGGGGTTTGATTCTTCAACAATCAACTTTCAATTAGAGTCCTTTCGTGGAGTTCGAAGGCAAACGATTGGAAGGTTTGTGTGATTCAAGGCGCTGACAATCAAAATCACTGGGTGCGGTGTACGTGTGACTCGGCAAGTGATACGTAGAACGTTGTGAGGATTTACTTTGTTTGGATAGATATATCTATAACTGCACAATGATTATAGTGATTTTGATTCATTCCCGTGATTTTTTACCCATTTAGGGTTTTTCCACGTATACCCTGGTGTTCTTTGATTGATTGATTGATTGTGTGGTTTTTGTTCGGAGTTTTAATTAATGATTCGCGTTCATACTATTAGGGTTTTTACGGATTAAGGGAACCTTGATTTTTCACCAGTTATATTTCCTTAAATCTGAAAGAAGCTATAAATCATCGATATCAAACTCTAAGATACCAAGTCCTATGTGAAACACTTCTTCAGATGACGGACGAAATAAACATACTTGAATATTACTTTGATATGAAATAAACAGTTGATAATACAGCGGAAGAGACGAATTTTTGAAGCACCCAAATTGACACACATGCGGTGAGCCTTAACATAATTTGTTTCTTGGACATCGCTGGAATATGGTGATGAGCACTTCCAAATTTCGTCGCCATTTTCTGTTACTTATCAAACTAAGAGCTCGAATTTCAGCATCATTTTCTACTAGTTAAACCAAGCCATGTACAGATTTTCTTATTTGAAATCAATTTAGGTTGGACCCAATGTAACCATACCATATGTGGTTGGGATGAGCTGGGTTGTGCCTATTTTGGCTTCTCATTATGGTATTTGGCTCTACCAACTTGTGTTTCACAACTCTACACGTCACTCAGGTAATTTTTTGATCGGCAAAAAAATTTATTAAAGAATCAAGACAAAGGGAACATTAAGATGGGGAATCCAACCAAGGTTGGAGAAAATACAACACCTACTGGGTCGAAGCCAAAAAAAACCCAATGAGGTATTAAATGGGCTTTATCATAATTTTGTTAGAGTTTTGTGGGCCGGTCCTATAAACATGTGTTATAGCTTCTTGTAAGGTCCGAAACAAATAATGCGCGTAGTTCACTAGGTCCTGGATATAAGATTTACACTTTTTCTTCCGAAATTACCCCCATTCTGAAAATTAGAATGTACATTTTGAAAATTAGAATGTACATTTTGAGTGTTAAAATGTACATTCTAAATTCTAAATATACAGTCTAAATTCTAAAATGTACATTCTAAATTTAGGGTACCCTAAACTGTAGGGTGCCCTAAATTCTAAATATACAATCTAAATTCTAAAAATGTACGGTCTAAATTCTAAATATACGGTCTAAATTTTAAAATGTACGGTCTAAATTCTAAAATGTACATTCTAAATTTAGGGTACCCTACAGGCTATAGTGTAGGGTACCCTAAACTGTAGGGCACCCTATGAAAGTGCCTAAACGGTTAGTAAAAACAAAGAGTAACGACGAGAAGGATGGGCAAAAAAGTAAATTCTCCAACCATATTTGTGCCCCAGGACCTCTCCAGCAATAAATTTTAGCCCAGGACCCGATGGGCCAAAATTCCAAATAATAGGACCAGCCAATAGATTTCTATAATTTTGTTCGATCATGTATGTACCAATATTGATTCGTTAACAGATTATTCTACACATCGAGCTTCATGATATGAGCAGTCGGAATCACGTTTTTGAGCTCGGAACCAGGTCTTGTGATGGGCACACTACCCCGAGCTCAAGGATAACTGCCCCTCGGCATGATTTAGAAGTTTTTTGAGTACTTATCCAAAAACTTTACTAAACTACCACAAAATACTCTGGCGTTTTCACCTTCCAAACTCAAAAGCGTCCAGTTTAAAAAAGATAAACTCAAACGCGTTCCCGGAGAAAATTATCCAGTGCCCATTGAGTATGGGCCACGTAGTGCCACATTATTAGATTTTTAACTACTAAGTCATCTAAAAACAAATTTAAGCTGCTAGAGAGGGGTATTGATATTCTCAACACGTGCCCTCATGTATAGTAAGGCTCTCCTTCATAGGTGGGCTAAACACGTGTAATTTAAGACAATAGGTAGGCGGTGAAGTTCAAACACATGATTTATTGGCTGTTCTGATACCGTATTAGATTATTAATCACCAACTCATTTAAAAGCTTAAACTTATAGAGAGAGATGCAACTTTATTATTTGTATTTTCAACATACATCACATCAAAGTGTGGCATTGAAGGGGTCCGAAAACCTTTGCAAATGGCAAGTAGGAATATATGTTTGTCGTTGGCCCGTGAGTAAGCTCAAGATCGAGTCAAGTTTCGACTGGCCAGCTCATTAACTATTTACTATGTTCGAGCTCGAGCTCAGTAAAATTTTAATTAAACAAGTTTGAAAACACAGTGAAACTTGACTCGACTCGGCTCGTTTACAGTCTTGTCACGTGATGGCGCAAGCACCCTAAATAATTAATTCTGTTTTTTTTTTTTTTCAAAGTTACTTAAAATAAACAAATAAACAAAACAAAAGGAAGTTTCCTAGAAAGCTGAAAGAGTGGGAAAACTTGGCCCAAAACCGCCATCCTGGAAAATGACTAATGCACAATTTTTCTCTTCATCGATAGCTTTCTACAGAGGTTTTTTTTTTCTTTTGACTTTTTGGAAAAAGTCCATTTTACCTCCTTGGGTTTGAGGCGTGTGCGGATTTTCCTCGACTGTGTAACTTAACCACATAACCCTCCTGGTTGTTAGATTTAAATGCAGAGTCAAAAATTATATCCTACTTAAGTAAAGGTAAAGTGCATGCACCTCCATATATATATATATATAGGTTCTACTTCCTATTCGGACTCCAGACTTTCGGATCTCATTAATCCGAGCATTTTTTTACTATCCGAACCGTCCAATGTGTCCAGAAGGTGTTTTCAAGGGTTCAAGCGAGAAATCTTCAAAAAAAAATACCATGAAGGGCTTGATCCAAGCAATTTTTTGCAAAACTATAAATATACAGTTTTTGCGAAAAACTACTTGGATCAAGCTCTTCCCGGTAATTTTTTTTTTTTTAAGATTTCCCGCTTGAACCCTTGAAACGGACTTTTGAACACATTGGACGGTTCGGATTTTCCAAAAACAATTTTTTAAGTGAAAAAATTACATTTTTTCTTATTTATGGGAGGTCTTTACTAGAAAATTTGCCTATATATATTGATCGGCAATTAAAATTTTTGATCAGCCACCCATAGAGGGATGAAGCCAGAGAGAGGCTAGTAGGGGTGGTTGCCACTGCAAAGAAGAACAAAAAACCTAGTATTATATGGAAAAAATAAATTTTCTTATGAATTATATAGCCTCGCTTCTGCAGAGTATTTTGACAAAAAGATTTGCCCCTACGTAGTGAAATTCCTGGCTCTATCCCTGCACCTATATATATTGAGAATGGGATAGAAATTTTCTTGTGGTAATTCGATCAATTCGTTCGTAGAGGAAATCATAATGCACTTTGATCATATCAAGGCAGGAAATATCTCTCGATTGAAAAATGTTAACGCAACTATCGAATATTCTCCGGAGAAAAAAAATTTTAATCTTGTATCAAAAATAGAAAAAAATCGTTTTCTAAGAAAGTTTTTTTTACAACAAAAACGACCAAAGATCGATGAGAAAAGTTATTACAATATGTAGATGATTGTTTGTAAAGGATGCAGGATTTTTTTTTCCCATATGTATTATCTCAACTTCAGAAGTATCATAAAAGGACAGTGGTAATTCGGTCATTTCGTCCATGGAGGAAAATTAGAATACAAAATAAGAATACAAAAATTCCTCCAATGCTGATGATGCATTCTCCCTGTAGGGTCCACCCACAATGTAGGCTCCCTAAAACCACCAAATGAGTTTCCTAAACCTATATTTGGACCCAAAAAAAAAAAGAGAGAGAGAGAAAAAAAAAAATACAAGTTGATGGAATGGTGCTGTAATATTTTTGTTTAGATTTCCTAATAACTCTTCACAAATCGTCTCTTTTATCAGTCACCTTCTTATTTTATAATCTACTTCCATTTATTTTGTAGGGTTTGATACGTTTATAGAATGGAAGACACTGATGAAAGCGTTTTTGTGTGCAGTGGCGTAGCCAGGATTTCATGTGAGTGAGGGCACCATGGCATAATATTTTAAAACACTTCTAAACATAAGCACAAAAAAAAAAAAAAAACGAAATATTTGTTGATGCTTTTATTTACAATTGAACTCGACAAGTTTTAATTTTTCGTCTGATAATTGTTTCATTACTAATCCTATAAAAACATCTTACTTTATGTATATTGTCAGCGCTAGCTTAAAGACTCTACCTAAGTTCTTTTTTTTGAACAACTTATAGAATTATGATAACTCGCTTAACTATTAGATTCTTAATCTTTATAACAAAAAAATTAAATTAATTATAGTAAGGATCCTTAAGATTGTTTTTCAATTTTTTATTTTAAAATTAATAAAACGGTGATCAATATATTTACTCATTTTCCTGTCCCATTTGGAAATAGAAGGAAAAAGAAAGGTAATCCAACTGAAAAAAGCATAATGTGTAAAACGGTGATCAATATATTTACTCATTTTCTTGTCTCATTTGGAAATAGAAGGAAAAAGAAAGGTAATCCAACTGAAAAAGACAAAATGACAACCATCGCCAGGGCTTGAACCCCAGCGTTCAACGAAGGAGGCCAGCGCTTGGCCCACTAGACCAAGCATACCAATTATTAGAAAGCAAATAATTTTATTATATATAGTAAACTTTAAAACGGGCTTGAAAAAAAAAAAAACAGGGTGTAAAAATCCAGTGTGGGCACGTGCCCACCCTGGTCCTAAGCTGGCTCCGCCCCTGTTTGTGTGTGTGTGTGTGTGTGTGTGTGGTGATTGAGTTGAGACTGTTTGATGAATTGAAAGATAATAAGACATTGCCTGGCTAGGTTATCGATATACTATCATATCAAGACGGGAAATAGGAAATATCTATTGAAAAATGTTAACGTGACTATCGAATATCCTTCACACAAAGAATATTTTAATCTTGTATAAAAACAGAAAAAATGGCCCTTGATTACCCGAATCCTTATGCATGTGAGTGCATGTACCCATGCAATTACCCATATTCTTAATTATTGAATTAAAGCCCTTACCAAGTTCAGTTCATATCAATGCACATGATAGCATGTGATAAGTGATATATCAATATTTGAAACCATTAAGAGATCATATCATAAACTTGTTTTGGAACTGTTTGCTTCTTGGCAAAGGTAAAAAAATCGGCACGACAAAAGCATATGTTCTTATGCTCTACTGTACCGTTACCATTCATTATTTATGCGGGGTTCAGGGTCGGCCCAAGCCCAAGGCCTGGGGTCTAGGGCACTCCAACATTTTTACAAATGAGTTAGACTAGGACTCTTTTTTGACCCAAATAAAGAAAAAAAAAACTCATTATTAGTTACAAAATAGTCTAAACCATTGTGGCCCAATCTAAAAAAAAAGGCCCAACATGAATTTTATCTTGGAAATCAAAATCTGTATTGTATCCTGGCAAAGGTTTTTTTTTTTTTAATTGAAAAATGATTAGTTAATTGAAGGATGATTATGTGATTGATTAATTAAAGGAAAATTAGAATGCTTCAATTTCTCTCAAAATCCGGAAAGAGAAAAAAAATTCATCTTCATTAGTTGTGGGTTTACTGTTTCTTACTAATTTGACTTATGAATTTGTCATATGTCGAAGAGTTTTATACTATTTGAACTTGTCTCAATGGATTCCATTTTTTTAGTGTAATACCTTCATTTTTTGATGGCATAATAATGGAATTTTCTTTGCCGATAAATTCATTTTTCGATGCCATGATAAAATGACTTGGTATAAGAGGTGGATTATACAAGTGTAATTGATACTTTTGCTTCTAAAAACGCAATACGAGTATATTTAAGTGATAATCGTGCGTTATATATATAGGTTCCACTTCCTATCCGGACTCCGGACTTCCGAAACTTCGTGATCCGAGCATTTTTTTGACGATCCGAACCGTCCAATGTGTTCAGAAGGTGTTTTCAAGGGTCTGCGCTGCAAAAAACTGTTTGGATCAACCCTTCCCGGTATTTTTTTTTTTTGAAGATTTTCCACGTGGACCCTTGAAAACACATTTTGAACACATTGGACGGTTCGGATTTCCCAAAAACAATTTTTAACGTGAAAAAATTACATTTTTTCTTATTTACGGGAAATCCTTACTAGAAAATTTGCCTATATATATGTATTTGAAGACTTTGTGTTTTGACTTTTTTGTTACCATATAATGATTAGTAGAATTTTATAGTATCTTAGTTTTGTCATATTGTGATTGTTACTGGAAATTTTTTTTAAGTGTTATACTCTTAGGGCACATTTTTTAGGCCAGACCTAGGGCACTCCAAACCCTTTGAGCCGGCCCTGACGGGATCCACGGAATCAATACACTATTGGGTAAGCATGATATTAGTTTGTGGTGGGATCGATACCATTTTTGGTGGACCCCACACCATTTCAACCCATCAGGGTGAGGGTTTTGTTCACCCTCTTTCGGTGAGAGTGAACAATTTTTTTTTCCCTAATTCGCGACAGGGACCGTCAGTAAAGGTTAAGATAATTTATCAACAGAGTTTTTTAAGGAAATGATCTACTTGAGATGCTCTTAAAAGTCACGCGATCCCATATGTCGATTCAATCTGTCCATTTTATGGGAATAAATAGGCATATTAATCATACAAGAATCAAAATTAATTGGAGACTGGATATGATTTGACGAATCAGATATATCTTCAAAAATAATGGAGTGTACAATAAGACTAAAATCCATATTAAAATTAGACTTGCCTTTTTCTTTTTCCGAATGTAATTATTCTTTTAGATGACCATTTATAAATCCGGTGAATCCGAACTTCTTTTTAATGCTTTTGCTTGTACATGAAAAAATACACACCTTGGACAGGTCCTGTTCCGCGAATGGGGTTTTTTTACTTTTGTTTTGGCTTATTCTTTTTTCTGAGACAAGTCATTCTCTCAAAATACATTAATTGGACAGGTCATGTTCCGCGAATGGGGCTTTTTTACATTATTTTGTCAAAATACATTATGACAAAATAATAATAATAATTGGGCTTGGTGAACTGAAACTTCCTTTTTTTTTTTTTTTTTTATCGGCCTTTTTAATTCCTTTCCCTTTATATGTAAATATACATGCACACCTCAGATGTTGAGACTCGATGATTGAGCTCGCTCCCGTTGGAGCACGTCCATCGATGAGGATGAGAGTTCAACTATCACCAACCAGTACTCCTCTTAATTTCCTCTTAATAAATTGGAGTAGATGATGAAGCTTAGTAGGAAAATGAAAAGGAACCCAGAAAACAACCCATAAAGTATATTCAAATGGGTAAGATTCATCCGATACATTATTTAAACAGTGTACCGGATGAATCTCACCCGTCAGATGCACTTTATAGGTTGTTTTATATGGGTTTCTATCATGTTTCCAACTATTTCTCGTAGATGATTATGTAGTTTAAAAAACAAAAACAAAAACAAAAACAGTAAATACACACCAGAAACACTCCAACAAACACAACTAGAGAATGATGAGACAAGTTAGTATTTCAGTCAACGAGGACATCATCATAGGACGGAATCAATTCAACGCCCACATGCAGTGCTGCTGGTGTCACAAAAATAGCAACTTAATTATTGTCCAATTCCTACACAGATGCCCATTGAGGGATTTGGGGTTGCTGCCGTGCAGCCCCCGCACAGTAGCTGTTGTGCAGTCCCCGAATGGTTCGAATACAAAGGTGCTGAGGTGAAATCTGGGCCGTCCATCCGAGCAACGGACGGCTCGGATGGTGCACAGCAGCAACCCCGTGTCCCCCATTGAGGGCCTCCAATTGGTTTTGCATTCCTCATTATTTTAATTTATTTTTAGTTTTTACAAACTTGTAAAGAATACAAGCTAATTAGACTTTGCTCAAAAAAAAAAAAAAAAAAGCTAATAAGACAATTGAGCTTGGGATGAGCCTCACAATAACCTGTTGTCCCTCGAGGCACAACTAGTCTCCCAAGCCTCCAAAGGTTTGCATAGTGGCAGAGTTAAAATTTAGATTGGGGGATGATGATGTTTAATGAGAATCTATTAGTATTTTTGGATATATTTTTTTAATATATGAAGTGAAGGCTTAAATGTAAAGTCCGCTTTGTCTTGAGCTTTATTATTTGTTAAAAAAAAAAAGAAAAAGAAGAAGGGCTTAGTTCAATTCTTTTGTTGACTTTATAAATTGTAAGGCTGCTTTTTTCTTTTTTTTTTATGATCTCAACCATTCATATTGTAACTTGCTATCTTTTGATTATTTTTATTTAAAATAAAATTATTGGGATACCGAGATGTGCTTAACCCATTAGTGTAACATAGAAATTGTTTGATACCGTGCCACTCCCGCGGCCCCTCCCTTAAGCTCCAAGACTAATTAGTAGTACCACATTTCTAACTAATTAAACTGATTTTTTCGACAAAAATAAAAAAACTTATGATAATAGGATAACCGATATACTATTCATCCATAAAAAAAAGACTTTCCGTTATATTAAGACAAAATATAGCCATTGTCAAGTCAATGATATATATATTCATAATCTTTTTTCGATTTCTTTCGTAGTTAAAAATATTTTTTCTATTTCTTTAACTATCTCTTGTAATAACTAATAATCTGAAATCGTACTAAGCTTGACCTTCTTGGCTTTTTAGTTAAAGTATTTAAGGAGAATGACTTGTCCCATAAAGCGTGAAAAACCAAAACACCCAAGAATACACTTAGGCCTGATTTGACTAAATTGAAAAAATTGGTTTTTTGGTTTTTGTCGTTTTGTCCTTATTCAAATTTTTTTTGCATTTGTTAGTTTTTTGTCAAGATTTTGTGGCTTTTTTGATTTATCTCGTCGAGACGAATCCAAAGAGTATAAAATTATGGTCAAAAGTAATAGTTTATTGAACCAGTTTTTTTAGATTATTTTTCGTCTTTATTCACAAAACTTTAAGTTTGGCTAACAATTTTATACTTTTTACATTCCACTCGTCAAGACAAGCCAAGAAAAAAATCGACCGAAAACTGACAAATGCAAAAAAAAAAAAAAAAAAAATTGAATAAGGACAAAACGAAAAAAACCAAAAAACCATTTTTTTTCAAAGGGGCTGCATGTAAGTATTAGCATTACTCTAATCAGAAATCAACGTGAACTAAAACCGAAAAGTCTAATGGTACTGATGGGCACATGCATGCAGATTTGTACCGAAATTGTTGTGGGCATAATAAAAATCATTTATTTCATTGAAAATAATATTCAAACCATTCCGGTAAAAATTTGTTTGATCGGATATCAAGAAGTGTGCTCGATCAATTTGAGCGAAAAATTGGGTGAATTGATCGAACACTTTCTGATATCCAATCGAACTAATTTTTTATATGCTTAAACATTATTTTGGACAAAATAAATGGTTTCGATTATTTTGTGTGGAACCTAAAATGGACCCCACAAAAATAAAACCACTCAGAACTATAACACATTCATTGACGATGTAAAAGATGATTGATTAATTTCCTCATATATGCGGCAAAGGAACACAGAATCTGTTCAACTCTCACACAAAGCTACATCAATCCAAGCCGTCCATTATTCGGAGCCCTTGGATACCATAGATTAATACACTTGGTTGTGTGTCACAACGTGCCGGCCAAGGGGCACTGAATACTTTTTCGGAGCCCTTGAATAACATATAGATTCATACACTTAGTTATGAGTCACGGCGTGTCGGCCAAAGGGGAATACTTTTTCCTTTTCATAACAACTTTCTCTGAGCTAATCTCACAAACCAAATTGCCAAAAACCACGAAAGAACAAGAGGGAAAAATTGAGTGCATTCAGGAACAACATATTTAGTAGAACTGATCACCAAGCCAAATAGACAGCTGATCACCTCTGCTGCTGCTCCATCATAAGCGAAAAGTCCTCGAAGCACACGAACCCGTCCCCGTTCTTGTCCACCCCGCTTATCATGCGCCTGCAATCCTCTAACGTGCACCGCTCATCGCCAATAGCCGAAAAAACGGCGTGGAGCTCCTCCGCCGTTATCTTGCCGTCACGATCCGTGTCAAAAAACTCGAACGCGTCGCGTAGCTCCGAGTCGCAAGCCGGCGGCCCAAAAGCCGAGTTGATCGCGCCGAATTCCTCGATGCTGATGCTGCCGTCTCCCTCTCTGTCGACCTCGTTTAGCATCATAGTTAGCTCCTCCTCGCTCGGTGGCTCGGCTCCGACTCGGCTCAGCACCGCCTCTAGCTGCTTTCTCGTTATCTTTCCGTTACCTAAAAGAAACGGAGGGTTTGGTGAGTTGGTGTCAATAAATATTTCAATTAGTTCCTTAATTTGGTGTCAATAAATTTTAACAATTATACACGAAAATACCTTATTATCTTATCCTAAAATTACAAGTCTTTTCACAACAAACTATCATTTAGTAACAAAGGAGAAACTTTGGGTACCGGCCAGGTAACAGTACCCGTGCCGATACCCAGCGTGCATCTCATCCATAGAAAATGTGTGGGACAGCTCAGATTTTTCCCAAATCCTTCCCACCCGCCCCACTTTCTTTCTTTTAAATCGGGTTATCCAATACATTTTTGGACAGTCAAGATGCGCGCTAGGTACCGCCACATGGTACCAGACCGGCACCCAAATTCTTGGGAAGTAATTTTTGATAAGTAGGATAGATTATGGTAAACACTTGTGATTGTACAACATAGTACCAGTGAGGGATAAATAAATCAGAGGATAAGTTGTAAACAAGGTTCCATACTACGAAAAGAATGCTTCAATCGGTCAAAGGGCATGTCTGTAGTGAATTTCCATAATCGTAGGCGGAAATACTTGAAAAACAAGTTTCAAGATGCATGAAACAAGGAAAAATTATTAGGTGTGACACATGAGCAAGGTCACTTCTAGCTCCTCTGTATCCAATTTTAACGTATCTTAACGACTAAAAAGAATCTTATTCACTTCAATGCGGGGCGGAGCCAAGAATCGAAGTCGGAACGGGTCGAATTGTAAAAAGAAATTTTGGTTCTGTAATTTTTTTCAAGACTAGATCTAGTCATTCAAGTTTTATGTGTCAATTTTGGTAAATTAAAAAATTAATTTCGACAATTGTTGTTATTATATCATTCGAAAAGATCAACGATTTGAACTCGTGGCACACCCGATGCTTTTAATAACCACATAATTCTATGTTAATGATATACACTCTAGGCCAACGATGAAGTGTATGGACTCCATTAAAAAATATTTAGTTAGTAAAGATGATGGGAAAATTGAGAGCGTAAACATAAAACGAGATTTAATAGCCTTAACGTGACACTACATTAATTGGACTTTAAATCAAAATCGACCAACGATGAAGTATATGGACTCCATAAAAAAAAATTAGTTCGTAAAAATGATGGGAAAATTGAGAGCGTAAACGTAAACGAGAAAGCTTTAACGTGAAACTACATTAATTAATTTACCCAAAAAAAAAAAAACTACATTAATTGGCCTTTGAATCAAAATGAGGCCATAGACGATCTCTATAATATTTTCCAAACCAATTGGACAATCATGAATCCATAAAAATTTATGGGATATTTTTCATACGTTTACGTTACCTTCTTTGTCAGTCATCTTAAGAGCCTGCACCAACTCGAACTGAATATCGGTGGTGTCCGGCGCCAACACGCTCGTTGGCGTCCTCTTGCCGCCGTCCGACTTGTGGCGGTGGTGGTGGTGGGACGAGGAAGACTCGCAGGAGTCCGACGATGACGAACCGACCGATCCGAACGACGTAGGGTCGGATCTAGAGATCGACGACTGGCTCTTCTTGGACCGGAAGAGCTTTTTGGGGTTCATGTTGCTCCCGAGCTTCATGGCTGCGATGGGGAAATGGTAGAGGTAGAGAGAGAAAGAGGAGAGAGGGGGAATGTTGGGAAGCAGTTGAGGGGAAAGAGGGAGGAAGATGGGGGAGATTTAATGGTGGGAGAGAAGGAAAGGCCATGGCAGCTTCCAGGAAGCTTCCTAGTCAGTAGATGGGCTTTGGCAGACTATATATCCTTTTTGGGTTTTTAATAATATTGTTTTATAGAAAATTTGTGCCCACAGGTCCGAATTATGTCCGAAACCGTTCAACGTACGTAGTAGTCCCCATAAATTACGAGGGTCCTGCATGTATCGTATGATATGCCATACTACTTTTTATTTTTTTGTGTATCGATATTTTTTCCCATAGAAAATTTGTGTAAATAAAAAAATAAATCCGTATATGTTCTGAATGGTTCGATGCACAGGACTCGGCAAATTATGAGAGCCCCCTGGGTTTCTGAGTATGTGTGTGTTTGAATCTGCATGGGTACATAAATCTTTACATGGAGTCAAGGAGTATATTCATTCTCTCTCTCTCTCTCTCTCTCTCTCTCTCTCCCTTTTTTTTTTTTGGGTGTAGTGATTTTAGGGATGTAGACCTAAGACCTAACACTATCCCAGAAAATATGATTAGTGGATCGAGGTGAATTGTTCCTCCTTTTGAGAAAAAGTACTGTAGGTGGTTTCCACCAGCAAATGTGTGGATTTTGTACGTTGGATTTAGGGGTGTTTGGCCACCTACTTCTTTTATTTTGGTTTTTATATTTTCTACTTTTGGGTGTACACATTCTGCGAAAATGAGTTTTTGGTTTTTGAGTTTAGAGAAGAGAAGTCAAAAATAGATTGAGAGGAGCTTTTTAATTTTTCATTTTTCACTTTTCCTATTTTGTTTAACAAAAAAACCTACATAATGTATTCTTCACATATCTCTCAAACACTACTCCTGTTTCAAAATAAATTCTACACATTTCTCCCAAACACTCCAACCAAATTCAAAATACATTTTAACCATAATTCAAAAAGCCAAAAAACTAAAAAGTTGAAAATGAAAAACTAAAAATGGGGCTCCCAAACACCCTTAATGAGAGAGAAGGAAAAAATTTACTTTTCTTTAAGGCTAGAATTGTGTATAAGCGTGGCTACCAATATTCTACGAGAATGACGATATCAAAGTTGTTGTAAAAATACACCAATAAACGGGACTCTCTCTCTTTAGTGCTTTGGCAAAAAAAAAAATTGGTTTTTTCGTTTTTTCGTTTTGTCTTTATTCAAAAAAAAAATTGCATTTGTTAGTTTTGCGTCAAATTTTCGTGGTTTATGGATTCGTCTCGACAAGACGAATCCGAAGAGTATAAAATTATGGTCGAAACTATTTTTTTTTTAATAAAGCCAAATTTAAACCAATAAACTAGTTTATTTTGGTTTATTTTCGGCTTTATTCAAAAAAATATTACTTTTGACCTTAATTTTATACTCGTTGGATTCGTCTCGACTCGAATCCATAAACCACAAAAACTTGAGGCAAAAAACTAACAAATGCAAAAAAAAAATTTGAATAAAGACGAAACGAAAAAAGAAAAAAACCAGTTTTAGTAAAGTTTCTCACTAAATTCAAATTTTAGGGTTCTACTCGATGTTGGGGCTGTCGCCTCCACCTCCCACCTCTCTCGCACCCACCCTACCTTTTCCACTCCCTTTCACCTCTCCTCCTTAAGAGCACCCCAACAAGGCTCCTCAAACCCCTCCCTTCTCTATCTTAGAGAGCCAAACCCCAAAATTCAGCTCCAAGGGACTCCCTAAACCCCTCCCTAAAATAGAAATTGGTACAGTGCCACCTCCCCATTTGGGGAGGCACTGTTCACTCCCTACCTCATTTTTTTATTCTTTCTCTCTTTCCCTCCCTCTCTCTGCTATTACTTTTCTTTTTTTATTCTCTCTTTTGTCTCTCTCCCACTTTTCCCCCCATATATCATATTTTATTAAAATAGGGAGGGTAATAAAGAGGATTGTTGGAGACGTGGATTGATAAAATAGAAAATGTACACTATTCATTACTCCCTCCGTTCCAAATTGCTGGTCACCTTTCCTTATTTAAAACCTCTCAATAATTGTCTATATCTTCTAATTTATAATACTTTTTATAGTCAATATGTATCTTATTTGATAGATCTCAATTAGTTTTATTAAACAAAAAAATTTAAATTATAAAAAATGTTATAAATTGTGAAATATAGAAAATTGTTTGAGTGACACGACTACTCAAAAGTGACCATTGTTTTGGAACGAAAGGAGTACTTTTTTTAGAATAAAATTTAGGGAGACTGTAACTGTTGGGGATACTCCAAACCCTTCCAGATCTGGCCTCCACCAACAACATGCTATATCCGCCTCACTGATTCTCAAAAGATCCGACCCATCTCCTTCTTCTAGCTAGAGCTGGATTTCATTTATGGGATGGAAAGGTTGTTAGGAGGCTTGGGCTTGCCCCTCCACAAACTAAAGCTTCCTAGCGACCTCTTTAACTACCGAGGCTTTTTTATTTTGCTCTGTTCTTGTTTTTTTGTTCTTCCCCTGTGTGGAATCTATTTCGGTTGTGGAGGCTCTGATTTGTGGAGTACTCAATTTCTTGTGTGGAACATTTCCTACCCTTTGTATAGGTATTCCTTTTCAAAACTCAATTTATTCCTTTTAACTCCATATGGACACCCCGAAGTTGAGATCTACCTTACTCAACCTAGGCCTCCGAATTGTGGTTTGTAAGGGCTATTCTAAGTAATGAATTTATCCCTTTTTGATGGATCTTTGATCCAAAAAAAATAGTAAAATGATTCATGAATTTTGTTACGAATAATTTTCAAAACTAAATCAAGACGGGTTCTCGAGTGCGCTTACTTCAAAAATAAAAGTATGAGGGCGTGTCTCAAAAGTTATCCTTGTTTGATAATTTAGTATCTTCGGACCAGTTTACGCACACCTTGACTAATCACTCGAAGACCAATCATAGCGGAAAAGACCCAATTAAAGTTTTTGCAAACCAACTTCTTAGGTTTAAGGTGAAACACCACACAGGTTACTAGCATATAAGAGATTTCAAACTAAAACTGTAGGAGAGAGCAAACTTTTAAATCTTAGACATTGACCATGCACCAAACCAACTCTTAAGTCTTTGTACTCCCTTTCCTTTCTTATTTGTGTGTATATATAGTTTTGGATGGATGTATTTTAAGACACAAGTTTATATGTAACGTATTTCCACTATAAAGAAAAGAAAAACGCTAAATACTCGGGATATTTATCTCAAAAATTACTCCGAAAGTGAAACGAGGGACACCTAACACTGCTAATGAAGAAAATGGTGACAGATAATAATAATAATTAAAGGGTTAATAATTATTAAAGGGAGACTGTTAAAGTGAAGTCAAGGATTCCTGTTTTGGTGGATGTTTCGGTGGGCTCGAAAAGGTCTTTCAATTGAATGTGAAAGTGAAACAAGTGGACAAAATCAGACACACAACGAATTTTCTCCGAAATTACAGGAAGGAATTCCACCACTTTCCAACCTGCAGCCGATTGGGATAACTTCAACCCAAAAGCCAAACAACTTTTTCTTCCCTTTCCCATTTCGTACGTAAACATGGATTGGTAATGATCAAATACAAAAAAAATAAAAAAAAATAAAAAAAAAATTGCAACATTCTCAGAAGTTCACCTCGGTGTACAGTATACGGCAGGTAAAGTTTACTCCCTCTCCGGTTTCAGATTCGAAACACCGTGTGCAGGGATGAAGCACTTATCGGTATCCGACATTTTAATTTTTAACTGATGTGGTAATAAAATAGAGTTAAAAAATAGGATGACTTGGATGGTAAAAATAATATCGCTACCGCTGTCATTTAAGCAGCACACAAGAATTGAATCGAGTATTTGTCATGGGCGGAGGGAGTAAAGTACAAGAGGGGTCACTTGACTCCTCTTACTTTAACTTCTCACAAAGATTTTTGATACTTTGGAGCTAAATTTTACGATTTTGACCCCGTAAAAATTTCATAAATTGCCTCAACTTGCCTAAATACACAAAATTTTCAAGTTTGTTCTTTTTTTTATAGTTGAAAGTATTACAAATGAGGCTATCGTTCACTTTTTTATAAATGTATTACTGTATATCTACGTTATAATTGACTTCTTAATTTAGTCATTTGTTTGAATGAGCAAATAGAAAAAATATCTTACATATATATATCTAATTTTTTATCCCACTAATCTAAAATTCTGGCTCCGCCCTGATATTTATTATTGCATTAACTAAAGAAAAAGTACAAGACAAAGTCTAATTTTAATTTAATGTCTCTTTTCATATCCTTACAAACAACATATGACAATCAAATACAAGTGGACTCCTATCAAAAGAGACGGGACACCTCCCTATGTGCTATTAATTCGTGTGGAATCAATCTTCTAAGGCCTCGATTGGATGCCGGATTAGTTTTGGTGGGATTAAATAGTAAGGGGGGATTAAATAGTAATGGGTATTAGTTAGTAAGGGTGGGCCCACATTGATGTGATAGTTATGGAGGGGTATTAAATAGTACTTGGTTTGGATGAAAGTGGGATAAAATAGTACTTGGTTTGTTTTGATGTTTATATGGGGGTATAAAGTTGGGTGGATAATATAAAAACCAGTAAATTGACCTATTTGCCCTTGTGCATTATTCTTTTTAGATTATACAATAAATTAATGAATTAAATACAAAAGTAAATAAATTAATTATAAATGTGACGAATTAACCTATATAATTAAGTATTGTAATTAAAAAAAAATTAAAAAAATATTTTTTCCGAAATGAAGATTAATTTTTACTATTGTATGTTAAGAAATAGGAGCTATATTTTTTGGAATACAACCTACAAATATTTTTATTGGTTTTTTATTTATACTTATATTTTTGTAATTTTATTTTATAATCCAAACACCATCTATAAGTATTGGTTAGCTACCATTTTACAATTTTTTTGAAATGAATTACTTGATTCTATTTTCAATCCAATTTGGAGGAACTTAAATAAAAAAATTAATGGCCTACATAAAAAAAACACAACTTGTTGAATTCCCAAATAAATTCAAATTTTAAGCATCACTTGCATTCATTTCAAAATTATCTATAGTAGCTTACAAAACCATTATATAATGCCATATTTCAAAGTATCACATGCGAATTGCATTCATTGGCAAAAAGTTCTACAAATTCTGAAATTTGAACCCACTAAATTACAAGCTAAGTAATTTTATGACTGCAAACTGGATCCCAGATGCTACAATTGCACCGAATAAGAACCATTTCAATTTTTGAACGCACGTTTGGTTCCTACCGCCAAATTACTTCTTACCTATTCTACCCATTTGGACGACAAATTTTTTCTACTTTTTGGGTCGCATATATAATTTATAATGCCATATATACTTTCTACACTTCATTAACCTCCACTCATGCAGCCGCCCGTACATATATTGGGTAATTTGCAGGGGGAAAAAAATTAACACTGAAACAACAACAAAGCATACAAAATGGTTTTCCTAAATAGAAGTTATGGAATATAAAGCTCTAAAACAACCACAGCAGAGCATTTTAGCAAATCATGACCCAAATCCATTATTCGAGGGAAAATAAACAGAAGGCAAACCCAGGTTTTGAACACCAAACCCAGATTTTGAAACACGAATCATAGAAGCTAATATACTTTGCTCAACACGAATCAGAGAGAGAGAGACGACTCCATCGGAGGTGCAAACACAGATTCTCAAACATCATTCAATAGTTCAAAAACAACACTTGTTTTAAAAAAAAACACAGCAGTGCTATGGTGCGAAAAACAGACGTGAGCGAGAGAGAGAGAGAGAGGACTGGATAAGCTTCAGTCGAACCACTTTACCTCAGACGAAGATCTCGCTCGCTGGATATTCACGGAGAAGACGAACAGAATCGCCGAAATAGCCAGACCAGAAAACACAGGACTCGTGTTCTGAATTTTTGTGGCTAGGGTTTCTTCTGTCGAAAAGAGAAGGGGGATAAGTGGGGGTACGGGGGTAATTTGGTAGGGGGTATTGGGGGGTATAAATTAGTAATAGGGGGGGGGGGGGGTGTTATTAATTAATAAGGGCTGGGGGGTATAAAGGGGTATTAAAAGGGTGGGGTATAAAATTATCCGGGTGCACTTTTGTTTCCCAAACCATGCATAAAACCGTGGGACCGGGATAAAGGGATGGGGTATAATTTTATACCCCTTGTAATGCTGCATCCAATCAAGGCCTAAGGTTTTGTTTTGACTTCAAATGGCCCTTGCGTTGATTATTGAATTGCGGCGACCCAAAACTTAGTTTACGTAGCTGTACAAAGT
The DNA here is from genome assembly GCA_963854785.1 of Vaccinium vitis-idaea. NCBI lineage: Eukaryota > Viridiplantae > Streptophyta > Magnoliopsida > Ericales > Ericaceae > Vaccinium > Vaccinium vitis-idaea. Next base: position 27,658,017 of record OY978218.1, read on the forward strand.
TGGAGCAGATATCCTCAATCATCAAAATAATTAGCATGAATTAGGTAACCAATTTTATTTTTCTTTGGATATCGTCGTTGCTTTGAATCCGAATTAATTAAAGTTAGAGGTTTCTAAATAATTGTATTGCATTAAAAATCATCTCTAAAGGCTTGCAGAGTACTCCGTACCAAAAATTGGTAAGATGGGGCCATATTTATTCCGTTAATATTCTCTCCGTCGACCTAAATTTCTTGTCAACTTTCACTATATAAATATCTTAAAAAATTATTTAGATGTCAAATGTATAATGTTTTTCATATGCTATATGGATCTTATGTCATAGTAGATCTTACTAGTATTTTTATTAACAATGTTTTTCAAATCCTAAAAAATATCGTAAAATTTAAAAATATATTATTTAAAAAAATAACACGTACACCCCAAAAAATAGACAAGAAATTAGGGTGGGACTTGGGAGTGAGCAAGAGAGAGACGTAGCAAGATTCAGAATATTTTTGTTTTTCTATTTTTTTAAAATCGAATTGGGGTAGTTACTCAGCTTAGTAAAGTTGTGAATTTAGGTAGAGAAAATTAATACCCTAGGTTAGGTGATGGTTGGATTGATCAATTCGAGTTAAGATGGTTAGATGCTTTGATGCGTGACAAAAACAAAAAGTTTGTTCCTAGGTGATGTCAACTTGTTTGGGGTCGGCACATACAAGATTTTGTTCTAATTTTAAGCAGGCTCCCCAGTAATAGACGGTTAAATTTGGTATCTTATGATTACTCGAGATTCACATAAGTTGGCCAAAACACCACGAGTTAATCAAAATGAAACAGTTTTTTTTTTTTGGGAAAATTTCAAAATGCCCCCCAAACTTTACACCAAATGTCTCATCGCCTCCCAAACTTTCAAAAAAATCAATTTTACTCCCAAACTTTGCTTCCGTTATCAAAATTACTCCTTCCGTCTCAATCTGTGAATTCATTAACGGAATTTGCTGACATGGATGATAACAGTGCAAGAAAACGTTAGAGGGTATTTTGGAGGTGATGAGTCATCAAAAAAAAAAAAAAAAACCCTGAAATTGAGAGATAGAGAGAGGGGCTTCGAAACCCACTCACCCATGGCTGCTACAATAGAGGAAGAAAAAAAGGAGCACCGCAACCAATCACCACCCATCACCACCTCAATCCTCTCTGCCACTGCCACCTCTGAGGCTTTAACCTCCACCATAGCCAAACCACCACCAATCACCTCCACCACCGTTAACATCCACCTTTGCCCGAATCACCACCGACCACCACTACTACAAAATAGCCAACCCAAACCGCAATCAAACCCCCAATTTCAGACCTTACTCCTGATTAAGCCCCCAAAATTAACCTTTGTTAATCAAACCAATCATTCATCTCTCACTCAAATACGCACACAATTACAGATTTTAAGGTTTGAGGATTTGCCCCCATTTTTTTTTTTCCTTTTTGCGATTAGAAATCCAATATAATAGCTCTGAAAATCTCAAACAAAAAAAGAATTGATTTCCAGCCTATATATCAACATCTGTATCTATACATAGAGGAGAAGAAGATGAAAAAGAAGAAGAAGAAGAAGAAGAAGAAGAGAACAAGAGAAAATGACACGGCAGATGGGTTCTTGCATGTGTGTGTGTGTATTTTCATTTCTTCTTTTTAATCTTGGGCAGTACCGAGAGAGAGAGATTACGGTGGGAGAGGCAGGTTATTGCTAGAGATCGTCGGAATAGATGGTTTGCCGGAGGAAAAAGGTAAGCAGAGGCGTGGGTTATTTGATGGAGTGGGTTATACGAGTGGGTGGAAAAAGATAAGTCCGGTTGGTTAGTGTGTTTGTTTTTTACAAAATTGAACAAGGTTTGATTCTCGGGGTTAGGTGTGTTTTGGCTAAAGAAGTTGACTTAACTTTTTTTTCGTCTTTATTTGATTTTTTTTTTGCATTTTATAGTTTTGCATCAACTTTTTGTGTATTATTGGTTCATCTCGGCGAGAGGAATCAAAAAAATATAAAATTATGACCGAAGCTTAAATTTTTTTGAATAAAAACAAAAATAAGCCAAAAAGTCAATTTTTTACACTTTTTTCGATCTTATTCAAAAAATTGAAAGTTCTAGCCATAATCTTTTACCTTTCTGGATTCGTCTCGCCGAGACGAACCAATAATACTCAAAAAATCGATTCAAAACTAACAAACACAAAAAAAAAAAATCAAATAAAGACAAAACAAAAAGTTAAGTTGGCTTTTTTAGCCAAACCTCACCTTAGGCCGCAAGAGAGTCATTTCTTGTGAATCTCCTTATCCCTGCGTATTTAATCGGATTGAAAAAGGAAGAAGCCCGTAAACTGACCCGACACTCTTGACCGTTAAAAAAAGGGCCAATCGTTTGGGATGTTAGGTATTGGGTGTGAAAGATACTCATATTAGGTAAACATTTACATATTGGTACTCTGTACACACAATGAGAGGCAACTTCTCAGAAAGTTACGACAAATTTTTGTTATCAATAGAAAGTGGAAGTGTGGAACCCACGAAGTACTCCAGTCCATGCTTAGCTGGTCCACCAATTGTGGAATTTCTCAATCAAAAACTCTGGCTGTGCTGTTGATGATCGAGAGAGATAGATAGATACCAGAAAAATTTGGTGCGGGCTGGATAACACGTGGCAGTATCTAGCACATATCTCAATCGTCTAAAAGTGTTTTGGACAGTATGAATTTTAAATTTATATAAAATCCGGAAATGCATGAATAGCTGTGATGGGGGCATGGGGCGCTACGGGTATCACGTTGTGGTACCCTATTTGCACCCAAAATTTTCTCGAGATTAAGAAGCATTCATGCATGCTTTCAACATTTTGGAAAGCTGGAGTTCGATTGCGCACGCGGAAACGGCAAGACACCACACGCTTATATCATTCATCTCAAGATTCTGCACTTCAGCCAACGGGTTTTATTTCATGGGATCCCTTGGAACAAAATAAAAAAGTTGTGTCCAGTAGCAACTCCAGCCATGCATGTTGTGTCAAATCAATTAAGGAATGAATCACCAGACTACTCAAACGAAGACAAGGTAAATTACTGTTGACAAATGAAACAAAATAGTTTTGCTTGTCAAATTTAAGGTCAAATGAACAATTATACATATTCTTTAAGGATGCTACAATCCAAAAATCTTGTTTGGAGATGTATATAAAGCTTGAGTTTTCACTATAGTATTTTCAGTATTTTTGGACTATAAATTGTCAAATCATCAATTTATTCTCCTCACATACATCATCTGATTTGACAATTTATAGTCCAAAAATACCATAGTGGAAAGTCAACTTAAGTAGAAGTGGAAATGGCGGAGAGATATCAAATTATTAGTTAAGATTTGTTTTCAACGAAGAAACTTTTGTTGATAAAAAGATGATAAGCCCTAGTTGACCATACAAAACGGCTCATACAGAAGAGATCGACTCAGTCAAATAAATTAGCTCGGCCATACGTGACCGAGCTGAGGAAGATGATGTGACTCGTCTTCTTAATTAATTTAGAAGTACCACGGGGATTTCTATCCCTAATTAATAGGAACAATATAATCCTAAGAGATACATGAAACTTATCTTCTCTTATCCAAAAAGGATCAGGAGTCCGATTTCCGTAAGGAATAAGAGACCTAATACACTACGGAGTTTGGGGGATAAGCATCATTAGCCAAGGGCCAAGGCCCCAAGTCCTAAAAGGACTCTACCACCTCAAATGCCCATAAAAAGTTACCAGGATAATCCAGGAAAGATGTGTCGTTCTAGACATTTAGTTATTCGAGTGACAATTTACCCCACAAAAGAAACCTACTGACTTAGGCATCGGAAGCTGGTTGGTAAACACCACACCGGTGTCCCAAGTCTAATTTTGTTTTGCAGGTCATTGATCGAGGAACGCCGAAAACTGCTTCATCAAAAGATCATAGTAGTATACTAAAGAGATAAATATCGCTCCACAAATGATTTAATAACCAATCACAAGGTCTAGCTTCTCTAGTACAAATCCTAGAAACTCGCAAACTTGAAGTTGTCAAAGTGTGTGCAACTACATTTGCCAATTAGGAATAAAAAGAAAGTCACAAATCCTAAACCAATCAACTTTTCTGCGAATATCTTTGATGACAACTTCTACTTCCGTAGAACAAGATATTTTGCTGGTCAAATTTTGAATAAGCTGCTACGAGTCCCTTCTACCACAAACAAATCCACACCCAACAATTTAGCAAGTTAGAGGTGTTCCTGCACACCATGACCTCAATAAACGAAACTCGACAACACCCTTCCCAAATCAACCGGGAAGCCAATCCAATCGATCTGATTAGTCATCGGACCACCATCACCCCTAAAGAACCATCATCACCACCATTGTCGAAACTCGAAACGGCACCTCGATGAAGAAATAGAAGGTGAGAGAAAAGAAAACACAAAGGCTGTGTTTGGTTTGTAGTTTAGTTTAGTTTAGTTTTGATGATGTAAGCAGGTGTAATGAGTGGAGAGAGATAGAGAGAGAAATGAGGGAAATGATGATGTCAACAAAACCAAAACTAAAACAAAACTCTAAACCGAACAAGGCCAAAGAAACTCTAAGATCTAAGATTGAAAGAAAAGACCCTCACTAAACAGAAGGGGTATTGAAAGCAAGAAACTTGGGAGGAAGAAAAACATCCATTAAGGATAAAGCCCTCCCCTCCTTGCCGCATTAGGGTGGTGAAACTATAAGGGGAGAGGGGAAGGAAGAGAGAAAACGCCTACGGTTTTTTTTTTCTCAGAGAGAGAAGTTTAGTGAGAAATTATTACATAAGTAATCATTGTATTAATGCATTATACTAGAATGTATTTTGGAGAATAAAGACTTCACAAATTATCTCTCGTATGAGTATTTTAGATTCTCATTACAAACCTAGGCACCATTTTTTCCAAAAAGTATTATGTACAATATCATCCAAACACTTTACAGATTTTAATTGTAGTTCGAATATTTATAATTTACTATCCACTTTGAATTTAAAATTTACTCTCTCAATCTCCTCATAAAGTGCCATACAACTTGTGCGATGCAAGTGGAGTGTCATCCCATTCAATAACGGAGCCATAATTTAGACATAGGACTGACACTGTTCGATGAGAAGCAACTTATATGTTGGCTGCATGTTATACAATGAAAGGTAGAAGAAAATTAAGTGTAAAGTCGGTTCGTCATGGGCGTTATATTTTGTGAAAAAGAATAAAGACTTGGTCTATAACTTTCCCGTGGGTTAAGGATCTATGACCGGCAAGTGCGTCTAAGTCACCCTAGGCCTAATTATTAAAACAGTTAGGAAAAATTTATTTAAAAACCCGTTAAGATTAATGTTTGTTTCTCAAAGCTCGGTCGGGCCGGCTTATAATTATCCTCACAAGCAAATTCATAGCAAAAGCTTCCTTATATACATTTCACAAAATAACCAGAGTTCTAAGTGCGGAATCAAAGTGAGTACTTAACACTTTTACTATACATTGGCATAGCCTGACTGGAACAAACCGGTTATCAAAACGAAAGTCTGCGAGTCTGTACAGTATACACACAAAAGAACTTATAAGCAAAAGGGCCTCGGTTCGGGAGCAAGCCAAGTACATCTACGTCTGCTGACCTGAAAAGTATGGTTTTAAAATTTCGTAAGCTAAAGCTCGTATGAAACACCGCATATCTTATAAACATTCTAATCATGGATTTAGTCAATGTTCCAACAAAACGGTAAACCATCCTTTTCAGTTACTAAGCAATAAAAAGGGTCTTAGTAACAAGATAATAAAACTTTCAAATCGTTCATATATAGAATGAATCCAGCTTTTCAGGGTCAAGCAAAAACCATGGTGATATTAAAATATCACATTTCATAATACTAGTCGATTTCACACATCTTTTAAGAACATGTTTCGACCAGAATAAAAGAGGAGCGACTTCTGCAATAAAATGAAATGACGTCAAACCATCGAGATACCTGGCTCGCATCTCCCACCCTTATAACACCAATCCGTTTTATCTATTTAAAGTCCTCAAGCCCAGACACATATTCAGATGTATCAACGTAAAAAATATATATATAACTTTGGCAAGTTCGTTTCACATATCCATGATTCAATTTAAAACACAATTCTAATCCAACAAATATAAAACACTTCAAAACAGATATGTAAACAAGATATGGGTGTTTCACTTTATTTTCGACGACGCAGCTAACAATACAAACGTCTCAACTTACTCCCAACTCAGTGAATCGCGTCTCCTAGAAGAAGAACATAAGCCATACATCACTATCAACAAGCGGCCTCTAAAGCTAAGAACTATTTTCTCAAACTAAGGTTCTAAGAGATTTAACCTATTAGAGGTAAAATAGTGGAACTTTTACTCTTTTTTTATTTATAACTTTACAAACTAGAGTGTTTTTTTGACCAACAAGAGTGCATTCTACTTTTTTCGTTCGCCCATTGGACTGATAATAGAAGGATTATTAAGATATTATGGTTCTCATCCGAACCGATTATCTTCTAAATTGCAATTTTTACATTAGTTGTACAAAAATATTGAGTAGTTCTCATACTAGTAATTAATCACGTTGGTTTATGCATTAGAGTTTTAGCACAATCAAATATAGTTTTGGCATTATCACTATATAGCTCTACCATTGATCCTACTCGTTGTCGGCCTTATCCTCCCTTGCATTGGAGTGTGGTTCGACTCTCATCCTCCTTGAAAGGGCCAAAAGGGAAGACTGAAAAGCTGATGAGGACACCAGGGAAATCTCAAAAGCTGACACAACTGGACATTCATTCATCAATTTAATCTGTTTCTTAGCGCCCAGACATCCCACGCCTAGATCAGTGCCCAAAGCATGTTTGACACCTTGGTATCCCCTACTCTTTTGTATTCAGTATTTGGTGTTTTCTTTTCTCCCAAATTCTGGTGTGCCCACCCCACCAAGACCTGGTTTGGTTTTTTCTCACGTCCACCCTTTTTTTTTTTTTCATTTTATAACTCAGATGTCCAGATACGTGCACGTCGACTAATCATGGTGTATATATTTGACTAATACGGAGGTGGCACTTATCGACTAATACGGAGCCCAATGTTTCATCTCCACTTCTTGTTCTTCACTCATAAATTCATATTCACTCCTCCCCTTTTTAAATGTGTGGCTTTGTAATTCAAACTTGTCATAGAGACATTATCATTACACCTTTTACATCAACTTTTCCCTAACTTTTAGCTCCATTTTCGAAAATTATTCTCCATTTTTACCACATTAACTCTTTACCTATTAATTTTTCAAATGGACAAAGTAATAAATATTGTACAAACTTTTATCCATTAACATTTTAAAATGAATACTTATCAAGGGGTAGTCCAAAATGAAATACTACACTTTTATTTGGAGACGGAGTGAGTAACTTGTAGTGGATGTCAGGGGTCACTCCAGGATTTTCATTCAGCGCGGACAAAAATACACAGAGTGTCTATGATGAAAAGATGTATGCTAAAAAAAAAAGGAGCCGTCTGATTCCCTTTAATTTTTTAGTATTTTCACATTGAATTAAATGTTAGGCAACCATTATCCTTAAATATGTACTCCCTCTGTCCCTTTTTAAATGTGTTAGTTCGTAAATCCAACTTATTAAAGAAACATCATCATTACACCTTTCACGTCAATTTTTTCCTCTACTTTACACCTTTCACATCAACCTTTTCCTCTACTTTGCACTTTTACCTCTACTTTCCAAAATTATCCATCACTTTTATCTATTAGTAACTCTTTACCCGCTAATTTTTCAAAAGGGCAAAATTATAATTGTACAAACTTTTACCCATTAACTTTTCAAACCACACACTTATTTAGGGGCAACCCAAAATGGAAAGTTAAATACTTAAAAATGGATTAGAGGGAGTACCATATATTTGGCTATTATAATTGGGCTAGACTTGTTTTGTTTAGTTGGGCTATAACAATTTGATTGAAATTTAGTTTGAAACATTTATTTTAATTTTCTACGAGTAACCCAAAGCTGACAATACTAAATAAATTTTATTTATATCTAAATTTTTTTCAGTGCATTTTAGAACCCAGCAAACCTCGCTGGATCTATGGTGCAGTCGCGCATGGTGGATTGTCCTGTTTTTTCTTTTGCTGGAGAAGATAATGGGTTATTAAACCATGACACATGGATTTTTCCTGTTTTTTCTTTTGTTGGAGAAGATAGTGGGTTACTGAACCATGACATATACCAGTAATCATGTTCCCAATTGGACTTGGGTTTTGGGAATATAGGTCAAAAGCATGCTCTAATCTCTAAAAGTGGGAAAAACTATTTCTGTTGCTAAAATTTGAATGGGAGTGATGCAAAAACATGCTTCATTTGTTGGGCAAAAGTCTAAACTCCAATCAAAATGTTTCAAAGCATTTCTTTGTGCTCCATCAAATTTCACATGAATTTTGGTTATTGGTAAATTTGTCATATATGTCATCGTCAATGTTTAAAATCTTCAACGCTTTTCTTGTGAGTTGAAATATGGTATCAATAGAACGGCTTTATCATTTTTAATGTCTTTAACGTTGTAGCAAGTCAAAAAAATTATTATTTTTTTAATCAGAATGGCTTGAACCACATAAATGCTCTTGGTGGTTTTTCCAAACAATCCAGCTCCACTATAGTCTTTAAAAAGTACTAGACCTTAGTGGGTCGTTTCCGAACTTCATTTCATGATCGAAATCGTTCACATTTTGTAGATCTCTTTTTTTTTTTTTTTGGGCTCAGTAAAAGGCTGGGAAGGGGAGACCAGAGTTGCAGCCCCCCTTAAGGAAGAGGAGCTCCCAACTGCCATAGCATGTTCAGCTAGTGAGCCAGTACTACCCATTGAAGAAGGCAAGGTCATTGTGGTGTCCTTTCCGAATTTGGAGTAACTCCTACCCATGAGAAGGTAGTCTATCACCATAGCCCTACCAAGGTGCAAGTTGGACAGATGGTGCTCACTACATAGCATCTAGTTCATGAGGACTACCCACAAGCAGGATCCGTGGGCCATTTCCGAACGTCATTTGATGATCGAAATCGTTCACATTTTTTAGATCTCATTGATAACATCATGCTAATTGCACACAAAAAAAAAAAAAATTATTCATGGTAAGAAATTATGAATCATGTTTATTTGCCATCAGAGACCCACAAGCCTCCATCTTTCCTGTTGTAGGTGTAATTATGCTAACCGCCCCTATATTTTCATGAAAATACGGAGAAAAAAAAAAACACTGGTAAATTGCAACAATATTTGCTGACAAATAACTTCTATTATAACGTCCAGTTTGCTGCTTGTGGTTCCTTGCACCACTTCTATTTTGACAAACTACACTGCTACTTTGTGTTAGCTCGTCATTGCATTGGTATTTGTTGATGTCATGTTAACAGTTGCATAATGCCCGGAATGCTGCTACTTTTGACATTACAAGATGCCTCGGCAAGGTGCTCGCAGAACTGTAAAGAGAGATCACTGTAAATACAAGCCGTTCAAAAAAAAAAAAACCAAAATAATTCACACTGTAAATACTACAACAGTTGTGTTGCATATTTCTTAGTACAATATTACCACGGGTATGTTACAAATAGACGTTTACGTACATCACCCGGGTATCAATTTTTCAATATAAACGTTACGAGAGCGAACCTATATACTCTGAACATATTCACAATCACAATTATAATAAGATAGTGTGTATAAAGCTCAGGAGGCGGTCGCTGTCAGCCGTGTCCCAGTCCATACCCCAGCTGCTTAGGGCCTTAGCATTGCTGGGCTGTCTTATTTGCAACACTCTCATAAGGGGTGGAATTTTCACTATTAACTCTACCACTCAATTAGCTCCCATCCAATGTAATCATGCAAAATTACCAGAGAGAAAATATCCTCTATCTTAACAATCAAGTGTGCACTTCTCAGAATCACCAACCTCCGAACCAGAATTCACCTCGGGTTGACCTCCACAACCCACTTCATCGGCAAAATTTTCTATGTTAACCTTATTATCGCTACATTCAGATGTTGAACTTGAATCAATTTCCTTATCCAAACAGTCAATCTGTGAAAATTCATCAAATGAAATCTCCAATGGGCGATCATTTTCCGAATCATGACGCCTATTTGATGGCGTCAAGTCTTCCTTCTTCACAACATTGAACAAGATCCCATTACGTGTCCTCTCAGGCTGCAACAAGTCACCTTCAGCTACCACAATGCTAGAACTTTGCACAGGAACTCTGCTATTGAAATCCCTCTGGTCAAACTCCGAGTCTGAGCTTCTATCAGGTGTTGTTACCCTTGAACTCTGATACAACTGTACCTCCTTCCCTGTATTCTGGATCGCGGGATTATAGGAATGACCCATTGTTGCTTTGGTCAATTTCCCATCAATGTCTAAACTTTGGACAAAATCGATGAACTGATCCGCTGAAGTTGTCCTCATCAAAGGACCACCAGATCTCGTCCAAGTATGGAGATCGACACTCTCAGATTCACTATCACTTCCGTCGTGTGGGTTTCGGTGGGTCCGGGAGTACCGGCTGGTATGACCTCCTGTGGACGCCACAAATACTTCATCCTCGAGGGACCCACTTGAGTTTTCTCGCGCAATGCAGTTCCAAGAAGGGATCCTTTTGGAAGCACTGAATCTGGCTGTGTGTGTTAGGGCATGAGATGAAGCCGCAGCTCTCTCAGCACTCCTTTTCAGTCTACGCATGTGGTTGAGAATGGCTACACACTCGTCCAGAGCAAGCTCAATACTGCAATTGGCTTTTATGGCGGAGAGCTTCTCCCAAGTGCATCTCCTTCCTTGGTTTGCCGCCTTTTGAAGCTCCAAATGAGACGGGTTCTGTATGATTTTGCAATACTGAAAGAAACCGAAAAACAAGAATAAGAACAAAGAAAGAACAAGCTAATTGGACAGGAATACAGGATATAGTAGCAATAACATATCCAAAGAGGCACAAAATCATATACACATCAAGATCAACAATTTAAAGTACAACTAGTAATGATTGACAGGAACCTTATTTTGACTAATCACTAGAGCAATTGAATCCAAGACTCAATTCTTAGAGAAGGGGAAAAAAAAAAGGAAAACCAACACTGAATAGGCGGAGAAACTAGTAAGTAATATTGATATGTTTAAAGGTGAGGGTTTCTGCACAGTTTACCATTTTCTCTTTCATCCTCTTTCATCAACTAATCGTTACTTTGTCACTAATATAGTAATATATAATCTTTTTCTTCTCAAACAAATGTATACTCCCTCCAGTCCAACTTGTTGGTCCATTATTCCATTTTGGGATGTTCCAAAATGTTTGTCCTTCTTGGATCCAAAATTGGTAATGTTTCCAAACTTGTCCTCATAAATATCTATCATTACATTGTGATTTACAATAAGCGGTAATTTTGGAAAATGATACATTGAGATGTGATGCAATTGTAATGATTACATGTACTTTTAAAAAGTTAGAATCCCAAAGAAGGACTAACAATTAGGAAGAGAGGGAGTGTATATAATCCATATATAATCTCCAGAACCTGAGACCTGGGATAAAATGGCCTCAAAAAGTTACGTTACCATTTTCCCTTGTCTAGTTGGATTATAAAAACCCTGTCAAAGGAGGGCTTTGGTAATCACCTTTTTGGGTTAACAAGGGCTGCAATTAATAAGCAACTCCAATTTGCCCAACAAAACAAAAAAGAAAACAAAAAGAAAAGGAAAAAGCAACCCAGATGTTTGGGTCAAAGGAGATAGTGATAATGTTGAACAGAGAGCTATGTGCCTACAACTTATGACTGGTTCAGATGGTCACAAAATTCTACATTTCTACTATCGGATTTTATCTTTCATGTCCGTGTGTGCGAGTACAGCTCCCACTTATGGCTGTCCATGGAATCTAAAGAGAACATCCATCAAACTCAGCAAGAGGGTTGTATCATGTTCTTCTAGAAGAAGGTGCACAATCCAAGACTTGGTAGGCGAACAAGGGGTGGGACAGTTAACATGTAGCATAGGGAGAGGCCAAAAAACACCATTGAACTCGAATGATAAAGATTTTTCTTTTATGGAATAAAGATTCTACACACGGCTCATTCTTCTGTTGTTCTCTCCTTTCTCATAATTAATGGACGTACCAAAATTCTATTAAAACTACAAACTTTCTTTGTACATACCTGAGCTAGGGTAGCAGGCATTACAACAGTGACATCACCCTCCCAGTCTTGAGCAAAGAGCTTGGCAAGTCCCCCTAGAGGAAAACCAAGTTCCAATATTTGGTTACATCTGTGTTTCACCTCCATCTCAACTAAATGAGCAAGCTGCATGGAAAGAGAACAAGAATCACTACTCAAGTACATGAAAGGCTGCAGTGACAGACTTAAAAGCAAAGGCCAGAAATATAAAATTCTTTGATTTTTACTCTTTCTTTGACATCCACATGTTTGGCTACATATTTTCCCCAGCAACTGTAAGATGTCAGAACACATGGGAGAAGAGTCTTAGTAATAATAAACAACATAACAGCATGATTTGATTTCAAGCAATCCAATTTGACATTCATTTCATAAGCGCCGTCTACTTTTTGCCAATCTAATGAATGATGTCCAATACCCACATAACCGCATAATCACAACTAATAAACACGCGCGCATGCTTTTCCTGTTTCTCCCCTACACTAACGGGAGAAATTACTCACCTTGACCCAATGAGCTCCCCTACTCATGTTCTTATTCAAAAAGCAAAGATTAAATTTCATGTTACGCATCTCTTTTTTCTTTCTTTTTTTCTTTTTTTGAGTAATTTGTGTAACTACCACATCGTTGAATAAGGATGACAAGTAATAAGAGGGCAACTAGCAGTCTAACGCTAGCAGACACTAAGATATTTCACATGCCTTCCATTTGTTTCTATGCGCATCTTAATTGTATTTTTTAATTCTAAATACATGGGTAGAAATAGTAGAGTAAGGAGCAAATTGACAACGAATTTTCATATCTGTAACCAATAAAGAGTCCTAACCAATAGTGACAGAATTCGGAAAGAGAAAAATATAATGAGCAGAATTTCAGAGCTGGACTCAGGGCAAGCCCACCAAGCGGCCGCTTAGGGCCCTCAGTTTTTGGCCCAATAATAGTGCCCCCAAACTTTGAGATATATTAAATATTATGTATGTCAATACTTTTGTATAATACGCTCTGGTAGATTAGCGGTAGGATGCCACAGTTTTACCCATGAGGTCCTGGTGCCAATCCTTGCAACCCTCAAAGTTTTTTAGGTGAATTACTTCAAACATTTAAAAATTAACTTTGTTGTAGGCGGCAGGAATGGAACTCCCATTCTCTAGGTTCTGAACGCTCTACATTTACACTGCACCACAAGGAAATGTTGGTACTTATATCGAATAATTTAAATATATACAAATGCTTAGGGGCCCCATCTTTAGAACTTGCTTGGGACCCCAAAAATCTAAGGGCCGGACCTGGCTGGACTTTCAAATATGATAACTTGACCATATCATGTAAGATCTCTGAATTCCTATTTATATTAAAAAATACAATTAAGATATCCATTTGCCAACAAAGTGAACAAGCATACAACACTAGTATCCTCCACACTCAACTTATTTCTTCTTTTGATCCTTTATTAGTGAGACAGAAACAGTAGAGAAATATAACCACCTAGAAAAACTAAATGAGGGGCATCTTCAGGAGTGTAAAATACAGCAATCGTAGATTCAAGGAAAATGCTGACAATATAAATAATATAACAAGAAATCAACTCATCAAGATAAATAGCACGCACCTTCGCAGCAAAGCTACCGCCGTAGGCTCTCACCACGTCCTTCACCCTCAGTAAAGGTGCGATATGAGGGTTTGCCTGACTCACAATAAAATGATTGACATTGAAAAGCTCCTTCAACTGCATCATGGGCAAATCATTTTCCAGGCTACCATCCCTCCACCGACGTGCAGGTAAGCCAGAAGCTTCATTTGGAACCAAATGAAACGGTGGGTGATACGGAACGATTTCTCCACTTCTATCCTTTGCCATTAGCTCCTGAGCTTCAAAAAGGCCGGGAAAGGCGCACGACGCAGTCACTGCACTCCATATGACAACATGAGGCGAAGTTAGATAATTAAGGCATCTGGGAGGCTCATGTTTCCTCGGGGAGCAAACCGTAATCCCTAGAATTCGACCAGTCATGTCATAAGCTTCTTGGAACGTAAGATTGTTAGTCAGATGCCTTAACATTATCTGTAATTGTCTGATATCATGAACTGCTCCTCGAGTCATAATCCTCTTAAAAACCGCGAAAATCCCACCCAACTGGCCAAAAAACTGCAAAGAGTGCCAAGAATCCTGAAAGAAACTTTGGAGCTCAGGCCAAGACCTGGTGGCTACAATAGAGCACATAATTGATCCAACACTAGATCCTGCAAGGATCCGGGGCAAAAGCTTATGCTCCACCAAGGTTTTCACCACACCCAAATGGAAAGCGCCAAGGGAAGCACCCCCACTTAAAAGCAAAGCAGTTCTCCCAAAGGCATGTCTTGTTTCATGCATAAAAGCAAGTTTCTCCTCCAAGAGAAGCTCCTCTGAATCGACGTTACACACCATTCTCAACTGAGTTGAAACCTCATCGATATATTCTTTTATGAGTTTGGGCACTTGAAGCCTACCCTTGTGCAGCTCAGGGTTGCACATATTACCAAGATTTCTGACAAGGTCAGCTCGCATGCAAAATATAATGTCTCTCAGAGAACCATCTTGTCGACGTTGACATAGCTCTTGGAGCTTGTTCCTAACCAATTCTTCATCGTAAAGATTGGACTCATTCAATTTTGGGCTCTCTTTCTCAAGCATCTTAGCAGCATGAACCCACTCCTCATAGGATAAGGCGTTTCTCATCAAATTCCTCCAAAATTTTCTCCGATAAGCCAACTCAGCCCTCTGTTTTACGTTTGCGTATCGGTTCATTAAGAAAGCAATAACTGTCACCATGACAAGGATCCCTTGTGGGTTTCGGGGATGAAACCACGATATCACCGGTGTCAAAGAGGAGTTCAAATAATTCGTAACTCTACCACAGTAATACAACAACACGTGAAAGATTTGATGCCTCAAATGTGAGATTGACTTGGAGCATAAAATTCTCAAAGCAATTGTACGACCCAGGATGGTCGAAGGTCCAATTGAGAATGAGTCAACACTGGCTTCATTACTGATATCCATATCTCACCAAATATAGCGGTCCCTAATAATTCCAATATTTCTCAAAATGAAGATCTGGGGATACAATAAACAACCTAAATTAGGCACTCCCTGGGAGAGAGAACTAAGTTTGGAACAAACATAGATCTTCTTTGGCCTCAAATCAATAGAGCCTCAAATCAATAGATACAAATTGATCCCAACTGGAATGTTGCCCTAAATTAGAGACTTGTCAGCAAATTCCAAGGGAAGTCTTAAATTAGATAGTTGTCAGCAAATTCCCAGGGAAATCAATAAGGATTGAGAATTCCCACGTCAAAATCAGCTAGTTGAAACTATATTCAGCCCAATTAACAGCTCAATAATTATCACCAAAGATACAGGAGCCTAACAACATCAAAATCAAAGAAACAAATGCCTACATCTCTTATTTACCCAAAAAAGGAAGGATAAAAAAAGGCCAACCTCCTGATCTCAGACCGAATTTCCAATTCCAAGCAGGATCCAAGTTTTTCTGAGCCCTTGACCTCCAAGATTCTTGAAATTCATCTATCAAAGAGCCATATGGGTTCTCCACACAAACCCCAAATTGAGAAAATTCTGAATTAAACCCTGAAGTAAACCCCAAAAGGGTTCTCAATTGAGATCCTACAAAATTTTGCCAGGGAAAATAGAAAGATTGGCAAAACCCAATTCCTACGCTAGATTTTAGACTGGATTGAGGTGAGAATGGCTGAAGCAACAATAATGGAATGAGATTGTTTCATACGGGTGGCAAAAGAATCAGGATTACGGTAAAAGTATGAATCCGATGGGATTAGATAGCGACTCTGTTACGTTAATATCCCAATTTTCTTGGATAGGTATTGACTATGCGGGGAGGAGTTGTCAATTTGTCATCTGGATAGAATTATAACGTGAGGAAGAGACGAAACTTTCCCACCGATTCTCTACAAAAACGTGAAAAAGGTTTGAATTGGGAAAGTTCTGTAGCAATTTTTTGTAATTCCGAGTTGTTCCCATTTTTGTTTTCAGAAGAGTTTTTTTTACTTTTATACCTTAAACTATGTACTGTACATTTTTTCTAATTCGTCCCTAAACTATTAATTTGACGAATTTATCTACTCAACTTTCTGATTGTTTCCTATTTCATCCAATTGTTAACGGTGTTAAACATTTTGGACGGAAAACCTATCATGTGCTTGTCACGTGCGATCAAAAGCCAGATGAAAGGGGCAAAAACCTATCATGTGTCAAACCAAATCTAAGAGTTTTTTTTTTACTTTAGGGAGATTTATATGATGCCTTCGGCTACTCGGCTTTACAATTTTCAGTGCCATTGTTGTCTGTCCACTGGGCTAAAACAAGAATTGAATGGATTTTGGAGCCATGTACACATGATACGGTTGTGTAACTTTCACCAACAATCATTGTGGGGCAAATACATGTAATTGGCTACCCTCCACCAAATCTATTTTAGCTCTTAGATTTGGTTAACTTAAGCCTCCTGGGGCAACCGTTCTTGTGTGGTACCAAAACGACTTTTCGATGCTTACCGCAATATCGTTTGTGAAGCTGACTGATTATTGTCCAATTAAAACAAATCATTAAGGAAAATATAGTCTTGCTAACCGATGGGCCAACAATAAATTACTAACTTGGTACCTTGAACTCACCTCAATTATCTTGGTCCAAATCTCAATGTTTTGCCCTTTAATCTGGTTGATCATACATTGCTTGCTGATGTAAAGACATTACTCCCTTGTCCCACAATATTTGGAGATTCCAACTTTTTAAGGAAACAAGTATTAAATGCTTGTCTCCTTTGAAAATGACCATTAATTTCCACTACTACCCCTTGAACCGCACATATGAACTTATTTTAAATTATTTATGAAGGGTAAATTTTGGAAATCCTCACTTTTTTACTTGACTTTTCAAATAGGACTAACATTTTGGAACATCCCAAAATAGAATAGAGGATAAACATTTTAGGACAGAGGCAGTAATAAATTGCTTAAGCTTTTGAATTCCCGGAGCTCTATGCTCCTAGCTCGGAGTCCGTTGCTCATAATGGCAGCTCAACTTGGCGAGGGATTGGTTATCAAACTTAAAAGTACTACTTAAAAGCTTAAGAATGATTGAAAGAATTTGGGTACTGTCTCAGTTCATATTCTTATTACTTTCAAACTGAATTTGGGTACTTTTACTGTCCAGCAACAAGGGCGCGCGTCTATTTTGTGTTCGAGGTGGGCTTCATGGTCTTCAAGTCGCCCTTCCCTTTGACGGTCCCAGCGTAGGAGGAACTCCTTTGAGTTTGAACCTTCAAGAATCAACTCTCCATGGATGATGAATGATGATGGGGATTCCTCCATGTAGGTCTATCTCCTACATAAAGCTCGCAGGAGTGCCACATCGTCAGATGATGCTTTTAGCGCTGGCACTATATAGTAGGAGTACTCCAATTAGCGCCGTGTTTGGTTGTGCATGGGATTAGATTTTTTCTTTTTTTTTTTTGAGCAAAATGGGATTAGAATTTAGATAATGAAAAAGTTATATTCACACCATTTTTTTTTGGGTGAAGACTTAGAAAAATATTATTAAATTAAAAAAAAATCACCGGGCAAAAAACCAGGTACACACAAAATCGCCGACCTTAAAACCACAGGCCACAAAACTACCTAAAAAGACAAAAACAAAAAAATACAAAAAGGGACAAAAAATAAGGACGCTGGAGCTTACACCCACTGTCGCCGCTACCGTCGTCGTCATCAGGAGTCTAGATCTGGCAGATCAAATGATTTTGTATTCACACCTTTTAGACAAAAGACTAGTAATTCAAATGATTGTATTACCTCTAATGCAATTCATGCTTCTACCTATGTTTAGCTCTTGGCAGTTTGTTTAATTTTTTCATCAAGATTTGAAAAATCAAAGTTATTTTGGGTATAAAACGATGAAGGCTTACTTATTTATTGTTGTATAAAAGTTGGCATGAAAGTTTTTTTCATAAAGATTTGTAAGAGTTCATTTCTTTTTTTTATAATTATGATGAACAACATAATATATATTTTTTTTCATAAGGGTAACTAGAAACAGTTCTTTTTTTATTTTATAAAATGAATGAACTATTACATACAGACATAATATAATTTTTTCACATGAGTTAGTAGAAAAAGTTCTTTCTTTTTGCAAAATATGAACTATATAACATAAGTTTTTTGGTCAAGGTGTCTAAATTTTTAAGGTTGATATAAAAACTTCCCTTTTGTTTTTTGCAGGACGATGTATTATTACAATAAGTCTTTTTCAACGAAGTTATTAAAAGAATTGGTATGAAATGTAACATAAGAGTTTTTTTTTTTTTTTATCAAACTAGAATTATGCAAAAATAAATTTTTAATCACATAGAATTGCCCTCATGTGTTATTCCTAAGCCATCCAAGGGTCATCTGACTCATCATGGTAAGTTTACCGCTGGTCCAGAGATCTTCTAAATGTTTTGTTCCTTTTTTGTAAATGAAATTTTTTTTACCAACCAAACAGTCAGGCTTACAACTTGAAAAACCCAAGCAAAAGCAATACAACTCAGCAAAGAACAACCAAACACGATCAAAAGATAAAGTAGTAAAGAAGACTCAACTTCTGAACATTCTTTGTGGTAGATTCCATTGGATACATAACTAATGGTTTTCCCAAGAGATGGGGACATGCCTGCCTGAGCTAACCCTGTACCTTTCATTTTCCTCCACTGATGCACGGACCATACTGGATTGAGTGGATTCTTTTAAGTATCCCCACAGATTCTACCATTCTTTTCAAGCCATACATAATAGAAGACAACAAGAAGGAGCAATTTGAATAACATAGCGCAGAAAGATTAACTTCGTGAGTGGTTATAATTTAACAAGTCAATATGTCTTTTAAATCTGTCAGAACAGGAAAACGGGGGCGTGCTGTCCTTTAAGGGACAATATGCGTGCTGACCCCATTCGGACTGTCCATGCTTGGCGATTAATGGCGTAGATCATTTCGGTAATAAACGGTACATATCTGTTTGGGTCTGAGCAGATTTGCGCCATTGATCACCGAGCTTGAACGACTCGAATGGGTCAGCACACATGCCTTTCCTTACGGGACAGCACGCGATCGTCGTTGGATCATTAATTTGGCAACAAGTTTGACTGCCTGCTAAACTTGATTTTGCCTTGTGTTTTGCAAAATAGTGACGAAGAGGCTACTCAACAATGAGACTCCAATGATCATGTTTTTTAGATAAGAGTAAAAAAGAATTGACTCGAATCGATCATTCTGTATTAATGGTATGCTGGGTTAGAGAGGGTGTTAATTTGGCAACAAGTATGATTTGGGAAGGAACCGCGTCCCCTTAGCACTCCCTCTATGTTACACAGTGTAGCGCTCATTCTGGTTGTCCATCAATCGATAGTTCATTGATTACTGAGAGGGATAACTGAAACGGGAGTGCTATATCATGCAGCGTGGATGGAAACGCTACAAAGACCCCGACTTCGACTTGGGAAATCCCAATCCCAGTAGCTTCCGTTTGTCTGTATTTTCTTTTTTTATGCTTTCGAAAACTACAACTACTCCATATATATATATATATATATGTTCCGCTTCTAAAACGGGATTCCCGTTTCCGGACCCCATGATCCAAACATTTTTTTGACGATCCGATCCGTCCAATGTGTTCAGAAGGTGTTTTCAAGGGTCAACGCTGGAAATCTTCAAAAAAAAATACCGGGAAAGACTTGATCCAAGCAGTTTTCGCAAAAACTTTATATTTACAGGTCCTCACAAATGAAGAAAATGATGGCAATACTGAAACTACTCTTCGACACCAATTCGACAAAAATCTTTTAAACTCCAAGAGTTACGACTTTTTGATAAGGAACAACACATGTTAAGATGGAGATCTCCATATTTTCAGTGCTCTACCAAACAACTTCAAAGAGACATTAACCAGAAAAATTGTATGTGAACATCGAGACATAAGTTCAAAGTTTCCGATCCTATGTACGGTAAACTTGGGTATAATTTTCCTTCAATAGGAGAAGAATGGTGTTTTCAGAGAGAGAAAGAGAGAGCGTGGGACACGTGGCTATAAAAAATTGTCAATGATTAAGGCAGACCCATTCCAGCCTCATCAGCAGTTTAGTTTGCAGATCATCCTCTTAAAACTTATTTTAGGGTATCAGTTGTTCAGAATCATCGATACTATTTTTGCATTCGCGAAATAAAGGATATTCTATAATTTCAGATTTCTTGTACATGGACTTTGGACTTTAGCGGTCATCCAATAATTTTCAGGAATCAAGTTATGATATTCAATCTTTAAACCTAAACTTTACATTAAGCTTTCTAGTAAGCTTTGTAGAGTTACTTGGGTATTTACACTAAGAATTGTCTGGCAATTCATCCATGGTCAAATGCCTTTGGGAACAAGTGTAAGCAATAATCTCTCCTTAATTTTCTGCACTTTTTAACCCCTTTAAACTTATAAGCAGATTTTTTCAGTGAACCCCAACTCTTAGCATTAGAACAAAATGGACAATTAATACTCCTAGGATAGTTCATGGCTTCCCAAACTTCATCCCTTCTTAGTTCTTGCCTAAACTTCATCCCTTCTTGCCTTCATCCAAGAGGCCTTCGGCCCAACGGCATCAGGTGTACACTAAGGTGCCAGGAGAAAGTAGGTCACGAGTTCAACTCCTCCAGGGTGCTCATCTAACTATTCTAACAACACTGACTTTCTCTGAGCAAAAAAAAAGAAGAGATTTTATTATCCCTTTCGGTACAAAAAATATAAAACAATAATTAAATAAGACCACAGTTTCTTCAACTCTCAACTAGCTGCATAGCCTGCATTACATATTGTTCAGTGAGCTGCTCTTTTTGTTTTCAAACCCAACGTTTTTCCCAACAGCCCTTCGCAAGAAGAAGATAATCGAAAACCAACTCACCAGTACAATCTCTTTCCAGATTACCATTTTCAGCCATTAATAATCAAAAGCACCTTGTGTAATTTTCCCCACCGTTGGGGAAAAAGGGGGGGTGACGAATCTTAGATTTCAGGGATTTCTAGCTACTTCTCTTATTGAATCGGGGGAAGGGAAGACTTCAAAGGAATCTTATGATCCAGGGGCAAATAATTTTCTTCTAATAAGATCAGGGCTTGAGTTTTTCTTTTTTTTGTTTTTGTTTTTTCGACTAATGGGATCAATACCACCTAGTAATGTGGCAAAAACAGAAACCCACACCATATCAAGGCATCTAAACAATAGGAAGTTGTTTCAACTATGCAACTGTATTCTATAACTTACAAGATTATAACATGCAGAAATGAGTAAATCTTTTATGCTTCAGTCACGTTACAAGCACCACAAAAGTTTTTCCATCAAACCATAAGCTTGCTTTACTAAGAGAGGACACCAACCAATGGCATCCAAATTTGAGAATGTTAGGAGATTGTTGGTTTGTGGGAAGGCGCTGGCAGGGTAGAGCAGAATATAGCTAGAATGCTTTGTGCTAAAATAAACAACTAAACTTTTGCATTTTCATAAATAACCATGAAAAACGAAAAAAACAAGGTCGACACATCCACAAATTCATGCATGTGATATATATCTTCCACATTCAATTAACAAAATTGCGTATTCCACATGACATGTATTGTTTTCTGGGTGGCATAATACCATCTTTTGGCTACTATGAGTATATCACCAATCATAAAATCTACAAAATCCTAATCAATAAGCTTCCCAAATGTTTCCAACTATAAAAGTGTTTCCAAAATTCTAGACTAATGTATGTATTGGTCCTACTTCTACCTGCATTTTTTTAGGAATCCATGTAAGTTCTGCACAGGTTTAGGCCAAAAACTTGTCTGGAGATATATATCATCCGCAACATCAACTTCAAAATGTATGTTTCCTCCAAATCTTCCAGATTCGCAAGTCACCAAAGTTGGTTCCTTTTGCATAGCGTCGACAAACAAAACAACTGCAAAAATGAGGAACATCAGTATTTCGAAAAAGCTGGCAATGGAAAAGCACTTCAAATATTCACAAGAGTCATAACCAAACTCTTTTGTTTTGGGAACCGAAGTTCAGCAGGATTTTGGTGCTGAGATGTTCATTCAATGGACAATCTTTCTCTAAGAAACACTGTGAGCAGGAAAGTCCAGTCAGCAGAGAGAACTGACAAGGTAGAAAGGTTCTGCAGAATTTTCTTCCATCTTGGGAGTTTACAAGACAGTTTGCAGGCTTTGGCAGCCTGGCTGATGCTTAAGGAAGTTCTATGACTCCATGTATGCCATCAAACTGTAGCTAGACTTGGCATAGCAGCCATTTTCCAGTGGCTCTTAAGAGCTTGTAAGAGATTCCATAAAAGGTGCCAAATATGTTATAGTGCAACAAACATATACTACCCAACCCCCCTACCGAAACCGCAAAAAATGTATAAAGATACCGGCCACAATAATCAGCTAGTCCTTGTATAGCTAAATGCATTAAAGATGCCTTTCATCAGAGAAAATAATTTGAGTTCTGTGTTGGGAGAAGAAGGCAGGAGATCAAGGATTTCAAATTGAAATGGAAAACCAAAAGATCCGTGGAGAGTAATCTAACAAAGTCTATAAATAGCATAATTATGCTATGAGGTTGAACCAATACTTGATGTAGTGACCTATTATAGATCGATGTGAACATCACAAACTGTCCCATAACAAAACAAGTCATTGTTGTTACCCGTCTTGAGTTGTCTTTTATGAAGAACCTGTGTACAACCAATAAATAGAAGTTCATACCTACGGGTGTGGTCATAAATCCACAAAAGAGTCCGCCTCCAATCACTGAATTGAGTATTTTGTTTAGTAGGTTTACTAGGTTAAAGTAAAAATGCTTTAATTTTCATATTGAATCTCTCAATATTGGTTTGTGCAGATAGATGTCTTTATCTGACGCAGTGGAATTGATACCCACTATATATTTTATTGTTTCCTCCTTTCTTATAAGTGTTTTAATTTATCTTTATATATATGACACGACTAATAGAGATAACTCGATTATCTAAGCCATATTTTTTAAGATTCAAAATAATATTTCGGTCCCCAGTTGACTATGACTTGGAACAACTTCATGATTTTTGAATTCAATGAACAAGTTGGTGCCATTTCATTTATCGATAACACAAGAAGTTAAGCGATTTATATGGCAGTATCCAATTCTCATGCCAGTCACTAGAGGAGATGCGAAATCCATAAATCAAAATCCAGCCCAAACTTAATAACATATAACCCAGTGTTCATTATTTAGGGGCAAAGCGGTACTCGCATGAGATGGGTCATATTGACATAGATTTCACCTTCTACCGCGGTAAAAAATACTCAAATGAAGTCCACGATGAATAATATCAGCCACCTTACCTGCCATAGTTAAATGAACGACGGCAGTGCCAAAAAATTATATTCTGAATTTTCAGATAATATGCAAAAAATGGCATATGTCAATTTCAGATTTCAAACATATTGGATATTGTTAATAAAACTGCCTTGACCTGAAGCTCTAGCTCATCCTTCAAAATGTCTCTCAGATGAGTCACTTTTTTGGTGTAGACACAATAATTTCCGCATAGCATGATCCATCCTTCCAAGCATATGGAGTTCAACACATTGCGACGAAATAAAAAGTGGCTAACACTTCATCAACTCTCTTCCAGAATTCGATCTCTCGCATGGCTCGAGAAGGTGTTCCACTCTTATTGGATATATTTTTTGTGTTGCAACTCTCTTATTGGATATATATATATATAGGGGCCAGTTCCCTCACACTTAAAAAAACACATAAAAAAACACAATTTTGTTCCAGACCCTAATGTGATGTTCTGAACCGTTGATCTTATTTAAATTAGTAAAATAGGACGTCCTGCAAAAATTCAGTCCATTCGGATATTGGTAAGTGCTTGATCCAAACAGTTTTGCAAAAACTGTGACAGAAACTAGTGTTTTTAAAACTGTTTGGATCAAGCACTTACCAATATCCGATTGAGCTGAAATTTTGCAGGACCTTTAATTTTACTCATTTAAACAAGATCAATGGTTCATAACATCAAAATGGGGCCCGGAAGAGTGATGTGTTTTTTTTATGTGTTTTTATAAGTGTGAGGGGAACCGGCCCCATATATATATATATATATATAGGATTAACTTCCAATAAGGGTCCCTTATTGAAGTTAAAATGCGGACCTCACCTTTCCGAGCCAAATTTTGACGATCCGAACCGTTCAATGTTTTTAAAATGCATTTTTAAGGGCCCCCGCGAAGATTCGTCCAAAAAAAAATACCCGTAAGGGCTTCATCCGATCGGTTTTTGTTAAAAACGTTATATATAGCGTTTTTAACAAAAACCGATCGGATGAAGCCCTTACGGGTATTTTTTTTGGACAAATCTTCGCGGGGGCCCTTAAAAATGCATTTTAAAAACATTGAACCGTTCGGATCGTCAAAATTTGGTCCGGAAACACAAAAAAGGCTAGGTCCGCATTTTATTTTTCAATAAGGGACCCTTATTGGAAGGGGCTCCATATACTATATATATATATATATATATATATATATATATATATATATATTTTTTTTTTTTTTTTTTAATTTTTTATTTATTTATTTATTTTTTTTTTTTTTGGCTGATCAAACAAAAAAAAACCCTTCCCCTCTCATAACCAAGCTCATGAACCTAAGATATTATGATGACGACGGACTGGTTCTTAAAATCTTATCCAAAAATGAGGCACGAGTCATTCGAGTTCGGTTACTCTAGGACAATCCGCTAAAACCCGGGTGGCAACTCCGAATCGTATTCGTTCGTGGCGAGGTGTCCACTTTAGGTTGTTGTCCATAATATTAGTGAAAAACTATTGATAACCCCTCTTCCTTAAATGTATTTTAGTTGTTTGTACTCCTGATTGTGGGTTGGAACTCGAAAATTTGGAGGGTTTGGTTGAGGGCTGGTAGAGCTCTGTTTGCTATTGTTGTTATCCGTGCTTTCGGCCTTTCCTCTCCAGATGGGGTCACGACCGTCCGGATGATTTTCCCAGTTTACACCTTGTTGGGCTTTTTATCGTGATACGTGTGGAGTAGTTCTTTTTACCCGATTGAGTCGTTCTTTCATCAAACGGGTGTTCCATTCCAAGATAAACTAGACTAAAGTAACCTAAGTCTAATAAGTTGTTTATTGAGCTCACTCTATCAATCGTTTTTGAATGGGTATCGCACACGATGAGTAAGAATGCTTGCCAGACATGTTGTGAATACATATGATGATATGGGATGAATTTGCGAAGTTAAGAAACACTTTTGATAAAATAAATGATTTGTTGAATCTGTCCAATATGCGAAGGGAAGGAAATTACGAAGTCACGAATGCCGAAATGACTATAGGGAAATGTCCGGGTAAAACGCTAAGAGATTCATTAGGAACACCGTGAACGAAAATAAGTTTAGCACATATGGGATGTGACTTAGTTACACAAGAAAAAAGGGAGATATCTTGTAGACTAAATGAACTTTTTTTTGAGAAATAGAAAGAAATTCATTAGATGAAAACCCAGAGTACAGACATAGACATAACCTGAGCATAAGAGAAACCATAGAGAACAGAAACAGAATAACAACAACATTAAATTTAAACAAGAGTTAATTAACCAACACTAGTAGTACTAGAAGGCTGATACAAACATCTCTCACTGTCGTCCGGGTGAGTAGCAAAAAAGTCCAGAGCATGTTTAGACAGAATATGAGCTCGTTGAACCATGTGATGCGCAACTTTCGAAATTTGACAAAAAGACAGCTTTGAAACCTCAGATGTCATGTTGCGCAGCAAAAAGGTGTCATGGTAATGACACTCAGCCCTCCCTGCTATCTGCATAATTGCAGTTAAACAATCAGAAAAGATATAGACGGTATTATAGTTATGAGATAAAGCCCATTTGACAGCCTCATAGCAAGCTGTAATTTTTGTTTGTGTCGGTGTTGAGGCGTAAGTAGATAAAACGCACTTAGCAATAAGAATCCCATTAGGTTAACTAGCCGTGAATCCCACTCCGCTCCAACATTTTCCCTCCTTCCAAGCACCGTCCACATGAAGAAGAACGACACGCTGATCAGATTCAGGAATAAAGGATTGCTTAATGGTAAATATTGGATTTCTTGATGAGGGAGATGGGGAGGTTTGAGTCGGGTGGAGATCCTTTGCATGAGATAGCCAACTTGAAGCCCGTAAGAATCTTTGAGCACAGTCTTTGGCCACATCAAGGGTAGAATCTACACTAAAGGGAACGTCTGAGAAGACCAAACGGTTTCTACCTTTCCAAATGGCCCAGAAAACAGAGACAAAAGAACAGAATTTCCGTTTGTCCTTGTGGGATTGAATTATCTCATTAAGAATCCAATTAGTGAAGGATCCTTCCTGTGATGGATCCAAATTAGGACTGTGAAATTCAGTGTTTTCCCATACTGCTTTAAAGACGGGACAATGGCAGAATAAGTGAGCAATTGATTCATTTGTTGCATCACATAAAGGACAAATAGGGGAGATATGATGAAGACGCAACCCCACATTTGTTGTTTTAGACTGAATGAACTTAATTAAGAAAATTTTAATTAATCAAAGGAAGGAACATTATGAAACTGTGGACGGTGCCACCAAAAGTTTATTTAAAGAGTTTTAGAGTCACCACCCGGGTTTTCATTTTGGAAAAGAATTTATTACCCTAGAAATCAATTAAAATAATTTGAAAAAGAATGACTCTCGTGCTGCTGATTTTGGAAAAGGGATTTAGTCGATTGAAAACAGAGCATTCTGGGTTCAGGAGCTAGATTACGAGTGTGGAAGCTTTTTAAGGCACCCCGCTCACCCGATATAAGACCGGTTTTTATTAAATGCTTGTAAGACTTCGGAAAATCTTTTTATTGCTTAACTTTGTTCACGTAAAAACGGACAATGATAATGATAGGAATTGAAAACTTTTCATGAATATGAGCAAACAGACTCTTTCCGTAATGATAAGATTAATTCTAAATATCGCAGAAAACATTTAAGAAAGAAATTATTGTATTTGAGCACTGCTAAAAAAAAAATGAGATTTTGAATTTACTTCATGCTACACTGCCATACGGCGGTAGGAATCACCGTACAGTAATAGAATTTTGGGGCCAATATTTAAATCAGCAAACTAATGGATGTAAATTGGAATACTAGGTATATCTTGTAGAGTATGTATTCTAAAGGCCCTGTCCCGCTAAAAAAAAAACAGTTTTGTTTTAACTCAAAAACTATCTCATTCCACTAACAAAAAAACCACTTAGTTTTTTTTCAAAACTAAAAACCAAAAAAACTAGTTAGTGGAACAAATTAGTTTTTTTGCAAAACTAAACATACAAAAAACTAGTTTAATGGAACAAGTTAGTTTTTTGTGCAAAACTAAAAACCAAAAAACTAGTTAGTGGAACAAGTTAGTTTTTTTGCAAAACTAAAACATCCAAAAAAACCGAAAAACCAAACAAACCAAATTAGTGAAACACCCCCTAAATGATTTTTGAAAGATATTTTTAAAGCTCAACAAGATATATAATCCCACTTTGAGTGAGCACTTTAATTTGAAAATGAACAGTGACGCCCAACATCCCCATGACCATGATATTAATGAAAGAAAATGCTACTCACACAGCAACCCCACACAGCACCTACACAGCAAGGAGCAAAACGATATCGTTTTGCCTTAAAAAAAAAAATCCAAAATCTGAACAACACACGTCTTCAGTCTTCTGCCTCTTCTTCCTCTTTTCCTCTTCCCCCAAGTTCTCAGTCCATACATACAGAGAAGAGAGACAAAGGGAGAATTTGGTAGCCATTAGTCCAACTCCAGCCACCACCACCCGAGCACCTCCACCACCGCCGACCACACCAAGAAGACACCTCCGTAAATCAAATGCTTCAATTCGTACAAGGAGTCATTCGAAGCAGACCCGCCACCACGGTTTCTCTCTCTCTCTCTCTCTCTCTCTCTCTCAACTTCTTACAATTCGCAGAGATAACCCCAAATTGAAAAACTAGGGTTCCAATTTGAGTTTTTAAGATTTGGATAAATGTTGTCATGAATGTGTGGTTTTTTAATAGCTTAAGAATTCACTTGATTTGAGAAGACAAAAATGTTTAATAGGGCTATTTCCAGTATCAAATAGCACGGACGACGGGTAATTTGTATGAAACGATGGACAAGATGAAATAATCCCGGTGGTGGTGGTTCGTCGCCGGTGGTGGAGGATGTTTCTTTTTCGTCGGTGTGGTCGCCGTTGGTGGTGGTGGTGGTTCGTCGCCGTTGGTGGAGGAAGTTTTAAGGTTTTTTTTTTTTTTTAATCAAAACGACGTCGTTTTTGTCATTGCTATGTAGTTGTTGTGTGAGGTTGCTCTGTCTGTAGCAGCGTTGATTAATGAATCACGAGAGGCAAAGTGTCAGAATTTTGTACACCAGAAGCATGATTGTCGTACGGCAGTGAACACAGCTGCACATCACTTCATTTGGAGGGATTTTGCTTCTTTTGTTTGACCCAAAACTAGTATAAGAGACTAGTTTGAGCCCAATGGTTTCCCTTCTTATTTGCAAAACTACGGTTGTGTTTGGTTTGGGTTTTGAGTTTTGGTTTTTGTAATGATTAGAAGGAGAAATAGAGATAATAATTAAAAAAAATAGGTATTAATGATTGAAGAGAGATAGAGAGAAAAATAAAAATAATATTTAAAAATAGGAGTAATAATTGAATAATAATTGAGAAAACCGGTTCTTGAAAATCAAAACGAACAAGGCCGGTTATAGAGGGGGGATAAGATAATAGGGAGTATTATTTTTGAAAACCAAAACAAATAATTGAGAAAACCGGTTCTTGAATAATAAACTGAAAGTTTTACCCTTAGGCCCTGATTGAATGGTGCTAAAATTTCAGGGGGATAAGTTATAGAGGGGGGATAAGATAAGAGGGAGTATTATTTTTAAAGGGTTGGTCCACATTGATGTGATGTTTATTTAGGGGGATAAAAAAGTAGATAGTTTGGACGATGGATTAAACAGGGGAATAACTTTTGACTTGGTTTTTTTATAAATAAGAGGTAGATGATGGAAAAAGCTGTCAAATGACTCTTTTGCTCTTGTGGTTTACCAAACTTGATTATGCATTAAATTAATTATATAATTACAGAACTTAATCTATTTAATAATTTTTGGACAATTTCAAGCTATATTATTTATATCATTGAAAATTTAATTTTTTAAAATAATTTAGAAAAAACATTTTTTTTTAAATAAGTATCGCTGTGTTTGGTTTAGAGTTTTGAGAAGAAATTTTTTGAGAAATTTTTGGAGATAGTGTTTGGATGAGTTTTCCGTGGGCCCCCTACAAGTCAACTTGTGCCGCAACAGTGGGCTGTGTCAGCTGTGTCAGGGAAGAGAGAGGGAGGGGAAAGGGAAAAGGGGGACCGCATGGACAGGTGGCTGCATGTGTGTGGTGGGAGAGAATATTTAATTGCTAAAGGGGGAGGGGACCACTATCAGTCAAACAAAACCCCCACCCAGTCAAACTAAATTCAACCCAGTCATCATCATCTCAGATTTGAAAAGGGGAATCGAAAATTTCGGGAAAGTAATAGAGGGGCCCACTAAGGTAGCCCATCCGTACACGTTTTTCTTTTTCTTTCCAAAACTCTATTTCAGAAAGTGGAACCGAACACAGTGTATGTTTTTTTATTTTTAGAATTTTACCTCTTTCGTTCATATTCTTTTTTATGAAATTATTACTTGAGTGGCCCTTTCATTACCAAATATAATAATATCACAAAATGTTCATTTCTAAGAGAGGGAAAAAAAGAAAAGAAAAGAAAGAACACATCAAATGGGTATGAATGTATATGATCCCAGCATTGTTAAAGATGTATTGGATAAAAACCCGATTATTGATATGTTCAAAGGATGAGATGTGAAAACCTTCAGATCTAGAAACACTCATCTTGAAATTTCGGATGATGCATTTCATCACTTGGGGAGCAACCGCTCCTCCTCTCACCGCCACTCACTCTCATCCCTACAACCCCATTCCATTAATTCCTACTCCTCATCTTCACAACCCCATCAGAAAAACCCATTCCAATTTCCGAGCTTCCCTATTCTACTCCCTAATCGTCCTCTTCCTTTCCGCCGGCCAATTAACCCAAGCCGTAAGCACCCTCTCTCTCTCTCTCTCTCTCTCATGCAACCAAACCCATCTCAGATCAGGATTCCGACTATTGAGCAATTTTCGATCACTTTGCCGACAAGTATCAAGTAAATAATCCGGCCATTTTTTGTTGAAAATCAGTTGGGGGAGGGGGATAAGAAGGGGTGGAATGGTAAAGAAACAAACCCTCTACTCCCGGATAATTTTTGGGCAGCCCAAGGGGTGCCAAAAAATTATCAGGGAGAGCACCCCAGAAGAGTGAAAGAGAAGGACGGGTGAAAACTAAGAGGGGAAGGAAATCATGTTGCTAAACCATTTCAAACACCTGGGACCCACCATTTTAACCCGGTATATCTTTTGGAGGGGTCTTTTAACCCCAGCCAAACGAGGTTTTTTTGAAGATTTTCCGCGTAGACCTTTGAAAACACCTTCTGAACACATTGGACGGCTCGGATCGTCAAAAAAATGCTCGGATCATGGAGTCCCAGATTCCGGATGTGAAGCTTTCCCTATATATATATATAGGATTGGAGATGCTCAAAGGCCATAAATATTCATATAAAAATAATAAAAAAGCTCAAAGGTTCGCGTAATAGTTGCCAGTAATGATCATAGCAATGTGCCACTAAAGATTATACTATAATTAATTAATTTTATTGTTAACATTTAGACATTTATAACATTAGGCCAATAAAACGAACCAAACAACTTCTTATTGAAAAAAATGTCATTCCTGAGACTACAAACATCAATTACTTGACCACAAATTGTCGTAACACATAATTGAAGCTCAATCAATTTTAAAATCGATTAACTTGTATTCAGCTACGAAAAAATTCATTCTCCAATCTACTATTATTCTCAAGATTCCAATCGATTGCAAACTGATTAATGCTAATAATCTCTTCGACCCGTTATAATCAAACTTATGATGAATAAACAATCAATTCGTAAATTAATTCCCTCTCAAAATCAATTATGAAATTGATTGCGCTGAAATTTGTTTGGATAACCGACTTACAAGCGATTGAGAATTAGGTGAATCGAATACTGGTGAATTTTTTTAGGATTTGACTACTAATCTATTGGTTATGCAACCAAATAACAGACTTGGCCGTGAACCGTAGCATATGCCATCACCAGCGGCGGAGGTAAGGTAATTAGCAAAAGTGACACTGGCACTTGTCACTTCCGGGTCCAATGACACAAATATTCCATAGGTGAGGTTTTCTTTTTTTTTCCTGAGCAGACAAAAACATAACTATTCATTCCACTAACTTATTTCATTCATCGGTTGGCCAAGACATGAGCTGTGCCAACCAATTGTCTCGACAGTTTAGTTATACTTACAAAATTAGGTGGACAAAAGTTTTGTCATTTGTCTTTATATAAAGTTTCAATTCTGTCCACCCTTCGTGTTGTAACTTGTAAAGTACTAACTTCTTTTCATTCATAGGATAAAAAACCTATTTTTTTTACCCCAGCCACATTCTAACCAATCTCAATGAGTATCAAACTCTTCTTCGTAGGATTTGAACTCACAACCTTACAATATTAAAGGTGTGTTTATCGTATTTGTCTTTAAACTATAGACAAAAGTAATATTGTTTCTCCTATTGTAACTTTTTAAACTTTTGACACGTTTTCTGGGAAGCTGCTACGCGTACAGAAAAATAGGAACAGAAAACGTACAAATCGGCTAGGAGACCCACTTTGGGTCCCACACGAATGATCTGAGCCGTTCATTCGTCTTAGAATAATTTTTCGAGGGGCTCTGCAAGAAATCACCTCAATCGGACTTGCGTAAGTGCTCGATCCAAAGCCCACCCCGTTTCATTCAAAAAACCGATTGAGCTGATTTCTCGCAGGGCCCCTCAAAAAATTATTCTAAGATGAATGAACGGCTCGGATCATTTGTGTGGGACCCAAAAGTGGGTCTCCAAGATCTATGCGTTTTTTGTTCCTACTCTTTCTGTCCCCTTGGAATTATCGCTTTTTCTATGAGGGGAGACTTTTTGGACATTTTGAGCAAAAAACGAAACGATTGATAAGAGAAACAGGGCCTAAATACAGCTACACAACCATTATGCCAACTGAAAATTCATATTTATGTGAGAAAATGATAATGTCAAACATTTTGTGCAATAGAGTTTTGGCATTAACAAAAGTAATTTTAACATTATCACTACCGTTTGTATATTACCCTTTCATTGAATCATTTGTTTTCCCTTCACCTTTTGTTTTGAGGGTATTTATGTAAACTTCCCTATACCCGAATTAACTCCCTCAAACTTTCTGGAACTTCCTTCAATTCTCTCTCTCTCTCTATGGACTTATTTTTTACCCTCGGTTCTTTTTTATTCAGAAAAATTACTACTACATCTTACCATGGACGTATACATTCAACATTGTGATACATATTGAATAAAAACGCTCAAAACTGAATAAATATGTTTTATGTAAAATGCTAATTCCATTTTACATATTGAATAAATATGTTTTATGTTTTTATGTAAAAGATAAATAAGAACGCTCAAAATTGAATAAATATGGTTTTATTTAAAATGCTAATTCCATTTTACCTACCATGGTCTCTGTCTCTTTTTTGTTGTTCCATTTTATTGTCCCAAAAAAATTGTCCCTGTTTAGAAATAATGGGCAAAATTTATAAAATTACTCTTTTTACCCTTACTAGTTACTTCTAAAACTATAATGATTAATAGTAGAAAATGTAGTGATGATCACCACTACATACCCAGAAAATATGCACAGAATTTAAAAATCAACGGCCAGATTCACTTGGAGGGAATCTAAGCCATTAATTTTCACTTCCTGGGCACTTTCTGTGCATATTTTTTTGGGCACCTAGACATTATGAATAATGATGCTTCTGAATAATTTAAATACATTGATGGAATCTCCAAAATGAACCAAAAAGTACTAACAGAGGGAGTATCAAATCAATGGCCCAGATTTACTTGGAGGGAATTTGGGTCATTAATTTTTACTTTTTGGATGCTTTCTGTTCATATTTTCTGGGCACCTAGACATTCTGAACAATGATGCTTTCGAATAATTTAAGTACATTGATGAAATTTCCAAAATGAACAAAACAAGTAGTAACAGAGGGAGTATCAAATCAAAATAAATTAATTTATAACTCATATCAAATCACAATATCTTCTTTTCTTTTAGTATATACATTACACCATCACATCTACAAGATTTTACGGCACTTTTCACATCACCTTTTAATAGTCAATTGGTGCATATGTAACTGACTGCTGTAGCAAATCTGGGAGGCAAATGTAACTGACTGCTGTAGCATTACTTCAAGAAAATAGTTGTAAGTACTAAAAGGAAAGCTCGAGATATTTCTGGCACATTTGTATGGTAAAGTGTGTCGACAACTTTTCATTAAACTATTTTAGTCTGATTCACCAAAATTAAACGCAAATCTAAAGTCAAGTTTGTGTCACTCTGCCACTGGCTGTCACCGCGTCGAATTTTCACCTTCATTGAAAGTTTGTTACCATCTACGTTAGCATACAATCTGGAGTCCGATCTTCCTATCCAATAGGCATTTTGGTCTCTCACCTGGTTACTAGTATTGTCATAACCTCTCTACGTACAAGTGATTATTCAAATGTCTCTCTTTTTCATTTGTCTTGTCTCGTAATAAGTTGGAAAGCGTTGTTATTATATTCTCTACACTTAAAATAAAATGATGATATTCCTTTCGTCGATCATTATTACCATGTGCAAAAAATAAATCTCAATTCTATTCTAGTCAAATTGATCATACGTACATTCTATTGCAACAATACCGCATTCTTGTTTTAAGAATTACGGGATTTGCTCCCACTTAAAGTTTCAAATTTGGTACTACACAACAGTAGTACATATCTATTCCTAACAAAATGTAAATGACATAATAACAAAGTGCATTGAAACATGTCTTTCTATGGATACAACTTTGTTGTTGATGATATGTGCATGTGTAAAACCAAATGGGGTACCCATCCGAGCCGTCTTTGTTCGGCGATTAACAATCCAGATTTGTTCGGACCCAAATAGATATGCACCGTTCACACCCCCGGGTCCATGTAAAACGGCCTTGAAGTAACTGAAGTCAAATGTTTATTTTTGTTCGAACCATTTTCAATGGACCTTTCTCAATCGGGTGTTGCTACTGTGCGTAACCTTCAAAAATTACTCCATATGAGATTTTTTGACTCAAAATATGAGATTTTGTGGCTCTAATTTGAGATTTTGTGGCTCTAAATACGAAGTGCACATGGTATGCACACTCATATGAATAGTCACAAAATCTCATATTTGGAGCCACACAATCTCATATTTGGACCCATGCGGATTGCTACAGTAACTGCTACAGTACTGCTACAGTGCGCGGATTTGTTATTTGGAGCCACAAAATCTCATATTTAGAGCCACAAACACTCATATCGGTAATCACAACAATAAATATTGGAGTCCATAAAATCTCATATCGATATACACACTATCTCATATGTGGAGCCACAAAATCTCATATCGATATACACAAATTCCAACACATCATACGTGGCGCAATCTCAGCCGTCCATTCGGATGGGGTGCATACCGTATGTCATCTCATATTTGGAGCCACAAAATCTCATATGGGTGCCACAAAATCTCATATTATCTCATATTTGGTGCCACAAAACTCAAATTTAGAGCCACAAAGTCTCATATGGGAGGGTGTGCATTGTAGCCTCACCCTTCTCAATCAACATGTTGATTTGTTGATGGTTCAAATTGTGTTAAAGCTTTTTTATTTGGGATTAATAATTCATTCAAAGATATTTATACATTCGATTTTTAAATTATATCGAATATTATTCAATGAAATGGTTGCTGTCATGGAGAGGGAGTGAGATCGTTAATGATTGCAGAGGAAAGGAAATGGAGAGACAAAGAGAGGAGTTCCCTTGAGGAAAAGAGCATCATAAAA
Organism: Vaccinium vitis-idaea; assembly: GCA_963854785.1. Lineage (NCBI taxonomy): Eukaryota > Viridiplantae > Streptophyta > Magnoliopsida > Ericales > Ericaceae > Vaccinium > Vaccinium vitis-idaea. Next base: position 27,693,597 of record OY978218.1, read on the forward strand.
TTGGTGACCAGTGGTATGTGCGATCGTTTCTCTTTTCTTTTCAAACAAAAAGAACGAACGATGACGACCGGCCTAGAAAAAATATTCAAAAAGTCACAATAAAAGTAACAACATTACTTTCGTCTTGTCTACGTCGAAGTGGCAAGACACGTAAGTGATTTGATGGGATTTTGTGTTCTTCAATAAGTTATTACGATTCTGTATTATGTTTATAATAGATTGACAATCGTCCAATAGGTTGTTCAAAGAGAGTATCAAAGTAACGTTTTTTTTTTTTTTTTTTTTTTTTAACTTTGTGTTCTTAAGGAGCGATTTTGCAAGCTAGGGCTACATGGCAATACGTAAAACCCACCGCCAAAGAGGAAAAAGTCACATGATCGGTACGGGTTTTAATCCGTAATTCCTTGATTGGTTCATAATAAATTAATTCACTACCAACAATAATTTGAGCTGAGACAATCCTCAAATCAAATAATGAAGACATTAATAAAATAACAACATGAGGTCGAGTTGAATGATGCATGTGCAAACCTACCAAAGCACATGAGCCTCATGGCTCGAATTCAAGAATCACAAGTTTATTAAGAAGCATGCGCGTGATTTAGACTGGTGCAGTCCAATTCTCACCTACTCACCTACCTTCATGTCAACCATACAAAGAGGATCTCCCACCCAAAAACTCATTTTTTTAAATTTTTTATAACTCTCGTGACCGGAGTTTACGCGTACTTTGACTAATCCTGAGGGCTCAATCTCACTGTACACTTGTTGAGAGTTCAATTAAAGTTGAAACAAAACTCGCTATGGATCGGCCCCAAATGAGTCGATAGCACGTATCTAAGAGGTTTCAAACCTAAGTTAGGAGGACAAACTCTTAAGTCTCAGGTCTTGACCACCATGCCAATCGATAATTTGGAATGATCAAAATTGAATTTTATACATTCAAAATGTAAATTTAGAGGGTTTACTATTTATGTTCCTTCCAACCGTACAACTCTATATCTCTATTTATTTTTCTTTCAAAAATTTCTCACTTTTTTTTTTCCAATTATTGTGTATTTCTATGTCAAATGTGGTTTTTGGAGCTCCATTTTCCTCCAATTAAAATGGAGAAATTGAGACAAATATGGAGATATTTACTTGTGTAAATTGGAGATGCTCTGAGCGGTGTAGTCGAGCATAAAGCAATTATCTGAATATTCTGTACATATTTGCGTAGGTCTTTTTGGTAGCTCAATTGACAATACGATAAATCGTAAACTCAGACATCATAACTTCAAAACTTGGCTATCTCTTGGGGTCAAGTCGTGCTAGAGGAATCTCTTGTGAATCTCTTATATAGGTGCTGTTTGATAAAACTGAAAACTGAAAGCTGAAAATTAAGTACTGAAAACTGAATGCTGAAATTTTTAAGCTGAAAAGTTGTTTGATAAAACAAATTAAGCACTGAATTAAAAAAAAAATTGGGTTTTAATTGTCTCTTAATTTTATTAATGGTCACCATGTATTTGTGGTAGTGGTGGAGTGGTGATTGGGAGGTGGTGAGGGTGGTGGAGAGGTGGCGATGGCAGTGGAGTAATGGTGGTGGTGGAATGATGGTGAGTTGTGGTGGCAGTAGAGTAATAGTGGTGCAATGTTAGTGGTGTAGTGGTGGTAGTGTGATGGTTATGGCGTGGTAGTGGTGGTGGTGGGCTGGGTGGAATGCTAGTGGTGGTGGTGAAGTGATGGCGGTGGCATGGCAATAGTAGTGGTGGTATATGGGTAACGGTGATAGTGGTGATGGCGGTGTGGCAGTGGTGGCGGTGGTAGTTGTGGTGGTAGCGGCATGGCGGTGGCGGTAGTACAATGGTGGTGGTGGTGGTAAATGGGTAACGGTGATAGTGGTGGTGGTGGTGTGGCAGTGGTGGTGGTGGCGGTGTGGCAGTGGTGGTGGTGGTAGTTGTGGTGGTAGCGGCATGGCGCGGCGGCGGTGTAATGGTGGTGGTTGTGGTGGTAGCGGCATGGCGGTAGTGCAATGGTGGTGGTTGTGGTGGTGGCAGTGGTGGTGGTGGTGGTGATGGTGGAGGTTGTGGTAGTGGTGGTGGTGGTGGTGTAATGGTGGTGGTGGTGACAGCAACGGCAGAGGTGTGATGGTTGATTGTAAGCACATAGGAATTCAACCAGAATTAAGTAGTTCAAAGCTACTTAATTTTTATCAATTTTTTAGCCTACATTTTAAATGACACTTAATCTGTTAAGTAACATAAAATGTGGTTATCAAACCTACTTAATGACTTATTACTTAATTGATTCAGTTTTAAGTGTTGAATCTGTGTTATCAAACAAGGCCATAGTCTTGGTGTAGATGGTCTGCATTTGACTAGACCGGGGAGAAAAATAGTTAAGGTGCGAGTAAATTAATCCGGACACCCCTACCCATCGGGAAAAAAAACAAAGAAAAAAGGCTCTTTTTGGAAATTATCTTAAGGTTGTTTATAAAGTTTTCTTAGAGTTCTACCACTTTTTTAAAACTTTTCATTTGTCGTGACGTGAGAAACTTAAAATGAGGAAAAATTCAACAAAGACCTAAAAAAATTGAAACCGTCTTTTGTTTGTATTTCTTCGTTTGTCCATATTCTTATACTCCGTATATATATTTTTCCCTTGTCATGCCAAATACGTATCTTAAATATCTTGACAAAAATTTTATAAACAATTTCACTATAAATTGAGAATGGGTATTTCTCTATTGTCAACTTAGTATTCTTCGTTTGTCCATATTCTTATACTCCTTCCGTCCCAAAAAGTTTGTCCTACTTTTCTTTTTGGCTGTCCCAAAATATAGGGCCAATTTAAAATTTTCAACAAAGGAAAGTTGTAAAATTCTATTTCTTCCCTTGAGAAGCATTTAACAATCAAAACAATGACACCAAAAGAAGAATAATTGAAAAGTTTAAAGTACTCCCTAAAATTTTGAAAAAGTTCTCTGATTACATTGGCATCAAAACTTTCCCTTTTTCGAAAACAATTTAAATCCAAAACTTGATTAACTCCTATTTTATTAGAGCAACTAATGAAGGGCAAACTTAAAAAGTTACAGGTTTTGGGTACCATTATGTATTGTGCATAAAATATTGAAATTTAAAAGTAGGATAAACATTTCAGAATGGAGGGAATATTTATTTTTCTCTTGTCATGACAAATACGTATCTTAAATATCTTGACAAAATGTTTAAAAAAGTTCACTATAAATGAGAATATAAACTGTCTTCTCGGAAAAAAAAAATTGTCTTCTTGGAAAGGGTCTTTCTATTGTCAGCCCAACAATAAGTACATAAGAAGACAAAAAACACACACACACTCCAATTTACTTTTTTATACTTTTTAATATATTTTCACACATTCCAATATACTTTTTAAACATTAACGACAGCCTACTAGACTTATTTTAGAATTTTTCACCTGAAAAATATTACTCCCTCCGTTCCATAATATTGGTCCCCTACGAAACTACGTGCAATTTTCAAACTAAAAAATAACGCATCTATAAAATAATTTTTGGATTTTTTCCGCACCGTTTAAAAGTTCACAATGAGATCTATCAAATAAGATCCATATTGATGGAGAAATTATGTTCATAAGTACATTATTTTTTAGTTTGAAAATTGCACGTAGTTTCGTAGGGGACCAATGGAATGGAACGGAGGGAGTATCAATCAAAACAAAACAAGTCGTAAAATTATGGTGAGTTTCCACTATGATCTTCTAGGTATTTTGGAGTATAGTTTTTCAAAATCAATTGATGTATGTGAGGAAAATGGCTCTCTGATTTGACAATTTGTAGTCCAAAATTTTTGAAAATACTGAAAAATGCCATGATGGAAACTTAGTCTTATACAAGACAGGTCTAAAAGCTGCAGTCTTGCTGAATCTTTTTCCCTATGGGTTTAGTTTGGATGGCGGAAATCGTGTGAAGGAATGGGAATGTGATGCCTTATTCTATGATTCTGATGTTTGAAAGTGAGAAGAATGGGAATGTGATATCATATTTTCATGATTCCAATGTTTGGAAGAGACAAGTAATACTGTAATAGAAATTATTACAACCAGGAATCACATTCTCAAACTAAGTAGGAATCTAACCTTACTCCATGGTAATCTGAGATTCCCGGCTCAAACATTAAAAAAGGAAATTTTGACTTTAATAAATTCTCAAAGTAAATGTTTCTTGCATAAGATTACTTAACGAATCCAAATACCGAAATAAAATTAATCCAGGTACCAAATTCAAAGGAATATGATTCCTAATAATCATATTCTTATTCCTACTCAAGTACATTCTTGAGAATTTTATTCTGAGTAATCATATTCCTATTCATACTCAAAATTCCGATCATCTAAACATAACATAAAAGCATCTCTAGTGGGAGTCGAATTTCACGTGTCAAAGTAACAGTCAACTTTGAAGACAATACGGCCTTGTTTGGTTTGGGTCTCAAGACCCAAATTTAAATTTTTTTTATCCCTATTTCCCTCCAATCATTCTCCCTATTTCCAATCATTACTCCATATTTCTAATCATTTCTCTTTCTATCTCTCTCCAATCATTATTCTCTATTCCCAATCATTATTCCCTATTTTTCTCTCCACTCAAAACCAAAACTAAAACCCAAACCGAACAAAATCAACAAGTTTCAACCCAATTGTTATTTGAAAGGCCAAAACCTACGCTTATTTGGCATGATTCATGTCATTTTTAAAGACAATGTCAAATCTTTCTTTTTAGGGGCTGTCGTTGTAGTTGTATTCTCTTAATTCTCAAATTTTGGTAAAATTCTTATATCACATTGTTTGTCTCATCAAATCAGAAAAATATAAAAATGTTGATGGAATTTGATTTTTTTGTTTTGTTTTGGGTCTTTTTTGTCATTGTTTTCAACTTTTGTTCACATTTTTGTACTCCATTTGTTCCATATTTATGTCCACTTATAATATTACAGAGCCCTAAAAAAATTATCTATAGTTTTTTAATTAAAATATTTTATATATGCAATGTGGATCTTGTTTGATAGATTTCAATTAGTTTTATTAGATAAAAGTTTTAAAATTATTTAAAACATCATAAATTCTGAGAAAATAGACGATTGACATATATGTCGAAATTGGAAGTGAAGGACAACTTTTTGATTTCTCATTTCAAGACGAATGATATAATATCAGAGCAAAAATTTGATACAAATCTAATAAAAATAATAAAAAATCGCACCAAAAAGTTAGGTTAAAGGAAGAGAAATACCTTTTGATTTCTCACTTCGAGACAAATGATATAATATAGGAGCCAAAATTTGACACAAATCTAATAAAAGTAGAGGTTTGCTACAACCACTAACACTTGTACTAACAAATGCACTAACAGGCCCTTTGGATGGTGAAAAAAGAAAGGAGAAGAAATGGATCTTCTCCTCCTTACTGATGAGAAAAGAAAAAAAAGGGGGAAGAGTTTCTCTTGTCTCAACCAAACAACCGTGAGAACCCACTCTCTCTCCCTCTCGTCCCGGTCATCATTTTCGTCTCCGGCGACTCTCAAGCAACTTTCCGGCTACCTCGAAACTGAGATTTGATCACAGATCCGGCTTCTCCTCGACGAGATGAAGACAACGGTGGAAGTTTGACGACTATCCGACGACGGGGTAGCCCGCACGTGCTGCCGGAGCTCCATTTCTCACCAAATCTTGCCACTTTTGGTGAGAAATGGAAGAGGGGGGGGGGGGGGGGGGGGGGTAAGAGGTTCTAGGTTTTCACAATTTCTCCTCCTCTCCCACCATTTTTGGTCATCCAAACAAGGGTGAGAGTTGATTCTCCTTTCTTTTCCTTTCTTTTCTCTCCTCTCCCACCACTTTTGGTCATCCAAACAAGGGTGTGGGTCTCACATATTTCATGTGAGAGCATTGGTGCAATTGTTGGTGCAAAGTGTCAATATATGTCTCTATCTTTTCTCATAAGCATAACAAAAAATCACGCCAGAAAGTCGGCAAAAAGTTAGGTTAAAAGGAGGACAAATCAAAAGAGAAAATTTTCTCAGAAGTTTGGGTACCGTCACGTGGTAATCAGCTACAAAAATGATAAAGGTACAACAAAAGTCTCCAACATGGCTCCAACACACTCACATGGTGTGTGGAGCCCACACACACTACACACTCAATTGTGTGTGGGATCCACACACTATGTGAGTGTGTTGAAGTCATGTTGGAGACTTTTGTTGTACACCTATCATTGTTGAATCAGCTAACCCAAATTGTCAGAAAGGAGACGTGTGGCCATTGGATTACGGATGCTGATATAAACCAAGCACGGGAGGATTTCCTTTTCCCCTTTTGGTCGTCGCATGGAGTGTGACGACAGCCCGAATATTCACTGGATCTAAATATAACCTGAAGAATCTTGCACTCCCATATTGACTTTTTCTTTTGGAAGGTTAAATGGTTTTCCTACCCAAAAATTTAATTTTACAACACAAAAGTATAAAGTTTAAACACATATGTATTCAAAAAAATTATTGAATGTTACACATGGGACCCATGATTATTCCGGCCAAACCGAAGAACAAAATCAACTCCTTGTATTTGCAAGAAATCCAGTCCATTGTACTACGGTTATGGTTTAGAACCACAATTCATATTAAGTTGAGATATTATGTATACAAACTATTCAATTAAAACGTTCAAAAACTTATTTTCAACCGATTACGTTAAATTTAGATCATTGGAAGTCACTAAAATCCATTAAAGTCGTCTATTGAGTCCATTTTCATAGGGTGCACCACAAAAAAAATGTTGATGTTTGAGTATACATATATATATATATAGCCGTTTCGAATCACTTTACAACTGGCACCATCAGCATAAATCAACCGAGACAAATTCATTTGATGCGGTAATCTATTTTTCAAACCGTGACCAAATCACTCTACTAAAAACGGAATCAAACCACTCGATTGGTTTAGGTTGAAGTCACGATTCCACGGCTTTTTTATTCGTCCGTGGACAACTCACTCCAGCCATGACTCTCTCTATAAATATGGAACGTACAAAACGCAATTGGCCACACCAACCAAAAGTTCTCTTAAAAAAAGAGAACATAAAGTTTTGACCATATTTCATGGCCGGACTCCAGTACAAGTTCTTCCCGACTGACTTCCTCTTCCCTCGTCCAAAGCCACTAGCCGGAGAAGGCGGCGCTCGGCCACAGTTAATCCCGATCAACACCCAGAACGGGGGCAAGGTCGAAGACGGCGAGGCGCCCAAATCCCTGAGTCTACGCCAAATCAACGACAAGACCGTGAAAGCTATTCCAATTACTAAGAAAAATCAAGGTGGGTCGGCTCTGTAATTGAGGAGCTAGTGAATTCTGGATAAAGTGTGTTGCTCCTGCTGATTCACCAGCAAAATTATGCCAAGTTACTTGTTTTATTAGATTCTATTATATGTTTTGTGTTCTCGTTTGTATTTTATGATAGCTTACGGATTTTGTTCAGAATTGGGTCATTTCCGGTCCTTAATTTGAACTGGACCAGACATCTCAAATCTAGATCGTGCATTAGTATAATAAAACGTTCAGAATTTTCCAGATTTGGACTGGAGAATCAGAACCCATATTGTTCTATTTGTAAGTAAGTCGAAAGGCTTAACTTTTCAGGTTATTGTTCTTCGTTTTGTTTAAAAAGAAATTAATTTGCTCTATTCTATAATTTTTTAGACCTTCCATTATTTAGACCTTGATGGATGGTGTTTAGGAGGGATAATCAAAATTATTGTAGCCAAAATCAATTAGAACACTTGTTCGAGATGTGTTTACGTTTTCAGGAAACGTTTAGGAGTCAACTTAATGAATACAGGTAATTGCAAGTGGTGGCTAGCTCATGCGGTGGAGCTCTTGAATGTCCCACACTGCATTCCGAGATCGAGTCTCATTCCCCCCTCTCCCATGTAATAGATTAAGAATGACGAATGACAAAAAAAAAACAAAAAAAAAAAAGAATACAAGAATTAAAATTGGGGGTATCTCTACGTTTTTTTTTTTTTTTTTTTTTTTTCAACTGTTACATGCCAAAATTGAACTGCTTTGGAACATTGCCTCTACTCCATTCTCTTTGGACAAACCCACCATCCCTTCTAGTCGAAAAACGAGAGCTTCACTCTCTACCACTCAACAGTCGACAGACTAGGGTTTCCCGCTGGGGGAGGGGGGTGCCGCCTCTTCCTCCCTCCTTGCTTGGCGAGTGTTTTGGGGTTCGGCGGTCATCCTTCTAGCGCTTTGGCTTTCGGCCGGAGATTGGTGAGCGTGTATAGTCTGTCTCCACCTTGTCTCGTCAAATCTAGTTGATAGTGGCCAGCAACGAGGTAATAATGACGTGATATGATAAGGTTTCTTTTCGTTTTTTGCTTTCCAACTTTTTTTTTCCTTTTTTTTTTCCTGTTTCGCTCCCGGCTGTTCTCTATCCGGCGATGTACCGGTCTGGGTTTCCCCAGATTTGGTGGGTGGTGTTGGTGGGTTAATAATTTTTTGTTTCAGTTTTGTTTTTTTTTGCCCTGGATTTGTTTTTGCGCTCGCCGTGGTTTCGAGGGTTGTCGGTTTTGCTCCCCCGTAGCCAGAGACTACCGTGCCAGCGGAGCCTTGTTCCGGAGTGTCATCCAGCTCTCCTCAGTGATAGTAAGAATTTTTTTGCTAGTGATCGGTGTTGCGCTAGACCGGCATTAGCTTATACAAACCAGATTTAGGGGGAGGTTTTTCTTTGTAGCTCATTGTTATCATTGATTCGATTTTTTGCTATCCTCGGAAGATTGTCTTTATTACAAACTCCTCGTGCCCCACGCCTTATAGTCGGTGAGAAGAGAGTCATTAATATGGCTCGTGTTTGGATTTTGGCATTAGTCTTCCCATTTTACTGGCAATGTAGGCTCTGATTGTATCTTTCTTGTTTTCGATGGAAAACTTCCAGATAGCTTTATTGAAATACAATCATTTATGTTGGATAAAAAAAAATTTGGAGGACCAATTTTAGGTCAGTTAAAACAAAAAAAAAATTCTCTCTCTCCCTCCCTCCTCCTAGTCGCCTCTCTTTCTTTCCCTCCCTCTTTCTAGGGTATTCACAATCCTTATGCGGCGGTAGGAGTAGATGGCTTTGCCCTTTGGTGGGTGTTTCCTACCTCTGTAGTGATGATTTTTTCGCTTTCAATAACCCTCCGTTTCAGAGAGGATTTTCTCCCTCGATCTCAGATCTGAGAGTTTCATGTTCCTCTTTTCCTCTCTCGGCTTCCCCTTCAGTGAGGTGCTAGTTCAAATTTCGAGAGTAATGGTAGTGAGGTTTCTTTGGCGATGGTAGGCATGGGTAGTGGCAGTCTAATGATGAATCATATCGATTGATTTGCTGGCAGTCTAATGATGAATCATATCCATTTCACCTATAACTCGTGCATCTTCTTCTATTTTTTTTATATACACACTGGCAAACAAGAGAAAGGGAGATAGAAATGAAAGAGGTGAACAGAGAAAGTTAAAGGAGAAGAAGTTCCGGAGAAGAAGAAATTCCACCGCTCGATGCCACCGTGTCCCACTCGAACAACTCTGACTTTAGCTAAATCTGTGGGACTTAAGGTAGGTTTATCCTACCGAACCCTTTTATGTGTTAATTTGATGTTTAGTTGAAAAACGAACCGAACCCAGTAGCAAACAAACCCAGAATCGGCCGACTAGTCCAAATTCTTGCTCACGGACACTAAAATTTGTTTTGATTACTCTATGGGAGGACACCTGGGCTTTCCCTATTTTAACTAGTACTGGAGACTAACATTTTGTAATTATTTCGGTTTGGATATGTCCAACAAACAGCCAACAAGACTTTGTCCATTTTAATGATTTTAGAACATTTGGACAAACAATTCTTTCTTGTCTTTGATGCACGTTCAGTAACAACAAATTGGATTAAGACATGAGTCAAATTTCATTACTAAACAAGCACACCAAGATTCTTAATTAAACTTGATTATGTTTAGAGAAATGTTCAAGTTTATCTTGTAACTGTGTTTAATCCTACACTAACTTGGAAGAGATCATTAAGTTACAAGTTGTTAATGAGTTTAAATTATACTTTCTTTCATAGGGCCAGTATGTTACATTTTGATTTAAAATACGATTTGTGTGTTGTCATTTATTTTCTTATGATTAAATTGATTACTTTAGTTGGTTTCATACAGTGCTTATATTGCTATTTAAGTTGGTACATGAATTTAGTTTGAACAATAGGATCACTGGGGTGGTTATGAAACATGAGAAATTCATTGTAGATGATGAGTAGGTAATATGGAAAAACAATTATGAGAAATGATGATGAGAAAAAGGGGTGAACGGGTTGGACCCTATTGTGAGGGTGACCTTTGTGGGCCTTGGAGGAGGAATGATTGGTTTGGATTCTGGATATTGAGATTTCGAAACCCTAGGTAAGGCACGGTGGTGATTGGCTCCTGAACGGTTTGGTTATAAGGGTGGAATTGTGCTTGCGTCACAACCCGGGGCGGCGTGCTTGTGTCACAACCCGCCAACCTGGTGAAGTCTTGTTCGTTCCTTGTGTGGTTGCGGGTGGGAGACCCAAGTAGCTAACTTTGCTCTCATCCGGGCCTTAATCTACAAGGGGGAGTCGAATCACACCAGTTGGCTTACGTTGGAGGTTACAGGGTAAGAAAGATTTTTGAGGATGGAATCTTAGTTATCACATAGGTTAATGGAGAGTAATAAAGTGAAGATTTTATTACATTTAACTTTTTTATTATCCATGCTTATGTGCATAAAATGAATATTATTGTTACATCTACCTTGTTCATTATACATGCTTATGTGCTAGATACGTGTGGGTTAAGTAGGTGTATGATATATCTACTGAGCGTTTTATTCTCACGGTACTACGTACCCTGGTATTCGTACGCCAGGTATAGAAGATGGAGAAGAGGAGCCGTATCAAGTCAAAGAGGAAGCTGTTCTGTAAAGTGAATCAAACGAAGCCTGGATTTTCTTTTCGTAGATACTCTGTTTATTTTCAAAAGCTTTAATTCGAAGTTGTAACTCTATGTTAGACCTCTTTATTCAAAATTTCAATTAGTTGTAATAAGACAAAATTTATGTTGTTAATCAATTTATGAGTTTTTATCAGATAAATTATTTAAAAAAAATGTTTTAATAACGTTTCCGAAATCCGGGGCGTTACACTAAATACCCCAAACATAAAACCACGGCCTAATCTACTAATTGTTATAAATCAAAAGGTTAAATCAAGAGTTACAAGATTTGGAATTACCAACTTGCCCCAAGTTACACCTAACTCCACTCCTTGATTTAGCTCCCCGAGCCCCTTCTTGATTCCATAGCCTCCACGAGTTCAACGCCCCTCGATCTTCGTATCAAAGACGGCTCCGGATCATCCGGCCATGTAGATATGTAGGCAACACAACATGATGTATGAAAGATATGATTTTTATGAAGATTTTTGAAAAACAAAATCAACCTAGAGTGAATCCATGGAGAGGAAAACTCTAGATTGAAGAAAGATGAGAAGAGCAAACTCAAATCATCAAGAACATCAAGTTCCACAAAGAGAAGAAGGAGACACTCTCTCTCTAAAAAGGGGGCTGATTTTTCAATAAAGTGTCTACCCTAAAATGAGAGAAAAAGAGCTTATATAGTGCATAAATTCGGATCCCTCAAGTAAGCCTCTCAAAACATGACACGTCATTAAAAAGTGCTACCAGACGCATGTAAACACTTGTGAACGCAGCAGTCACTAAAAGGACACGGGCTATCAAAAGCTTACAAACGCCAAGTGCAAATCATGTGCTATCAGACGCATGTAAACACTTGCAAACGCAATGAGGGAATCAAAAGACTAGAATTCAAATGCCTTTGTCAAAATCATGATTTAGGAAGTGTATCAATGCAATTGACTAATTAAAACTCATGTGGCCTAAACCATGATGATCAAACCTAAATGCAAACATGACATGCATGAGTATACCTTTCCGGATTGAGCTTCGAAACACTTGACAAGGCATTGGCTTGATCATGAAGCTTGTAATCTCTCGAATGGAGCATCTAGACTCAAGTCCTAAGCACTCTACCTCCCAAAACCCCAAAGGCAAATTACATACACCGAAAGGCTTGACATAATCCAGAAAATGCCAACAAAACTAACATTATCCTTCAAAACTGTGAAATTTATTAAGTGATTGTTTATATCTTTCAATATGGATCTCAAAAAATATGCAATATGGATCTTATTTGATAGATCCCAATTAGTTATTTTATACAAGTCTTAAAAAGGGAAAGAGTACTTTTATGGGTAAAACTAAAAGTTTGACATATTTTAATAATTGTCTTTAGAAATAGGACCAACATTTTGAGACATAGAAAGAGAGACCAGCAATTTGGAACGGAGGGAGTAGTGCACTACATCTGGCCATTCATTTCAACAATGCACGGCTCAGATTTAATCTAAACAATAAATGGTCGGATTAAATATGTTTCTTAAATTAAATATATTTCTTGAATTAAATATACGAGCCGTTAATTGTCGAAATGGATGGTCGAATGATGAACTACACCGTGTCGTCCGTAAATGCACTGCACCATCCCCCAATCCGGTTATCAACATAGAAATTCCAAATAGAAGGTTGCAATCTCAAACAGGGGAAGGCAATCTTAGGGTGAAATTTCATTACCTCTCACTCCCCTTGAGATTATTACTAGAGCTTAGGCCCATTAAGAGTGGATATAAGGAGGTTTTTGATGGATACGTTAGGAATTAAAATTGTGGAAAGGCCGGGTATTTATTTGGGTGCAAATTTGGATCTATCTGGGCGTAAAGGTGATTTATTTAAAAGAGCATTGGATAGAGTTGAGGAACAATTAGCAAATTGGAAACGCAATTATTTGGTTTTTGCTGGTAGAGTGACATTGGTCAAGCATGTTTTATCTACCATTCCAGTTTACTTGTTTTCCAATTTTCGTGCTCCAATGTATTTCCTTTCCAGGATGAGGAGTGTTATTATAAGATTTCTATGGGGTAAGGGTGATGGCTGATGGGAGAGGTATCCCATGGATGAGGTGGGATAATTTATGTAAACCTATGGGCCAAGGAGGTTTGGGATTGAGAGATCTGGGGTGTTTTAACCAAGCGTTGTTGGCAAAGGTTTGGGATCTGGGGTGTTTTAACCAAGGTTTGGGATTGAGAGATCTTGGAGATTATGGGACAACAAAGGGAGTCTAGTGGCTAGAGTTCTCCTCGGCAAGTATTGTCGGAGGGAAAGTTTTTTTAACGGTTAAGCCGAAATCAGGGTGCCCGTGGGGTTGGAGGAGCATTTTGTGGGGAAGGGATCTTTTAGTGAAAGGTCTTAAGTGGGAGGTTGGGAATGGGCAAGCTGTGCGGGTCTTTAAAGATGAGTGGGTGAATGGTATTAGGAACCCGTTTGTGGGTCGGGAGATTGTGCACTCGCTTAGTGATATGAAAGTGGGCTCCCTGGTGGATTGGAGAACTTGCACTTGGCATCAGCCCTTGGTGAGAGCGTTTTTTTCCTAAGGAGGTTGCTCGTAGAAATTTTTCCATTTACATCCCGAGGGAGGGTAGAGAGGATCAGTTGTATTGGGATGGGACTAAAGATGGTTGCAATCCGATATTGACTTTTTCTTTTGGAAAGTTTAATGATTTCCTACCAAAAAGATTAATTTTACAACACATATATTTAGATACATAAAAAAGATTAGACACAACCACTCCCACACAATACCCATACAACCCTCTCACATAGGGTTGGATCCCACACGTTGGCCCTACAAGTGGACCCACCCCTATGTGAGAGTGTTGTCTAAGAGTGATTGTGTGTGTACCATTTTTTAGATACAAATCTATTCAGAATGATTGGATGATACCCATGGGACCCATACTTAAAATCAACTCCTATTTCAAAGAACCGAACCAATTCAACCGGGAGTGGGGTTGGTGTTGTGCGGGGAGTGGGTTGGTGTTGTGCGGCAATGCACGGCACCCGTGTTATACGGTGGGTCCGGTTGTTTGATCCGAACCGTTAATTTTATTCGTCTCATTGAGTACGTAGTTCCTAAAAATTTAGGTTGATCAAACATCGGTAACTATGTTTCGGAACTACATTTTTTTATGGAAACGAAACAATTCAAGAACCCGTTGTAGGTATTTTTTTCACAAAAGTGTAATTTAAATGGTCACTGATCAAATCGTTACTGTTGTCCGTTCAACCTGATTTTTTACGTGGACTACGTATTTTACGAGACGAACAAAATGAACGGTTCGAATCAACCAACAATAACCTGGGTGGGCCCCTAACCACGCAGCATAGGTGTTGTGCACTACCACCGCACAACACCAACCCCGCACCCAATTCAACACATTGTACTACAGTTTGGTTCGGGTTTGGAACCACATTCATGTTAAGTTGAGATATTGTGTATACAAACTATCCAATTAAAACATTCAAAAACCACCTCATCGACTCATATGAAACTTATTTTGAACCAATTCCGTTAAATTTGGATCATCGGAAGTCACTAAAATCCACTAAAGTCGTCTATTGAGTTCATTTTCATAAGTGTGTACACAATAAAAATGTTGATGGATGTGTATACGTATATACATATATAGCCGTTTCGAATCACTTTACAACTGGCACCATCAGCGTAAATCAACCGAGAACAATTCATTTGATACGGTTATCTATTTTTTAAACCGTGACCAAATCACTCTACTAAAAAACGGAATCAAGCCGCTCGATTGGCTCAGGTTGATCAGGATTCCACGGCTTTCTTATTCGCCCGTGGACTACTCACTCAAGCCATGACTTGCTCTATAAATATGGAACGAGCAAAACGCAATTGGCCTCACCAACCAAAAGTTCTCTTAAAAAAAGAGAACACAAAGTTTTGACCATATCACATGGCCGGACTTCAGTACAAGTTCTTCCCAACTGACTTCCTCTTCCCTCGTCCAAAACCACTCGCCGGAGACGGCGGCGCTCGGCCGCAGTTAATTCCGATCAACACCCAGAACGGCGGCAAGGTCGAAGACAGCGAGGCGCCCAAATCCCTGAGTCTACGCCAAATCAACGACAAGACCGCGAAGGCTATTCCAATTACTATGAAAAATCAAGGTGAGTCGGCTCTGTACTTGAGGAGCTCGTGAATTCGGGATAAATTATGTGCTGCTGCTGATTCGCCACCGAAATTATTACAAGTTACTTGTTTGATTAGATTCTATTATTGTGTTTGTGTTCTCGTTTGTATTTTATGATGGCTTACGGATTTTGTTCAGAATTGGATCATTTCCGGTCCTTAATTTGAACTCGACAGGACATCTCAAATCTAGATCATACATTATTATATAATAAAAAGTTCAGAATTTTCCAGATTTGGACTGGAGAATCAGAAACCATATTGTTCTATATGTAACTAAGTCGAAAGGTCCAACTTTTCAGCTTATTGTTCTTCGTTTTGTTTATAAAGAAATTATGGTCCATTTTATAATGTTTAGACCTTCTATATTTAGACCTTATGGATGGCTGTAGACTGCAGTGGTGTTTAGGAATCCGGAGGGTGCCGTGCACCCCTCGGCCGTCCGAGCGTGTTTCGGACGGCTTGGAAGCATTCGGCAATTTTAATATAATTTTGTTTTATTTTTATCGGTAAAAAATCAAAACACATCATGACCGTCCAAAACACGCTCGGACGGCCGAGGGGTGCACAGCACGGTGCAAAGCACCAATCCAAATTATTGAAGCCAAAATCAGGGGGTGTTCCACTAAGTTGGTTTTTTGAAAAAACTGGTTTTTCACGGTTTTTTATGTGATGTATTATGACAGAATGACCTGTCTCGGTTTTTGGAAAAAATAGTTTTTTGTTAGTGGAACACCCCCTCAATAGTATCAATTAGAACACTTGTTCGAGATGTAGTTTACGTTTTCAAGAAACGTTTCGGAGTCAACTTTAATGAATACAGGTAATCAAATTTTGGGGTATCTCTATGGATTTTTTTTATTCAACTGTTACATGCCAAAATTGACCAAATGTTAAAACAAGAAAAATTTGTCTCTTTTTAAAAAACATTAGCCGCCTCTCTTCCTTTCCCTCCCTCTTCCTACAGTTTTCACCATCCTTGTGCGGTGACAGGAGTGGATAGCTTTGCCCTTTTGTTGGTTTTTCCTACCTCTGTAGTCTGCGGTGATCATTTTTTTCGCTTTCAATAAACTCTTCTTTTTAGTGAGGGTTTTCTCTAACGATCTCAAATCCGAGAGTTTCTTCACGTTATCCTCTTTTACTCTCTCGGCTTCCCCTTCATCAGTGGGTGCTAGTTCCAATTTCGACAGTAATGGTAGTGATGTTTCTCTGACGATGGTAGGCGTGGGTAGTGACAGTTCAATGATG
This sequence comes from Vaccinium vitis-idaea, assembly GCA_963854785.1. Classification (NCBI taxonomy): domain Eukaryota; kingdom Viridiplantae; phylum Streptophyta; class Magnoliopsida; order Ericales; family Ericaceae; genus Vaccinium; species Vaccinium vitis-idaea. The sequence goes on from OY978218.1 coordinate 27,710,067, forward strand.
AATCAGATCGATTGGCTTGCTGGCCTTGTTGCTAGGGTTGTTTGAGTTCTTAATCAATGTGAGTTTTCTTTCGTGCATACAAGCGCGAATAGAGTGTCCCAATTTTTGGCTAGGAGAGGTAGTAATAGTCTAGGTGCCTCTACATAGGAAGACTAACATCTTTTATGGCTTTCTAGTACTTAGATTAAGAACATATGCTACATCTATATTATTTCTATATTATTATCTTGTGCGTTTATATTTTCTATCAATGAAGCTATTACCATTTTGAAAAAACAAATTTGCATCAAAGATTTTATTTGCTCTCAAAATATATATGGATATTCTCCTCTACCAGTAACATCGTCTTTCAATGAATCAAATGTGCGCCAAGTCATCATGAAAGAAGGTTTTTTTATTTCATTCGTCATTTCTAATCTGTTAGGGGGGATTGGGACTTGATCCCGAAATGTAGTGTGAGACATCTAAAAGCTCTACTGCATGAGCTAGCCACCACTTGAGCACAAGTTGGATTGGTGTTTAGGAGAGATGAAGATAATATCCAAAGCAGATGACATATTAGTTGATGATGATATGGAAGAGGCAGTAGCAACTTCAAGGGACGCAACTCCATAGGCATGAGGGGCAGCAGCGACACAAAGACTCAAAAACTAAAAAAACAGCTAAAATTTACAAGGCTAAAAGAGAAGACCAGACACAAGCAAAAGACTGCAAAGAAAAATATGCCCAGAAAAGGACTCAAACCAACAACACCCTCCCCAAACCAAGGACACAACCAAACACTGAAAAGCCCAAAAGCCTCAACCAAATACAAACACAAGACAAAACTAGAATGCCCTAGCCAGACACCCCAACCAGACACAATACTGCCCCAGACAGACAGAGAACCAACCCAAAGAGCAAAAAAAAAAAAACGCAAAGAAACCCCAGAAAAAACCTACCCAAAAAGACCAACACCCACCCCAAAACCCAGAGATCCACAAGCTATAAGGCTTCCAAAATTCTTTATAATTTGTAAATGAGATAATTGACAGAGTATCTTGAATTTTCCCACTTTGATATCACCCCAAAGGGCCACTCTTGGCTTAATAAGATCTTTCACTTCCTTCCAAACTGGATTTACTTTGAAACACAACTTCCTTTCTCAATTTCCACAAGGACTATAAAATTGCAAATGGAATGCAGTCCCAAATCATCTTGATCTTAGGTTTATAGCTAAAGCTCAACCACCAAAGAAAAAGGTACTCCACAATTTCAATTTAAGGAGGGCTGACCAAACTTTCCTTCTATCTATTATGCAACAAGGGCAGTATACATTAACAAAAACATAGTGGAAAGATTGATTGAAAATACCTTTCATAGTGATGAAGTTTCTTACGCCACAGGTTTCCACCAACTTGAAGGATTTTGGGTTCCATATGCTCAACAACCCCCCTACAGTTCCTCAACAACCCCCCTACAATTCCTGAGGCTTCAACATCCAAGAATTCAAATTATTCGATAATTCTAAGGGGACAAAAGTAATAGAAACAGAAAACGCACAAATCAGCTCGGAGATCCACTTTTGGGTCAAATTATTTGATAATTCTAAGGGGACAGAAGTAATAGAAACAGAAAACGCACAGATCAGCTCGGAGATCCACTTTTGGGTCAAATTATTTGATAATTCTAAGGGGACAGAAGTAATAGAAACGGAAAACGCACAGATCAGCTCGGAGATCCACTTTTGGGTCTCATACGAACGATCTGAATGAAACGGGGTGGGCTTTGAATTGAGCACTTACGCACGTTCGATTGAGGTGATTTCTCACAAGGCCCCTCGAAAAATTATTTTAAGATGAATGAACGGCTCGAATCGTTCGTGTGGGACCCAAAAGTGGGTCCCCGAGCAAATCTGTGCGTTTTCTGTTCCTTATTTTCTGTACGCGTAGTAGCTTCCCAAATTGTTCCTCGCACTAGATAGATGTGATGAAATCATTTGTGATGACACCTTGTTTACTTTCCTGAATAAATACCATGTCCACTCTTTTTTCCTTAAGAAGTTTCTTGACTCTTCCCCTCTTCTCCTGTTTACTTAGGCCCCTGATGTTTCAGGACATAACCCTCATATTTCAGAGGATTATAACCTGGATACTCCTATTTCAAGAGAGATTAGAGTTGACAAGCAGCCCTATCTTTATTTTGGGCTTCCAATTCTACTATTTTAGATCGTATCCTATCCGTATCAATTTATTCACTGCCCATATGGTTTGAAAAAAATAGTAATTTAAAAATGACATGCAGACCAAAAATAGAATAAAAATTTGGATGGAGAGAGTAACATTTTTCTGATTTTCATTGACATACTTGAATTCATATTTCATGTCCCAAATTTCCTTATAATGTTCATCCATCAGACACTCAAAAATGTTCCCGTCCGTCCCTATAAATCATCGAATTTTATTGGATAGCCAAGTTACAGATGGATTTTCATAATCAATCTTATACAGCAAACTCTAATCAAACAAATTCAAAATGCAAAAGGGAAATATTAATATTAGCTTACAATTATATTGGATGTTTTGCCCGGTCGTTAATTTTAGGGTCTCGGAATTAGTCAAGATAGACGCAAGCTGAAGCGGACATCCAGTTGTTAAAAAAAAAAAAGGACAAGGGGGTCATTCAAATTTCAAGGGCATTTGGGTCCTCCTCTCTTGGTCTTCCAATTATTGTAGCAAGGGCAAAAGTTCTTGTTGCCATAGGTTCCTGGGGGTACGCACAAGCACTTGGTGCAGCATTTCTCGCAAAAGAACATGCACGGCTTCTTGTAGGCCGTCTTCGAGCATCTTGTTGTACAACGTGGCCCACATTCTGCCAAAAAAAAAAAACCATCATCGCTAGCTTGACGGTTTTGAACAGGGGCGGATCCAGAATTTAAATAAGGATGATTCTAGGATTTCGCTTAGCTTTGGGAATTCATATAATTTGATCAGTTATGAGGGTTGTTTTAAAAATTCTATCCTCTCTTAAGTAATTTTCTCAATCCAGAAGCTAAAATACTAACGTTCAAAGTCTGCGAACGCAATAACGCTTACGATAATTTGTGCAACATATTGATGTGTTGCTGCGTGATTGGTTATCTTCCAATAATCACTCACGCAATGACACATCAACATGTCTTCCAAGCACCAATCACGCCATTGATACATCGACATGTTGTACACATATTTGTGCCTATAGAATTAATCTATACGAGGTTATATAGCTCAAAATATTGAGAGTCCACCATAGTCTTAACAATCAAAATAAAGTGAACATCATTTAATAGTTGGGAGAAATTGGGGACTTTAGCATGCAAGAAACAATTTTCCAAGGAGCCCCAATAGTTTCTACCCTGAATATGTCAATCCATTATAATTATAATGGTCCTTGCTTTAACCAAGTCGATGAGTTAAAATTTCTTAATTACCTTGAGGATGAAGGCTGCCTGGAGTGGTACCATACTGAAGAAAACATCTCAGATAGGGTTAGCAATTTTTTAGAGGGGAAAAAGGGAAATGGGTACTGAATATGATAACGGAAAGTCTATGCACACAACTTTAAAACACAACTTCGGACACAATGCATCGGACATATGGTTTTCATTCCGGACATATTTTAAAATTGTGTGCGTAGCATTGCTCATATAATAAATCTTTACCATGGGAAGGTTCCCTGTTGGATGTGGTTGTGGCGCGGGGGACTCTGTTATCGCCATAGCCTGAACGTAGAACACAATTTGAATGTCTGAGAATTAATTGCATTTTCCCCCACATATATGGGTATCACTCCAGAAATTATAATTTTGATTCATTACACAAAATTTAAGAAAGGAAAAAGAAAAAAAAAAAAACTTGTTTCGTTGACGGTTTTCCAAATTAATTTCTAAGAATTTCAACAGCACTCAGAAAAAGCATACGTGAGAGAAATACATATGGTGGATGGTGAAATTGATCCTCAGATCATCAACCTCGGGATTAGCCAATGTGTGCATAAGCTGGCCTGGAGTTAAAGAAAAAACATAGAGAGATACATATGGTGGTTTCTTACATTGTTCTCTCCGACCAAAAGAAGCACAACCATAATTGGAAATGACATCATGAGGCTTGGCTTCCAAGCTGCCATTGCTGGTTCAAACAGAAATGAAATTAAGAAGAGTATATATATAGGCAGCTAGGCCACTGGTTTTAGAATTTTTGAGAGGATTTTCAATCTGTGCACTTTGTCTTTTACGACCTGACAACACCACCCTAGACAAAAGCTTCTGCTTTTGGGGCAGTTCGACTCACGGATTGTAATTCTTGGATTTTGGATACAATAACTTTAGTTGGATATAAAAACAGTTTCAGAAAATATAGAATATATGTACAGTGTGACCCTTGGTTGACCGAATTAAACAGGCTGTAGGGCAGCAAACCAGCGAATCGAGTCGGGCTTAAGAATGTCTAGCTACATTCATTCGTTAAGGTTTTGGCGAGCTCGAGCTCGAACTCAATGATAATTTGACGAGCCGAACTTGTTCACGAGCCTAAACGAGCCAAAAGAAATCTTGTATTGAAGCTCTATAGTAACAAATAAGATTTTTATTATGTACAAATAAAAACAATGAAAACATATACATATAAAGTTTTTAGTAATTGTCAAAGTTTGTAAATGCAAGGTATAAAATTTTTGTTGTGTACATATATATCTTCTAGTCCAAACCCTCCCGAGAATAAGAAAAAATGATTTTTTTTGTTTTGCAAATTATTTTTGGAAAATCCGAACCGTCCAATGTGTTCAGAAGGTAAAAATACAGTTTTTGCGAAAAACTACTTGGATCAAGCCCTTCCCATTATTTTTTTTTGAAGATTTCCCGCTTGGACCCTTGAAAACACCTTCTGAACACATTGGACGGATCGGATCGTCAAAAAAATGCTCGGATCACGGAAGTCCGGAGTCCGGACTAGAAGTGGAACCTATATATATATATAGTCCCGATCCAGTCAGGGATCCCAAATCCGGGACTCATAGTTCTGGATCAAATTTTCACGATCTACAATTTTTGTGAAAAATTGCACACTACAAAAATTTTGAGTTAGTGACAACGACGTGACACTAAAAATGTGTTGCTAAACGGTATTCAGTGACATCTTTTTGTATTAAGCTGTCACTAATTTTGTAATTAGTGACAACGCACTAAAAAATTGTTACTAAAACTCTTTAGCAACACGCTTTTAGTGACAACCTAGTGACAAGTAAAGATCAATTTTTTTGTAGTGCTGCTCGGATCAAGCCCTTCTAGGTCATTTTTTTTATGATTTCTCGCGGGGACCATTAAAAACACGTTTTAATTTTTTAAACACATTGTACGGTTCGGATTATGCAATAACAATTTTTAAAACCTCAAAAACACCATTTTTCCTTCAATCCGGGATCCTTGACTGGATCACCGGTATATATATATATATAGGTAAAATTTCTAGTCCACACTCCCGCATTTAAGGAAAAAATGGGGTTTTTTTGTGTTGCAAATTTTTTTTGTAAAATCCGATCCGTCCAATGTGTTCAGAAGGTGTTTTCAAGGGTCCACGCGGAAAATCTTCAAAAAAAAATACCAGGAAGGGCTTGATCCATGCAGTTTTCGCAAAAACTGTATTTATATATTTTTTGCGAAAACTGCTTGGATCAAGCCCTTCCCGGTATTTGTTTTTGAAGATTTTTCGCGTGGACCCTTGAAAACACCTTCTGAACACATTGGACGGATCGGATCGTCAAAAAAAATTTTGGATCAAAAGGTGCAGAAATTAAAAGTCCGGATTAGAAGTGGACTCTATATATATATAATGCATTACATCTCAAACCGATCGAGCTAACTAGCTTGAGCTCAAATTTTAGGTTCGTTTAGTAAACGAGCCGAGCTCGAGCTCATGGCATCATGTGAAAGGACTAGCAAAAGAGAAAATGACAGGAGGACCCCTCACATGTGCACTCAAATGTTCCCATTAGGGTTTGAATGGGGTCTCACCTGAAAATCACAGCAGAGATCAACTAATAACACAACACACAGTCCAAGGAAAATATATTACATTCACGACCTCTCAAACTCTTTTTGTCTTTACAACCAGCAGGTAGAGAGAGAGTAGTAACTAACAGGCCTTTCTATCCAACTCTCGTGACCTTATTATTTTGAGGAGAAGGATTCCCCCTCCGTTTTGGCAGTGGACTGCACTGCACCAGCCATTTTCGAGTCTATTTGGATTCACTTCGATGATCGGACACGTTGACATTGTAGAGCTCATCGAGTAGAACAACCGCGGAAAAAAAATTAAGTTAATCAAAAACCAACTACTATCTGATTGGAGCAGATATATGTTGGAAAAGATGAATCTCTTAAGTTTGTAATCGAGTGTGCCCAGCTCATTTTTTTCCAAGATATATGTGATCAGATTATAGATAACGGGATACGTATCGTATATCTTTATATATATATATCGTATCGGAATACGTAACGTGTATTGTAAGATATGTTAACCACAATTAACAAATATTTATACCTAATAATATCAACAAACTAAGTTTTTAAGTTGTAAAATTTCAAGTCTCTTAACTAGGATTTTTTAGATTGAGGGATCCTTGGCTACCTTAGTCAAGGAAAGAAAATAAAAATATTCTCCCAAAACACGATTGATCGAAGTATGGTTTTATTTCTATTCAAGCCCTTTGAGGTTGGATATCTTCCAAATGGTTTGAATGTCGTTTAAATGACTTATATTAATGCTTTTGAGGTTCCATCTTACAATAATGTTTAAATTTCTTCTATTAAGTAATTGTAGGATACGTACTTAATCAAGATACATATAAATATCGTAAGATACGCCATCGTATCATAGGATTTCTATACAAAAAGGATACATGATGAGATACGTATCGTTTTCTTAAAGAGACGATACGGATCGTAGGATACATATAGCGTAGGATTTTAACAACAATGGTTCTAGAGAAGCCTTCCCCTTATTTTAAACTCATTTTTTTTTGGCACATTCTTAGTATTTTGTTGGTACGCCACTACCTGTAAAGGTGGGATTCCACTTACGTATTGTTAAGGTTCGTGTATAGTGTTCTCGTGATTATTGGCTGGACAAAGAATGACATGTCACATGTGGTTACATTGACAAACTGTAATTTTCTACTTGACTTTTTTTTTTTGTTTGGAAGAAAAAGAAATTCAAAAATAACAAGTAGGGACGGATTTGCAATGAGGTGTGCAGGGTTACGTGCCCCCACTCAGTTTCAAGTTTTATTTTTATTTTTAAAGACGAAGGAAAAGCAAAAGGTGCACATCTGTTTAAATATAAAACGACAAAAGCACTACCAGCCCAAATGGATGGTGAAAAAGGATGAGATAAGAAGGTCGAGTCATTTCTCATTAAATTTCGCCATTTTTTGTGAGATTTGGATGAGAAAGGGGAAGAGCCAATAAAAAAAACATTCATTTTAATACTTTTTTCTTCAATTTCTCACCAAAATATTCAATTCAAATGTGTGATTTGGCTAGAAATAATAATCATTTTTTTTTATTTTCTTGTGAAATTTCTCCATCCCAATGGGGAGTAAAATTGTGTTTTAAACTAAGTAGAAATTAGTGCACCCACTATAGAGAATTTCTGGATCTATTCCTGACTACAAAGTTACAACCCACTGTATGCAACTATTATGACAATAAAAGAAAAGGCTTAATGCACACCGACAACACGGCAAAATAAAAAATAAACGCAAGTGAAAACAAAAGATACACCAGCGAATAGTGATAATAAGCCTTGGTTTTTTTCTAGTTGATTTGTTTTGATGCTTTTGGTATTGAATGTCTTAGGATATGTTTGCTAAATGAAAGAGAAAATACACATATTTTCTTGGGAATCTCATATACCGTGTTTCGTGATTCTTCTAGCTTCCAATATGGATAATAGATGGAGTATCATATACAGACGGGGACACGGGGTATATTATTTCTTTTTTTTTATAATCAGATGTCTAAGACATCTTGTACGTGCACTTCGACCATCCAAGGGATCAATCTCATCATTCACTAGTGAGGGCCCCTTTAAAGCCAGAGTAAAACACTGAATAATAAGTTTGACAATTTAATTTTTATTGTTTTTACATAGACTAATAGGACTAACTCGAGTTAAAAGCATTGTTGTAGAACTGATGGGACGAAAATTAGTAACTTAGGCTGAGTTTTTATTAAGGTATTTTCCGTATTATTTCAAAAACCATTTTCCTTGCATATATCAACTGATTTGATAATTTGTAGTCCAAAAATACCGTAGTGGAAGCTCGTGATTAAGACGCCCTTCTCTCTCTAAAAACTCCCCCTTCGGCCTTCTCTCTACTCTTCTCCAGTTAGGGTTTCTAACTGTGGGGGGTGGGGCTGCCGCCCCCTCACCTCCCCCCCCCCCCCCCCCCCCCCCCCCCCCTCTTCCTCAGCCCACTACCTCTTCTCCACCCTTCCGTTTCTCTGTTCCCAAACCCATCCCTTCAGCCCTTCTTCCACACTCTCTTTGCCGCCCCTACCATCACACCCTCCACCTCCTCCACCATCCCATTCCTCCTCCTCTTCCTTCCTCCACCATCCCATTCCTCCACCACCTCATACCCTCCAACTCCACCCTCGCTTGGGTTTTGGGCCAGATCTGACGGAAAAGTGTTGCAAGGGCGGCTCGGCTCCCCTCCGGCGAATAAGCCACCAGTTTCGAGGCGGCGATTTCTGGCGGCAGGTGACGTACCGGAGTTTAGTTAGTTTTTTCTCTGTTTTTTTGTTTATTTTTGCTATCCCCTTCGTGGGATTTATTGCCCCTTACGGGTGCTTTAGTTGATTTCATCTATATTGTTCTGCTAATGGGTTGAGCTGGGTGTCCGTTTTCGGGATTCTCTACTGCTAAATCGATGACAGACTCTACGCCGACCTTGTGTTGGTCTGCCTTGGCAGTACGTGTCTTTTGAGCCTGTGAGCCGGTGCGCTGTTGCAGTTGCTCGTGTCTAGATTTTGGTAGTTTTGGTTCAGTCCTGTATTTTGAGATGAAATCTTTTGCCTTTATGGCTATGGAATGAATTGCCTGCCTTGTTCAAAAAAAAAAAGCTCGTGATTGCATGGAATATTTTAATCGACGCATCAATTGTGGAAAAGTTCAAAGATATTTCATCAATTGTGGAAGAATAAAAGACATTGCTGGGATCAGGGCCTATAATAAAAAACTAAGAAGCTTTTGTGGCATACTTTTTCATGTGGACCTGGGCCCTTATTAGAGCCCATGGAGAAGTGGACAGTCCAAGAATTAGTGATGTTGCTAGTCGAGGACCGTCTGTCGATCGAGATGGTCAAGGGGGTATGTATAGGGTCCATTATTGAGTAGATGAAGGAATTGGGGTCTCTTGATTAGTGTTAGCCCTTCTAATTAAGATTGATGGAGAGGATAATGGTTCAAAACTTTTGGTCAATCTCTTCTGTTGTTGTCTGCCAAGCGCTCTAGCGGGACATGTGGAAGTTGGCGGTGTTGCTATGATACCTTTAATGGCGACTCCAGGAGTTTGGAAGTATGGGGTCAATAAAAAAAAAAACATAAATATTCCTACCAAAATATATACCCCAGACAATCAAATAGCTAAAATATATGCAATTTCCAAACCTATTAGACTTTCATTAAAAGCAATATATATGTAAATTAGGGTAATGATTTTCACACCTCTTTTACCTATAAATGCAGTCACTTTTTTTTTTTTTGTCTTTAGACGACGAAATACACATAAAAATTTACTCCTAGACAAAAAAAAAAAAAAAAGTGTGTATTTATTAGAAAGCAGGGTGTGAAAATCATTTTGATACCCATTTGATGATAAATGGGCAAAAGAGACGAGAGAGAAAATTGGCGAGGACTTTGATCAACTAAAACGGATGAAGATAGAACAGAGGGGTAAAGAGGAGTTGTAATCATTTTTAGGTTGTATTTTGTCGATTTAATTTTTTGGGTTTTTTCTAAGATTCGATTTTAGCCTTTGTTTTGTATTAGACAGGTAAATTCTCCAGTGTGATAACACTATCAAAAGGGTTTTAGCCTTTCGTTCTTGTATTCTCTTGGAATTTTTTGTGGGTTCCAAAGATTGAAAATTTATCTAGTGTGGTGTCAACATTAAACTAGTTGGGGTCATTTATGAATTTAGAAGAAAAATTAAGAAAATTATAGTGACTTATTTTTTTCCCGCGGGTCGCCCAACCCCACTCCCTATACACTGGCATGGTCAGTGGGTACCCTAGTCATATCGTGACCTAAGTAACATAATGTGTGTGTGCATGTGTGAGCAAGAGCGTGAGCATGAGAGTTGAAAGCATCTTTTAATTAAAATATCCAAAATACAAATATCGCAAGATGTATGATTGAAAGCACGGACGTAGAACTGAAATTGAGGACGAGGGTAAAGGTCTTTCTGAAGAACAAAATGTGACTATGGTCACAACTTAAGGGTTACTCCGAGAAAAATAAATAAGTAAATGTCTTTTGGGAGTGTAGAGATAAATACGGAGTGACGGTAGAGATTAAAAGAAGGGAGTACGTATAGAAGCTCTGGATCAAAGAAAACAAAAAAAAATTGGATGACAAAACACGTTTCCAAAATTATCTCGGTTGTGTTTGGTTAGATAGTTTACTTTAGTTTTGATGATGTCAGCATGTGTAATAAATGGAGAGAGATAGAGAGAGAAATGAGGGAAATGAGGATGTCATCAAAACTAAAACTAAAACTAAACAGGAAAACGAACAAGGCCGATAGTTTGATCTCACAGCTTAATTTTTTAGCATTGGACCGAACACAATTTTTGAGCTTTTTAGCCCAAAACACGTTTCCAAAAAGCCCAACGGAACGGGGCCATATCTGCTTGGAATTGGACAGCTCCCCGCTATACAACAAACCTCGTTATTCATGTTTTATTCGACTGGTTGATATGACATGGCTATAAAGCAGATACCCCTAGGATGTACTATAAATATGCCTTATTTTTTTGACTCGCTCAAATAGAAGATACTCCTAGGATGAAACTAAAATTCACAAACAAATTTTAAACCCTATTTTGTTGAAGACTTTTTCTTAACAATTTCATTGAAATATCTTAGAAAATTGAGTTTAACTTGTGTTGTGAATTTTTTTTTTTCATATTTAGTCACTTTTCATACTTTGCGGACTATTACTAGGCAACGACGTAAACGAAAAACAACAATTAGAGCCGGCTATTGACCAAAATTTTTATTTCTCAATAGAATGTCAAAGATTTGAGTCCCAACACGCGTAACACCTCTTGCTTCAAATCATAGCCTCTTAAAATGTCAAGGGCTGGTTTGGTGGTCAAAGTATATGATTTAGGAGTTTACTCTGTCCTAATTTCTCATATTCGAAAACGTTCAAGTTTTATAAACTCTTTTGGCCATTCGTATCACCGGAGCTTTGTTATTGCTTTAGTTAGAAACCTCGCAAGTAGACAGTGTGATTGATCCCCGACGATTAGTAGAGATGCGTGCAGATTGACACGGGTACCAAAAACATGAAATACTCCCTCCGTCTCAATTTAATAGTCCCTTTTGGGAGTTCGTTCCACTTTTCAATTGATTATATCTCGTAATTTACATTACTTTACGTGATTTTGAAAATATTGTCTTATAGAATTAATTGAGATCTATCAAACAAGATCCATATTGAATATGAAATTCATTACCGATTTAAAGTTATAAGTAATTTTTTATCCGGTTAGAATAGAACGAGGGACTATTAAATTGGGACGGAGGGAGTACAAGAAAAAATTTATCATTTCAACATATTTTGAAAGGTTAGGGAGATAATAAAAAAAAAACCCACACCTCAACAAAAAAAAAAAATCATCAAAACAGGTGTAAGAAGGTGTGTGGAAAATGAAATTTAAGGGTTCTAGAGAGTCCACCGCATTGCTAGTCAATTAAGTTCTGTTTCCTTATCTTTTCCGTTTTGTATTTCAAGTCATCATCCATTATTTAAATAGAAAGTGGGTTCATTATTGTAAAGACAGCCATGTGGAAGTCGCGCATTATCAGGCACCCTTGGCCCCACCAAAACCCAGACATAATCACCTCACTCGACCCATCTTGACCGTCGATGGAAAGAAGTGTCGTTTTCATCCGTTGATTCATGCCTACTATAGATGGGGTGGTGGGTCCTCCCACACCCGCACGCGCTTTAGACTTTCTGAAAATCACAACTGTACCAATCACCGGCTGCTGACTGGGTAATCCGTTCAGTCACCGTGTATACCCGGTGGACGCAGTAAGGTTGCCTTCCTAGTTTTTTTTTTTTTCCTTTCACAGTGAGAGATTGTCTGGGTCAACTTATGCGTACGTTCAAATGCAGGTGATCCACACCGAACCTAGACGTAGTTAATTTTGAAAATACTAAAATGTAGAAATTTTGAAATTCGAGAAAAATATTTTGATATTAGTAATGTGTGTATTGAATTTTCAATTGATATGCTATAAAAATTATTTAGAAAAAGGCAGTCTAGTATTATTTAACTATTAATTATTTTCCTAGTTTTTCATCCCTATTTTACAATATATCATTCTTCTTGAAGACAGAAATAAAAAATATATATATGAAAATACAGACAGTTTATACAAGTTCATTTGAAACTACACCACTAAAGCAATTTAAAAATATCTGTTGCGTCTTTTCCGAACTTTTTCATTTTTTTTTACAACTTTTATCTACATTTTTAAGTTTATTGATTCTTTTTGTCGCGACGAATGATTGATCATAAAACTTTAATTCATATATAAAAATAAAAAAAGAATAAACCTAATCAATGGGCAATTTTTTTTAAAAAAAAAAAAAACTAATCAATGGGCTCGTTTTGCAATTCCGAGCCTCAGGCTTGTTATCTGAAGCTTGTAGGTTCGGCACTCTCCCATATTTGAAAAACAAAAATGATACAGACACACCCTTTCAGACACACTCCACCACACCCTCACTCACATGTGGGTGTGCATGTGAGTGAGGGTGTGGTAGAGTGTGGCTGAAAGGGTGTGTCTGTATCATTATTCTTTGAAAAAATAAGAAACAATAAACCTAATCAATGGGCAGTTTAAAAAAAAAAAATACTAATCTATGGGCAGATTAAAAAAAAAAAACTAATCGATGGGCTTGCTGCGCAATTCTGAATCTCTGGCTCGTTATCCATAAACTAATTAAAGTGTTTCTCCATAGGTTCGCAACGTCAAACCTCAAGGTAAATAGATTGATTTTAGTTTTCATGAAACTTTGTAGCTGCTAGTTCAAATTTCCGATTCGATACGATGTGAAATGTGCTTTTAATTTTTCGATGGTTGACTGTTAATTATTTGTAATTTTCCTGTTACCGATTAGAAGTCACTGAATTCTCATATTCGAAAACTTTCAGGTTCACAAAAATAATAGTTCTCTTAATGTGGGCATTTTGCCTTCGTCCACAAAAAAAATTTTAAAATGTCTTTTGCGTCTTTTTCATGTTTTTTATGATATTTTTTTTTACATTTGTCTACATTTTTAGACGTTACTGATTCTTCTCGTAAATAGATTGATTTTAGTTTTCATGAAACTTTGTAGCTGCTAGTTCAAATTTCCGATTCGATACGATGTGAAATGTGCTTTTAATTTTTCGATGGTTGACTGTTAATTATTTGTAATTTTCCTGTTACCGATTAGAAGTCACTGAATTCTCATATTCGAAAACTTTCAGGTTCACAAAAATAATAGTTCTCTTAATGTGAGCATTTTGCCTTCGTCCACAAAAAAAATTTTAAAATGTCTTTTGCGTCTTTTTCATGTTTTTTATGATATTTTTTTTTACATTTGTCTACATTTTTAGACGTTACTGATTCTTCTCGTAAATAGATTGATTTTAGTTTTCATGAAACTTTGTAGCTGCTAGTTCAAATTTCCGATTCGATACGATGTGAAATGTGCTTTTAATTTTTCGATGGTTGACTGTTAATTATTTGTAATTTTCCTGTTACCGATTAGAAGTCACTGAATTCTCATATTCGAAAACTTTCAGGTTCACAAAAATAATAGTTCTCTTAATGTGAGCATTTTGCCTTCGTCCACAAAAAAAATTTTAAAATGTCTTTTGCGTCTTTTTCATGTTTTTTATGATATTTTTTTTTACATTTGTCTACATTTTTAGACGTTACTGATTCTTCTCATCACGACGATCATTGGTCTTAAAATTTTAATTATTATTTGAAAAAATACAAATAATAAACCTAAAAAAAAAAAAAAACTAATCAATGGGCTGGTTGGGCAATTCCGAGCCTCAGGCTCGTTATCCGAAGCTTGTAGGTTCGGGACTTCCCCTATAAATACTGACGCTATATCGCTGAGCGTAACTTGCGGTAGTGGATGGTCTGAAAGAAAGTTCCGGATTTCAACATTCAGATATTTTCATTCTCTCAGGTACAGTTATATCTCCTATATACGCGCTTATATACATACAGATGATTGTATCTGATGCTATCAATTGGTTTCAAATTCGATTTGGATGGTTTGATCGACAGATCTGATGATTCACTATGTCTTTTTGCCGATTCTTCGTTGTGGAAATGATTGATTAAGGTTTTCTTTTGGTTTTAGGGTTTTGATTAGCTGTTCGGTGTTTTTTTTACAGGGTTTGTGAACTCGAATTAGGTTTTCTTCCGTTAAAATGATTTGTTTTATGATTGGATTTTGTCTTGACTTCGTTTTGACCTGAACCTGTATGCGTATACACGCTTATGCATATGTGTATGATGATCTGATGTGTTTCTATTGTGTGGAAGGTAATTTGCGGTTGATGTTAATGTTATCTGTATATATCAATCCGTTTTTGTGTATACTTGTATCTGGATCTGATTTTTGGAGCCGATTTGTCCCCAGGCCTTTTCATTTGGTGATTTTGCTGGTTTTTCTTTTTCCATAAGAGCACGTGCTCATGTGTTGTTTTATTGATGAGTTTTGTGGAATTTAGATGAACGAAGATGAACTTCGTTTTTCAAATTTCAACATTCTGATTATCAAACAGATATTTTTATTTTTTAAAGTTCTTGATCATACCCCCAGTGATTGGGGACTAGATGGGTTCTGTTATTGTTATTGTTGAAGTTTTGATCATCTTCTCTGGTAATTTTTACAGTAGCGCTTACTGAAATGATGTGATTGTCAGACCTGATTTTAAATTCAACAAAATTCTCCTATGGTTTTTTATGTTTCATTGGATCAGCTAGTTATTGTCTTAAATGTCCTCCAGTTAAAAAAAAAAGCTAGTTATTGTCTTGTATTGGGGTAATTGGCTATCTTTAAGAATGAAAGAGGAGGATATTGTATGTTAAGAGTTGTTTGTTTAATTCATTTGCCTCCGGATGGGGTTTGAATATTGAAATATTGCTCCTGGGATTTGAGGTTTGAATTATCACACTTCTAGTGATTTAATTGAGGATTTTTTATATAAAAATTACTGCATCTCCTTTGATTATTTTCATACAAAATTGATTGTTGGAGAGAGATCTTTGATTTAGTGACAAAGATTTACTTTATGGTCTTTCTAGAAAATAACTAAATAATATGTGTGAAATATTTCATCTTCATAATACTATCTTCAAGTAGACATTCTGACAAATGATAGTAGTTTAGGTGAAATGGGGGTTCTTTGTGTAAAGGTAACATTTCGAGTATATGAACAAAGTGTTGCAAACCCCCAACATTTTGATAACATGCACAAAGTGGTTGTCCATAGGTTCACACCATCAAATCTCAAGGTAAATAGATTGATTTTAGCTTTCCTGGAACTGTGTAGCTGCCAGTTCAAATTTCCGATTTGATATGATGTGAAATGTGCTTGTATTTTTTCGGTGTTTGGCTGTTGATAATATATTTGTATATTTGCGGATACCCTCTGGAAGTCACTGAATTCTGTTACTGGAACACCATAGTTCCATGCTGTAATTAGCTATTGAAATATTTTTTGGTTGTCACCCGATCGCACCTGGTCCAATCGTAGTCTCTGTTTGCTGATACATGTTCACTTCTTCAGGTATTTTTGTTTAACAAATCAAGGACGTGACTAAAGGGTGGGATGGCATTAGTTTCCGGAGGCAGGTCGACGTTGAACCCAAATGCACCTCTCTTTATCCCTGCTGCCGTTCGGCAGGTGGAGGATTTCTCGCCAGAATGGTGGGATCTGGTTAACAGCGCAGCATGGTTCCGTGACTACTGGCTAAGCCAGCGCCAGGGTGAGGATGGGTTTTATGGCAATGATGAGGATGATGTTGCTGCTCTGTTGCCTGATTCAATCGATCTTGGCATTGACGAGGAGTTCCTAAGTATGGAGGCACAGTTTGAAGAATTCATCCAGTCATCTGAAACTGGAAATGCAAACAGATCATCTTTCGCCACAATCAAAGGAGGCCCTGAAAATGGTGAGGAACATTAGCAACTCTGTTTTATGGCATTGTTCATATGGTTTTGTATTTCTTAGCTACAAGGTGGTCGACTTTCCATTTGCCTTCACTCAATCCCATTTAATTCATGTGTATTTTTTATATTGTCCACCCATTTGTTCACTTTTTTCACACATCAACGGCAATATTCTAAATTCACGTGATCAAGTACCCAAAAAAAAAGAGTGGAGAAAATCAATTACTTCTCAGTAACTGTTTTAGTTATGAACTTTCGATGTTCCTTGTGTATATATTGGATGCAAAATTGCTTCAAATTTTGGCACAAAATTCCTTTTGTTACAAAATAGTCGTTCATTTTTAATGGAATGGTCAAACTTTGTTGTTAAATACCCCCATTACTCATGCTTGACTGTCTTTCATTTGAATTACAGATTTTGCTGCGGCAGAGGCAATGATGAAGAGCCTGAGTTTGTCAAATTCTTTCAAGGAAAGGAGTCCCAAATCCTTGGAACCGGCAAAGTATTGGGAGAAGCCAGCAAAGAGTGCTGGCCCTAAAACCAGTCACCGTCGCATTCAGCAGCCCCGCTAAATGTTACCTCCTTCGAATTAAGCTGGCTGAAACATGCAGTTTTTGTCGACTGTAATTCCTGTATAGAGCAAGGTTTCCATGTCTTTGTATAGCCTTGTTCATTCTGACTTTCTTGTCTTTTTAGCTTCCAGAAGACATATTAAGGAAATGTAAGAAAAGGGATTGTAGAATTTGAATGAAAAGGAAAAAAAAACTTGTTTTTGTTGCCATTGTTTTTGCTAGATGTTCATTGCGTCTTTCAGTTCGAGTTTGTGGCAAATGGTGGCCAGTCTTTCTGCATTGTCAACAGTCACAGAATGTGCATGAAATCCAGGGTCTGTGCTTTGGCTCTTTTCAAAGTATGCGATGTTGGAAAGTTTTTATGATTGTCTAGTTTGTTGGTTGAGAAGTTGGTATGGAGAGATGGAAATAGATCGCGGGTTGTGTTCTCTCAGTGCGTCGGAGTAGTTCAAGGGTGAGTTACAAGTCACGTTCTTTTCCGAGTTTCTGGGGTTAAAGGCCCGATTAGCCTCTGAACAATATCAGAAATTACGCCAAAGCATTTTCAATGCTAAAATGCTTGGCATCAAATACATGTCAGGAGAAGAACAAGCACTGCTTCTTCATTTGAGGGTTTGAAGAACAAGTGCTGCTTCTGCTTCTGCAAATGGAAGGGAAATGTGTCACGGCAGCTGCTGAGAGCTTGTGGACTATGCTACCAAACAACTAAAGCAGAAGAACGAGGGAGTCTCCAGCGAAAGTGCACATCGGGGCAGTCATAGGGGGACGTTAGGGGAATGGCAAACCCGAACCCGGGGAGCCTGCTGTCCGGAGGGGTCAGCAGGCCGTGCAACCCCCATCCGGGCCGTCCAAAACATGTTTTGGACAACCCAGATCTGATGATGGGTACATTATTGTGTTAAAATACCTAAAACATCCTTCGGTACCCATCCTCAAATCTGGGTCATCTATAACACATTTGGATGGCTCGGATGGGGGTTTGGCAAGGCCTGCCGAGTTCCCCCAGACAGCAGGCCCCGGATTTCGGCGAACCCAAGAGTGGGGAGCAGCGGAGCTAGTCCGAAGTAAATAGAGGGCCACACAATGGCACAGCCACAAAGTAACCGAACGCGGAGCAGACATGTCAAAACGTCTTTGTTAAAGCGTGCGTGACGATTAGGCTCTTATATTGTTGGCGATTTACAGGTGTGGGGTTGTGAAGAAAGTTGGAAGAAATTCTTCCCCAAATGCAACTAGAATCAGAGCTAGCAAATTTGTTTTTGAGAAATTGGCTGGTGCAGGTGGGGGGTGAATCTGAAGCAGAGTTTCTTGCTTGGAAGTAAGACCTTCCCACTGATTTGATAAAATAGTTTCTTTATTCCATGTCATTTTCTTGATTTTTGAAAGACAAAAATCATTTTCTATACAAGAATTATGAGGATACAGGAGACTATTATTGTTTATGCACAACTTGATTCTTATTTCCCGTGCCTGCTGATCGCAATTGCCGCGCGCGTGCATTTACAAGTGTCGTAGTTTACATTTTAAGAGCTACTATAAAAAAAAAAAAGTGTCGAGCATTTTAGAATATATTAACCTATCAAATTAAGTAACTTAATTACATTGTCTACTCTATTTTTTCTTGAGTGATGAATTAATTCTTACCGATAAGGGCAAAGTGGGATTTGGGGCTGGGGTGGGCCCCCCCCCCCCCGCCCCGCACTTCCCAAAAAAAAAAACCTTGCAACAATCAATTATAAGTGTTAAAGTAGGGAATATTTGTAGCAGCAGTGGTCTTTGGCGCAGTGGATGGAGCATCCCACTTTAAGCTTCTCATCTTGAGATCAAATCTTCTAGGGCGCAGATTCATTTTTTTAATTGCCAACTAGAATGAATACTCATCTCTCTCTCTCTCTCTCTCTAGCTTTGCAAATGTTTTTTACTAAATTGAGAGAAACGTGACACCTTTGAACATTAATTTTTTTTTCTCAAAGTTTAGCATTTTTACTTCTTGTTTCTTTACGGACTATGGTAGGAATTAATGTACAATGAAAATGAAATCACAAACATGTCGATTAAAATATTTCTATGAATAAATTACGATTACTCATCTTTTTATATGTAGAGTGAAAGAGAGATTTCTCTTTGGCTCTGGCATTCATGAAACTTGTCAATTTATCTATTTTTTGTGGTGTTTGCCAAAGGAAAACGTAGAAAGTGGCGACTGATGGAGCTAATGGTCAATTTTATTTTGTGACGGTGCTAACATAAAGAGGGGCGAATAGGTGTCACCGGACTTTTGAATTTACGAGTATACAAAAAAAAAAATCTAATACATTGTACAAAAACAAATCTAATACATTGCACAAAAATGAAAAAAAAAAAAAATCTAATAGATCCGCTATAATTGATCATTTTAAGGATCGAGGACGAAAGTTAGAGGCATTGGAGGCATTGGCGGAGCTATCAAATGTTTATGGCTAATGCCCCCCCCCCCCCCCCCCCCCCCCGTATTGAAAATCCTGGCTCCGCCACTGTAAGACACTACACCATAAACATATCTAAACCATTAATTGTTAAGATAAAAGGTTAGGACACTGCAGGGACCCCAAATCCGGACAAAGGGTAGTTGGTTAAGGAGCCAAACTACCACAATACTCAAAACCACCTAAAGCAAAACAATCACAATTTACAAAAAGTCCAACAAAAAAATATACTCAATACTAAAGAGAGACAATGTAACAGACCACAACGTTGGTTTCAAAAACCAGCGCAGCCCAACAGACACAATCAAAAGGACAACGACCCAACGTATTTGAAATTGCTAATCTCCTCGTAATAAAGCAAGTAAAGACTTAGAGACACCACAAGCGCAAGCTCTTGATTAGGAGAAAAATGCTTTTCTTCCCTGCCTCATATCTTATTATCTAGTGTCCAAGTATGGAGCCGGGGTGCCAGTAGCAGCGGTTGCTCCCTGCAAGAAAAAAAAAAAACTCAAGTATTATATAAAAAAAAAAATCAAAAATTTTCTTACGAATTATATATGCTCGGCCCTGCATAGTGAAATTTTCTCATTGGACTTGTATGTTGGGCAATAATATATATATAGAGGCCTGATCAAGTCCGGGAGTCCCGGATCCGGGACTCCACCTTCCCGATATTTTTTTGACGATCCGAGCCGTCCAATGTGTTCAAAAGGTGTTTTCCAAGGTCCGCGCGAGAAATCTTCAAAAAAAAAATACCAGGAAGGGCTTGATCCAAGCAGTTTTTCGCAAAACTGTAAATGTACAATTTTTGCGAAAAACTGCTTGGATCAAGCCCTTCCCGGTATTTTTTTTTGAAGATTTCTCGCGTGGACCTTGGAAAACACCTTTTGAACACATTGGACGGCTCGGATTTCCCAAAAATAATTTGTAAAAGCATCAAAACACCGAAAAACCCTTCAATCCGGGAAATCCGGGATCCTTGATAGGACAATTCGTGTATATATATAGTAACCGTCTCATCCGGGATAGCTACGGTCCGGGATTGTCCGGACGAGGCATTTCCCGATCAAAATTTGATGATTGGAAGTTTTATGGGAAACTGCTCGGCTGAAGCCCTTCTCGGTCTTTTTTTTTTATGATTTCTTGTGGGGACCCTTAAAAACACGTTTTAAACACATTGGACGGTTCCGATCATCAAAATTTGATCGGGAAATGAAAAGTGTGGATGGTGCGGATGGTAAGAGTAGTGGATTGGAACATTGGTGTGTATATATATATATATTAGGAATTATCTAGTCCGGGATCTCTAAGTCCGGGACTCATAGTTCCGGATCAAATTTTCATGATCCGAACCATCCAATGTGTTTAAAACGTGTTTTCAAGGGTCTACGCGAGAAATCATCCCAAAAAAATACCGGAAAGGGCTTTGATCTAAGTAGTTTTTCACAAAAGCTGCTCGGATCAAGCCCTTCCCGAATTTTTTTTTTTTGACGATTTCTCGCGGGAACCCTTAAAAACACTTTTTAAACACATTGGACGGTTTAGATCATGCAAAAAAATGTTTTAAAACCTTCAAAACATCAAAAAACCTCCAGCCGGGGATCTTGGACTGGATAATTAGCGTATATATATTTTAGGGAAATGCTACAGGCACAAACTTTTGTACCAACTATTACACTAACTGTCCATGTGGCACTCTTTTACTGGATGAATCTATCCATGTATTAAATAGTCCATTGATGTGGTAATGCCATGTGTGCATTTAGTGTAATAGTTGGTACACTAGTTAGTGTCTGTAGCATTGCTCTATATTTTATCAAACTTATATGTTGGGTTCTAAAAATAATTGGAGGCCCCTAATAATTGAACTCCTCATCAATGCCACGCCACCTCTTGTGCCTTCGTTTAGGGCCGGCTCTCATAGTCTCACACAAGTCACAAAATATATGGTGGAAGTTTGGGAATAGCGTTTTCTACTATACATTTAAACTAATACAAACATGTATTGTTAATATAGTTATCGACGTCTGATCAATCTAATTTACCAGAACAAAGAGGTACCACCGAAAAGATCTCAATTCCTATCTTTTTCTTCGAACGGTTTTTATCAACAAAAATGATTGTGACACAAACTTTGTGTCACAACCAACCACAACCCCACTCACATGGGGTGTGGGTCCCAGATGGGCCCCACATGCGGGCCCCACACCCCATGTGAGTGGGGTTGTGATTGGTTGTGGCACAAAGTTTGTGTATGTATCATTATTCTTTTATCAAACGTTTTGCATGCCCACGAGCCAAAAGCTGTGGTGCATGTACACGCCAAACAACGCCTTACACGAGATTCTCCTTTCGTACACACGCCAAACAGCCCTTTACATGCGTCACCCACACATGCAAACGATTCAATCCTATTACACCCAACCTCCGCCACGTGTCACAGCCACGCAATACACAGCATCACCCGTATCAAAACCAAATCACACCCCCTCAAAACCCATCCAAAAATAACCCAGAAAATTTCTTAAAACGATTTTGAAAAAACAATTCAAGAAATTTCAATGAGGAAGAGACTCTCTGGAAGTAGCCAACCGCCATGGGAGGTCCTTGTTCTTGTTGCCAGCCACCTTGATCCCAAAACCCTAGCTTTTTCCTCTTGTGTGTCCAAATCATGGTCTGTTTGCATGTCCTCTGACCATTTATGGGAACCCATTCTTTCCACCAACTTTCCCTCTCTCTCCTCCCTCCTCCGCGGTTCCCCTTCCTCCGCCGTGCCTTTCCACCGCCTCTACACCCTCGGCCGCGTCTCGGCCGACCGCCGCCTTCGAAAACCCTCCAAGCCCATCCTCTGTCTCAACGACCTTGTCTTCTCTGTTAGCGTTCACGACGGGAATTCACATATTTTTACCACCGTGGTAAAACCCGGGTCGGAACTCGGTTCCGGTGCGAACGGGGTTTTCCGATTCGATTTCCACGTGTGTGGTGAGAATTTTGTTGTGGTTGATGGGTTGAGGGTCACGTGGAATGTGGTGTTGGAAGGGTACAAAGGGGTTTTCACGATGATGGATTGTTGTAAAGGGAAAGGGGGATTTGTGGGGGGGAGTGATGGGTGGTTTACGGAGGAGCTTCCGCAGCCGAGTTGTTGTTCGGGCGGTGGCGGGATGGGAAGCGGGTTGGTGGCAGATTTGAGGCTGGGGTTAAGGGCAGAGGAGGGCGTTGGTGGCGGTGGCGGTCGGAAGGTGGTGGTGGAGAAGGTGGGTGTAGGGATGTTGAATGTAACATGTTGGAGGTATTTGAGTGTTGATGATGCTCTTAGGTACTTGCAGCATTTTCTTATGCCCTATGAAGTGTAAATTATGAAGGGTTGAATTGTCATTTTGTTTTGTCAAATGACGTGTTAAGCTAATTATGATGAAATGAAATGGTTCTGATGTATCACTCTTATTATTTTGGGGGTTTAGGAGATTATGACAGATTAATAAGAGCAATCTCCGACCAGTACTCTATTTCTTCGTCCAAAATTACATCAAAAAAAATACATGTGATATTGTTATCTATATTATGAACTTGTTTCATGAGTAAAGTTGAATCAAATTAATCTTTCAGTTCCACCATAATTTTCAGATTTTGCAGGAATTCAAGGAGAAGGAATGAGTGTGAGAAGGTTATTACTAGCGTTTTTTTATACTTTTCTTTATACCTATACTGGAGTTGTACCAGTGTTATGCCGAGCGAGATTAACATGCACGCCCACCATTAACTAACTAAGAAATGCTATATGCAAGGAAAATATTTGCAGGGAATCACGCAGGGAAGCCCTGCGGGGCCCAGTATGAATCCCGAACGATTAATCCAAGCCGCTCAAGAATTTTAGAAACACATTTCGAGTGGGATTGCTAAAAACCAGCTCCATCCGATATGTTTAGAAGCTCAATCCAAACTTTCATTTTTTCTTTTTTCATCCGAGCCATTCAAAAATGAAAGTTTAGATCAAGCATTCACACATATCGGATGGAGCTGGTTTCTCGCAAGCTCACTCGAAACGTGTTTTTTAAATTTTTGAGCGGCTCAGATCAGCCGTTTGGGATCCGTACTGGGCCCCGTAGGGCCTTCCTTGCGTGATTTCTTGCAAATCTTTCTTGCACATATCATTTTTGTAACTTATTGTAGATATGATAATTAACCTGCCCGCCTATTATATGTACATGGCATAATAGGTCGCATATGGATTAAAATTATATGCGCATAATGGTCGCTTGTGAACATTAAATGCAATTTATGGTATATATCGGTGGTAATATCAATTAGTAAATAAACTCAGACGAAAAGATGAGCAATCAATTTGAAAAACCGATTCAAACTATACGATAACAATTTAAGAAATAACTACTGTTCCGACTATGACAAATTCTGAAAAGGAGTTGTGATACTGTCTCATACTCATAGAAACTGTTGAAGCACTATGAACGCCTAAAGAATAATGATTTTTTTTACATCTTGATATATAGAGATAAACTCTATCTATTATCGGTAAAAAAAAAATAAGACAAAAAGTTAATTGGCCAAAAAAGCATCTAGGGGGTTTTGAACCTTGTCCACCTAGATCCACCTTAGAATTTTTCCCGTGATGGCACCAAGTTCCCAGCAACTTGATTCAGCCAACAAGTGTTTACACACACACACAAAATGATTATGAACGTCTAGCAAATATACACACGTTTACGGGAACCGTCTCAACCATTTATTGCACCAACAATACAAGAAAACACCTTAGAGTGCTAGACAGAACATCTTTCTGCCTTAGACTCGAAAATGGAGTGCCTAAGTAGGCTTACAATCAGGAATACGAAATTCTAGCATACAAGAGATCATGGTAAGCGTGCATTTACCAACGCTGCCAGCCACATTCTTGAAATAGGTTTTGGAATAAGTTATATATAATATGTATATCTTCAGGATTATTTTTTTTTGTTGCCCTAGGCCGGTGGGTCGCTCAAGCCCGGAGGCTTGCTGAGCTTACCCCAGGGCCGGCCCTGGCCGTTCACCATAGTTATGATAAGAGACCACCAGAGAAGGCAAGAGAGAAGAGAGACTACGTGGGCTGATTTTTTAAGGAAAAAAAAAGAAAAGAAAGAAAAGAGAGATTACGCCACCAGAGAAGGCAAGATAGAGATTACGTAGGCTGTTTATAAATAGAAGGGAGAAAGTGGGGAAGATGGAAGGATGTGAGAAATGAAGGATGTGGGTGGTGGGGGTGGGACAGGTGGCAGCAGTGGTGGAGCCAGGATTTTTGCTCGAGGAGGGCAGACTTAATAGACATTTCTTTATCCAAGTGTATACTTATGATATGGATTTGGTTTTCATTATAATTTACTTGTGCATCGAAAATATTCTAGCCTAATGTATTATAAATACATGAATCGTTTTGTTTTATTTCTTTAGGCTACAACACTACTCATATGCTTGTTTTTCAAATCATGAAAGAAAGAAAGGCAAGTGATTTCCACACCCCCTTTTTGATACACACACCCCATTTTTTTGTTTTAGTGAAATTTTTATGTGAAAAATTCCATAAAAGACAAAAGGGGGTGTTTACAAAAAAAGGGGTGGAAATCATTGATGAAGATTTAAAATTACCTATCTTTTTAATAAATGAAGCCAAAATTATTACGACTGTGAAAAGATATTACAATAATAGTATCAATTAATTCAACAAGATTAGTATTAAAATAATAAGTTTTTCAAAACCCGGGGGGGCCGGGGCACCCCCCAGCCCCCATATATATGCCTCCGCCCCTGGGTGGCAGATGTCGGGGGGGGGGGGGGGGGGGGGGGGGGGTTGGTTTTTCGTTTCCTTAAAATTTCATTTCGGGGGGACGGAAAACAGGAGACGTGGGCAGCAGTTTTCAAAAGTTTTTTTGGCTGTAAGGTTATTTTGTGGGGAAAAAATAATTATAAATTCTAGGAAATTATGATTGGGGATTTGAAGGATTTTTTAAGGCAAAACACATTGCTATAGGGTACCGATAGATAAATTTATATATTTTATAGGGAAAAATTAGGGAAAATGTGATAGCCGGTTGTGTGAGAGGGGGAGAGACGTCTAAACTGTTATCTCACTACATTAGTCTTATATGGAGTAGAAGATAGTGTTATGAGATGGGATAATCCTAAAAGAGAATTAAAAGAAGAGAAATTTTATTTTCTCGCATGTGTATTGTCGTCGTCAAGGAATTTTGCAAGAAAATTGGAATTTTTCTCAAATATGTATTTTACAGGAAATGTTTCCTACTAGTAACTTTGAAACTATGGATTCCACAACTTTTCGTAGCAACTGAAAATTTAATATTTACGTCGTTTCTCCTCATTTTCGTGCAACTGAATGAAGTCTACGTGCAAACAAACAGGCATACACCTATTATAACCATCTATAATCGCATAGCATTATGTTTCCAAGGTGACAACATAATAGCACAAGGATGTAAATATTCACTTTGACAAGTGAGGGAGTGCTCAATGAGAGGAATGGTCTTATTTAATGAAATTGAGTTAATATATTGTGAAAGAATGATCTGTCTCGTAAAACGCAATAAGTCAGTCTTGAATTGTGGAGTAGGCTCGTCAGTGGTCTTGGAGCACCGCCACTGATGCTCCAACATACTTCCTACCTCAAATTGTTGTGGGCCTTGTTCGTTTTGGGGTTCAAGATCCGATTTTCTCAATTATTATCCAATCATTACCCCTATTTTCAAATATTGTTCTCATTTTTCTCTTTATCTCTCTCTAATCATTAACCCCTATTTTTAATTATTATCCATATTTCTCCCTCCAATCATTACTAAAACCCAAAACCCAAATCAAACACAATCCTGGAGTCCATACAAGTAGAATTGAGCCTTGCAATAATATGTGGTGGAAAAAAGTGTTGGGGCACCACTTGACGGTACCCAATCACTAAATAATTTTTCCACGTTGGCACTCTCCCTCTCGCTAATTATTGGGTACTCCCCACAAATAAAAGATCGGCATTATACTATGTGGGCCACCCTTTGTCTCTTAGCCACCGAAAAAAAATGAATGATAAATGATCCTATCGGATAATTTGCCGCTACGTAAATGGTTGGGAGTACCACGTAGGCAATGCCACGTGGTGCTACCGGAGCGTTGAATAATTACTCCTGAATTGTTCGATGTGGCCAGACCTTACAGTTTTTGTAAGGACATGCGCTTGTTATTATGCACGGCCATGCCATATATGAATTTATATATCGCATATTGTTAGTCCTATATCATGCTTAATTATATATTATTGTTATCTTTTTGGTAATTCACGTTGAATTATTTATTTGCTGGAAAAAAAATGATAACCACGTATATTTCGGCCGCCGAATCAAAAAGCACAAAGTCATATTTTACCTGATGTCAAAATAAAGCCAGTGATCAAATTAATCAAGTGCAGTCTACACACATGAAGGCTTTTGATGATCATGTGCTAAAACGGGACTAAAATTAGCTTGCTTCCATGGTTGTTTGCACGTGGCTAAGAATGGAAAAGGTTAATTGGTGACCCAAGACATATGGGTTTTAACAGAAGTGTAAAACAAGCCCATGACTTGCACGTGTAGCCTAAGTAAATTAGATTTGAATAGAATTATGAAAGGCCAAGGATTCCATAGTGGCTAGAGGGAAAATATCAACTACTATTTAGGAAACTTTGGATTCTCTCCAATTTCTACAGCATGAGCACTACATATTATTGCATAGGGTTTGAACGGGGGGAGATCACGCAACAGGAGTACGGCTTGGACTAAGGCGCACAGCCACAGCGGCGGACAGAATAAAAAGGAGATCATTGTGGTATCACGGTTGGAGAACAAGATGAGCAAAGGAGGTTTTTGTAAGGCTTTATTTTTATCTATGCTAGGTTAAATTTTAAAACTAGGGTTGAGGATGAAACCTCATAGATATTGTTAATTGATTTTATGCATGTGATTTTTCCTACTCGCGTTTAATTGTCTATTGTTCTCGACTCAATTAATTATTATGCTTGAAACTCAGATATGGATTCAATCGGTATGAATGGGTTTTTTTCCATGATTTGATACCTGCATAATAATCGAATTGCTTGGCATATTAAAGTTGATATTTAAGTACGGGGTATCCATTGTGATTTGTTTTCACGGATACAATAGATGATTTTGGCTTAAACTTTTGAAGCAGAGCGAGAACATATTTTCGTTAAAAAAAGTGTTTGTCATAATATTATCCACGGTGATTAAGATTAGCTTCTAAAATCATTGTGCAGAAAATCAAAGAAAAATCATTGCATGAGATTAATTGATAAATGTTTATGGGTGTGGATTCCGAAACCTTAGTTATTTTCTCAACCGTTAATCTCCACTATTTTTTGCGTGCTAGTTTAGTTATTTGTTTTGTCATTATTTTATTAATTTTTAGTTTTCAAATCAACCACAACTTTGGAACTAGGTTAGGGTTTAATCAGTTTAAATTTATTTAGTTTTCCTACGAAAAAATCACAAGTCCCTGTGGGTTCGACCTCGCACTTGCATAACTATACTTCAATCCGATTCGTGCGCTTGCGAGTACATTAAAATTTCACAACAGCCGACACACTCTCAACAAACTGCAGAAAACCTTTCCACTCTCGATCTCACGCACACGCAGTCATGCTCGATCTCTGACTCTCTCGATTCGCGACAAAGCCAAGGCCCACGGTAATCCCTTTTCTATGTTCTCGGTGGTTCAATAAATCAGTTCATGGAATGTCTTTAAAGCCTGATTTTCATGTGATGTTTGGGCAGTCTCCCTTTTCTATGTTCTTGGTGGCATGATCTTGGAGTTCTTTTCTTCTATTTGTTGCCTTCAAAGTTGATTTTCGAGGGGTTTATGCTACTCCATTTGCTATCGAGACTAAACTGGTGCTTTTAAAAAGAATTTCTTCTATTTTTTTTTTAGTGGGACTGAGATTTGGTTGATAGGGAGGTGCAGAGCAGCCAAGGTTGTGAATCTCGTACCGTACCGGCCGGTACGTACCGGATTTGCGCTAAACCGGTAACTTGCACCCTTAATTCCATCCTGGCTCGATACCGGTCTTTACCGGCGAGTACCGGAAATTCTGGCCAATACCGGGAGAGATGGTGGTACCGGTGATTCCGTCTGGTACTGTATTGAACGGGCTTTGAGAGGTTTCTACAAACGGATCTCCCTAGATCGCTGCCACAGAGAGAGATCAAGAGCGAGAGGAACGGTTGTACATGTTTTGCTATGAGAGAGAGAGAGAAGGTTTTGAGCCATACCTTTTCGAGGCAGTCACGCAGTAGCAGAACAGTAGAGAGGAGTAGAAGAGAAGCAACGGCTATTGTTTGGTAGTAGAATAGGTTTTGACGTTTTGTAATGCTGAAAACCCTAATGGTATATTACACATTTATCCCGTCTTTATTTTACATTTACCCATGTAGTATTGTTCTCTTGCATTTTAAGTCCCTCAGCTAGTGTGTTACAAGATTAAACCTTCAAAAAAACCGATTATATGCTTTGGTCCAAGGCTATATGCTATACAAAATATGTTTTTAATAAAATATGCTATAAAGATATAATATATATATATTTTGTATGAAATATGCTATAAAAAATATAGTTTGTGTATAAAAGATGCTATAAAAATATATTTATAATTATATATAATAAAAAATAGCGCTAAATTCGAAACGGTACCGGTACTAGCCCGGTACCAGTACCATACCGTACCAATAAGAAAACCAGTACCCTGTCCGGTACGGGATTCAGAACCTTGAGAGCAGCACATGGGATTCCATATGTTGGGACAAAATCACCTAAAATGTGTGATTAAAAATTGCAACTCCACCTTTTTGTTCTTGTCTGATTGTATCTACTCTCAATATCTCCATCCCTCTTGTTATTGTTTTAGAGAAGCCTAAAATTGATATGAGATCCCCACCTTCAAGATCCCCACACTCGTTAAGGTAATCACTCTCTCTTCCAGTTGTTGCTGTTTAGTCAGTTTAAACAATACAGTTGTTTCAATCAAGCCGAGTGGGCTTGTTGTGGGATTGATTTGGTGGAGGAAATGACCTACAAGATGATTGAGAAATATGACAAGTATTGGGATAATACACATGGATTTTTGGGAGTTGCAGTGGTGTTGGACCCAAGGTTCAAGATGACCTTGATTGGTTATTACTATAAGATGATATACGGGGAGGTTCTTGGTGAAGAGATGGCGGAGGCCATTCGGACACGTCTTTATGACTTGTTCACATTGTACCAAGGGAAAACCAACAAGAATCGTGGTGAATCAACTTCAAGCAACTTAAGCAAGCCGCCCACTACCTTCTTGAAGTGTAAAAATCGCCTATCAGACTTTGATTCCTATAGAGAGAACTTGAAGAAAGCTAAAACTTCACATGTGAAGTCAGAATTGGAATACTATTTGGAGGAGGAAGAATTACTGAGACGTGAGGGTGAGGACTTTGACATATTGGCTTGGTGGAAATCTAATGGTACAAAGTACCCTACTTTGCAAGCCATAGCTAGGGATGTGTTGGCGATACCCGTGTCTACTGTTGCATCTGAGTCCTCTTTTAGCACTAGCGGTAGAGTGGTGACTCCAAGTAGAAATAGACTTCACCCTAAGACTTTGGAAGCATTGATGTGTTCCCAAAGCTGGTTGGCGGCCTTTGAGGATGCGGGTAATTTTTTAATTCTCTCTTTTTTTCACACACTTTTTTTATTCTAATGCTATGTAACATTCATTGTCTTTAATTATATTTTTAATTATTATTATTATTATTTTTTTTTGTGAAAGAAGATATTCCAACTATCAATGATGAGTGTATGTCTGGTGTAACTACTATTGATGATTGATCAGGTAATGCGACCTTTTGTCCTTCACTTATGCATTCTCTGTTTCTTCCCAGAAAGTAGAAAGTATATGTGTTCAGTACATTACTTGGTTAGTCTTTTGTATCAAAATAGTTCGAACAAGGGCATATTTAACTTAGTTTTTTCAACTCGATGTCATTTGCAAGCCGAGTAGTGTGCTTTTATGGAACATCATTGATGTTACCTTTGTTGGATCAGAGAAAAAGGTTGGTTTGGAATACTTCTTATATTAGTATATTCTAGTTGTAATATGGAATGCAAAGATATGAACAATCAGTATGTACAAGAGTCTTATATTAGTATATTCCAAGGGCTTATGTTCTGTGGTATCTGCCTCTTTATCGTGTTGATTGACTTCTTTTTGTATCACAGATAAATAGAAATGCGAGTGCGTAGAGTTATTCTTGGGGTGAAGTGCAGGCATCATTTTGGAATTTCCGTTACGCCGTTACCTAATGCTACCTTAGTTGTTGCTATCTTGTTGAAATTTAGTTCAATTTTAATTATGACACTTGTTTTGGGTGATCTGGGACTGTTTTTGTTGGTTCAGAGACTACTTGTTTTGGGTGATCTTTTAATCATTTGCTGCTATCATATTCTGTTTCCTGGGCATATCAACAGTGAGTTGTAGTCTCTTTACCTTTGAAATAATTATGTAGCTATCCACTAGACAACCCATGTTGCATTTAATCAATTTTAATTAATGTCATGAATATACATAAGAACTCTTCATAATTTCTACTTTTCTGCACTCTTTATGTTGTTCTACAAACACATGAAGTTTTACACGCCCAGGGGGTTGCCCAGTGATTGGATTTTAGGGAAAATGATTTGTAATTGGGCTTCTATAACTCTAGGGAAAATGATTGGATCCCCGAAATCCCCGTTCCCCATTTGGAGTGTTGATGGAGGATGAAAATAAAGCCCCATTGGAGATTGGGTAGGGAATGGATATGAGTAAGGGGTTTGGGGATTGGGGGTGGAGATAGTACTCTCTGGCCCCGACCCGTCCCATGCCCATCCCTACTGAGGACAGGATCATACGGCCACCATGCGACAACGCACAATGCATTGCGCGTCTGCGTCGCTTAGCGGGTTACTATTGGCGCCACATGGTAGGAGTTCACGTGGAACTCTTGAGGTAACTGTGCACTGTGTGTGCATGTAAGTAGACATTCATGGTGAAATAGTACTAGAACAAACAATTGAATAAAACAAAATAACATAGGGATGGACGTTGCCAAGTTCATAATAAAAGTTTCCTTTTATATGATGAGTCAACGAGTGGTAGAGGTGAGCACGGGTCGGGTTGGTCAGATTGCTTGAAGCCCCAAATTCTAGATCTCAGATCAGAGAGATAGAGAGAAACAAAGATCACAAATTCCATATTCAATTCAATATTCATACTTCGGTAGTTCGGTTCTCACACACACGAGAGAGAGAGAGAGAGAGGTCACATATTCGCTGTCATCAGAAGAGGTGAAGGGTTAAAGGTAAAGACGTGAATAAATGATGTAGAATATGTACGAAAAATTATGTAAGTATGGAAGGAAGTGGGTACGGCTGTTTCGACGTTTTGTTATTTGTTTATAATGAATTGAGGCGCAAATCACTCAATTATTACTTTTGATCGTGGTACTTGAAAATCCGGGTCGGTACATGGCCGACCGGGATTAGAGTTGCACCAACGCTTCAAAAGAGTTGGCTAATGTCCAACCTAAGCCCTTGCCATGTGTCGATGGGCTGACGAGTTACGGACTTGTACTATATGCCATAGATTGGATCAGATATGATTTGGGCCAAAGGATAATCTCTGGCCACCACAAAACGTCATAAGAGCATCTACAATGGCCTAATCAAACCAAAAGGTTGGTAAAGTTAGCAATGTTCGTTCAAAAAAATGCTCACATTGAAATAACCAAACTTTAGTAACCCCTTAGGCCTCGTTTGTTTGGTGGGATTTGGGGGTGGGATGGAGTGAGACTCAAAATTCAATATTTGTTACCCTTATTGTGGATGGGATTTGAAATCCCATGACAATTTTTAATGGTCATGTGCTATAACAAAAAAATGCTTTCCAATTGCTATATCCCGTTGAACACAAACACCGAATATGAATTTTCTTCATTCATTAAAATCCTAAGCAATATCCCAAGAATTTCATATCTTACCATATCCCATCTATTTATCTCTAGTAAAAAAAACGAGGCCTTAGCAACTAACCAAATTTTGGCCATTGGATAACCAAAACTAGCAACTTTTTGCCAACAACCAAATTTAATGGATCACACATCTACAAAATCATGTACACCCAACATTACACAAAATGAAAAAAACCTTATCTCTTGTGCCTTCTCTCTCTCCCTCTCAACAATGTTTTCAAAAGTTCAATTTTAAAATTTTTTTATTTTTCAAAAGTTTATTTTTAAAAACTTTTTTTTAAATTGTTTTGTTTTAAAAAAGGTTTCCAAAATATTATTTTAAAAAAAGTTCCAATTTTTTTTTTTTAATTTGAAAAAGTGATGTGGCAAATTTTGGTGGTTGTTTCAAAAAGTGATGGGGGTCCATTGTTTTTTATTCTGGACAAAAAACACCAATGTGAGACTTGACTCCTAACTTTAGTAACCTCTAAATAGATAACCAAAAGCTTATGTGACAATTTTTTGTTATGCAATTTTGGTTAGGCCATTGAGCATGCTTTAACCATGGTAAGCAAGCTTCTAGTAGGATTTTATATGTTCAAATTAGGGTTTTGATATTGACACTTCTCTTTTCTCCGTCGGCACTCTTTTTTTTTGTCTCCATTCACAAAATGCAAGAGTAATTTTATCTAATAGAGACAAAAAAAAAAATGGAGTGTCAATAGAGAAAAGTGGAGTGCCAATATCACTCCTCTCAAATAATATCACTCCTCTCAAATTATACTCCTAAATCTGAAGTTCAATCCATTTAAAAAAGCACAAAAAGAGGCGCCAAAATTCCAAACTAAACTAAATTCTCCCGCAAGTATGTCGGTTTTACCAAACAACCCTCTTTCCCGCCCACATATATAAACAGCTTGCTTTCCTTTCACTTTCAAAGCTACTAACCAAAAAGACATCTCAAATTCCTTACGAATGGCGCCCAAAAGGATCTCGTCTTCGCTGCCATCGCCAATACCAATCGGTAATATCAACACCCAAAACTCCTTACAAACCCTAGATTTTTATTGCACGAAAACCCAACATTTCTAAACCCTAATTTCTTGACGCCTTTTTTTTTTTTTCTTTTTCAGGTAATTGCGAGGTCATCGTTGATGCAAAGAAGTTCACTTCTGAATTGGATCAGAACAACCTTCAAATCTCTCTCTCCAGAAACGCCAAAATCAAAATATCAGGTACTATTTTCATGGATTTTTGGTTTCTACAGCAATTAAGATCTCATAGTTCTTTGCTTAGTCACTTCGAAGATGGTCGGAAGTCTATTCTAACATAGAGAGGGGGGCATACCAATTGGTGTGAACAAATTTTGAAGCTGTGTTATAAAAGCAATTTCCAATATTGTCCTAAAAGTCAAATCTTTACAACTACTTTTATTATAACATGAATTAACTTTTAGGCCAAAATTGTAAAGTCACATGCGCATATGAAGCAAAACTTTGAGTCCCTTCCCTTTTTATTTTTCCAAAGGGCTCTAATGGATCGGTAGTGTATGTTACTCCTTCCTTCCCTGCGTTGCTGATCTATATATTCAGTTTGGGATTTCCAAACTTGGTTTCCTAATTATCACTGGATATGATGGGTTTTACATTAGACTAATGGGGAATGTTGAACATTTAAGCCTTTCAATGGGAGTGGGAATGCCATTACATGTCTTCTTAACTAGGTGGAAATTTGAGAGGGGACCATCTTTTACATTAGTTTCTTAGAGTTCGTTCTTCATTTTCTGGTTAGTTTAAGTTGATTATACTTGGTTATCTTCTGAGGTGTCTTAAAAAATAGCCACATCTGATGATGGTCTCCAAACAACACGTGATTGTTCTATTACTAAGAAGCGTACCATAATGGAGTTTTTATTTGTTTAAATGTCAGATTTTTTTTTTTTTTTTGGTTTTTTAGTTCTTTGATTTCATTTTTTGTTGCAGTAGTAGAGGATAAGAATACAAAGAACTGCAATGATCTACATAATTCCGGAACTGAGGAAAGTGGTATAGGTAACCAAAATGGTTTGTTTGTTTGCTCTTTATTTATTTATTTTCCGGTGAGAACTGTTCATTTTTAGCGTTGTTCTGATCCTTTTGATAAGTTCTATAACTTCAATTAGGGGGTGGTGACTTTGTGCTCGTTAACCCCAAAGATGTAGGTAGCCAATCCAAGTCTCAGCTTCAGGTGAAACACTCTCTCCTTTGTATCTGCGTGAGGTGCTCGGATCGTGAAATTGAAAGTCTTAATCCAATTTTGTTATTTGTTTGGAATAGGGATTTGAACTACGGAAACTTAACTAAGGGTGGCTGGTATTTATCTTGAACTATGAAAAAGCACCATGCAAATATATTTTGAAAAGCATTGTGCCCATTTATTACTTAGATGCTTATACAAGAAGATATGATGTGGTTTAGTTTGTCACTATGGTAGTATGCATTTAGAACTGTGGTCTAAATGAGGCAAGCTGAGTAGATGCATGTAAGCTTGGCTTGAAAAAACGAACGAGTTTCAAAGTATTTTTATGCTTTGGTTTTCATCTCTCATGCTAATCTCAAACAAGCTTCAATCTAGGTGAGATCAAGTAGCTTGATATCCTTCATAGAGGCTTCGACTATCGCATAAAATTGTGGTGTCGACTGCTAGCCAATAGCAGAAAGTCAATGAGCTTCCAAATTTTTTTCGTGTTTGGCACTTTTGGATTTCAAGTCAAAACTAAATGAGCTAGAAAAGTATTCATAGAGCCCAAGTAAATTGGTTTGTTTTACAGCCCAGTGGAACTCGGAATGCCAACAGGGGAGGGAGGCTTGTCTCCCAACTTATCGCATCCGTGAACCCCAAATATGCCATATTGCCACGTAACCACGCTCCTTTCCGACCATGCCCT
This sequence comes from Vaccinium vitis-idaea, assembly GCA_963854785.1. Classification (NCBI taxonomy): domain Eukaryota; kingdom Viridiplantae; phylum Streptophyta; class Magnoliopsida; order Ericales; family Ericaceae; genus Vaccinium; species Vaccinium vitis-idaea. The sequence continues at coordinate 27,745,595 of OY978218.1, forward strand.
TAGCCTGTAATATTTTGTTATTATGTTCCATTTTCGCCAAAATTGTTGGGTACACCGGCGCATTACCCCAGTCCGAGGTACTTCAATCCCAATGACAAGTTGACGATGCCTGTAGCTTGCAATTTGTAGAGACAGAGACCACATATCATTATATCAAGGTCTAAAAGCTGGTTGCATTCAATATTTGATGCATGTACTCCATTTATGTATCTATCTTGGGCCCTCGGGACCAGATTATTGTTATTGGGTACTTCCAATTTTGTTGCTAATTTTGGTTTCTTTCTTTTATTATACTTACTAGTTAAGTACTGTGTTGCTATTTAAATCTGACTTATAAGTTCCCTTCCCACTTCTTATTACCTTTGCTTTTCTTTTATAATCTCTTCAAGTTAGCTCTCTTTGTTGTTTTGTTTTGCTCAATTTGTATCTATTGTTCATGTTGCTGCAGGAAGTACTGAAGATATATGTGAAAGAGCTACCTGCCATGAATTATGCTGCAAATACTGGAAAGCAATCGATGTTCCTTGAAAGATGCGTTTCGAATGGGTAAAGCCCTCCCTGCAATCCTTTTCTTGCTGTACTCTGACTTCTTCTATTATAAGAAGTAAATCCAATCTCACGGCAACTAACATTAAAACAAAAAAAAGGAAAACAGAGGAAAAAGAATCATTCAATGTGGAATGCATAAGTAAAATTTTGCTGACCAATAAATAACTAGTTCCAGTTACTTCTTCTTTCATTAAGAAAGTTTCCCATTTTTTCTCTCTGCAGAAAATATTGCACATTACTTCTGAAATCAAAGTCTAAAGAAGATTCTGGGGAGGTATGCTTCCTTTGGTTGACATTAGGCATGTGCTGTGAGTTTAACTAGAGATTAAAGGACAGCAAACAACTTTAGTGGACAGTTCTACAAGCTATGTTATTGCAATGCATGTCAGAGTCTAAAAGACAGCTGTGAACAGTACCATGTACATTTATTTACGAATTATGGATGGATCCAACAATTTTTCCAATGACAATCTACTTGTTATTTATTTCTTCACAGGTTGTGGCAGCAATTACTTATCAAATAATTCCCGCAGATACACAGTATGCTGAGGTTCCCCTTGCTGCTGTTAGCTCAATTTACCAAAGGAAGGTTCTGTGTTTGTTCCAGTTCAGGCGGTTCTCATTCTATTCAACATAGTTGCTTCACTTGCTTGGATTGGCTTTGTGCCTAATTTAATAGATGCAGTGCTTTTGTTACTTTGGTAGATTGATATCTTATCTGTATTTTGATGAATGGTAACACTTATCTTGGCTTCTACTGGAAGAATTGGCTTCGTGCCTAATTTAAACTAAGCTGGCAACATCAGTCACTCTACTTTGTTTTTGGCATGGTCTCTTGATATTAGCTTTATTACACTCGCAGAAGAGTTTCTCTAGTGAAGTTCGTTGATAGGATTTAGTAACTTGCAGGGGATTGGCAGCCTCCTGTACAGGGAGCTGCGAAAGAGATTGCAAAGTGTTGGTATTCGCACTATATTTTGCTGGGGGGACACGGAATCTGAAGGATTTTGGGTTAAACAGGTATGTTATCGATGGTGCTTATTGTAAGACTTAGTGCGGAACTACTCAGAGTTAGATCTGAAGTTGCTTTGGAAGATTTATATTGAAGTATGTTTTTTAAATTAGCAGAAATGAATAGCTTTTCTGGATGTGAGTAGGAAGAAGTGTCATCTAGAATTATATTACCTCTAAATTTCTGAAGTTGCGTTATGCCTTTGCATGAAAGCAAATAACAGTATTCGGTTGAGATTCTCTATATATGTTGCAAAAGCATATCACGTATCAGGATAGGCACTGCTTCAAATTTAGGAATCATATCCTTTTTCATTCAAGTGTGTAATATTGGTACTAACGTTAGTGAGCAGGGTTTTGTATCGATAGGTGAGGTTGATACCAAAGGTAGAGCTCGTAGGCTGCCTATTAAGGCTGACGTCCGCAGGGCATTGTGCTTTCCTGGTGGTTCGACCCTCATGGTCTCTCATCTTAACATGGGCACTGAGCCGCTGAAGTTTTGTTCTTCATTGAAGCCTACGGAGCATTCTTTGCCATCTGCTACTGGTCACAATCCTACCCTTGGAAGTAAGGAAGTATGTTTAGTTCCTTGCGAGGCGGAAAATCAGATAATGGCCATAACTGAATACTCTAATCCTCAAGGCCTGGTGAAAGATGATTTTCAAGTGGATGGTAGGTATAATCCCATAATTTCTGTTTGTCATATGTCCTACCACTGTACTTTTCAGCTGCTTCCAGAACTAAGAATTTTTGGTGGAGCGGGTCTTTTAGCACCATATGGGAGTAAGACTATTAGTAGTTTGTTTCCTACCACATAAGTATTCTTAGATCCATTGTTTAAACATACAGTATCTGTTATTAATTTATTTTTTTTCCTGTGTTCGGAAATGACCACATTGTAGAATTTCTTGTGTTTTTGTGCTTTATTCACTTTCCAAATGAACCCACTTCCAAAGAGGTAGATGTGATATAGTCTAAAGCTTCCTAACATGTTCATTAGACAAATGTTGTAGAATTTATCTAATGAACATGTATCTGCAAGAATATATTCTATCCGGTTAGATCCTGTTTTCTTGCCAATGGTTTTATTTCTTATCATGTTTCCATTTCGATTAAAGGTGAACGTTGCCGGGTTCAACAAGGCATGGAATGCAACATGGCTAACTGTTTAGGATTAACTAAAATTGGAACCGATGCTAATGTTAAGCATTGCTCATGTTCTTCAGAAAGCGGAAAAAAGAGGGTTTGGGAATCCTCATGTACATCACTGAAGTCAAAAAAAATCAAAGGCGGTTATCAAGTTGAACGTGAATTAGATTCGTGGGATGCTGTTTCAGAAAGTCACGGAATTTGCAGTGATAGATCTTTGGCAGTAGCGGCGGCTTCCAGAGATCCCCTCAGCAATAGTTTCATGGAAAATACAACTGAAGAATGCCAGCTAAATATTTACTTACAAGATCATGGCAAACAGAAACCAGTATCAAGAGGAAAAAGCTTTAGGATCATGTTGATGAATATTGCTGATGATTCTAAAAGATCAAATCTGTCCAAGGTATGTCCAGTCTATACTACATTTACTGCGGATCACATTTGGGTGTCCCAATGAATCTATAGTTTGATGTTGTCCACAAGTATTCGCAAAACAGTACAATGTTGTACCTGTCAGATTCTGGCTTACGTGAAACTCATGTAGAGAGATATTTGGCTATTTGTGACTAAGCATCTTATTCTTACATTCCAATGTAAATACGCAATATAGTATAGTGTCTATCAAAATTGGTCCTGAGGCATACTTCTGATAGGTCGCATTCTCCCAGTAAAAGATTGAAGTTCAAGCCTGACAGCAAGTCGGTTTAACTTACCAGTGGATTTTTTTTCTTATGCAGCAGTCTAGACTGTATACATATTTATTTAGGCCTTATTTCCCCTGTGCTAAAATGGGAAATCTCTGGTTGATTTTATGGATTTCCCATTTTAGCACATTGATTTTATGGGATTTTCCATTTTAGCACATGGGAAACAAATCCTTATTTATTGGGAAATGATTTCCCTGTTTATTTTTGCTTCTTTTTTTTTCTTTTTTTCTTCTTCTTATGCATCTGTTGAGACTTGACTCATATTTTTGTCATTTATTGTGGTACTCGCTTTATCAGGCATTGATCTTTGGTGAAAATCTCTTTACCACCATGGATCCTTACTGTTTCTTTCATCTTGCGCATAGGTTATTGAAGACCTTAATGGGACTGTCACCTCTGATGGAAGTCTCTGCACACATGTAGTCACAGGGAAAGTGAGAAAAACTTTGAATTTCTGCACTGCTCTCTGTTCAGGGTCAGTTTTACTTAGATCTTTCAAATGATATGTCGCTGCTTCTACTGCTTTGTTCTTTCCCTCCAGTTTTTGCATTCTACTGTTCATTGCATCTTTAGTAAATTGATATTCAACGTGCATGACTATGGGTTTATACTTTAATTATAATATGAGTATTGTCTGTATTTTCATTTTGGTCTTCTTATAATTCTGTTGTCAGAATCACTGCCTGTTATCACGGATAATGTATTAATGTGAAGGGAGACCATAAAATGTGTCACACAGACATGGCTAGCTCTTGTTCTACTCTGGAAACAAATTCAGAAATAGCAAAACTTATAAAAGTCGGAGTCAATTCTATGAGCTCTATGTCTTAAGAGATAGATAATCAATTATGCTAACTGATGTGGTCGAGGACTGGACAAGATATTTCCCACGGAAGAAGTGGCTTTGGCTTGTTGAGTACTGTTTGAAAACAAAAGTTATACATGACCACTTCAAAGGCCAGCCATGCTCTATTACTGAGTACTGCACAGTTCAGAACATAAGTCTCAGTAAATGACCGTAGACAAAAAGGGTGCCAAGATTGATCCATGCATCTGTGAATGAGCAGAATTTCAGCAAAACTACCTTTGTAAACAAAGAAAGAAAGGAAATGGATTTGCAAAGGGCAGGTGGGGGTTTTATGGGCATGATTATGGCTACTGCAAAATCTATTACCACTTCAGATTTTCGAAAAACAATTTTGAGACAGATTTTTGAAGTGATGAGAAACTATGGGTATCCAAGAGAACGTGTGACAACTCATTGACAACGATGCAGAGCATGAGAGAAGATATATGGAATTACATGGAACGCCATTAGGGTTCATAAAATGCCATTTATGGTCATTACTCTTTTTCATGTAAATATTAGCTAGGATGCTGCCAGACAGATTAAGTTTCTTTTAAAGAAAATTTAGTAGTTACTCATATTTTGGTAGTTCAATTTTCTGGCCAGTTTCAGATGTTGCCCGTGGATAGCGTTATTGGGTCATGTATGGAATCTGTATTATGATAGTTGGTCAAAGTCGAACTGTCTTAGTTTTTTATGAGTCAATGTCCATAAAATTAAGAAACCGCACCAGTACATAAGATTCCCTGCTCGCAATATTCCCATACACATGTTATTTTCTTCTATTCTGTCCCAAGTTTGAGATCCCACTAACTGTTCGTTTTGTTTTGCTGGTAAATCTAGCATTTTACACCCAACCAACGAACAAACAGATCCTTACAGACCCCAACTTTTCTTGGTACTCTGAATTTTGGTGTATTTTGATCTACACCATAAATCTGCCTTTGGTAGATATTCTATTTTATACTCAGGCTTGCCATTTGTGAGCTAAAGTTTACTTGAGTTAGGCTGCAGCACATGTGGTTGTTCTGTTGTAACTGATAAATGTTACCTGTTTTGCAGAGCTTGGATAATCTCACCTAGTTGGTTAAAAGAAAGTTTCAGGAAGGGCAGATTTGTGGGTGAGTCACATGCCCTGCGTGGCTTTTTTCCTTTATTGCCTACTTGAGCACTTTGATTTATATAGACCCGTGTAATGGTTTTCCTTCTTGATTTACAGATGAAAAACCTTTTATTTTGAAAGATGAAGACTATGAGCTGAAGTACAGAATTGAGTTAAAGGATGCAGTTCAGAGGGCAAGAGAAAGGCCCCAAGCTTTGCTTCATGGCTATAATTTATGCCTTGCAGCTCATCTTCAACCTTCAATTGGTACAATATCAGCGATTATCAGGTCTGCTGGTGGAAATGTAAGTTCTTTGGATATGGATGGGTCAGATTACTGGCCCGTAGAACTGCACCGCATGACACATTTATATGCATCATTCACACTCGGGAAAAAATACTTTAAAAGCATAAGTTTTCCACCATAGAATCAAATTCTTTGACTTCCTGTTACCCATCAATACAAATGTAGATAAAAACTGTCCGCAATCCAATTACTAAGGTTAATTGTAATGATCAACAAAGTGAAGGAAATAAAAGCATGCCGTAACCATTGCATATATAGTATTTTCGTTGTTGCCAAACTTTTGCACGTTTTCTGCAGTGGCCAAATGCTTTGTTAGATCCTTTTTCAACTTATGTTGAAAAAAATGCACCTCATGTTTGTCCCTATACCAAGTATACTGTATACAGACACTCAAATTGGCCAAATGCTTTTGTTAGATCCTTTTACTTGTGGAGTTGTTCATGCACTGTTCTGTTATAGTCATGTTTTTTGCTCTTCGAAACCATCCTGGCTTGGTTTTTTTCCCTTTCAAGAATAAGTTTCTGGTTTGTGATTTTCATCTGGCTTTTAGACCTTTTTTCAATAAGTTTCTTTGAAACCTTCGTGTCTTTTGTAAATTCAGGTAATCCATGGAGTAGACAAAGTAAATCAAGCATCAAAAACTATCTTTTTGGCATGTGAAGAGGACATGGAGGAAGCACTTTCAGCTGTGAAGAAACGAATATGGACTTTCAGTAGTGACTGGTTCATGAACTGCATTATGAAGCAAGAACTTGACTTGGATGCCCCACAATTTGCTGAATCCCTCTAATTACACTTAAAACTCAAGCCTACCAGTTTTGGAGCAACTCGTAACAATGGTAGCTCGAATGTGTAAAACAAATAATCGGGAACAGGAATGGCAACATAAATGCATGTATCTATTGCTCATAATGTTATGTTCCAATAGGTTCAATGCTTTTGTTCCAGTGTTTGTGTTCATTTGTGTTCCATTTTTTTTCAAGGTATTTGTGTTTCGATGAGACACTTAACGATATCCGATTGAGTTGATTTTTGGTACACTTGTACTCAACGAGATCTACGCGGTGAACGTTTCTGATCATCAAAAAAATTTCGGTGCGGCCGCGCCATGAGTGCACAGTACACAGCAGCAACCCCAGATCCGTTGCAAACTAGACGTGTAGATAATCCAGTGTCAGAATTGGAATGCAAATTTTTGGAAGAAAGTCATGCCCGTTTGTGGGTGAATTCTTAAATGTTACTTCAGAAGAATGATGTAAACGGCTAATTGGAAACTATTGTCAGCTTATGGTTTAAATTGTTTTGCCTAGTCATTATCACCTGATGCCTTTAGCATTTGCATTTGCATATGAAAAGTAACTTTCTTGCACATATTTTATGCAGAATACTTGAGCACAGTTTTTGTGAGTTCGTCGTTGGAGAGTGTAATTGGAAGCCGTCTTGGAGGCTTTCTAGTATAAAATGAGTAATGCTTGGTTGGTTTAGCAATGGTATTCATAAAAATTGTTTCATGTCCAAACAAATAAAAATGACTTGTCCTGGTGGTAAGGGTGGAAATGGGCCTGCAACATATATGGTATGATACGATTCTCCTTGGAAGAACTTAGGATTTAAGGGAACAAGGGGCCTTGTAGTGAGAGGCTCGCTACAGGGGTATAGTGAGTCCATCCGACCGTCCATCTCGACAATGAACATTCGGATTTAAATTTAAACAATGAATGGCTCAGATGGGACTCACTATACTCTCGCTATAGGCCCTCCGTCGGATTTAAGTGGGAGCCCTGACAATGGGTTGCCACGCTAGTTCGCCGTGGGTTTACATTGCATGGGTGGATCCAGTGTAGCCCTGTCATAGGGCAGTTTGTATGTTTATAAAGAAATTAAAAATACAAGATAAGTTGTTTTGTGGATTATTAATGTTGTAACTTTTAAAACTGTACAAAAATGAAACTTGGATTAACTAAATCAAAATTATAAGATGAATAAAAAGGTGCGTTACGTCATGTAAAACGGTTTCAATTGTGTATTGACCTACTCCTTTTGAAATGTTCTTTTGGGTACATTTTTTACAATTGAGCCGCAAACCAACGCCGAAAAATATACTGGGAATACCGGTACAAGGTGAAATTGAGTATGGACTGGAGAATCGAGTTCTAGCTTACTTTTTGGACAACCACTGGCTTAAATACAATAACTTAAAGTTAGGTCTTGTTCCGCTAAGAAACATAAGTTAGCTTTCTTATTGGTATATTATGAGAGAATGACCTATTTTAAAATAAAAAATGGAAAATGCCAATGTGTGCCAATAGACACACGTTAAGGTTGAAAAAGTCTATTGAAATGTGTGAAAAATGTATAGGATTATGTGAAAGTGTATTGAAAAATGTAAAATGTGTATTGAAGTATGTGTTTTTTTTTGTTTGATTGTATGCTTATTGTGTGCTCATTGGGCACACGTTAACAAGACCCATAGCAGAAACATCCCCTCATCTATCATGTTTTGGAAGGACGCCCCTTTATCTATAAAGCTCAACACTGACCCCCCCTTTGCGTCATTTCTGCCCAATGAAATCAAACCCTAATCGATTGATAGTCGATCTCTCTTTCAATCTCGATCTCCAACCTCCCCCTCCCCCTTGTCTCTGTTACTTGATCTCTGACCTCCTTCTATCCTTGATCTCCAAGCACCATACCAAGTCGATATACTTCATCTCAAACCATACGAATTCATGAACTGTAACAGGTAACATTCTTCCAAACTCAAATCATATGAGTAGGTTCCTATAGCATTTTTTGTATTGGGTTTTTTTCCAATCAATTGTTTTTCGATTTCTAAGGTTTCGGTAAAGGGCTTTGTGCCTTTCCATTTTGTTTAGATAATTTTAAGCATTTGTTTACTGTGAGAGGTGTATATGTGTCTTAAATATGTTGAAATCCATTTTCCATCCAAAAAATGGACAAAAATGACGCGGAGGGGGTCTCCTTGCTAACGATTGATACATGAAGGGGTGTGAGTGCTGAATTTTATAAATGAGGGGTTGTCCCTGTCAAAACGTGAGAGATGAGGAGGTGTTTCTACTATTTACCCAATAAAATACTCCCTCCGTCCCAATTTAAATGATCCTTACAATTATGCGTGTTTTTTTAAAACTATTATAGTTTTCATTCTATAATGTATTTTATATGCAATATGAATCTTATTTGATAGATCTCAATTAGTTCTATTAGACAAATTTTTTAAAAACTTTGAAAACCTTACCAATAGAAAGATATAAACGTTTGAAAATGGCACGGATGTACGTAGGGAGCATTTAAAATGGGACAGAGGGAGTAACGAAAAACACACACATTTCAATGTACTGTATTGTTTATACTTTTTAATATACTTACCCATTTTTATACTGGCTTTAGATTAGGGGTGAGCAGAAAACCCGTCAAACCGCGAATCCAGTCCAAACCAATCCAAACCGATTAGTTTGGTTCGGATTTTTAGTAGCGTGGTTTGGTCCTGGTTTAAAAAAATTAGAATCCGTAGTCAATGGTTTGGTTTGTGGATTTACGTTCATGGTTCCGTTTCCAATCTGATCCGAACCAATTATTATTATTATTATTATTATTATTATTATAAGCTATAGTCCACTAACTTCCTAATTTAATTTATTCACTATTCATTCTCTAACAAGATTTTATTTTGCCTAAGATTCACAACTTATTCCCCTAATTCCAATACACCAATAGTGGTTTAGTCATAGTAAATAAATTCGATGATGAAATTCTCCATTCTAATTTTGATTCCACGGCACATTTCAATTTTTTCAAATTTCTATACATGAATCGGTCATAGCCTATTCCTATCCCATGATTTCCTTCATTACCATGATTAACTACCCTAAATTTCTATATATGAGGACCTATTCGTATTCTATATATAAACCTAACGTAGTAAACCTAAATTGTAAGTACTCTAAATATTTTACGGAAATAATATCTCAATTTTAAGCAAACCGTGGTTCAAAACCGAATCCGATCCGTATTTTAATGGTTTGGATTGGTTTGGTTCGATGCCTTTTGTGGGTTGGTTTGGTTCGATGCCTTTTGTGGGTTGGTTTGGTTCGCCAAATTCATAATCCGTAAGTAGTGGTTTGGTTCTTGGTTTACTACAAATCCGAACCAATCCGGTCCATGCTCACCCCTACTTTAGATGACAAAAAAAAAATTCCGTCACTCCAATCTGAAACCATCACTTTAGATGTCAACAGAATTTTCCTTCCTATGACTTTCTTGTGCTGCAGTCAGGGACGGAGTCAGGATTTACGGAGTCAGGATTTTACTTTTACGGTGGCGAAAATATGTACTTAAAAAAATAAAAATACCATCTGCATTATGAGAATAAAAGATTAAAAAAATCTAGTAGTGGCGAGTCTAAATAATTCAAGGATAAAAATTTATTTTCTATGTAATAATTGTATTATTTAAAAACCTTGTGATGGCGACCGCCACCACTTGCCCCCTTGGCTCCATACTTGGCTGCAGTGATTCCATTAACCTTTGCTTGTTTCACTTTAGATGTCAATATTTCAATATTCGACTTTAAATTTCTAAGTTCGTTCCTCTAGCAGCGGATCCTCTGTCCCACCTCTCAGTCTCACCCTCTATCTGCTGCGTCCCCCTTTTTTCCTTCCCTTTCCAACTCCCTGTTAATTCACCCTCAATTCCTTCGTTTGATTATTGATTAATATTTTATGGGACCTTTTTGAGCCCTGCGCGAAGATGATTCAAACCACGAGTTTTTTTTTCCAATATTTTTCTATGGGTCCCAAAACAAATTTAACTTAATCCAATATCAATAAGGGCTTTCAGAATTCACAAGGCACTCTATTAATATTAAAAAAGTGCTGACCGTTATCGGATCAAGTTAAATTTTTTTAGTAATCCATAAAAATACTTTCTATGAATAATGAACGGTTTGAATCATTTTTGTGGGATTCGAAACTAGTCCCGAAAAAAATCAATAAATCACTAATATGAAATTAAGTTGTTCACTTTATGAATTAGAAAAAATCAAGCCTATTTTGGATCCTACAAAGATAATTCAAACTCCGAGTTTGTCTTCAAATTTTTATTTTTTTTATTACTATTTTTTTATTTTATTTTTATTTTTTATAACCATGCTTCTTCTTCTTTTCCCTTTTATTTGTTAATTTATTCATTTTTTGGGCTGGCTGTGATAGTCAAACTTGCAAACTTGGGAGAATGCTTCTCTTCACACAACCAACCCTTTTGGGTTATATTCCGTCTATTAGTAAATATAAATGAGAGGTTAGTTCTGCAAATTAACAAATAAAAAGTAAAAAATGAATACTCCATATTACTGTACATCATTTTCTTGCTTGTATATAAACTAAAAAAACATACAAAGAATTTGTTACATCATAAGCATAAAACTAACAAGAAGTTACGAGGGTACAAACAAATGGCGCAATTTGAGTTGTCTTCAGGTAATAACTAAATGTACTAATAAACAACAGAATAAGGAATCACATGGAATTATGCATTTGAAATCTACTGTCATTTTTTTAAAACCACTGCTACTGCATTCCCTAAATCAGCAGTTTTTGAGCTATTAAGGTATCCTATACATGATCTAAAAAAAGCTCGCTAACATCCCATTACAAGCCGTCAAATATCAAGCAAAAAGCATTCCATAAGATAAGTATTGGCTAGAAAAATGAGCCATTAATTACATTTGTTTGGTTCTGAAACACTACCATCGAATCACAATAACCAAGTTCAAACATTTGCAACTAAAGTTGCCAAAGACATTCAAGCCCCAGATCGAGCATCGCCAAAATAAACTCCCCAAGTAACGATCTCAACAATGAAGCTCCAACATCTTTCATTTAGCTCATCTACATCATATCAATCTGCAAATGCAACAATCGCATGGAAAAAGGAACGAATTCAGGAAACAAATAACGTAGACAGCATGTTAGTAATCGTCAAAATGCTAATATTGGCCAAAATCTAACAACTAACTTACAGTTTCAGCAACCAAGAAATACATTCTAGCAATTATATTGCACATCTCAGTAAATAAAACTACTGTTCAGCACAGAACACCAAATTCCTCTACTTTATTCAGCTCTAAAATCCCCAATTTTCAGTATTAAGTTCACAAATTCAGTACATAAGCTTCAATAATAGCTTGGGCACCCAAATATTGATTGGCATTTCATTCCTACCAGTCCGAGAGATATAACCTATCTATGATGGGGAAGGAGAGAGAGAGGATGTATGCCGGACATCTTTATTCTTTACATACTAGTGGTCTTTGCCATGTGCTCTGCAGTATGATTAGGTTTAGTCTTGTTCAAGGCATGCGTGTGGGAAATATGAGTCAAAAGGTCACCTAGCGTAATCTACAATGGATTTCTGTATCCAAGTTTGGATAGCACAGGCTTACTTAGAAGTTCCAGGTACATTTCCGATTTTAGTTCTTATGAAACCAGATAACTGGACTCAATCATTAAAGTATCAACACCAATTAACAACGACATCAAGAAGTATTCCAGGATGGGGTTAGATATCAATAGCAGTACAGCAGTTCAATTCCGGCATGTATAAATATCTGTGACTTATAAGTAAGAGAATAATGCTAAAGAGAGAACACCATGGAAGTTTGTGGGGTTTTGAAGCCTGATTCGTATTGGACACTTCACCACACGTTGGTGAAGGCGTAATTTCTTCTGAATAACAAGGGTATAACAGCAATCCATTGACGTCAAACATAGCATATATAAATCTGGCTACCTTAGCAGCCCATATGCTATAGTACTCTTCTACTCTTGTTCGACAATATAGTGAAATATAGTGTGTTCCACAGACGTAAGCAATCATGCCATTAATTGTTTGTACTTTTTAGATGTGATTGAGTTTTTCTTCGTGCTATTGGACCTTCACATTATGTATCCATGTTATCTGTTTCATCTCAAGGCAACATCCATAACATGCCAGAAAAACAGGTATACAACCGGTTATTCGATTACAGTGACGTCATCAATCCAACGGAAGATCCCAAGGACCAATTATAAACACTTGCGTTGAACATCTTTCAGTTCATGCCCTCATTTGCAGCCCAAGCTTTCAGCACATTTGGATCTACTGAGATGCCAGCAACCAAGGAGGAGGTGAAGCTGTCACCTACTCATGAACACATACACAGTTGTAGATAGACGAACAGGTAAATAGACAGAGAGAACATTGGGAAACCTAATTGTAGAGTAACCATCCTCTTTTCTCATAATTCTACTACTCTAAACCTCTCAAATCACAGATAAAAGAGGATGTGTTGGTATTACCGTATTATGGTTTGAAGAAAAACAAGAACATTAAAATAAAATCCATAGAAGACAAACCATGTCAACTTTTAAGTTCAGAGCTACATAATCCCAAAAAAGACGCCACAGGAAATGACACCAACAGGTCACGTTACTTTAAAGAAGAACAAGATTTAGGGTTCAGGTAGTACTTGTTAGATTCATAAAGTCAAAGCTTAGTATGGAAACTTGTTTGACCAAAAAGGGTGGGTATCGGCAGTGGGCTTGCTTACAGTCTCTAATCAAAAGAATACAAGAATGCAAACACTTGAGAACAGGCCCGGCCCTGTGGGCAGGCTGGGGAGGCCCGGGCCTGGGGCCCCCGGTTTTTGGGGCCCCTTCTCGTAGAAAAAAAAAAATTTATATATAAAAAAAAAAAATTATATATATATATATATATAAAGGGCCTCAAATTGAGAATAGGGTTGGGGCCTCGCGAAACACAGGGCCGGGCCTGCTTGAGAATGGACAATCTACTGCTTATAATGTCTTACCAATATTATCTTAAATTCAACTTTCATATAGTAGAGAAATATACTTCCAAAAAACATATGGAGAGAGATATACATGATTCACAAGATAAATTGAATGTACCTACAATTTTTGGCTTTTGTATATACATCAATTCTTTCTACAACCAACTCAACTTTCATTGGTTTTCCATCAAGCCGTGCATTGTCATATCTATCAATGGCCGCCAAAGCATCCGACTGACGTGCAAAAACAACTTCACCTGTTCCCTAAGATAAAATCATGGTTCCTTAGCCACTATCAGTCAGAAAAATATCTGCAAATTTACTTTACTAGCCCAAAAATTGCCAAGATACCTTTGATCTTCCTTTCCGATCACAATGGATCGAGTATTGCTGCAGCTCTCCTATCATTGAGAATAGCTCCTGCAAGGAGGTATATGTGGGTTGACTATGATGTATTATTTCCCACTGTCAGATCAATTACTTATGGAACTGCAGCCAGTAGAAAGTGTAACAGTACAAAAAAATAATGGCCTTGTTCGGTTAGTTTAGTTTAGTTTTGGATGTAAGCATGTGTAATAAGTGGAGAGAGATAGAGAGATAAATGAGGAAAATGATGATGTAAGAAAAACTAAAACAGGGCCAAAACCGGAGCAAAGCTCCCAACCGAACACTGCCAATGAGCGTAGAACAAATGAAACAAATGATGTCTTGTTTTTTTTTCAGGCAAATTTCTGCAAAATTAAAGGCATACCATGACCTAAACATTGGTCACGGTAATCTAAGAAATGGAGTTATGATTCTACCAAACAACAAGGTTGTATTGGTTAATGAAGCTTTTGATCTATACACTAGGGACGAGGGCAACGCAGGTGAACATTTTATTTCATATATGTGTAATATATATGTTATACCTCTCTATATCATATTTCAGGTTGTCGTGTATTTCATTTTATTTGTTGAAAAGTCGTGTCTCCGATTGGCATGCTCGTAAAACTTTTAATTTGTCCTCTTAGAAATTCACCCCTTGTCCCGAGCTGATAGAACAAAGGAGCGCTTCTATTTGTTTTCCATTCATCAATTACTAGTTCAGTCCATATATTAAAGGTGCTTTAGCCTATTTGTCTAATCGGTTTTTCATCTTTCTAGGACATCTGGATGCAATTTTTGACGATTTGGAAGGTTTCAGATTTCTTGTTCAGAAGGCTGTGCAATTCGTTGGCTGCTTCCCTCTGAATCCTCCGTCGTTTGACAGGTTTGTTGATATATATATGACGAGCTTGCAAAGTACAGGAACATTGAGGAACTGAGGTAAAAAAATGCCACTTCTATGCTTCATTATTCTTCCATGTTTGCTTGCCTTTTCTTCTTCTACCACTCTTTCTTTGTTATTTCGTCGGCCAACTTCACAACTAGTAACGTGCATTACGCCGGCAACGTATGTATCTCTGTCATGTGAATTGGTCAATGAAATAACAAAGAAAGAGTGGTAGAAGAAGAAAAGGCAAACAATAATGGAAGAATAATGAAGCATAGAAGTGACATTTTTTTACCTCAGTTCCTCAATGATGCTCCTGTACTTTGCAAGCTCGTCATACATATCAAGAAACCTCTCAAACGACGGAGGATTCAGAGGAGGAGCAGCCAACTGCTCGCCAACGAATTGCACAACCTTCTGAATAAGAAATCTGAAATCTTCCAAATCGTCAGAAATTGCATCCAGATGTCCTAGAAAGATAAAAAACCGATTAGACAAATAGGCTGAAGCACCTTTAATATATGGACTCAACTAGTAATTGATGCATGGAAAACAAATAGAAGCGCTCCTTTGTTCTATCAGCTCGGGACAAAGGCAAAAATGGCGATCCTGCGTCCGCCACTGGCTGGGGCCTTGAAGATAACAAGAATTCAAGATGGGGTCATGACAGGTTTGAGGGTCCAACAAAGACTGATTCCGGATTGAGCAAACAACAGGTTATTCAGCTTCTGCAACATGTTCACGGTTTGATTGTCTAAAAAAACATTCCCAGGTGCAAGGAGTCCCAACGAAAATAATGTTTTTATACTAGGACACCTCGTGCCTTTTCAGAAACTTCAAGTCTATTGCAGCTTGTAGTATTATGGACTTTTTTGTTTAATTTCCACATCACTTTTTCAAACTAAAAAAAAATTACCACATCACTTTTTCATACTAAAAAAAATTTGTTTTTGAAACCGTTTTTAAGGTAAATTTTTTTTAATAAAAAGAAGTTTTTGGTAAAATCAATTTTTGAAAAAGAATTTAAAAAAAATAGTTTTTCTTTTTTGTGTAAATTCAATTTGTATAAGTTTTTTTTACGATTTTTTGAAAAAACAGTTTTTGTGTAAATAGTAAATACAGTTTTTTTTTTAAAAGCAAAAACTGTTTTTTTGTAATTTTAATTTTAAAAAACAATTATTGAAAAAACAGTTCTTGAAAAAAAAAGTTTGTGAAAAAAAAACAGTTTTTAAAATCACTTTTTGAAAACACTGTTGAGAGAGAAGGGAAGAAAAAGAATATTTTGTATAATAATGAGTGTACTTGGATTGAGTAGACGTGGGGTTCATTAAATTTGGTTATTGATAAAATGTTTCTATTTTTGATTATTTAATTGCCAAAATTTGTTTAGTTGTTATGAAACTAGATTTGATTATTCCCATATAAACACTTTTATAAACAAACATTGCTAATCTTAGCAACATTTTAGCTTTAATTAGGCCATTTGCATCCTCTTGGACACAACTCATTATTTATTTATTTATTCAAAAAGAAAGGAAAAATGAGCCTGAAGGATGATTACCCGAGGCTATTGAGCTTTGACTGTGAGGGGGATCCATTTTTCACGCTCCATTAGAGGCCACACATATGACAGCAGATGTCCTATTTTGATTATTGTTTGTTTTGTCCGTTTACCAATTAGAGAGATCCCTCA
The DNA here is from genome assembly GCA_963854785.1 of Vaccinium vitis-idaea. Taxonomy (NCBI): domain Eukaryota; kingdom Viridiplantae; phylum Streptophyta; class Magnoliopsida; order Ericales; family Ericaceae; genus Vaccinium; species Vaccinium vitis-idaea. Next base: position 27,762,067 of record OY978218.1, read on the forward strand.
AAACACACATGCCTCTTTCTTCCATGTCCGCACGCAATCTTTGGAAAGAAACCTAGATAATACTTACTACATAATTTTCATTCCATCACATCACCCATTGTTCATAAATCGAGTAAATGAGCCATTGCCCATTGCTGAAGTAATAAAATAGCATTGGTGAGCTTTTGCCGAAGATTGGAAATTTCTAACAACTGTGTTTTTGTGGGTGGTCCCAGAAATGAGGAAATTATAATGCTTTGACGACTTCTGGGTTGGTAATAGTAAGAGGGTTATTTTTAATTTCTCTTGTGGGTCTATGGAAGAAGAAAGGATTGAGGAAAGCAGTGAGAGGTTGTTGCGAAGTGGATCGAGGAGGTGGGTTGATGGGAGTGAAGTGGACTCGGAAACCGCTCCATTTTCATTGACTGGCGAGAGTGAGAGTAGTGAAACGTATGGATCTTTCAGGAGAAGGTTGGTCAAGAAGGCCAGGAGAGTTGATTCCTTCGATGTTGAAGCCATGGAAATTGCTGGTTCTCATGGCCACCATTCCAAGGTAATGTTAAAAGCTCTAATCATATGTGGATTTATGGATCTCTGTAATGGCCTTTGGAATCTGAAATGAAATTAGGGATGTATCTCATAATTCCTTTAATGCTGGGGCTTGCACTAATTGGGATTTGGGTCTTGCACCAATTGGGGATTTTGTCCTTGTATATCTGGTTTAGATATTACTTATGAGAATTAAGTTTTTCATTGCCCTTGTTTTATAAGGAAAGTGCTTTTGACACTGATATTAGGACACAGCGGGTTCAGACCCGTTTGATGCGTGTGTTCCACATGAGGCCCACGTGTACCGAATGGCTCCAAACGCATTGGTAGCACTGGTCTTCTTTCAATTGTATAGGACTGATATGTTCAATTGTTATGCTCTCTTGTGCTGGGCTAAGATTGATGAAGAACTGAAATGATGCATAGCTAAGATTTTGTCGACGCAATGTTTTCGAAAAACCTATATTTAGACTGAATTAAAGGATTATTTGGGTATCATGACCTTGGTAGTTCATCCGTTTTAGTAATTCCAATGACCACTCTCGAACAGGCGCTTACTGCGAGAAACCTCTTGTGACCAAGTCTTATTTAACTGTAATTGAACTCCTCTAAGCAATTGCATCCCCATTGCATGTGTATTGCTGAGAAAATTAACCCTCTTGGTCTGCATGTGTGTGGAACACAAATCTCATAAATCATTTACTTGGTAGCCAAAACAATTACAAATTAATGAAGCTTGGGTAAACACTTGACAGGAAATACTTTAACTTGTGAAATTAAAAGCACATAGCACATAGCACATCAAACTCGGGGAAACAAACAATTTTAGTCAAGCAAGTGCATATCGAGAGTATGTGGTTTTTGGAAGTCATTCTTTCTCCAATTTTGTTTCCGAGAAAATTTTGATTCCATTATGATGCACGCACCTTTCTTTATTTCTTCGGTATCTTTTCCCAGCCAAGGGTTTAAAATAACAAGAACACTAATGCTGTCAAAACTGAGATAAATGATGTTTCTTGTAACTTTCAACACTCGAAATGTCAAGTTTCTTTGCATTGAGCGGGTTTATAAGTTATAACCCAGTAAAAGCATAAAAGCCTTTCTTACAATATTAATGCTTCATAAAACAGGTCTCTTCCATTTGGGGAACTCTTGCGTTGTCATTTCAAACACTCGGCGTTGTATATGGTGACATGGGCACAAGCCCTCTGTATGTTTTTTCTGATGTGTTCAGCAAGGTGCCCATCAAGTCAGAGGTTGATGTCTTGGGGGCATTATCCCTAGTAATGTACACAATTGCCCTTCTACCTTTAGCAAAATATGTTTTTGTAGTGCTCAAAGCTAATGATAATGGCGAAGGTATGGGTGTACATCTCCATATTGTTCTCTAACGAAGTTTACATGCATAAATCCACTGACAAGTTAATTACTCCATATTTAGGAGGAACATTTGCTTTGTATTCACTGATCTGCCGGTATGCAAAAGTGAATCGGCTACCAAATCGTCAGCCGGCTGATGAACAAATCTCCAGTTTTAAACTGAAACTGCCAACTCCAGAGTTAGAAAGGGCTTTGGGTATAAAAGAGATCTTGGAACGGAAGTCTTCCATGAAGACTCTTCTCTTGTTGTTGGTTCTGATGGGAACTTCCATGGTGATAGGAGATGGCATTCTGACCCCGGCAATATCTGGTGATTTTTTTTTTTTTGCCTAATTAAGTTCATTTCCAGGATAATTTAGGGTGTATTGAAATGTTTGTGATAAACTAGAGGCCTTGCGTTAAACGGGTTGAAATAAGTAATATTTTCGTAACAAGGCTAGTATTCATGGACAAATGTAGATTAGTTCTCATAGTGCAAGACCTAAAATAACTTCCGTTGACCAACTCTGAAGAGTACTAAAATGCTGTCAGAAGTTCCATTCAGTCTAGTTTTATGGAGACTCTGTAGTGTGAACTTGTTGTATATTTATGCAGCAGATTTTTTGATTAAGACCTTGGCTCTTAGGAAACCCAAGATTGCTTTGGGTCTGGTGGAGGTTATGGATCCATAGAGCTCCACTGCCTGAGAATCCGTGTATGCATTCTGATGAACTGAGACTAACACTGGGATGAGTTCTGACTTGGGTATTCCTTTTGATACTTAGAAAGCAAGCTAAACTAACCATTGATTAGCTTATCTCTTATCTGCGAAATCTTCATCAATGCATCCTTGTAGAAGGTCACTTACCTAAACTATTACCATTTGGGGCTTTGAATCAAATGTCATGGAGAAACCGTAGCTTGGATGAGGAGTATATGCCTTCATCTAGCATATGGAATCACAATCACATGTCAGCTGTTAAAACATCTTGCTCAAAACGCCCAAAGTCACATATACAACATGGCAAAGCTATTATACAGACGTGGCAAACTTTTAAACACCAGCAAAGGTTATAGTAGACATTAGAATTGAAGGACATAATCCGAGATGTAAAGAAGGTGCACCTATGGCACGGACAATGGGGGACGAATTACTAGGAAAATAACTGAGTCTTGCCCAAAGCCTTCCCAAGCCTAGCTCTGTTTTGGTGCTAAATTAGACAACGTTAAACCAATTAACTATGAGCAGAGAGGCCCCCAAGGCTGATCTCTATCTTAAGAGGTGGGTGGGACAAGTTCTAACTCTTGCAAAACTTTGGTAAAAGGTCCTACAACAAGTATTCACACAATCTATGAGGGAAGAAACAACTCATATTCCGGGAGTCCCAATATTGAGCTTTACATGGTGGTTGTCTGCTTGATGTGTGCGGTGGGAATGACGTGCTAATCATAAACTATGCTTTCTGAATGGTAGAAACAATGAAACCCTAAAATGCTAGAGCTTTCACTTGAATGTTGGAACTTGGGCCGAAACTTACTAGAGTATCTTGGACATAAATGTGCCAACGTATATATTGCGTTCAGATTTTTCAGTTGTGCTTCAATTGTTGTTGGAATCATCATGGCCATGGTTGCTAAATTTTAGCACATATAGTTCTCATCAGCACCACCTTTTTCTCTAGGAAATTGTAATTTTACTTTTTTTCCCCTCGTAGGCCCTTTTAAAATAAGTTCTAAAACTGTTTGTTATAGCTTTTTATAAGTTGTACAAATAGTTTATCTTATTTGTTTGAATAAGCTATAAAATAGCTTTTTATAAAGTACTCCCTCCGTCCCAAATTGGATGTCCAAAACCACTATTCACACTTCTAAAAAAATCATCTATATTTGTAATTTATAATCTTTTGTATAATTTTAAAACTTTGTTTAATAAAAGTAAGTGAGATCTATCAAATAAGATCGATATTATATATACAAATCCATTAGAACTTAAAAAAAATAGATGATTTTTTCAGAGGGGTGAATATTAGATTGGACATCCATTTTGGGACGGAAGGAGTAAATGTCTAGATTGCTCTTAAAACTTTCACTTTAGGATTCTTTTGTCCGTTCATATTTTAAAAACTTGAAATAAGCAAAAAAGCTTCAAATTGTAGCTTAAAATAATCTAGCTTTTTTGGGTAAATGAGCTAGAAAAGGAAAATAAGTGATTATTCATAATTGCTAATGAACACCTTCATTAGCTTTTTTTAAGCAAATAAGCTAAATAAGTTAGATTATAAGTGCTAGCAAACGGGGCTGTAGCATGTATGTGCATTCATCACCATGTTTCCTTTTGTGGAATTTTAATGATCCAGCTTGCTTAAGAGTTGATTCTAGTTCTTGCTTTTCTCTCTTGCAGTCATGTCTGCTGTGAGTGGTCTTCAGGGTGAAATTTCAGGATTTGGTACAAGTGGGTAACTTGTTCTTCTCTCAAACCATATTTAATTGCAAGTGTATTGACTTAATTTTACAGGAGGGATAGCTTACTTCTCAACCTGATGTTTGAGTAAGCCTTTTTTGTTGCGGGATGGTTGAGTAGCCTTCTTGACCTAGGTAGTTCAAAGACCATACCAAAACTAAATTGCTCAAAATCTGAGCAGCTCTTAATGCTCAGATTTTCATGTTGGCATGTTGTTTTTGTTGGCTAGGAAATGGAAATAAACGTTTAAGAAATGTTTTGGTATTTCGAGTGCAGCGCGTTATGTACAAGACTTACCATGAAGCTTTAGTGAGGAGCTCAAAGAAATTTGTCTTTCTGCTAGTGTGAAATGCTAACAAAGAGTGCTGATAACATTTAATTTGAATTTGTTTGCAGGTGCTTTAGTTATTGTCTCAATTGTTATCCTTGTGGCGTTGTTTAGCATACAGCAGTTTGGGACTAGTAAAGTAGGTGTTACATTTGCTCCTGCACTTGCTGTGTGGTTCTTCAGTTTGGGTGCTATTGGACTTTACAACCTAATTAAGCACGATATCACTGTATTGAGGGCCTTCAATCCGGCTTATATCTTTTTTTTCTTCAAGAGGAACACCAGAAAGGCATGGTCAGCTCTTGGTGGTTGTGTTTTATGCATTACAGGTACGTTGAGCCCGATGTACTCCTTTTTGAAGCACCCACTGTATATAGGCTGTGTTTTGATGGCATTGGATTTCAAAATCACGGATAAACGGTTATCCCTTTAACCACTTTACTTCTAGTTATATGACGCAGCTGTATGATCTATGTTTGCAGGAGCAGAAGCAATGTTTGCTGATTTGGGCCATTTCTCTGTACCATCTATACAGGTACCATTTTCACCTTCAATGATTTGGCTCCAACATTGATCTATCTAAATGGCATAAAGACAGTATAGCTTAACATTTGATCAGGAAAAAAAAAAGTAGCTTAGTTATCACATTTTCTACTGACTTCTGCAGATTGCCTTCACTTTTGTGGTATTCCCATGCCTTCTGTTGGCTTATATGGGCCAAGCTGCATATTTAATGAAAAACCCAACTTCTGTTGAGCGAGTTTTCTATGACTCTATCCCAGGTACTGTACATCACCATATTTTGCCTGATGTTTCTAATCCCTAATGAAGACAAATATTCGTTACATTGACGGGTGTTGTATGTCATCAAACAGATGGCCTTTTTTGGCCAGTTTTTGTGATTGCCACAATTGCTGCAATAATTGCCAGTCAAGCCATGATATCTGCTTCATTTTCGTGCGTCAAACAATCCATGGCTCTTGGATGCTTCCCAAGGCTTAAAATTATTCACACCTCAAGGCGGCTTATGGGTCAAATATACATCCCTGTGATCAATTGGTTTCTGATGACCATGTGTGTGTTGGTGGTCGCGACCTTTCAAAGCACCACTGACATTGCAAATGCATACGGTAAAGCTTTTGTATAAGCATTCTTAAGGTACTTTTGATTGGCAAAAAGTTCTTCCCCATAAATGGCGGGCTAACTTTTGGTGTGAAAATCAGATACAATTAATCAAAAAATTATTTAAACACTTATAACAAAATTCAAAATCAGGGGAATTAATTAGGGCTGACATTATTTACTTGATGATACAATTCTTCTCATTATTCATTTTTACGGTCTTTGCGAACTTGTCTGCAATAGATTGCTGCTAAAAGCGGGGAATGGTAGGCGAAAGAGGCCTTCCTTTGCTCCTGTCAGCGGGATTCGCCAGTGCCCCCGGGTGTAAGGCCCTCTTCCTCAAACAGGGTCCCTCGGGCCTAGGATTCTCTCTTCCTTTTGAATTGAATGGCTGTGTCTCCTTCCTTCCTTGCTTCAGCTTCACCATTCCCCTTAGGATAGTATGAAGATAGATTTTAGTTCGAGTGGCTTATTCCGGCTTGGCTTCTGAGGAGTTCAGCTCCTTATGGCAAGGGCAAAAAAAAAAAGAAATATTGGTGGATCGTCGCAGTATAGGTTTTCCATCATTTGAACCCCCCCCCCCCCGACTTTGCTATCGCATTGGACCAATGAAATTGGATCTCTGCCACTAATCGATGACTGACTTCATTTACAGAATGAGATATACAAGCTTACTATTAACAAAATTGTTTTTCTGAACAGAGCTTACTGTTACGAAGGATACCCAATTTTGTGATCTTTTCTGTTTTGAGTTCTGAGACTTTAAATTTTCCTTGCAGGCATAGCAGAAGTTGGTGTGATGGTCGTCAGCACGACCTTGGTGACACTTGTGATGCTTCTAATTTGGCAAACCAACTTGTTTCTGGCTCTGTGTTTCCCTCTTGTATTTGGAACAGTGGAGCTCATCTACTTATCTGCAGTCCTAACAAAAATCACAGAAGGCGGTTGGCTTCCCCTTGCTTTTGCTTCTGTCTTTCTCTGCGTGATGTACACATGGAACTATGGGAGTGTGTTAAAGTACCAGAGTGAGGTAAGGGAGAAGATCTCAATGGATTTCTTACTTGAGCTGGGCTCCACCCTCGGTACAGTCAGGGTTCCCGGAATGGGATTACTATACAATGAGCTTGTCCAAGGAATTCCTTCTGTTTTTGGACAGTTCCTATTGGACCTTCCTGCTATCCACTCTACTCTTGTATTCGTTTGCATAAAGTATGTCCCGGTTCCAGTTGTTCCCCAAGAAGAAAGGTTTCTATTCCGGAGGGTTGGCCCTAAAGACTACCATATGTTCCGGTGTGTTGCACGGTATGGTTACAAAGATGTCAGAAAGGAAGATCACCGTGCTTTTGAGCAACTTTTGGTTGATAGCCTTGAGAAATTTTTGAGAAGGGAGGCTCAAGATCTTGCCTTGGAGGGCAATTTGGAGGAGATCGATAGTATTTCAGAGAGGTCACGGGAATCAAGGAACTCGGGGGTTCCGCAGGGTGATGGGACATTGGAGCTTAGGATTCCTTTGATGAGTGATCAAAGATCGGATGAAGCGGAAAGCTCTACTTCGTTTGAACCTGTCTCAGCAGCATTGCCGTCTAGTGTAATGTCGTCGGATGAGGATCCAAGCCTTGAGTATGAGCTTTCAGCTCTTCGAGAAGCCATGGAGTCTGGATTTACCTACTTGCTTGCTGATGGTACTGTGAAGGCAAAGAAAAGCTCTTGGTTTATCAAGAAATTATTTATAAACTATTTCTATGCATTCCTGAGGAAGAACTGCAGAGGCGGCGCTGCAACTATGAAGGTTCCGCATACCAATATAATGCGAGTTGGAATGACATACATGGTTTGATCTAGTAGGTAGAAGTGGAATTGCTTTTTTGCATTGGCTACCATTATAGCCTATGTGAGTTGTAGGAAAATTCTTAATAACGAGCCGAGGTATTGTATAGTCTCGAATGACTTGTGCCACCAGAAATTTTTGGGATTCAACGTGAATTATGGGTTTTTTTGAGACCTGTTACAACCATGTATAAGTCGAATTTTGTACATACATGGCTAGAACCTGGAATTTTCAAGAATGTAGGACTAGGGCAAGTGCCCATTGGAATGGGCCTTGCGAAGATCGACCGTACTTCAGGTTGGTCGAACCGGGACTTGGAGTATCTTGCACTTGTTAGTCTTCTGTTGCAGATACTCTTTTTTTTTTTTTTTTTTTTTGTAATTCGGAATATCTGTTGCAGATACTCTAGTTGAACACTGGTACATCCTTTCAGAATCCATGCCAGCCCCTGGGTACCGGCCCAAGTCCGATGGCGTTTGAAGCTTTCTGCTTCTGGTCAGGTAGCACAATCCACTAAGGCCATGATATAACAATCTTGACATCTTAGTCAGAGGCGATTAATCACACTGACCTACAGAAATTCTAGTGACCTGTCGTGTAAAGCTAACCCGTTTTCAGCTAATTTCTTTGCCGATAATTTACCCCGCAGTACACCGGAAGTCTTAATTGTACTAGTTTTGCAAAGTAATTTGTTTCTTATGCCAATTCCTCTGATCTGGTCCTATTTGCAAAATTCAAATGCAATATTGCTGGACCTAAGTTTCTGTAAAAAATCAGCATCAGGAGTTGCCATCCCTGCATGCTCATGAAATTTGCTGTCAGTGCATGTCACCTTGATTTTTGATCTACATATTCCCTCTGAGCAAAACAAGGGAACTATTATGCTGTATTTGCATAGTTGGAAGAACAAAATGAAGTGCGGGGTACAAGACTAGGTAAAGAGAACCCAGTTTTGAATTTTTGCAGGAAATCCATACATCTTACAAAGGCGTGTTGGGCCGAAGCCTACGGTCTTAACCCATTTCATATGGCCCAACGCTTATTTGATGTGGTTACAGGTGACGCCAAGGGCTCGGCCGAACACGCATGACTTGGAGAGCAAGTACATTTCTACCTATAAATTCCGTAGGATAAATCTTAGAGAGGTACGCCGTTCCATTCTCTATACTATTTGTACTTTCCTCTCTCCTCCTTGTGCTAACTAGAGCTTCGGAGTACGGCTGGGGTGACACTAATTGGTCGCTCCGTTTTGTAGGTGCAAAGAGCTAGAGGGAAAACGGATCTGAACCATTTGAGCAATTCGTGATCTACCATCCCACAAAGTTCCAGAGATCATTCTCATTTGGTGTCTAGTCAACTTTTTTTTCTTCCGATTTTCTTCAAAATATTTGCTCTTGCGTATTCGTCTTGATGTGAAGAAACAAAAATGCATAAACATATGTACCGAAGTTTAAACAAAAATGAATAATTTTTTACTTTATAAAAATTATTCTAGTCGAGATAAATTTTCCAATAAAATTCATGCATCCAGAAACATAGAATATAAAACAAGAAGACATTGTCCTAAGTTAAACCTGCCTAAGTACCACACCGCAAATCTTAAAAGCCAGCCATTGCCATGAATCAAACTGGCTTATTGGATTGGGTTCATTCTACCCAAGATTCATGCTTTTTCCAAAAGCATGACTTTTGAAAGAAAATTTCACCAAATTCAACCTTCTGCTGAGTAGCCCAAAATCTCAGCCAACTTCCAACCTTTTATTTCCTTTTAAAATTACCCCAAGCTTTTATTGCGCGCATGTGTCTAAAATTAAATTTCTCTATTTATTGATATGGATTAACTCACAGGCCTTATTTGTTGACAAAAAATTGGGGTGTTAAAGTAGTCACATCACCTACTTGGCAAGTGCCTAAATAAAATTTCCTTATTTATTGATATGGAGTAACTTACCTTCCCTATTTGTTGACCAAAATTGGAATCTTAAAGTAATCACCGGCTTTAGGTCAAAGCCGGCTTTGCCAACCTCCACCATAATGTCATTTTCTGATCGACGCTGTGATGATTGAGATTGAGCCCAAAGTTGGTGTTGCTATAAAGGCAGAAACACCTACTGAAGAGAAAGTGTTGGCTGCCAATTATCATAATGGAGAAATCTATTGAAGAGCCCAAAAAATAATTAAACAGTTAAAGAAGAAATGAAAAACAGCGGGAAACAACCGATCGACGATGATCTGCCAAAGGGAGAGGAAAAGAAAGAGGAGAAGGTGCAATTTGAGGTTGAACCAAAGACTGGGGTCTCATTTCCAGTTAAGTTGGATTATGGGAAGCAGTTGGCGTCAGCATCAAAATTTACAGCTTCGGTATATAGTTCTTTAAAAACACCAGTTATTTAGTACTTGTACATATTACACTTGATCTATGACTGCAAGTTTGTGCGACAAAGATATAACTAAGTGGCTAGTATAAAATAAACGAAGAATTCGATAACTATGTTAAGCAGAATAATTGTGAACAAACGGGATGCATATACGAAGGGTCTATAACACTAGGAATGGGTACGTCGGTTCGAGTATGGGTATTCGGGTATAGGAATAGCAAAACCATACCCGACCAGATGGTGTAATATACCCGTATCCACTCTTATTGAGCAAAAAATCGGGTAATATTTACCTCCAAATGATCGAATTGATAGGAAATCCATGGGTACTGAGTGTAGTTCCCATCCCTAGGCTCCACAAGTCTAATACTACTATTATTGTGAGTCCTGTCTTTGGGAGAGTCTTGCCATAGTTAGCTAGTGCTAGACCTTATACAAAGTTTCTCACTGCTGAAATTTGGCAATTATTAGAGAGCTACCCATATAACTCAGAATCTACCCAAATAGCTACAAACCCCCAACCGGAGTCCTCCGTGGGAAAAAACAGTCCACAATCGGGAGCAATGCTTTCTTTTCTCATCACACAACAGTGAACCACTCAATGAAGTTTGTACAAAATTTTACTTACGTAAACCATCTACTCCATAAACTGATCCATTGAATTCACTAAGGCAAGCACACCTTCCTAAATCCTTATCTTGTGTTTCTCCTAAGAGTGAGACGTAAAATCGTAACAGTTTAGATCAACTATTATAATACTTGACTTTGTAATGACCTTAAAAATTTATATGTTAAATGCAATTGATAACAATTAAGTCTTGTGTTATACTTGAATGAACAGTATCCACACGACCCACGCGACCAATGAATAATCATGATGATCTAGACCATTGACTTTGTTGTGGCAATTGGCTTATTCATTCTCGTAAAAAATTTGGCTCGATCAGGTTTAGAAAGCTGGTCAATCAAGACCCTATTTGTCCTTTTGAATGATACTTTTCTTCTGATTAAATGGCTACAGATATGCGATCCACTTAATTTTTCGTACGAATGATGGACTCTGTTATATGTAAAAGATAGATAGTTCTGATCACCCAAAAAAAATTAGGTGGAGCTCGGGTTATCCATCATAAGACTTTAATGCCTCAGGATGCATTAAACGTAATCCGATCACGCAGTCTCCAATATCCGATGATCTCTGATTTTGGTGACATTGATGAAATTAGCGAGACGTGAAATTCTAACAGTTCAGATCGTCCATTGTGAAAATTGACTTGGTAATAACCATTAAAATTTATATGTTGAATGTAGTTGATAACAAACTAAATCTTGTGTTGTAATTGAATATCCAGTGGCCAAGCGACCGCGACACAATCAAGATGATCGAAACCCTTGATTTTGTTGTGCCTATTAATTAAATCATTATCGTAAAAATTTGGCTAAATCAGTTTTATACTACGCCAAATATTGCTTTTACCGGCAGTATTATTACCGGCATTAGAATAACTGCCGCTAAAAGCTACTTTTACTGGCATTAATCTTACTGCCATAAATAGTTAGCCTAAAACTGTTGTATTTACATTACTGTCGTTTTTAGTTCTAATATTTTGGCGGGTTTGGAACACAGTTAAAAAAATGGCTTTGTGACACTTCAAATATTTTATTCCATCAACCAAACGGCGTCGTTTCACTATTATTACAAACCAAGCCCTTCTCTATTTCCCTTGACCTCTACTTTCATTTCTTTTGCAAAATAAAGCGGTGGAAGAGAGCATAGTCGTTGAAAACCTATGATACACGATACGTATCCTACGATTTGTATCGTCCCCTTCGGAAAATGATACGTATCGCACCCTGTATCATTTTTGTATAGAAATCTTAAAATACGATCGCGTACCCGAGGATATATATACGTATCCTAAATTGGTATGTATCCTATGATTACTTATCGGAAAAAAAGTCGGACCTTATTTTACGAAGCGGAACCCCAAACGTATTAATCTAAACCATTTGATCTTATTATGGCGATATTCAAACATTTTATAGAAATTCAACCTCAACGTAGGGTTGAATAGAGGAAAGAACTATAATTCAATTGTGTTTTGCATGAATCATATAAGGACTCTTCTTTTCGTTCGATAACTAAGGCAGCAGAAAGCCTTAATTTGATAGACTACAATTGAGAGACTTAAAATTTTGCATCTTAAATTTTTTATTTTTATTGTAAATGTAAGTATAGTTTGTGATGTCGTCAGGTAGAACTACTTTTTAATTGTATCTCACTTATGATTATTGTTGTTGAAGTATAAACTAGATTTAATATTTTGTTCGAAGAAAATAAAATCCAAATAAGCCAAATTGACAAAGTTCAAAGATGAAAGATCTTATTGAAGTAGATATAAATATCTTGTTTCTAAAAGATCTATTATATATATATCCTAGAAATTCTACAATATCCTTGTGAAACATCTAGATTTTTTTTCTGAGAATTAGTCACCTTTGTAATTCTAGAATCTACCTCAAACGTTATCTTATATGAAAATATCTTTGGACTAAACCCTTCCATGGATTTGGACTACACCCTTCTATGAAATAGTATAAATAGGGATGAGTTCTAGCCATTTTGTACCAAGCCAAAAAAAGAGTTTGGAGTTTAAGTGTAATATAAATACCCTCCTTCGCCACTCTTGCCATAATTATTTGTCCCTCTCCCAAAATCTTGTCTAACTAAACATTAGAAACTCCTACTCTTCCATCAAACATATCTTAAGATAAGTGATATTTATCCCGATACGATTCATACAATGAAAAAATGATACACGATACGTATCCCAAATCCAGTAAATAGGTACTTCAGAATACACAAGGCATGCATATGATTCCCCAATCTCATGGATGTCCTTGTGGACACTGAAGGTATCCTCGATATCTCATTATACACACATGATAATATGTATAATTGGTTTCTTCACTCGATTTTTGGTTCCTATCTAAATTCATGTAAAAGCCCTCTAGTTGTTGTGTTAGACCATATTCATCCTTTACCTCTTTACTCAAAACCTAATTTTGCGTAAATCGCCTCAAATCATTAGTCCTCTTATTGTTCTGGTAGAGAGCAACAACGACGACGACGACAAGGGGCCTTCTCAACCATCCTCATCTTGGATAAGGCATTCCACGCAACCATTTAATTACAATCGGTAAGAGGAGAACAAGAGAAGAGGAGATCCAAAACGGGTTGGGTAAGAAGGGCTATTCAATACAATCCGTTATGATCTTTTAATGTATCAGTTCAGGTAGTGTCTCAATGGGTCAAATAAAATATGCCAAGGGGAAAGCATTTGAAAATTGCAACTCACATGCACCTGTATCTGAAATGACACTTTATCGGTGAGTTTATCTCCTCCAATCCACAGAAGTTGAGTACCTTCGGCCAAGCTATCGTGCCATTGTTGCACATTCGCCACATCTTGGTAAACAAAGGCTTCATTTTATTACCACCCTTTTATGTTGTTGTCTTGAATGAGAAGACTTGCAAGGCCCATCACACGTGATCTTATTCCACTATATCGTAAAATATCAACAGATGATATAGTCGTGTGAAATTGTTGAAACTGGGAAGAGGAAGAAAACAAAAGTTCACATTTCGAAAAACAAAAGAATGTAAAGAAATATTCCATGAAGATAATTGGGAACAAACTTGATCGAGTGATTGCTGGATCAGGTCATACGTAGGAACACCCTTGACAGCTCCATCTGGAAGGGAATTCCCATTTATCGAAGCAGGGTCCAAATGAAAGTAAAGTCATCGTAATCGATGTTTCCTTTATTCAACGTTTTTTAACAGCTCTTGTGAATTGAAGCGAAGGATTTGTCGCCTAATGACACTTTTGGCGTAGAAAATGGACATTTTGAAGCTTCTAAACACCCAAAGGCTTTCATATCTATTTCAAAAGCTCCACTAGTTTGACACTCGGATTTCACCTTTGCTCGACACTCTGCATTCTGGCTAAACTTTGGCATAGAGGATACATCACCATTCATCACATTGTCAAATAGCTTTGAAGTTCTACCCTGCAATGGCTTAGGAACATATTTTAAGAACTCCTCAAAATCGGTCTAGACACTAGACAATGAGTATCTTGAACTTCTGTCAGTTTCTTCACCAGATCTTACTCTCTCGCGGTAGTCTGAGCATGTTGTTATCCTCATGGGATTCAAGTATTGTTGAACGGCGTAATAAAAATCTTCTTCATCAACTAGTGCCACATTGTCATTGTCTTCATCAATCTATGTAAGGATAGGATTGCTGTCCGGATTAAGATTGAAGAGAGAGCGAACTCTCGCTTTTAGTCTGTCCAAGTCAATATCCAGTAGTCCATTCTCGTCGACATAACAATCAAAGCGCCTAATTGAATCTCCATATTTGTCCTGACAACAACCAAAAAATATGTATACTTAGTGATGACCAGAACTTTCCGAAGAACAAATTCATTCTTTTAACTATCTTATTTGGTTCAATCCTTTGATTTGGTAATAAAGAGAAAATTAGGAACAATATGTAAAGAGCTAAAGAATGTTACATAACTGTGAATATGAGCAATGAGATGCTAAGTAGTAGTAACAGTGTTGATCGTAGTTGCGAACTGAAGGCTTACTTAATTATCCGATTGTCGTGTTTTATTATGATTTTTATTTGAAAGCCTTTGTCCTCATAGGAAATGGCTTTGTAGTGCAATTTTCTTTCTTAGTTTCAAGGGAGAGGTCACGTGATCTGAAATTGCCTCCTTACTGCCTTTCTTGTCCTCATTTTCCTTCATAGGAGATGGTTCTTCGACATTGCGATCCTTGTGCTTACTAGCTTTATCATCCTCACGCTTTCTATCTTTCTCACGCATAAGAACCATTGTCTCTTCCACTACACTCGTCAATTCACGAACTCTATGAGTTAGTTTTTCTATGGATTCATTTTGCCCAATCTCATTTTCTTGATTTACACCTCTCTTTCTCTTGCAAACTCCAACCTCCACAATGACCTTGAGCTATAATGGGAAAAGTAGTTAAACAAGGTTAAATAAAAATGTATATTATTATATGCTTAAAAGATGAACATAATTATATGATCATAACACATTATTACCGGATGTTCAACTTTGTGATTTAGCCAACTAATCCTATTCCTAATCTCTTTATCTCCACAAGCTGAAAGCCGAGGTGAAGGTCGCTCTTCGCAACAGGAACTGAAATCTTTAGCCGGTGTGCAATTCTCTAAGTAGAATAACTGTAGGAAAAATAAAGAGTGCTATAAGTAATCGGCTAAACGATTCAATAACTACTTTGACATAATAAACAAAGTTAAGAGATGTACCATTAGGAACAATAGAC
Source organism: Vaccinium vitis-idaea (assembly GCA_963854785.1). NCBI lineage: Eukaryota > Viridiplantae > Streptophyta > Magnoliopsida > Ericales > Ericaceae > Vaccinium > Vaccinium vitis-idaea. The sequence goes on from OY978218.1 coordinate 27,777,456, forward strand.
AACCACAAATTGTAGTCCGTCCTTTTTTCTTATAGGTTTTTATGCCATCAGCTAAGAACTCCATAACGAATTGGCTCCAGTCAAGCTTACTTATAGTCGATGTGTCCTTTAAAGCATGAAGAAAGCGTTTATTGACTCCAAATTCTGATGTTGGACATAGAACTGTACCCATCATGTACAAGACAAACACAACCTTAAAGTCCTCATCATCTTAATTGTTTTTCATTCCTTCTAAAGACACTTTCAATTGCTTCAAACAAAAAGAACATTGAACACGTACTTTATGCTTCACACACAAGCTGTGAATTTCAGTCAATGGCCCTTTAAGAGTCGCCCTCTCTCCCCCACAAGGCAATCCTAGTTTATGGTTCACATCTAGGGGTGTAATCATGAGTTTTTTTCACCAAAAACATTCAAATGTAAAGACACTGGATCAAAACGTCCTATCAACCACTCACAAAGTTTTCGATCTAACTTGGTACATTACAATCGCAATAGACCGCCGAATCCAATATTTTAGCACGCTCTACTTGTAGAGGTTGAAGGCCTTGCATCACATCATACGCCGCCTTTAGTTGAGTTCTTTGAACAAAGGTGATCTAAGTAGAAAATCAAAAACTTTAATCCAATCCAAAATTCAAGAAAAAATTGAAAACCAAATGCATAAACATAAATGCTTAAAAACCAAATATGAGCACCTTTAGAGCCTTTGACAGATCATCTTTTTTTCGCTCTTTGTACACTTTGAGACTTTGCTTAGCCAATTTCGCATACTTTCGTTTAGCTTCCGGAGCTAACATTTTCCACTTTTTACCAACCTCTCGCATTACCTACATGTATTGAAAGCATACAAATCCAATTAGATTTATTGTAAATCCACATGTGAATCCACACACATATCTAAAATGTTGTATAGATACCATCTTATCCTCTTTTAAATTCTTGTTCTCCTTATGCTTATTACATTGTTCTTGGCTGCGAACAAAAAGTTACAAATTAAATCGAGTATCATGTATCTAGGGCCTTTAAAAGATGCACAAAGCTCCTAGAAGACATACTAGAAAAATATGTATGCATTAGAAGGGTGGTTCTTCGCAGCAACTTCTTCAACCATTTTTCAACTCTTAAGTGTACATGTCAAAAGGAATTATGATAAGATAGGGGATATATTCATTGAAACATACTTACTAAGAACTGGGGATGTGTTTGCTAAAAATTGAATCTGCTTACCGCGACTATATGACATGTTTACTAAAAACTGGACCTACTTACCACAACTACAGGACGTTTTTACTAAAAACTGGACCTACTTACCATAGTTAGATTAGTACCTTAAAAATTAGTTGAAAGAAAATAGATAACCCCTTTTCTCGACTGAGACTCAACATGAAAGAATATTTCTTCCATTGGTAGTTGCAAAAAAATTAATTAGAACCTATTTTTATAATGCTCTTGGGATGCTCAGTAATTAATTATTAAGTTGACCACCACCTTGATCCCCTTTTGGAGTTAAATATCTAGCTAACTCTTAAAAAGTTTGGTTGCACGTGTTGCTAATCCCATAGCAAATCAACATTCTTATAATAAGGCATATGGCCCTTTTGTTGAGAAAAGAGGTTGTAATAAGGCATATGGCATATTTTGCAAGGCATCATGCCCAAAGCTATATGGAAAAACAAACCCCTTTTCTCAACAACACCCATATGCCTTATTATAAGCAAGGCCCCCACTAATAATCATCCCTGCTTACAGTTGAAGTCAAACCAAAAAAATACTATGAATAAAATACTACCCAAATCATAAGGGCCTTGTTCGGTGTAGGAGATGGTTCTTGCTATAGCCAAATATGATGAGCTGGAGAGGTATGAATAATCAACAGTAAAGACACAGTAGGAAAGAGAATAAGGTGGTCTAGAAGAAAGGTGAAGAACGGAGCAGGTGTGCACAGAAAGGACTAAGGCAGTGGATTGCTCTCAGTCTAATCCGTGATACCCTTGGTGACCTAGGAGATGGGGACCGATTTGCAGAGAGAATGTTCTCTTCTCAATCAGTGATTTCCCTTTTCTCTCTCTAGAATGACATATGCTTCTGCCAAGATTTTCACCAACCTCTGGGCACTGAAAGGGAATGTCTCATATTTATAGGCACCTTGGACCAATGATTAGGTGCCAGGCTGTTCCCCCTATAATATGATAACACGTGTCCTTTCCGTACAACCTGACCGTATGGGTGACGTCATCACCGCGCAGCTGACCCGCGCGGTGACGAGCCATTCCCCCGCGCAGCGATCCTCCTGTTCTTTATAGCCACCAAGCCACTAGATCTCCTTTATTCCCGTTAGGGCAAGGTCGTGACCTGTTCGGTCGCGCCTATATCGCAGCCAAGCCTCATGGGGGCCCCGGGGTCCTGCCTTCAGACCGCAGCAGGTATAATTACCTGGGCCAAGTCGGACTAGCTTCTCGCCCATGTTCTGGGCCGCGCTAGTCGTTTGGGCCATGGGCTTTTCTCCTGTTCGGATGGCCCATGGTTGTCCAAGCACCGCCCCTGCTGGGCTTGGGGTGCGCGCCGTGGAGGCGCCTTGCACGAGAGGGTCCCGCGCCAGTGGCCCCCCTTCATGCGAAGACCTGTGCCTGTGTCGATGGCCCCCCCGCGCGGACCACTCCGCAGCGAATGCCACGTGTCGCGCGGACATCGCACCACCTGGGTGACATTTGTCATGATCTCAATGGTGGGTCAACGTTGACTTTGGTCAACGGGGGGTCTCGCGCTGACCTCCCCTACATTCGGTTAGTAGGTTTAGTTTAGTTTTAATGATGTAAGCAGGTGTAATAAGTGGAGAGAGATAGAGAGAGAAATGAGGAAAATGATGATGTAAGCAAAACCAAAACAGGGCCAAAACCGGCCCAAAACTCCCAACCGAACACTGCCAAAGACATTGCTTGGAGTTAAAAAGGGAAACGACCGATGAGTTCACCGATACATTAATCGGCAATCTGAAATCAAATAGGGAAAATTTACCGCTAGTATATGAGACTTTGAATCAAATTTGTCAGCTAAAACCACAACAATATCATCATACTTTGTTGCATTTGGTACCTAAACATGCAAAATTATGGTTCACCAAAGGGTAATCTCTGTCACGACTTACAATATTATAGAGCAAGCCATGACACGAATAGAAGGGAACCCTTGTTGAATCTACAAAGGTTGCAAAAACACTGGCATTCTCATTTTTTCCATTAAACCCCTCAAAAAAACAACGTTAGGGTTTGGTGGCTTTCTAATGGCAGTATTCCCTTCTAACATCTGCACCTCCTTCCCCATTGTTGGCCGATGAGAAGGTTTCTCTTACATGCGTGCGTGTTTGGGTGAGTGAGAGAGAGAGAGAAAGAGAAGGGGGGGGGGGGGGGGGGGGAGGGTACCTCGACTAGGGCTTTTGCAGCAAGAGAGAGAGGCGACTGAACTGATCTGACGTGGAGGAGATGGAAGATTTGTCATGGAAGAGATGGAGGATCTACTGTGGAGGAGAGGAGAAAGCGTAGTGGCAGAGATGGAGGGTTGAGGCGTGAAGTACAGGAGGTACAGTGAAGAAAGGGTTGAGAGAGATGATGACTGCCAAACTTTTTTGGGGGTTTCAAATTTTTTTGACTTGTTTACTAGGTAATAGGAGAGAGAGGGGTTGGGCAATGGATGGCTGAGATGCACCTAAGAGATCCAACAGTTCAAAAAAATTGGGAGCACCGGTGCTCCAATACCGCTTTTTCATTTGCGTATGAAATTTCTTGCACATATTTTATACAAAATCCTTGAGCACAGTATTCGTGAGTTCGTCGTGGGAGAGTGTAATTGGAAGCCGTCTTGGAGGGCTTTCTAGTATAAAATGAGTAATGCTTGGCTTGTTTAGCAATGGTATTTATAGAAATTGTTTCCTGTCCAAACAAATAAAAATGACTTGTCCTGGTGGTAAGGGCGGAAATGGGCCTGCAACATGGTAGGATTCGATTCTCCTTGGAAGAACTTAGGATTTAAGGGAACAATGGGCCCTAAAGGGCTCACTACAGGGGTGTAGTGAGTCTATCCAACGGCCCATCTCGACAATGAACGCTTGGATTTGAATTTAAACAATGAACGGCTCGGATGAGATTCACTACACTACTGTAGTGAGTCACCTCACTATAGGCCCCCGTCAGATTTAAGTGGGAGCCATGACGGTGGGTTGCTGCGCTAGTTCGCCGTGGGTTTACATTGCATGGGTGGATTCAGTGTGGCCCTGTCACGGGGCAATTTGTATGTTTATAAAGAAATTAAAAATACAAGATAAGTTGTTTTTATGGATTATTAATGTTGTAACTTTTTAAACTGTACAAAAATAAAACTTGGATTAACTAAATCAAAATTATAAGATGAATCAAAAGGCGTCATGTAAAACTGGTTTCAGTTGTGTATTGACCTACTCCTTTCAGATTTTCTTTCGGATTTTCTTTGCCCATTTTGAAATGTGCTTTTGGGTACATTTTTTTACAATTGAGCCGCAAACCAACACCAAAAAATATACTGCGAATACCTGTACAAGGTGACATTGAGTATGGACTCCAGACTCCAGAGAATCGAGCTCTAGCTTACTTTTCGGACAACCGCTGGCTTAAATACAATAATTTAAAGTTAGGTCCCGTTCCGCTAAAAAATATAAGTTGGCTTTCTTATTGATATATTATTACTATGTTAGCAAGACCCATTTTTTTATTTCTATATTCGTTAAACTTGTCCCTGAATTCAATGGCACTCCGTCCCATTTCAATGGCACTCAGCCTCATTTCACTAAGGATACTTAATTTGGGGAAAATTCAAAATGCCCCCCATACTTTACACTCAATTACATATCGCATCCCAAACTTTCACTTATTTCAATTTATCTCCCAAACTTAAACTCCGTTATTCAAAACGACTCTTTCCGTCCCAATCCGTTACCTCACTAACGGAAAATGACGAGGTGGACGTTAACGTCGAGTAAAAACCGTTAGTGGGGGCACAAACGCCCCAAAACGACGTAGTTTTGGGGCGGCCCAAGAGGAAGAAAAAAAAAACTAAAAAAACACACCTAAAATCAGTCTCTCTCTCTCTCCTCCCAACCACATCTTCATCTCCAAACCCAAATCAGATTAGGTCAAAATCACATACCCAATTATTTATCTAAAAAAAAATTTCCAAAAAATATCTCAATTTTTTTCGGAAATAATTATTTATCTAAAAAAAATTAATTTTTTAAAATTGTTTTCAAAAAAATAAATACATCTGAAAAATTATTTCGAAAATAATATTTTTCAAAAAAACTTTATTTAAAAAAAATTATTTTGGAAATAGTATTTTTTAAGAATCTTTATTTTTTTCCCTCTTGAGCCGCCCCAAAACTATTTCAAAAATAAAGATTCAATAAAGTTTTTTTGAAAAATATTATTTCCGAAATAATTTTTTAGATGTATTTATTTTTTTGAAAACAATTTTAAAAAATTAATTTTTTAGATAAATAATTATTTCCAAAAAAAAATTTGAGATGTTTTTTCGAATTTTTTTTAGATAAATAATTTGGGCTGTGATTTTGACCTAATCTAATTTCGGTTTGGAGAGGAAGATGCGGTTGGGAGGAGAGAGAGAGAGACTGATTTTTTGTTCCTTGGGCCGCCCCAAAACTACATCGGTTTGGGGCATTTGTGCTAACGGTTTTTACTCTTCGTTAACGTCCACCTTATCATTTTCCGTTAGTGAGGTAACGGATTGGGACGGAAGGAGTCATTTTGAATAACGGAGTTTAAGTTTTTGAGGTAAATAAAAATAAGTCGAAGTTTGGGATGCGATATGTAATTGAGTGTAAAGTATGGGGAGCATTTTGTATTTTTTCCACTTATTTTTTTAAACCACCTTATTATAAATTTTAAAATAAGTCATTCTCTCGTAATATATCAATAAGAAAGCCAACTTATAAAAGAGTCTTACGAACGTGTGTCCAATGGGCATACAATAAACACAAAAAAAATACTCTTCAATACATCTTTTACATTTTTTCATACATTTTCACATATTTTTATATACTTTTTACACATTTTAATATATTTTTAAAACTTTAATGTGTGTTTATTGGACACACGTTAGCATTTTCCATAACGGAGGGTTTATCCAAACAATAGTGATACGGGCACAAACTCAGAGCCACAGTCAGCCACAACCTGACCACTGTTCACGTGGGCCCCACCCACTTGACCCAAAAAAAAAAAAAAAAAAACCGAAAATTTCAAAATCCCCAAATCTGGGTTTTGGCTGCCATTTTCGCGGGCAGAGAAAGAAAACCAGAGAGCGAGAGAGAGAGAGAAGAGAGGAAGAAGAACCCACGCCCCACCCGACCCACACTGCCCTTCACCGGCGAAGAAACTCCGGCCACCACCACGACGCCCAGTCGAAGATCCATTACTGGTTTTGAAGGTGTACGGTGAGGACGAGACGAATGAATCAACCCACTGCCCTCCACCACCGGCGACTCAACCCGACCCATCTCTCGACGCCAAACCAGGGTATATATATCTCTCTCTCTCTGGTTTTCTTTGCGATGAAGTTCAAGGCCTGTTGGAGCACTAATTGGAAAACCCTAATTCGATTTCTTGATCTTGATTCAGAAGTCGAAAACCCTAATTCGATTTTTCTAGAGCTCATAACAAGTCAATTAAGCCCCTAACAAGTCAATTAAGGTGCTTCAGTTTGCCCTTGAAAGGAGGGAAGCACATACACACATGATCCCCTAGCTCTCTCCATTTTTTCTAAACCTTTTTTTGGGGCTAGTTGATTATGACAGCATACATGTACATGCATTAAAAAAGTGTACATAGCTAGCCCTCCAAAGGACTTCTAGTATCTATATCTATCTTTTGTAACTTCTTTCCGTTCTTGAGATTGATATGATGCTGTTTGGTTTTGATGCATTGGACCATTAATAATACAGTTTAGAAAAAGGCAAAGAAAAATGCCTTATTTGAGAATCCACTCATCTACCTTTCATCTGTCATTGCCTTAACATCTGATTCTGAACAATTGTATAAAAATCAGAGGATCGAGGTCCCCCCCGCCCCACCTCTTCCCATTGGAAAATGTAGGGTCAGTATGATAATGGACCTAAAACCCATCCACTGTCCCTTGTAATTTCTGATTCCACCCTCTTGCAGTGATTTTTTTTTGAAGAAACCCATGGACAGGTGCGTTACCGGAGTAATGAATGCTATCGAGTTTGGAAACCTCGATTGCTTCCATGAAAAAAATATGTGCTTACCTTTAGTGTAGACCGATTATAGACCACTGATTGGATTCTGATTTCAATGGCCCCTATTAGTCACAACTTATGATTTGAATAACTAGTTCGATTGTTCTGTGACATTTTTTGAGAGAATGAGCATTGCTACAAATTTTAATGTAGTGCTGATATTTTTTGGTTTTGGTTGAGGAAAGATATCCTACGTAGGACCATGAAGAGATATATATTTGCTATTATTGCCAAAGCTTGTAGGTCTATGCTTGGATTTGCATGGATTATGGACTTGGAGTGATGTTTTTAGTCATATTGCAGCCGAGCTCTTTTGTCTGTCTTTAGCTGTTTTGATTGCGCGGGAAAACATTTTTGATCATGCTGTGTGGAACTAAAAGTTGCAAAACAATAACGATTGTGTTTTTAATTCGAATGCTGAGCACCTGTTAACCCTCCTCCTCTCTCTCCCCCTGTAAAACCCTCTCTCTATTTCTCTCACTAAAACTCTACAAATTCCTGTTGCCGACCTCGTCTCAAAGTAGGCGACAGAGTTCTTGCGCCGTGCTCGACAATGTGAGTTATTTTCACTCTACCCAACTCACCCAACCTTACTTTCATGCAATTCTTCCCCTTTATGTTGTTGGGTTGTAGGGTTTTGCTCCAGCTGTTTCTTTAGTTTTTTTCTTCCTTTTTTTACTCCTTTTTTTAAATGTGATTTTAGGACTAAAAAACGAGGGTCTAGATTCTAGAATGAATTGCTATGCCTAGAATTGTGTAATTCGACCCTGGTCACAGTTTCAGAACCACTTTTTGCAGAAAACGGTCCATAAAGCTGTTTGGTTTTGGTTACTGAAAATTTATTTTGTGGGATTTTTTGGGTGCGCGTTTTGAAGAATCGATCAAAAGCGATTAAGATAAAGAAACTCTGGAAAATTTTCTGCAAAACAGCAACCAAAGAGAGATTCAATGTGTAGAACTTCTCAGTGTATTAGTGAAGTACCTAACATTTTGTTTGTTTGTTTGATTGTGTTCTCATTGTAGTGATGATGGAGGGACCAACCGAAGGTCTTCCATCAAAATTTTCGCCAAGTTAGCCCTATTATTTATCCTCACTCCAGTCATTTTTTATTCTTTCTTTTTTTGAGTATATGTGCACATATACATGTATGTGGGTGTTGGTTTTGGTGGCAAATTAATAGCAGTCCGAGGATCTCTTTGGCTTTGTCCCACAAATGTGGAATAAGGCCTATCACACTCAGTGATCAGACAATTGGGGCTTTTGGTAATTAAAAATTCTTCAACAAAAATTTGGATTATTGTATGTTTGGCCAAAACTTGCAACTCATATTATCCTCATTTACTATTTTGGCAAAGATAGTAAGGTCAACTGATTTGAGTGGGACCCACTCCATTATTCTAATCAATACCACACCAGAGATAATAGTCACCCACTCGTTGGGGCTGTCGAATTCCATTCCCATCTTCGGTTCCTCAACTGTATCATCAGAATTCTCAATTGCCGCTTTACCATCACCACCCTCCTTTATTGGAGAATCATTTGTAACCTCTTCTTCTTCTACGCTGTCTCCACTCCATACCTCTTCCACTTCTTCGTCCCTTTCAATTTGGGAAGATATAGGACACATCACCGATGGTGGTGAAGGTAACTAAAACATCACCTGCAGATTAAAATTTAACAAGAACAAGTGAGTATAATACGCGGAATATGAAATGCACTCGTTAAGAATGTGTAGACTTGGTGATGAACATGCAAAGGCAGCACATAACAGATTTTCACAAGCTTTTACTTGAAACAGTAGTCTAATGTAATATGAGAGTAGTCTAATGAATACAAAGTATAATTATTGCTCCAAATATGGGGAAAAAACATAGACCTCCAAATCACAACCAACTAAATTGTAGAGTTTCACATTTCTTATTTTTTGAAAAGAATGGTCGGACTGACTAAAGCTACTTACACACCTACATAGAGCTTGCTTCAATTTACGTAGCTTAATGTCTTCGATTTACATGTGCATCAAAGTATCTGAAGTCTAGGCTAGTAAAATATATGTGTTGCTCAAAAAAAAAAAAAAAAATTATTGAAATCAAGACAAAACAAAGAATAGCAATGACTGAATATTCAGAACTTGAAAATACTCTTTAAAACAACTGCAATAAAAATTTAAGTTTATGGTTTTAACAATTAAGATGAGCATGTGGTCCACATGACCCTCCAGTGGAAATAAGGAATTTAAGTTCCATCTAAAACAACTGCAGGGTACTACTTACTAGAAAGGAAAAGGAAAGTACAGTACAGTAAAAAAAACACAAGGGCAACAACTAGAGACCAAGAATTTGGTCTGATGGATGAGTAAAACCTTTCCTTCCACGAAGTCAACCGATTTTTCCAATAAAAGAATGCTTCCATTTCCAAAGGCTAACTCTTTTCGATAACTGGATAGTTGACCTGTTTTTTTTTTTATAGATGTACTCCTGCGATTTGGAATTTGGAACCATAAAAAATTAACTCCATGAGCAACCATCAAAGGATCAAATTAAGCTCCCAAGTTTAAAACGGCTTAAATTTTCACAATCACTAAGACCCAAATAGCAATTATATACGGTATGGTTTGGTCAGGACAACCGGGTTTGTCATTCCAAGCGTGCAATACCAAATTACACACTAAATTACACGCGGAGATGGAGTCGGACTGGTGATCGCTAGAGCAGTGACCGGCGTCGTTACAGATGAACTAAACAGGCAGCAAAATTAACCCTTCTCTGGACAATGTGGTTTTTAATTAGGAACTTGGAGAATAGAGAGAGAGAGAGAGAGAGAGAGAGAGAGAGAGAGAGAGAGAGAGAGAGAGAGAGAGAGAGATACCCTGGTTTGGTGTCGAGAGATGGTCGGGTTGAGTCGCCGGTGTTGGAGGGCAGTGGGTGGTGTTGGAGGGCAATGGGTTGGGTTCGACTGCGGCGTCGTGGTGGTGGAGTGAGGCTGGAGGTGAGTCGCCGGTGAAGGGCAGTCGAGGGTCGGAGGAGTGAGGTCTGAGGTGGGTCGCGATCGATCTACTTCTTCGTCTCTCTCGCGCTCTCTGGTTCTCTGCCCACGTAAAATGGAAAGAAACCCAGATTTGGGCATTTTGAAAATTTTCGTTTTTTTTTTTTTTTTTTTTGGGGGTAAAGTGGGTGGGCCCCCGCCTGGGGCCCGCGTGAACAGTGCAAGGTTGTGGCTGACTGTGGTTCACAGTTTGTGGCTGTATCATTATTGTTATCCAAAACAACTGGTAATAGCCGTACATATATACAGCTATGGAAGACTAGATGCGAAGGGTCTCTCTCTCTCTCTCTCTCTGTCTCTCTCTCTCACCCACACATGGCTAAATTGGGTGTTGAACCAGTGTGTGCACGGACACTTTCTTCAAATCCTCAAAACAGTCAGAAATGGAGAGCGTCAAGAAGGATCCCCCCTTTATCTTCAAAAATCCGAGCTTCTCAGTCTATGGAGGACAAGGACAAGGTCTACAAAGAACTGGGTTTGTCTCCATTTTCTCTCTCATACTTTCATGAACTCAGATAAAACTAATTTAATTATTTTTTTACTTCTCTTGTTTTTACGGACATCTCCAATCCTTATTCTGTTATGTTCATTTGTTTGAGATTAAATAGGTTAAAAGGTTAATTTGACATGAGCCACTACAGTGGTACTTCCTCAATCTTTTGGGAAAAAAACTCAACTTATTTAGTAACCCATTTTAATCATGGTTGAGTTCTTTGGGACCAAAATGAGTCTGTACAGCCTTTAGTTAGGAGACAAGATTGCATCACTGAATTCTGGGCATTGCTTTCCTCCATTCTTATGCCCTTCAAAAGGCTACTTGGACGTTGATACAGATAGAATTTGGATTAGAATATCAATGACAAGTTTGAGCAACACCACGTGTACTGAACTTAAAATTCTGCTTGTTGAACAAATGCTAAAGCTTCGGTCTTTGTGGTTGATTTAGTCGAGCGAACTGAGATTGAGCAGTTCAATAGTTGACAGGCATGAAGCTAGAATGGAAAAGCAAGTCCCTCTAAATGCTGATTTCATCATTTGGTTCACTACGAAGATAACATAGGGAGAATTTCGATTGGTATTATCCTTCTGCTACTTAGGGGGATGGTCATTCCACAAAGCAGCTAGGGAACGACCGTTCCATTCCTTTCCAAAATCATTCCATATTGTATATTTCATATGTTCTATGTGAATTGAAACAGGGGCACAGGGCTACTGTAATGCTAGATTGCCAGTCATAAAGTAGTCTAGAAGTTTAAAGGATAAAACCTCAAGCCTTCAAGCCTTCCCAAATTGCTAGTATTAGAAAAGTGAATTGAGAAGAACTTTTCCTTCATTGATGTAAATAAAATATAACCCTAGCATGCCTTTATATAGGCTACAAGACTTTGTGACTAAGAAACCTAACCAAATTAGGAAAATATGCATAACAAAGAAACCTAGATTGACTGGAAAACGTGAATAATATAACCTAGGCTAAATAGGAAACACAATAATAAATCTTGAAAACATGGTAAGATAATACTTCTATACATTATGCTAACAGCTAGGTTAGATCTTTTTGTTTCTAATACAACGCATTTGGAAAATGAAGTTAGTTGAACGAACTTTATTGCAAGTCAAGTTACTAAACCTGCAAATGCCCTGGTCAAAGAGTTCAGGACCTAGTGACAACTAATACTACCTCTGTCCCTTTTTTAAAGTCAATTTTGAGATTTCCAACTTCTAAGGGAGAGATGCATTGAATTTTGCCTTCAAAAAGTGGATTTGATTTTCAACTGTGCCCCATAATCCTTATAAAAAAATTGGCTTTGATTTCCATCGTTGCCCCTTACTCCTAAACTCTTAAGATTCTCATTTATGTGTGTTAATTTTGGAAATGTAGACACTTTTTCCTTGATTTGTCAAAGAGTGCATTATTTTTGGACATCCAGATGGAATCTAGGACTAAAAATAGGGGCCAAAGGGAGTAAGGTTTGTTTTTTTTTTTTTTGGCCGCAAGTTGGACACTTAAATGTATTTTACTTGGGGGTATCTGTCTTTTTTATATATCTTTCCTTTGACCGGTTAGATAGGCCAGTACAACTGTTCTCTCTTACTTGGAATTGGTAATGATAATGGTGTTTTGTTCAGGTATGTTTCCTCTTACGTGGAATCTGTTTTTTTTTTTTAATATCTTTCCTTTGAATGGTTACATAGGCCAGTTCAACTCTTTTCTCTTACTTGGAATTGGTAATTATAATGGTGTTTCTGTTCAGGTTTGTTTTCTCTAAGACAGAAGATTGAAAATGTAGTTCTCCGTGCTGAGACGTTAGCACCAGCAGCTTTGGAACTTGAAGAAGCAAGACACATAAAGCATGAGGAAACGATGCGTCAAGCTAACTTGTGGGATGACCCAGCTAAATCGAATGAAGTCCTTGTAAAGTTAGCTGATAGCTCCAGAGTGGTTGATGCTCTCAAAGACGTACGCTATAAGGTAATGTTCTGCATCTAACATTTTTGTAGGACTTTTTTTCAGGTGCATGTTTTCTGCTTATACATTTAACAAGCTTTGGATGATAAAAATTGAGACAAAATTACAGGGTTTTTATGTGATCGAGATATGATTTATCCATGATTCCATTCATCCTTCATTCATTTTTTCTCTAGATAAGATCCCGGAAGTGGACAGCCATTAGTATCTTCTAATTGACAATGCTTCGTGCAGGCCGAAGAAGCTAAGTTGATTACTCAGTTGGCGGAGACAGATGCCATAAACTATAGGCTTTTTAAGCAAGCATACAGTGCCTCTTTGGATGTAAGCAAGTTAATGGACAAGTATGAGATGTCCAAACTTCTTGGAGGGAAATATGACACCGAGGGAGCATGCATGATAATTAAAGCTGGAGTTTCGGGCGTCTACCCTGAGGTTTGTTAATTATTTCCCTGCTCCATAGTATGCTTGTTCTGCCTTCAAATGGGTTATTAAGCGAACTAGTTATGGATTCAGTTCATTCTGTTGTCATAATTTAGAATCTTTCTTGGGTCTATGTGCGACATAATATCTTCCCTTTTTATGCAAAGTATGAAACGAAGTGGGGGACGTAATGTTAAAGAAATGAAATGGGATATATTTCAAGGTTTAGAGATCATCTATGATTATTATTTTTGGTTAGAGGATAAAGAGGATGCCACAGGCATAAGTCTATAAACTTTTATGTAGGCATATTTACGGTTCTGAGTCCTGGTTGTTCTTGGACATTGAATCATCGAAGTGAGGTTGCTACTGCTGTATAAATTGCATTTTGTTAGCATGTCATCTGCCAAACCTACCAGCTATTATCTTCTTCGTTATTCTTTTTCTTGAACTCATATCTTCTTCGTTATATAAGAACCTAGTTTTGAACACCTTGTAAAATGGATTGATCCTTCCATGAGTTCATTTGCTGTCAAACTTTACCTTGTGATGTAAACGAGTACCTTCTTCTTGCCTTGATGAATTATTAATTTTTTCTAATCCTGAGATCGGGCTTTTTTTTTTGTTGTACCTTTTTTCTTTAATTCTCTTGTTGGGATCACTATACCTCCTGGAGAGTTGTTGTGAGTTTGTACAAAGTGCATATCTTGATTTTTTACCGAAGATTTTATTTCCATTATCTATTTAGCTATAAATTTTGGCCAACAAAAAAATACGGAGTACCAATTATCGATCACGAGGCTTGTGGAGTTTATTTATTTTTTGATACATACGTATGTGATTTTTCGTAATAACCTTTTTTTCTCTGGTCACTCTATAACAAACGGTAGCAATAACAGAACCCATCTAATCCCCAATCATTGGAGGTATGGCGGGGCCTGGGGAATAATGGAGATAGACCTAACATTTGGCAATATGCACAAAGTGGCTGCTCTTAGAATAGTACAGAAACAGTGGCCCCCTAAACCTCCAAGAACGGAGGAGCTACAGGGGCGTTTTGATGTAGAACCATGCCCCCAAATCAAAGCCGAAAGGCATCAGGGAGCGCAGGCCTAGACCCAAATCAATTTTTGTGTTCATTACCATGCTTCCTTCCTTCTGCGCTCATTCTATACTTTTGCAAATTTCCAAACCCAGATATGGGCAGAGCAGCTACTTCAAATGTACTTGAAGTGGGCTGAAAAGCAAGGCCTTAGAGGACGGGTAGTTGAGAAATGTCTTTCCAAGAATGGTGGCATCAAGTCAGCAACGATTGAGTTTGAATCCAAGTATGCCTATGGCTATCTTTCAGGGGAAAGAGGTGTTCACTCTATGATTTACTGTTCTGATGCATCTGTTTCCGATGAGGTATGAATCCACAATATTCTGCTTTAAAGCCTGATTTTAACTTGCTGTCCTCGCTAATTATGGTATCTTACAGGCTGGCATGGCAGTGGTAGATGTTATTCCTCTGTTTCTGGAAACAGTTCCTGACCTAAAAATTGATGATGAGGATTTGTTGATCTCCTCACCCACATCTTGTGATGCAGTAAGCATTCAGCATATTCCAACTGGCCTAAGAGCAGAATCTTCGGGTAAACAACCTTCTCAGAACGAAGTGCCGAATCTTTTTGGCCTTTGAATCATATTAGCAAATCGTATCCATTGTTATCATGACAATTACTTTTTGCATACGATGCTGCGATGCCTGTAGATTGTGGAAGCAAAGACAGAAGGAAAAAAATTGCCCCCAGACAGATAACATACACACACACTCAGTAAGATGTTAACTCAAACTGGGAAGTCCAACTAAAGGACCAAGGGTCTAGCGTTGAGAGTCCAACAAAAATATCAAACACACAAGGAAAACCTAGAAACTCAGCCAAACACGGCCACAATAGCAACATTTACACGGAAAGGAAAAGAAAGGGAAGTGTCCAACCAAACCAGCTCGTCAAGGGCAAACATATATGACACACCCACCATACTGCTGCGAAATGTTGGTTTTCCACTGTGTTACGCAAATTCCTCCAAGAAGTCATACAGAGCCTTACCTCAACTTCCATCTTGATTTTGTCAGTAAATCCTTACTGATTTCCCAAAATATGGCTATTCCTCTCACACCAGATATGGTAAATAGCAGCAGCAAGAGTAGTTTTGAGAACCATAGCTTTCATAGTTTTTCTGTTTCCGTAAGGACAGAGCCGGTTCATAGATTTTGGAGGCCTGAATCGAACTCATTAAACGAGGCCCACCCTATATTTTGCACATAAAAATTGGTCCATAAGGAGTCTTTATAAAAACCATTACAAAATATTTACCGTCACAAAATGTAAATCATAGTTATCCAAAAATAAACAACCGCTACAATATTTCAAAATTCATCATTTGAACATTTGTCTTCTCGCACTTTCAGCGGCAAACGTACTAATTAAGTCTTCATAATCAAGTTGCTTCACCATATCCTTCTCAATAGACAAAATAGCCAATCCATTTGGTATGGAAGGCTTACACAAAATTATTTGGGCCTAGTATATATATGTAGGTGTACTAAATAATTAGGGGCCCCAAATTTTTGTATTTTTTGTGGGCTCCCAGGCTTCATAGGATTTGCCTATGAACCGGCTCTGCATAAGGAGTAGCCCGAGCAATTTTCTCATCAATTCGTTTTGAGCTCCTCTCAAACCCCACATTTGATCAGTCTTCAGTCTTCACCATCCCCAGTTTTATAGTCTATCTCTTGTAGCTAGCATCCCAGGGAAAGCCATCCACTGTATGAAAGCCCATTGACACACATGATGAGTGAACGAAATCAAGTGAGCCCAAGGGATGACGGGCATAATAGTTCTTATTGCATGCGAAGCAGGTAGCACTGTATTTCTCAGTTGCACTAGTGGTCAAAACGAGTATGTCTGAAACTTGACTGTGAGGAATCAGCATAGCAGGTGTATTAGAATTGATATCCTGAGTAACTGGGTTCCTCAATCTGGGCCACCTCCACGTGTCCCCGTGGATAATGGAAGCTACCTTAGTAGATAGGGACCTCCCCATGTTCAAAACTACACTGCCTCCATACCTTAGTTACAATGGCCCCAAGGAGTGCCAGTTCAGCCGAAGAAAATGGACCTACTGTCACCCACAAGCTGTATTTACATACTTTTAAGATGAACTATAAGAATCTTATTCATGCACACTAGCGGTAGTCCCCTAGATATCATCGCAAAATTTCGCATGTGCCACTTATCATTTCTTGAGACGCATCTAAAACAAATGCATCTTCAGACAATATTCAAAGTTTCATGGATGGCACTGTGAAGCGAAGTCCCACATCGCCTGGATACCAAAGTAATATGAAGTATATAAGCATGAGGGCTCCCTCACTTCATGAGCTAGCTTTTGGGGTGAGTTCTACCCAAGACCGTGTAACATGGTACCAGAGCTGGGGGTACCAGAGATGGGTAGGGTGCGTGTCTCTCGCCTGCATGCGGCGGGTGCTGCCGAGTGAGCACGCTGCGGGTGAGGGAGGGTGTGAAGCGAAGCCCCACATCGCCTGGATACCAAAGTAATATGAAGTATATAAGTGTGAGGGCTCCCTCACTTCATGAGCTAGCTTTTGGGGTGAGTTCTACCCCAGATCGTGTAACAGGCACTTCTCATATCTTGTCCTTAGACTACAAAGCTCTTTCTCCTCTGTATTTGTGAGTCATCTTTTGGTAACAAATAACAATAACGTGTTTTATTCTGCAGGAGAAAGAAGCCGCTTTGCAAACAAGATCAAGGCCCTTAATCGCTTGAAGGCCAAACTGCTCATAATTTTGAGAGACCAAGGCATTTCCAATTCGAGGAGCATTAAGAAGGATTGTATCATTGATTTGTGGAATCAATTGACGAGAAGGTATATTTTTAGCCAACACAAGCTCGTACAAGATGTAAAAACCAGCATTCATCTGCCAGACCTAAATTCTGTTTTGGATGGAAATATTGAACCTCTTATCGCGGCTAACATTAATCACAGACAAGCATCTGATAATATGGTTTGAAACTAGATCGGTTACTACTATTGTTCTTATATTTAATGTAATGTGAAAGCTTAAATCATCTGCTTGTTTCTATTATGCTTAAATTGATTGGAGGAAGATGGGGCTCGCGTACCGAATTCGAGTTCAAATAGGATACCAATGTGTCCGAATTCACCCTGTTGGCTTCTGTTTGCAGAATTAGTTTCGCCAATACTTGTTAGGTTGGGGGTCTTTAAAGCTTGTTTCCGAGGTATTGTTTTGGGAAGGAACACATTTTTCTAGAACCGAATGTTTTTCAAAATATCGATAACTATATCAACTGCTTGTTAGGTTAAGGGTGAAAATTGTTTGGAAGATTCATTACATAAACCGCAAACGAATGGATCCGGGGGGGCGTGTAGTGAGCTTATTCAGTACACTCGTGTAATGAGTATATCCTAACCATTGAAAGTGTTTTGAACGGTTTAGATTTTAATTAAAACTTTTCTATGGAAGAGCCCAGAACGGATGAGGTCAGCTTCGTGATTCATTTTACAGTCAACATCATAATATTACATGGCCTTAAACCGTACCATAGAGAGATCCAAAAAATGAAAAATGGCCGTGAATCGGCTAGAGATTGATCCTCTGTTCCGGGAAAACTTCTTTGCCTCCATACCGAGAGATTTCTGACCCTGGGATCATTTGGAAATTTAAAAAAAAAAAAACACAATAAAACAAAACAAAAACACACAATTTAACTGGGTTAAATTCCACTGAGACCCCCTCATCTATGCCTCTTTTCCATGGAGACCCCCTAACGTTTAAAATCGTCCAGACAAACTCCCTCATTTATGCGAAATGCAAAAAACCCCTTAAACCGTTAATGGAATGACGGAAATGACTATAATACTCCTTAAAAATGATCCACCCTCACCCCCTCATTTATGAAAATGACCCACAGTCACCCCCTCTCTCTTTTTTTTTAAAAACTACTTTTTGAAAAAAATATTTTGAAATTTTTTTTTAGAGAAATTGAAAAACGGTATTTAAAAATATATATTTTTTGAAAAAGAAACTTTTGAAAAATAATTCTTATAAAAACAGTTTCCGAAAATAGAATTTTGTAAAAACATTTTTGGAAACCAGTTTTTTTTTAACATGAAAAAAACAGAATTTTTTTTAAGAAGCATTTTTTAAAAAGGAAAGTTTTGTATATAAAACAGATTTAAAAAAATTATTTTGTAATAAAATATTTTCCAAAAGAAAAATGTTTTGAAATTAGTTTTTCAAAAAAATTCTTTTTCATAATAGTTTTTTGAACAAATAAGATTATTAAAAAAATTGAAAAATTTTCAGAAAAATGAAGTTTTGAAAAGGGTTTTTTTTAAACATTTTTTTCGAATATATATATATATTTTTAAAAATTTCTTTTCCGTTTTCGAAAAAATATACTAGAATTTTTTTTTTTTTTTCAAAACTTTTGTTTTTTTAAAGAGTTTTTTTATTTGCAAGGTTGTGTTTGGGACTTAGAATTTTTTTTCAGAGAGAGGGAAAGAGAGATATGGGTGTAGAGGGCATTTTCGTCTAAAAATTTTGCAAACTTCACACCTACAAATGGTAATGTAACGGAAGGGGTCACAGTGGATAATGGTTATAGGTGAGGGGGTCTGTCTGGACGTTTTTAAACATTAGGGGGATATCCATGGAAAAGAGGCATATATGAGGGGGTCTTTGTGGAATTTAACCATTTAACTGCCCAAACTCTATCGGCACAGAAAGGTTGGGCACAGAGGATCTCGCACCCCATGAATCCTCTCTCAATTATCCTGGCCAACCCAACAATCTTTTTGCAATACAAGAGTATCTCACCAGTAAACTTTTTGGGAAAAATTCAAAATGCCCCCCAAACTTTGACCTCAATATCAAAAATACTCCCAAACTTTCATCTTTTTCATCCGTACTCCCAAACTTCAATTCCGTCATCAAAATTACCCCCACCGTCTGCATCCGTTTGGGCAACTAACGGGATTTGCTGACTTGGAAGGTAAATATTTTGTTTTACTGCAGTTAAGTGGCCCAAAACGATGTCGTTTTGGGCCTGTTTAAGAAAATAATGATTTATTTCAAGAAAAAAAATCAAAAAACCCCCCCAAACTTTGACCTCAATATCAAAAAAAATTCAAACTTTGTTTCCAAAAACTATTTTAAAAAAAATAACAATTTTTTTCAAAAAAATAAAAAAAGTTTTTAAACTTTATTTTCAACAAATGTTTTTAAAAAATCTAAAAATCAAATGTTTCTTTTTGAATATTTTTTGAATAAAAAAATAGTTCTTTTTGAAAATATTTTTACAAAAAAGTAATTTGTAATTTTGAAAAAAGATCTTTTTGAATAAAAACAAAAGTTACTTAGATTTTCTAAGTGTTGGTTGTTTTGAAATCAACGTGTACGGAGCTAGTCTTTTTTTTTTTATTTTAAAAAAAGAAAAGAAGATACTGCCAACACCTAACATTTTGATATGTTGATTTTTAAATTTACTTAGCAATATTTTTTTTGAAAATCAAGGTAACTTAAAAAGAACCTTTTTTTATTCAAAAAATATTTCTACGTGTGTTAAGAAAAACATTTTTTGAAAATAAAGTTTGAAAGCAATTTTTCAATAAAACTGTTTTAATTTTTTTTTGAAAAAACAGTTTTTGAAAAACATTTGTTGAAAATAAAGTTTAAAAAACAAATTTTTTAAAAAAATTTAAAAAATTTTGTTTTAAAAAAAAAAAAGTTTTTGGAAACAAAGTTTGAAAAAACAGGCCCAAAACGACGTCATTTTGGGCCATTTAACGGTTTTTGAGGTCCGTTAAGCTCCTAGTCAGCAAATCCCGTTAGTTGCCAAACGGATGCAGACGGTGGGAGTATTTTTTATGACGAAATTGAAGTTTAGGAGTACGGATGAAAAAAATGAAAGTTTGGGAGTATTTTTTATATTGAGGTCAAAGTTTGGGAAGCATTTTCAATTTTTCCCAAACTTTTTTGTGGAGCTCATAATTGTGAGATGGTTCCGGCAACTATGTAATTGCTATTGGACCGAGGATATTTTTCGAAGAAAACCTTGGAGAGATCCCATTTTGGGTCTTGGAAACAAAAGGAGCGAAAATCTTAATTGATACAGACGCATTCGAATTAACTATTTATAAGGGTTTCATCAATTAAACTTGACAACGAAATAAGCGTGTTCGCGATAGATGTGGATAAAGATTTTACATTCTACAATCGGATTCTGCTGCAGATTCTAGATTTCACATTTTAATCGAAGCAAATATACATGCTTGCCATAGCTATGAGATTATGATTAAGATCTAGTAAAAGTTGGTATTGTTTGCTATAAAAAAGGCTGAGAATGAGCTTCTAAAGTACTTAAAATCTGAAATCTAATCCGAAAAGCACCTGAAACCTAACTTCTATACCATATATGCGATTCACATAACAGGAATATCAACTACACAACCAAACTGAGTTTTTCCCGGTAGTTAGGTGTAAGTTCCATAACATCTGCGATTCACATAACAGGAATACCAACTACACAGTCATTTACGTTTTTTAAAAAAATTCATTCAGTATTCAGTATTCAGGGTTCTAAATTCTGAATGAAAAATTTGAAAATTAGATCGATTATTTACGAGTATCTAATTCGAATGATTTTTTACGACCGGAGGAAATTGGGTGTTAAATTCCCGGAAACCACACGATTGCACGAGAAACAGTCTCTCCTTCTTCAGGCAATTGAACGAGATGAGTTCAAAACCGAAGTCTCTGGAAATATTCTTTTGTCTTGGGCTGGTGGGGCTAGCATGTGCTTCCTCGGTTCGTTGAAAGTGAAAGTAGATAAAAATTGGTGGAATGCTCTCGAAACCAATCCACTTGAGTGAGTGAATGGGGAGAGAATTGGATTCATTTTGTTGAAAGTGAAAGTAGATAAAAATTGGTGGAATGCTCTCGAAACCAATCCACTTGAGTGAGTGAATGGGGAGCGAATTGGATTCATTTTGTAAACGATGAGTGTTCGCCCTTGGTCTACGCAAATCAGGGGCCCAACTAACGCGTGAAACACTACATCTGGGGAGTACAGTGGCAAGATCGAGACTCCTTTTAAAATAACTACTAACTAGTGCATGCTAGTGCCCGTCCTATAGGCACGGCTTGAACAACCGAATTTTAGAGAGGGGCAAGGAGAGAATGTGGTTTAAATTTCAAAAATTGGAGATAGAGTGAATGTTATTCGAAATTTTGGATGTGGTGGGCTGGACGACTGGTGGAGGAATTTTTTTTTTTTTGGGGAGAGAGAGTTGACATAGAGGGATAAAATGTAATATGATGACTGAGACAAAAATCGCTCTCCGTTGTAATATAGATTATTATTATTTTGAAATTATTAGACAACTGTGATTATTTGTGTGGGCTTCCGAAATTAACCCAACACAATTATATATACCATAACACAATCATATATGCCATACCAAAGCATACTAAAAAAGAAGCCACCAAATAGAGCCTACTGCCTCTTTTATATACACCAGTTTTTAGCCCATGTGACCAGTGAGGCATCTAATCTTAGGTAAGAATGGGACCACGCTGAGGATTAGGCCCTGACGCTAATTATTTTGTTGGGCCATTTAAATAATCATCATCCACTCACCTTTAAATAAATTAGAGTTTCATCATGTTGTTTTTTTTGGAGTTATATTTTCATCCCGAAATTTAAAGAAACCCATTTCTGCCCTTGATTATATATATAATATATACTAGGAGATTAATGACTAAAACAAATGTTTTCATCCAAAATTAATTATGTTTTTATCCAAAATTTCTTTGCAAAAAGACTTTTTTTTATTTTATTTTATGTTTTCATCCAAAATTATTTATGCATATCCAAAAATCTTTACCCTATAGGCAAAAGAATTTTAGATGTAAACATAATTAATTTTGAATAGAAACAAAAAAAAAAATCTTTTGTGGAAAAAGATTTTTTTTTATGTTTTCATCCAAAATTATTTATGCATATCCAAAAATCTTTAATAATTTTGGATGAAAACATAAAAAACATCTTTTGTGGTTCTTTGCTTATACGCGTAAATTTTTTTTGAATGAAAACATAATAAAAAAATCTTTTGTGCGACAGAGAAATTTGAAATAAAAACATAAAGATTGTGTTTGGTTAGATAGTTTAGTTTAGTTTTGATGATGTCAGCATGTGTAATGAGTGGAGAGGGATAGAGAGAGAAATGAGGAAACTGATGATGTCATCAAAACTAAAACTAAAACTAAACAGAGAAACGAACAAGGCCAAAAAAATTTAGAGTTGAAAAAGGCATTAAATTGTTGCCCGTGTTGTAACACAATTCTCAGCCCTTCGGCCATACGTTAACACTTGCAAAAAAAAAAATGCCAAGTGGGTTTAGTCACCAGTACACAAACCCGTAGTTCCAGCCGCAAGCAAAGAAACAGAGATACAGTAGAGAGAGAAAGTGGCGGGATACATAAGAGAGTCAATTGCATACCCACAGAGAGAGAGGGAGAGAGAGGAGCAGACCATCCGGGATTATGGCGTCTCAGCCAAGTCCCACTCTCAGGCAACCATAGCTAAAGTAAGCTTCATAATTCTCTACCCAAATATCAGCTTATCGTGCTGAAATAGCTTAATGCTTATTTCTCTGTTTTTTGATATTGGATATATACAAATGTGTCTTTGGGTATGTTTTTTCTCTAATAAAATGATATGTGTCCTGGATCTGTTAATGGGTTCCTTTTGTTTACTGAATTGGTTGACTTCAAAAGCCTATAGTTCAAGCTTGAGAGTATCAAGTCTATTCCAGCCTCTTTTGCTATTGTTGAGTATGTTTCTTTGGTTGTATTTTCTTCAACCCAACGATGTGTGTTTACTGGGATTTGTTTATGGTTTCCTTTTGTTTTCTTTATTGATTCACTTCAACATTATGTAGTTAAATCTTGAAAGTTTCAAATCTTCTCAATTCGGAAGATTGTATCTTTTGCTTGTTGAACTTATCATTCTGTTTAAATAACTAGAGAAAAACCAACAAGGGTCTTCTGTGATTTTCTTTTATTTTCTTCAAGAATTAAACGGAAAAGAAGCTTCTGGATTAGTTTTTGTTATGTCACAATATGAAGCTGAAGTTTATGTTTTCAGAAAAAACTGGGGTTCAAGCAGTATCAATGTTATAGATTCTCCAATCATGTGGAATTGCAATGGTAATTTGGTTTCTAATTTGCAATAAAACAAGTGGGCTTGTGTGAATGTGCATCCGTCCATGTATTGCCTCTGGCTGTCTGGAAATTTATGCCATAGAAGGTAGTCAAATCGATGTTGAAACTAGTTAGACTTATTGGGGCTATTTAATTCATTTTGCAATTGATGGATATTTGTTGTCCGCATTTTCTCGAAGGATAAGATGTTTGGAATTTTTCAAAGTGAAACAATCGTGCTTGTTGAAGTAGATCCAGTTTCTTCATTATTGAAGCTTCTTGCGCTTTAAAGCTCTATATATTTGCCTCCACTGTTTACGAAGCTTATCATGCTTCCGGAAATTAGCAAGTTAAAACAATAGACCTGGGTGGGATTCGTGGGAATGGTGAATTATCTATTTTGATTGTAGACCTGGGTGGCAGTGGTGAACAATTAATAACTACTACTCTAATAGTAGTATACTATTGCCCTGGCATCTTGTGATCTTGGTTGTATGCAATCAAACCACCTTAGTCTACTTTCTCTCTAACTTTTCTCAATTCGCTCAACACCTATCCTTTCACGAGAGTTTTAGCTCTAGATCTTTTTCTTCCTAGTTTTACCACACACCAATCGTATAAGTGACATCCTTATCTCAGCCACACTCGTGCAATTGACATGTCATTCTTATCTGGCGACATTCTATACTGCTCATCATATTTAATTATCATTTTTTTCTCGTTATTTACTTTGGATTGCTACGTCTAATTTTTTGACTGTTTGGGGTGCTTTTCCTTTTTTTATCAGTTCTTTTGGTAATCCTCGTGGTGTCCATCTCAATTTCCTTTTCAAAACACCTTTAGTCGAGTGTGATTTTGTACGTTACCCTCACTCTGATTGGTGGAAAATGTGTAGGGTTTACAGCAAACTAACCCCATTGTTACCAAAAAGTGTATTGATTCCATGGATCCCACTCATTTTCCACCAATCAGAGTGAAGGTAACGCTCACCCTCATTAAGTGAGGGTGAACAAAATTACACTCCCTTTAGTCTCTTGTGCTAAACTGCTAATAGGCAACTGTTATGCCATTCAGGATGGATGTTATCTAATGCTTGTCCATACAAACACTCATCTGAGGCAGAGAATAGTTGGCGTTACGTGCTTCCGTCAAAGGGAACGCCAATATTCCTACAGAGTATCATGGAAGTTTTCACGTCTGCCAGCTTGCATAGATGCCCTATATCTAACAAGACATGATAAGCTCCATTCTCAAGAAAATATGATACACAAAGGTAATCCTGAATTGTATGTGCACTAAAGTTTCTTTTCCATGTCTTTGACTTCCGAACTTCTTTTGGTGTAATATTCAGGTTTTAAATATACGAGGACGTCATCGGAAATCATGGATAGATCGGAAAGCAATGAAGTTGTCAGAGAAAACTTAAGTGACTTGCCTCTTTCATCTGCATATGAAACTGCCATGGAAGCACTTTCCTCTCTCATTACTCGCCAAAAACGTGGAGATAAAACTCCTATTGGGGGTACATACAGCAAATTGGATAGGATGTTAATGTATATTAAGGTAAAATTGAAGAAATATTCCAACTTTTAGAACTGCTTACAATTGAGAGAGTATGCATTTAGTATTCCTTTCACTATCGGGATGTATGATTCATCATATAAATCAGAATTGGCAAACTGCTGTATGTATACTTCATTGGTTCAGGCCATACAAGTAAACCAGGGCAAACAATCCACATCATCTGTGAGTTTAGACTTATCTTATTTTTCAGTACATTCAGGCGCTTTACATCTACGATAGACCTATGTTACGTGGCACATGGATCATGCTGATATGAGGAACAAGAATGATCATTGGAGAATAAGGGTTGTATTGAATTTATTGATCATTGGAATGAGCAAGCAAGTTTCTTACAAGTATAAGACATATTTTTAATTTATTTTATTGTTCTTCAAATTTATCATGTGAAGTAACAATTCCAGGAGCTATGGCTCTTTATTTTTCTCTTTTCTAAATCTTGTCATAACAAAGCTCGTCCACTATTTATTAATTAGCTCTTGATATTCAATTTTTGTGCCAAAGATAACCAATACAGATCTTGACTTGAGATAAATATCAGCTTGGGTCAAAATTGCCGGCAAAACAGTCTGATTAAAATTTTATGCACTTATGCGTGCATGGGGGTGGGGGATTAAGGTGTAATCGAAATCTTATTTGTCCATGACCTCCTCTTTGGAGTTCTGGTTTGGTTGGACCAGAAAGTCGTGGGAGAGGCAAGGAGTTCTTTCTCGACATTAGATATTATAGAATGGGGATAGTCTTACTTTCTCATCCGTAAACTGACCTGTTAATGTGGTAGATAAGTTCTTGAAGACACTCAATTCTATAAAAGCTTTAGATCTGATCTTCTTTAACATTGTGCCACCTATTTGTCAACCTCAAATATATCAGACTTGAGTTGTTACGCTTTGTGCATTGAGAAGGTGATGATAAAGTTTTTTGCTTTTGTGGAAAGGCTTTTTATTTCTTTTAGTTATGGAAAGTTTGCCTTTTATGTCAAATTTTTATGGTTGTTCCACTTGGTAGCCGGATTATGATTTGGTTCTGTTGGAAGTTATGCGAAGTCAATGTGATTGGAAAGTGTGAAAAGGAATGTGTATTTTCTTTTCAGATTCTAGGCTTGGAGGATCGTATAGATGACCTCAAGATTATCCATGTTGCCGGTACTAAAGGAAAGGTACTCCTCATTTCAGCCATCCCAATCGCATACAATGGTTGATTGGATTATCCTTCCTACTCAAATCATCAATTTCAAATAGATGATTTTTTTCCCTTTGCAATTGATTTAGATATGGTTGCTTATATTGTGCACGACATCAATTCTCGTTTCCCATACCTGCATACAGTATATTTAATAACTGAATACATTGTGTCTGACTTGGATCTCTTAGAAGTTAAAACCGATTGCCACCTGGATTAACAGATATAGATTTCAGATGCCATTGGCAGATGGATACATGGTATCGCATGTGGCAAACTAGGTTAAAACTTTGTTCTGCAGTTATTATGAAAAAGTGCAAGTATTTGTTGAGCCTTAAATGACTAGTAATCACCGAGACACCAAATGTTGTAAGAAATCTTAATGTTGAAATTGCAAATGTACAATTTCTGTCACAGAAGAGGACCTTGTGCGCATCTGTGCAAGTATATGCCTAGTCATTTCCCTTTTCTCTCTAAATTCATACAGTTCACTACAACGATTATTGGCACATTGCAGAACCAGGGATTATTGGCACCGTATCTTTTTTCGTTTCATGTTCCAACCAAAAAGAAGAAAAAAACAAAGGAAAAGAAAGGGAAAAAAAGAAAGAACTTGATTTCATTGAAGCAGTTGCATTGTCCTGCCCCTATATCTGTTATCCATCTTTCAGCAGTGACTTTGATAGCCAGAAGTCGAAAGTCTGTCAAGTATGGTTCCCAAATTGGGACATAGATTGCTATCTCTGCTTATCACATGAAGAGAGAGATTCCATCTACCATCCAACACTCCTGCAAGTTTTGTTGACTTGATTTTCTGTTCACAATGTGATACACGTCATAACGTATCTAGAAACCATTTTCTTACTTATCCATATTGCTATTGGCTTCGTTTGTATGCATTGGAATTGCATAGGTTCCTAAAAAGTTGGTAGTTACCATTTCTGTTATTACTATATGTGTAATCTTTTATGTAGTATGGTGATCCAATGTAATGGATATATTTGTCTAAGCTTTTTCCATTCTGCTAATGCACTTCATATATATCAGGGTTCAACATGCACATTCTCTGAAGCAATTTTACGGGAGTGTGGTTTTAGAACTGGACTCTTTACTTCCCCTCACCTAATTGATGTGAGAGAAAGATTCCGTCTGGATGGGTCAGTGTTCAAATGCATCAGCTTTTATAGTTTTGTGGCACATTGTTTCCTCTTTCTTTTTTGTGCATGTGACAAAATATAAGTCACAAACTCCATCAAAATATACACGGAAGATTTTATAAAGATGAGATTCTTCAGGAAGTATAGGTGTGCTCTAAAGTGTTAAATGGAGACAAGCAAGAACCTTGATATCTATAGACCATTATGACATAGAAGACAGCTATAAGGTATTGGGAGAAACTTTAACATCTGAGCTAGTGATACACTACTAGAGTCTCCATTCAATGTTTTATGACTTAAGATTTTTGTATTTCTCAGCTGTTGAATAACACTAAGGAATTATGCTCACTGATCAACATCCTCTCAACTTGGATATCTATTGTGCTCTATGCCTCTATCTCAAAGGACATTAACTAGTAGTCGATGTCCAACTGACTTCCATTGTAAAGTTGTACCTTGAAATGTGTGTCAAAATGTACTTCAAAGTCATGCTCTTATACGTGAATACGTCTCCTAGAAGTATCGACAATTATAAAAATTATGTTTTAATTCTCGAAGTATCGGATACTTTTTGGATACTTTAAGTCAAGTATCTAAGCTTTTATGAAATTAAGTTTGTGACATTGTAGAGTAAAATTGTTAGGAATACTAAAAATGATAGATTTGTTGCACTTAACTTACAAAAAGAGAGACATACTGAGATTATGAGAAGTAACCCCTTTTCTTAAAGTTTTTTGAGCATTTTATTCGTGTTTGGTAAAATAATACTTCAATAATTAAGCAAGTAACAACGTAGACTTACACACAACCGTATTGCATTAGAAAAATACAATAGTTGTAGCACTGTTCTTGTTATTATGAGTAATACAATGCTAAAAACCTATGAAAATGTCTTTTAATCTAATGTATCCTAGCCGTATCCGTGTCCTATTTTTTTTTCCTTGTATCCCCGTATCCATATCGTGTCGTGTCCGTATCGCGTATCAATATCTATGCTTCATAGATGGAGAGAATAACAATAAAGGTTTCCCATTGATGCCTATAGAAGCTTGAACTTCGTATCGGAATTGCAGCCAGATTATCATGTCAATAACTATGAACGTGTGAGTGGACGGTGTCTGCATGGTGAATTGTATCCTCCGTTGTATACTTGTTACCTACACTTGCAAAAGCACTGATTTAGTACGGTTTTTGAATTGGTTGTGTAGGTTGGACATATCAGAAGATAAATTTTTACTGTATTTTTGGGATTGTTGGAACCAATTGGAGGTAATATTTTGTTCTTTTCTGTGACTATAATCTGATTGCTCTTCATTCCTTTTATTAATGTCACTCTAATGCTTAGAGCAGTTTCTGCACAAAACGTTTTGTTTTTATGCATTCAAACTAGTACCGTGCATTTCATAGCCATCTAGTTGTGCTGCCCTATTGCCTTCACTGAGTATAATATGGAATCTATCTTTGCAGCTTCAACATTCTAGTTTCCCTTGTATCTTCTGTTGCTGTATTTGTATTAGGTTTGGAACTATGATAGCTAACTGTCTACTGAGACAGGCAAATGAAGGTACAATACAATGTACGATGGCTGAGCATGTTCAAATAGTGCCCTTTTCCTGAAGACTAAAGAGGACACAATGGATTAGCTTGCCTCTTGAGATCACGTCATTTGTTAATCTACAAGTTCCCAACTCTAATGATTTTGTGGGCTTTTAGTTACTAAAAACTATCTAGTTTATGAGAGAGAAAAACTCATTGTCTTCCACTGCATAATGAACAGCAGTTTGATACAATCTTCAAAAATTGGACTCCTTGTCGTGCGCTAAAATATGCCTCTAAATTCTAATATCTCTACTATTTCTCTCAAATGGACCCTTTCCTCAATAGTTGTATTCAGAAGAATGTTGTTTCATTCAGTACTAGTTGGAACCTATTTTGAAGTATTTTTGTGGATCTACATACATTGAAGGTTATGTATGTAATGCTGTTTAGTGAGCATAAACAAAAGCTTACAAGGGAAAAACCTAATTTTCTCTTCCTCTTTCCAAATACAGAGCCACTCTCTCTCTACTGTTCTTTGAATCTTCATCTCCTCTACTTCCTTTTTACAAATTATAGCAATCCAATTATCCAAACATGATAAACAAGGGCAGCAAAAGACTACCCTATTAACCAGTTTAGGAAAGGATTTTCCTTTCAGCTTCACACTCGTCCAATGCTCTGGATGCTGAATGAAAGAAGCATGGTAATGTGCACATAAATCAAATTGATTCTTGGGTCTTCCCTCTCTGATGCCTTTTGGCTTTGATTTGAGGGCATGATTCCGCAGCAAACGCGACGGTATAGGGGGACCACTGTTTCAGTAGTATTCTGTGAGCAGCCACTTTGTGCATTTATTGCCAAAGGTTAGGTCTGTCTCCAATCCATCTGTTTCAGTGGTATTCTGGGAGCAGTCACTTTGTGCATTTATTGCCAAAGGTTAGGTCTGTCTCCTATCCATCCCCCGCCCATACCCCCAATTATTGGGGACTAAATGGGTTATGTTATTGTTGTTGTTGTTGCTGCTTCACACTCGTCCAGTTGATGGTATGTGATTCGTTGTTCTAAGTTCTAACGCAATCCGCCGGACATGATTTATGTTACACCTCATCTAAAGTTCCTGCAAAATATCAGTCAAAAACAGAGGATCACATATTTCCAGTTTTTGATGAAATATGCAACCAACCACTTAGTAAACTAGAAATATCTGTGTTAAAGCATTCAACTCAAAATCAATTGGAAATGAGTGGAGAGGCCGCCCAAGCTCATATACTAGCTTTGGAGGTTATAATTAACCAATGTGAGACCAACTCTAACACTCCCCCGCACTTGCTGCCCCTGACCCGCACTTGGAGAGGTAAACAACGGATCCACAACATTTAGATCTAGAGAAACATGGTGCACTTATGACATAAACAACGGGGCAATAACCAAGAAAGTCTTGTCCAAAATGCTCCGAAATCCTAGGTCTGATACCATGTTAGAGCATCCAACTCAAAACCAATTGGCAATGAGTGGAGAGGCCGCCCGGGTTCATATACTAGCTTTGGAGGTAATTAACCAATGTGGGAAAACTCTGACATGTTGTATAGCATCCAGGAGGCTCATCACAGTAATTGATACTCCAAAAAATCATTGAAGTGGAGACAAAGTTTCTCATGGTTTCGGTTGATATATTTTCTAGCATCCAGCCTGACTATTGAAAGCTATTTCTGAGTTGAAGCATCCTTCTTCAATTTGGTGCCTGGCTGAGCGTAAAGCTCCGTATTGACTATGCCTTGATTTGTGAAATTTTTAATTTGCAGGAAAACATTTCAGAGGACTTGCCAATGCCTCCACTTTTCCAGTTTCTTACTGTATTGGCATTTAAGATATTTGTATCTGAAAAGGTCAGTTGTATATTTTGTATGGCTATGGGAGTTATTCTTTATATGAAATTTCACTCAACTGGTTGGGCCACTGTAGGTTGGTTACATGAACTTTTTTTGTTAAATGCACATGCATAATCAAAGTAGAAGTTGTACTTGCTGTATGCACATAAAAAATATTGGTACCTGAGATAGCGAGTTGTTGATGATGAATTGATGCGGAGATCTATTCCAAACCAAACTAAGCCTCATGTCTCAACCATTGGGGTTTTCTACTCGATTGTTAGTTCTATGAAGTTACACTTAATGGCAGTTGCAATTTGTTTTAGAAACATTTTTTTATTGAAACTGCTCGTGGATTGTCAGGGAAGAATACTGGATATGGGTCTTGCTCTGTAACGGTAATGCAGTTGAATATTTTCTATTCAGGTCAACATTTTTCTTGAAACTGCTCATGGATAGTCAGAGAAGAAAACTGGATATGGGTCTGGGTCTTGCTCTGTAACAGTAATGCAGTTGAATATTTTTCTTCAGGTCTTTGTATAAGATTTATGGGGCAGGTGGAGAGGTGAATCACTGTGGAAAGGTTATAATCTTGGTATAAGTTGTACCTTTGAAACCTAATATTATTCGAATTAACCTCTTAAAAGCTGGAATAACTGAAAATAATTTCTTGTGAAGGTTAGGTTATATCTACCTTTTCCCTGAGGAACAAAGAGTATATGCAAGCTATGCAAGAAATATTGAAGCTAATTTTTTTTGCGAAAGAAAAGTTGAATGATTGTTTATTGTAACTGAAAAGTCAAGCGTCTATAATTGTGGTATGGTCTTAAACTGAATGAATTGTCCTTCAAGTTTTAACTGTTTCAGTGTCCTTCGAACTAGTAGTTGGCTAATGTAAAGAAAACTGATATTTGAAGTTAGGCGCATTCTACTAGTGGAATAAGTAATCATCATTGGACTGGTATTGCATTATACGTTCTGGCACTGCTAATTCTTGGGAATCCTCAGATAACGAAGATGACTTAAGAAGCAGTGACTAATAGTGCACTTTGGCGTGTTGTACTCTCTCCAGATTCCGCTCCTTCTTTTGTGAGGAATTTTGTTTTCATTCAAGTGTCCTTATTTAGTCTGAGACTTAATTAAAGGCCAGTTTTGTGATCATGCACTTTGGCCTGTTGTACTGTCTCCAGATTCAGCTCCTCCATTTGCGAGGAATTTTATTGTCATTCAAGTGTCCTTATTTAGTCTGGGTCTTTAAGGGCAGTTTTGTGATCATGGATAGTACACATCACTGTTTTGGTTCTCAGTTTTATTGGTGCTTGATGCCCTCTATGTGCTAATTGCCATCATCAGCAAATTTCATCATTATGCAAACTACGATTAGATAATACAGTTTGCATTTTTGTCATGTGATAGTTCCAATATTTTTATTTTCCATTTCCTCTCTTTCGTCGACTTAGAATTATGGTGACAAAGGAACAAATATATTTCTGCCTCTTTAGGTTTTTCACATGTTCTGGCATAGGATGCAATTAACTTCTGTTTCACTCCATCGTTCTTATTTGGTAGATGGTTTTCCTCTCGCTTCAGAACCTTACCGCCTGAAAAGTAGATGGATCAGATATGACACTTAAATACATATTCACACTCATTAACCGTACCTGAATGCATGTAACATGGCCCTGATACCCTCGTGATTACTTGTGTCCTTAAAGCAACAACTTACATTGCTTTTGACAGAGCATTACGTTTAGCTCATCTAGCACCTCTAATTATATATAAACTATTGTTTTTTCTACTGGTAGAATCTTGGACAGTGTAGTTTATACAACTTTTTCCTCTAACTTCTTGTTTTGTCATTATACATCAGTTCATGATTGTAATTTTCTGTTTGCAGGTGGATGTTGCTATTATTGAGGTTGGTCTAGGAGGGAAAAGGGACTCAACAAATGTGGTAATGCATATTCTCCTAGATTCACTGAGACTGAATTCCAAGTTATACGAGTTGGTGCTTGTAGAATTTGTTTTTGATAATAGCATAGAATACAGATGTTCTTTTTTGTTCTGGGATGATTATAGAAACTAAGTCTTTGACATCCATGATAGTTGAAATTTCATGACAATCTTTTGTAGATCAAGAAACCTGTTGTCTGTGGCATTACTCCTTTGGGTATGGATCACATCGAAGTATTGGGTACGTACACTTCTGAACATTTCATCCTTCTCAATTATTATGCACTCGTATTTTGACAGACATGTGCATGTACATAGCTAGAGGCACACACACAAACATATGTACAAATAGAGTTTCCTCTGAATGCTATATTTCGTTGCATATCCCATGGGAATGCCGTATTGTCTACTTACCTTACAGTTACTTCCCTCACAACTTTTGTGCACTTTCGTATAGTTTCCTTTTTTGTGTTTTCTCTCTTATGCTAATGGAAGTTTTTTAGTAAGAATTATAGGGTAAAACATATATGGCTGTTTTAACTTGGGAGTTAACAGTAATATTATATAGGGGACACCCTTGGAATGATTGCCTCACACAAAGCTGGAATTTTCAAGGTACAGATCTCTCGTGCAAATGCTAGCACAAATAGGGTTTCTTTTTGTAGCCCAGTAATATAGCTGAAGTACTAGTGAGAGTATCCCGTTCAAAAATTTTCTGAATTGGGTTGGTTTCTTACCTGCTCCTGAAGCCTCAAATTCCTGCATTTACGGTACCACAACTTCCTGAAGCAATGGATGTTCTTCAAGACAGGGCCCGCGAACTGATGGTAATATGACCTTACCTTTGTTTGAGAAAGATCATACTTTGAGCATGAAATCATCTGACCCATTTAAAAGTATGCTTTGGTAACTTATCCCTTACTAATTCTTTTGCTCATATATCATGCCATGCATTTGCATATCACATGGCTGGGGTATCTGCATGTCTTCTTTTGCCCTTGAATTTCGATCTTATGCTTACTATGGAAGCAGCAAATTTCACCATACACCTTTCCATTCAAATTTGATCAGATGGAGAAATTGATTCATCATTGATGCTGTATCTGTAGTATTACTATATTCATGTGAGTTATTTACTCCGGTGTTGCATATATGTTTGTGGACACATTTATATTACCCTTCCAGTTGCTTATTTGAGACAATAGCTTATATATGCATCACATCTGAAGATTTTTGTATCACACTTGATTATTTATATATTGGGCCGTACAGTTATGGTCTTGCATGGAAATTTTGTCACTGCCACATGTAGATATGCTATAAGTGGTGATCAAAATGGGGGAACACAAAATTGAGTTAATGTGTGGGAAGTGACAGTTTATATTTAACTCGTCTATGAATCTAGAAATACACACATATACCTTCAGTTTCTCCCAATTCATGAAGAGATACTTATACAGACATCGAAACAAGAGACCATGAAACCAAATCAATGTCCTGGGAAGTGTCATCTGACTCATCTTATATTCTATTGGTTTATGAGGGACAAATGGAATATATGAATCATCAGAAACAGATATGTATGTTCACTAAACCTTAAATATGTAACTTCTCAAAAAAAAGGTATTTTATTTGTGTGGTAACATTTCTATTTGATTTGTTGATTGCAGGTCCCTTTGGAAGTAGTGGCACCTCTTGACCCTAAAACATTGGGTGGCCTAGAGCTAAGCTTGTCTGGTGATCATCAGTTCATCAATGCTGGGCTTGCCGTTTCTCTTTGCAAAAGCTGGCTTCGAAATACAGGGAACTGGGAAAAACTATTCCAAAATGTTAGATAAATTCCGCGCATCCTTGCACTGTAGTTTGCCTTGCATAAAGACTACCCCCTCTGTCCCATTATATATCTCTTTCTTTCATTCATTCATTTTTTTAAGTCTGTCTTATGCATTAGGTTGAAAAGTTTGAACACCAATTTTCCATATTACCCTTGTTTGAACTTGAGTTTTCATGCCTGAATTAGTGTGTTGGTTTGACATAGATCCTAATTTTTTTTGGCATGATTGTTTTTGGGTGGTTGAATTAAATAATTGACATCGGATTAGAAGAAAGGAAAACTATCTTTGCTTGCAGTCGTGTGTAGAGTGTGCAAAAGTGAGGTACTGTCATGCTGAAAGAGTTATTGAAGAAAATTATCTTTTCTTCTTCCTACAACTGGGACAGATAATTTAGGGCTCTGCTTAGAGAGAGGAACGGGCATAAAGGTGTTTGTGCAACAAGGAATGAGGGTTTAATGCGATTTGATGGATGCAATTACTTAGAGGTTGCTCTTTTGCTATCTAGTGGGTTGATGTACCTAACGACAAGTAACATCTTTGGAAGTCCATTTTGGTAATTCATTGCACCAAGCCACCAACCACTCAAAATGCCCATGGTGCTTCAACTTTGTGTATGTAATTTAAAGGCTTTCTGGTTCTCTACTCCCTCCATCCCCATTTGTTGGCCCCTTTTGGGGATTCTAACTTATCAAGAGAACATCATCACTGCACTTTTCATATTTTTGATTTTCTCTTTTTACCCTTGAGTCATTTTGGAAAATCATCATTGTCTTTCTTGTTATGGTTAATTGATTAGAAAAAGGAGGGGCAAAATAGTAATCTCATCAACTTTTTCCCACTTTTGAAGAGGGACAATCTCTATGTTACAGCAAAAAATGCCAAAAGAGATCAACACATGGGGGGTGTAATTTTCTGCTCTTAAAGTGAATACCATCATAGATATTTCTTCTTTTCGTAATAAAACGTTGGTAATCAACCTTCTTAGGTTGAAAGGTGAACCTTTTATTGGAATCTAAGCCTGTGTTTTTGTCATCTTAACATTGTATTCTAAATTCGTTCATTTTGGTTGCATATAGCTGAAAAATGCTGTGTGGAATGCTCAATTTTCTCTGATCAAATCAGGAAACCCCGGAAAACAACTTGCCAGAGGCATTTCTGAGAGGCCTTTCAACTGCACATCTTTCTGGAAGGGCTCAAACTGTTCATGATTCTGTTTTGAAGTCTCACAGTTCTTCAGAAGTGATGGCAAGCTCTACTGGAGATCTAATTTTCTACTTGGATGGAGCTCATAGTCCAGAGAGCATGGAGGTTTGTGCCAGATGGTTCTCTAACGCTGTGAGAGTGAACAAGAATCTACCATTATCTTCTTCTCTGTTTAAAGATGGGAATGTGGAGGAGCTATGCAGAAATGGGTATTGTCACCACGAAAGCGAGAAAGAATCAGGCAAAATATCAAAACAGGTAAAAGAATCCACTGCAATCAGTTCAATAGACATTTCAGTTGCGTTTTATCATTCCACAGGTACACAGTTACTATTGGTTCATTAGCATGGAACCTCGTATATAATGTGCATACGTTGCAGATTCTTTTGTTCAACTGCATGGAGGTGAGAGACCCTCAAATTCTTCTTCCACAGCTTGTGCATACCTGTGCTTCCTCAGGTATTGCCTCTTGTCATACAACCAAATGTCATATGTATTTTTTTCTCCCTCAAAAAATATGTGTTCCTCCTACGTATGTGGAATACTCTGAATGTTCCGGGTACCATTGGGCTCTTTTGATATCTAAAATTTCTTCAATACTAAAAATAGCACATCTGCTTGTGACTTGATATCAGAATCTTGTTTTCCATATTTTTTTGGCAATGCAGATTATATTGCAGTGCATGTCCGAATGGAACATTGCCTTCCTCACTTTCCAGTCAAAATCCTTCTGTTTATTTTCCAGTCTTTAGAAAGTGAAGTGCGTCTGTCCATCTTGATTGAGTTTTTGGTGTCTTTGACGGCATTATTGCATTCTCTTGACTCTAGCATTTGGTCAAACGCGGAGAAACATAAACTTGTACTGGCCAATAATAGTCCTAGAGACAATAAAGGGCAGGCACTCTCGTGTTACCAATATTGTGTTGTTTTATAAAAACCAGATAGCAAAGAGAAGCATACCTGGTCTGTCTTATTTGCAATTTTTTTTCTGCAGTCTTTTTGTTTTTAAAAATTCTCTTTTGTTTAATCCGTCATAGTTTTCCCCATTGTTACGAGTCTTGTGACAATGGGAGCACCGACATGTTGAGGACTTGGTGTTAATCCAGGTACTCATTTCTCTAAATCCATTTTCGTACCAAGTATGTCAACATACAACAAGGTCACTTCTGGTGCTTCAGTCCCTCCATCAAATATTCCTGTGAAGGACTTGTCATGGCAACTCAACCTCCAGAGAATATGGGAGAAGATAATTCATGGCAAAGGTGACGCCCTCTGTTTAATTGCTTCTTTTTTGGCAATCTTGTTTCTCTTAATGAGTTTGCGTCAAACTTGTAGTCATACTGAATTAAAATTCTTTTGAACTTGGACAGCACTAGAAAGAAGAAACAGCTCTGCCCCTTTTTTCCTAGACCAGAACTATCCACTTTCACTTTTCTTTGGAGAGTATCCCTGTTCTCACTTACCTCCCATGTTCTCACTCCTACGGCTATTATTAGATTGTTAACCACCAACTCATCTAAAAGCTTAAGCTGTTAGAGAGGGGGGTAACTTTATTATTAATATATTCAACACGCCCCCTCACGTGTAGCCAAGCTTTCGTCCATAAGCGGGCTAAACACGTGTAAATATTTAATTTATCAGGTAGGTGGTGAGGTTCGAACGCAAGATCTATTGCCTGCTCTAATACCATATGGATTGTTAGGTTAACCAACTCATCTAAAAGCTTAAGCTCTTAGAGAGAGGGTAACTATATTATTTATATCTTCAACAGTTATTATAGTAACTGCATAAGTATATGAAGTAGGTATACAAAAATATTCACCTATTTGAGGCAGGATAATTCAGAAGGAAAGATAAATGGTGATAGAACCTTCGGAATCGCACCTGAAGAACCCTAGAAACACACGTGTAGGAGCTGTAAAGGCATCCACACCAACACTACAGAAATTCAATCCATTTCCTTCATTAGCTACATTCAAACAATATTTGGAGGATCCAGTAAATAGACTACACCGAATGATAGCTATAAAATTCCCTCAACTGATAATTCCTTTTGTAGCAACCACCTCTATATACCCCGAATACTGTTCATACGTTGACACCTCTATTCATTTTGAAGACACTTGTTAATCGGTAACCAGAAGTCTATGCCCGTGAATTTTCTCAAACAAAAGCTTTAGAGTGGCATAATGTTGTAAAAATCAAGCTTTGTTCTGAACGAGCTTTATTTTCCCTTGGTGCTCTCTCGTCATGGTTCGGTATTTCATAAGGTAACATGTATATTTTGCATACAAGTAGACAAGGTACATATACACCCTTTTAGTAATGCTATCATGACCAATTGACCATAGATTCATATTGTAAAGGAGAAGGTGACTGAAATTGCTGGTAAAATGGGCTGCTTTTGTGAATGTCAGATTCCTCAATGTTATCGGCTATTTGAAAAGGTGGCAAAATCTTTTGAATATTTACTTGTCCGTACACTGATTTTTGTTTTTGTTCTTTTTCCCATTTTTAATGGCTGAGCAGATGCTGTTCTTGACGTGAATTCCAAGATGGATGGCCCACAAAATATGCCACCCCACGAGTTCCTTTATGAAGATTTTTCTCATTGCAATCCTGCAACAAGAAATTTTGCTTGCAGTGCAGTGTTTCCTTCGTTACCATTGACAATAAATTGGTTAAGGGATTGTGCTAGAGAAAACCCTTCCCTTAGGATTCAGGTAAGAGTGCACTCTCAAATGCTTACGGTACCTTCTTTTTTTTTTTTTTTAACTTGTTTGGTTAGCAGTAGCCATAGGGAAATTTAAGTGCAACCGCTCATATTTAGACATGCTTCCTGGCTTGGGAATTGAACACGATGAAGTGCAGGGGAAATTGAAGGGTTAACTTGAAACCTATAACTTACTTCTGTTTTATGCAAATGCAAACAAGTAAGCAGACTCTTGTCTAGACAGCCTACCCAGTTGATCATCTCCTCTATTTGAGGCTGATGTATACATCCAGGCATCAACGTAATGAGCAAATGAAGCAGCCAAGTTGAAAGTTGGAATTTTCCTATAGCTTTTCTCAAAACTAAACTGCATATCGGGTTTGGAGAAGTCATGAAGACACTTTGATTGCTTTGCTTGATTGTTCGTAATATTCGGTAACCAGTACATTATGCTTATTTTGGAAAGCAGGTTCTTGTAACTGGGTCAATACATTTGGTTGGAGATGTACTAAAGCTGCTGAGGAGATGATATACTGATGTGATCTTGAAGGTGCTTCAAGAACCTATTATTTCCCCAATTATTCTTTGCTCGTTTGCCTCAACTTTTCTTTTCTTTTCTTTTTTCTTTTTTTCCCCTCAATTGTTTTCCTCTTGTGGCTAAATTGTTTTAAGCAACTAAGCTTCACTGTGTAACATTAAACCTGATTATACCATTTATTCTTGTATAATTGCAAAATCAATTTATGTGGACTACTTCATTTACTACGAATCCTGGCATTTGTTTGTACTGCTCATGTGGTCATTATCTAATTGAACCTTCAAATGTTGATGAATTGAGGGAGGGTGCTGTCCCTTCGGGGACAGCATGTGTGTTGGACCGATCACGGCCGTCTGTGATCAGCCATGGACGGCTCAAATTTGTTACAGTAAGGAATTTGTGTAATTAGTCTTTTTCTAGTTGTATTAGATGCATACGGTAGGTTGTAATATTTATTATCAATGAAGTTTTGACTCTTCCATTAAGAAAAAATAAAGAAAGGAATGGATAAATTAAATCTTAGAGGTCACTGGTAGCGATCTCCTTCGAAAACGTCTGACTACCGATTTATTGTTCTTTATAAATAAAAATAAAGCAATGATGTGATACAAGGATTTTTAAATTATATATCATACGGGTGGGTAGAAAAAAGGTTAACTTTGGAGCGAAGTTATCAATTTCGTATCATACCAGCTGGTATAGCCCAAGATGTATCGTACCGGGAAATTAGAAGCTTAAGAGTATATATACCACTAGGATTTTCCAAACTTTTCTATGCAGGGGCTCAAATTTTTTACCCATGTTTAAGTAGCATACCTCCTCCTCCATTCTTTTTGAAGTATTGCTTCGTAAATCCAGAGTAAAAAAAATATCATCATTACTCTTTTCGCGTCAATTTTTATCACTACTTTTGCATTTTTCACATCAATTTTTACCTTTATTTTTCAAAATTATCATTCACTTTACTTATTAGCTTTTCAAAAGGGCAAAACGATAATTATACAAATTTTTACTCATTAATTTTTCAAAACAACGTGTATTAAAGAACAACCTAAAATGAAATACTCAACAATTAAAAAGAAAAAGAGACAAAAGAAGTACTTCGAAGCTAAATATCTTTCAGTCCACAAATGGTTTTAAGTAATTATACCATTGTAATCTCCTTAGGATAGCGAACAAGTTTCGCACATGTATCAAGCCCATGTAAATTGTTGGATACACTTTAATTTTGCTTCAAATTAGCGATAACGCAAAATCTAAATAATAATAAAAAATCGTTTTCCCAACAATTCCTTAGGCGGATCAAGGGGGCTGTTGTGCCCCAAAACGTTATAGTTTTGTGCTTCAATTCCACTCTTCAGCTCCATCTCTTAAGTCTCCGTTTGGCCATTAACTGAGGCATTTAATGAGCCAAAAAACGCTTTTGACTGTAGAGCCGCAAAAGAATCAAGTTGCTCGTGAGCAGCACTTAAAGAATATGGTGAAAAAGGATAAGTGAATTAAAAGAAATTTGAAATCAACAAGTTGAGATATCAAAACCGTTTAGCAAAAAAATGAAAGAAAACAAATAGGAGAGTGATTTCCACTCCCCCCAAATTGTTATCCACAACCCCTTTTTGTTTTCTAGTGCAATTTTCATGTGTAAAAATTTCACTAAAAGACAAAAGGAGGGTGTGAATAACAATTTGGGGGGTGTGAATATCAATTACCAAACAAATATCAAAGCCAACAGGATCGTTACCTGTAGATGGCTCTAGGCATATGAACTGTGGGGTCTACTGACCCCATGGTTGATAAGTTAACTCGTACTCTGATGTTTTAATTTTTTGAAGGATCTATAGTTGAAATGGGATGCGACCCCAAGTCCCCAACCCTTGAGACACGTTAGCACCAATTTTTTTTATTTTTTTTATAACCGGATGCCAGAATTAGTTTGTTTGCATCTTGACTAATTTTAGGGTTTTTAAAGTGACGACTGAGGACATTTCCCTTGGGTTTTATTGCTTGCCAAACAGCCAAAGGCTTATCTCACTTGCTTCGAGTTTCTTTGTTATTATTGTTTCCACAAGGTCCTCGTCCAGTGAGTCACCAAAATTATGGGGCATTCAGTAACTCTACTTGGTGTTCCTCCTCTTGGTTTTAACAACTTGGGGCTTAGATGAGGGTGGTTGTAGCTTCAGGTGGACTAGGCACGTGTTCGGCATAGGGTTCTGTAGGTGAGTTCTCTTAGGCATTCTTGCTTGCCGATCTGCAAGAGGTTCATCTTCTTGGGGTCGAGTTTATTTATTTTTGGTGTTACAATAGTGGAAGTCTGGTGGGGCATTAGCAATCGAGATGATGTGCATTTCATTATATATGGTGACTACTAGATCAAGAGGCTGTCTGGGTTTCAGTTTTAGTTGGATTTGGCGAAGCCGATGGCTGGCTTGTGTAGAGGTGCTTGTTGCACGTATTAGCCTAGACTTTCTTCAATTTGGAGTTCTCTCTAGGGCTGTCTCACTTTTTTCCGACTATTCACGAAGTTAAGGATTCTTTCCACCCCTGCTCAACCTGGATTATGTTACTTGTGTAGCGGTATATATTTATTTCTATTCGTGTTTTCTTTGAGATTAGTCATTCCCTTACTTATGTGAGGCATTTGACACTATCAACATTTATATCTTTTCGCGTCCTCGCTGTCCTTTCTCTCATTTGGGATAGCTAGGTCAACGGGAAGTGAACAGAGGCTAACGATGAAAAAATAAATCAAAATTGGACGTGACAGGTTTAAAATTTGTTTTCCCAATATAACTTTTAAAAAATTGCTAAAACAATATTCATACACATTTTTAATACCATAATTAAGAAACAAGGGCAAAATGGTAAACAATCCATTCATAACTCATTTTCATGATTATTCTTCCAAACAATACGCCTGTTTCAAAATACATTCTGAACATTTCTCTCAAATACTCTTACTGAATTCAAAATACATTCTCACCATAATCTAAAAAATAAAAAAACTTAAAAAAAAAAAAACTCCCAAACACCCATAGGTGCCGGTTTTCATGAATCAGATTTTTTATACACTTTTTTTC
Source organism: Vaccinium vitis-idaea (assembly GCA_963854785.1). Lineage (NCBI taxonomy): Eukaryota > Viridiplantae > Streptophyta > Magnoliopsida > Ericales > Ericaceae > Vaccinium > Vaccinium vitis-idaea. The sequence continues at coordinate 27,819,639 of OY978218.1, forward strand.
AAACTTCCATTGGAGTTGGAGCATTATTTAACTAGTTTCCTTCAACTCTTCGTTTTTCCCCCAGGTTCTAAAAAAGGGTGGCCTTGTTCGTGTTTTGCTTCCCCAGGTTCCCTTCCCGTCTTGCGTCTTCCGTCGGTGAGAACACCCTCTCTCTCTCTCTCCGTCTTGCGTCGGTGAGAACAAGACTCTACAGTCTATACATATACACATTTGTATGAATCGCTCGTCACGTCTTCGTTGATTACCAAATGGCGGGTCTGCACGCATCTCTCAGACCCACTTCATCAGCTTCTTCTACATCATCGTCTTTCACTTCGAGGCTTCTGTTGATGCTCACAGTCCTCCCACTTACCCTAGCTGCATTCGCATTCGTCCTCCAATGGCGCGGTGGCCTCACCGACCCGACCACCCGCTGGTCGCCCGACCCGATGTTTCCGGGTATGGATAGCTCCGGACTAGTCCACTCCTCGTCGGCGTCCTCTGATTGCGTGGATCTTCTCGGTCAGAGCCGGTCCCCTTCCTTTCCGTATTATAGGGATTGGAAGTTGAGTTACGGGTCTGATCTGAGACCCAAAGTAAGTGGAAATTTCCTTGGCTCTTTCAGTTATGTTTGGTTTTATTATTGGGGTTGTTTAGTTATTGATTAGTGGATCTAGTACTTTCTGGCTTGCAATCAAGTTTGATTATTGGTAGATAAATGTGTCTTTGTATAGATAGAGTAATGGATCCACTGGTGGCGTATGGGTTGGCGTAGGGCTGATAAACGAACCAAATTGGTTTGATAATCTAATGAGATTTGAGATTGTGCACAAGCTTGGCTTGTTTACGCGATGAACCGAACTCAAACTTGCTTTAATCGAGCCGATCACTAATTGATCTTGAGTAGCTTGAACTTTTTTCGACATCATAAGTCGAACAAGCCAAACAGTAACTTGTTTGAGCTTGGTTTGAAAGGTTAACGAGTTTCACAAAATAGTTCAAGCTTGGTATGTTCATGTAACAAACCAATCTATGAGCTTTTAATGGGCGAATGAGCGGTTTGGCCCATTTATCTGCCCTAGGTTGACTACACCCCAAACATTATTTGATACCCATGCATTATATCGATAACCGTAAGGTAAAAGGGAAATTATTAGGTTTGGGGGCGAGGGGGCGTCACACAATGCGTGTTCACGTGCGTAAGCAGAGCACGGACGTCAAAGCTATCTTCTAAAAATATCTCAAAGTACAAAAGTCGCGAGAGCGAGGATGAGAGCAGAGTGAAGGGTCCTAAAGGATTATGTGTCTAAGGGGTGACCACACCTCAAAAAGTATTTGATATCCATGCATTATAGTAGTGGATCTTAGATAATCGGGGAATGTGAGGTGTCGGCTGATGCAAACCAAATCAAAGGATAGATTTAATGATAGAGAGAGGATCCCAAAATGGGATACAAGGAGCTAAAGCTCTCAATATTCTTTTATTAATATATCAAAAAACTACCAAATGAAAGACTCACACACCTATTTATAGACCCCCTAACACTAAGGACACAAAATAACACTATTACCCCAAAAGTTACTGCATCAGACTCTCCCTCTAAAGAAAACAACTTGTCCTTAAGTTGGACTACATGACACAAGACACCAAATAAAGACAACATAAAGTTTTTTATTGTGCAGCTTCGAAGTAGACATGCTGCCTTCCTTGTTCAACGCGACACCCCACAACCAATCTTCAATATTAGCTTCTTTTTTTATACATCCACCGCGTCCATGCTTATGTGCAATGAAATCATCCATGGTGGATGGAATCCTGGCATCTATGGATACTACCAACCCAAGCATACGTAGTCACATGATATGATTGAAGCACTCTAGAAGTACTGCTGTATGTTTGCCTCATTATTTTTTGTTGAAGGTGAAACTGGTACTTTCTAGTGGTGTGTAGGTTACTTGAATATTATGGCAACAACTTTAACATTTCTAGTGCATTGTTGAAATTGTTGTATAAGATTATTTTTATGAATTGTTAAAGAACTAGTCAAACCCTGTATTTCAAGTTGGAAAAAAAGATCATCCTACAATCTTGTTCCAGAGTGTACCAGCTTTCTCTAATCATCACATCACCTATTATGAAAGCCATATCATTATTCTAATTTTACTTTTCTTGTTTGCACCTGAGTTGAAATGGAAATAACATATAGAGGGAAACAAACTAGTATAGCTTACCACATGTTTCAAAGCCAAGGTTTCTACTCATCCATTGCTATATGCAACTCACCCGAACAAGAAGCAGCAATCTCATGGTTGGATGAACCAACAGGTCCAACACAATCTTACTGGAGCTATGAAAACTCCCCCAGTTTTTGTTGGTTCATCTAACCATGAGATTGCTGTTTCTTGTTATGGTGAGTTGCATATAGCTATGGATGAGTAGAAGGTAAGATATACTAGCTTGTGTCCCTCTATATGTTATTTCCCTTTCAACTTATGTGTAATCAAGAAAAGTAAAATACAAATAATGATATGACTTTCAAAATAGGTGATGTGATGATTAGAGAAAGCTTGTACACTCTACAATAAGACTGTTGGAAGGATGATCTTACTTCCCAAGTGTTGGAATACAAGGTTTGGCTAGTTCTTGTTGAAATACAAGGTTTTATTACCATGGAACTTTTTTGTTACTGGATAATAGAAAAACACTGGCCATGATAATATCCACATAATCCTTCCTCGGAGCTTTTAAATATTTGGCTGCAATGAGCTATTGATTGTTGTTTCCCCATTTAAGGATTTTAATAGGTTCGCAGTTCCTTTACTACAATTTACATCTCTGAAATATCAGTATCATTATTGCTTTCGATGTTTAGTCAGGCTCTTCCACTCTTGTTACGTGTATTTGTATCAAGTGCATTGTCGGAATTTATGAAATCTTCTGTTCTGAATCTTTGGTGGGTTCCAGTTATGCATTACTACAAGCACTTCAGCTGGCTTAGAGCAGACTCTACCTTGGCTCTTCTATCATAAGGTTATTGGGGTTACAAACTTTTTTCTGTTTGTTGAAGGGAAAGCTGCGACCGCTAGTGTATCTAAAGTCCTAGAGTCCATTCCAGTGAGTTTAAATCCTTGATTTTCTACAATTCTCTGGTCCTTTTCAATTGTGTTGTTTTATGGTTCAGATCTTCATGTTACGGTCTTTGAATTTCTTTGACAGGGAGTAAAAGTTATATACAGAACAAAAGAATTGGAGGAGCAACAAGCTAGAAGGTTGGTTTTCTTTGCTACTTAGTTTATTATATGCTTTAAATCAATCTTAGGCATGTACTGCTCACTATGTCCGGTGGTTTGATATAAATTGGTAGGCCCATTTTGTTACGGTTCAAGCTCTTAGGACAATCGGTGATCTAAAATTTGTATTTTCTTATTTCTTTCCATGCAATATAGGAATCCTTAGACCCAGGAACCCAGTTAAGAACCCTCACCATTTGTCGATTGCGGTTTCTTCTCTTTGTCCCATCCCCCTTCTACGAAACTAACGAGTAATTAGTAATTTTAAACCTAGGTAAAAAGAAGGCCTTTCCTCTTTTCTCTTGAAGTTTCATTATAGGAAGCCTTGCTAATGGACACAGGAGTTTAGTTGGATAAAAGTTTATGGTTTTTTTGGTTCCTAGTCGCATGGCTTTTTGTATTTCATGGATATTAAAGAATGACATTAAAAAGTGAAAGGAGTAATAAGTTTATTTGCTTCACAAAGGTTATTGGAAACACATTGACAAAACATTGTTGTAACTAAGTCACGTGTCCTGCATGGCTTCGAAATGGCTCTAGAACTGAACAGAAGAATATATTTTCGGATTGGCTGTTCAATATGAGATGAGAATGACAGCTGTGGCGTGCCAATAAATAGCCTGTAATGAAGAGATAATAAGCCACTGCATTGTACTCTTGGTGCTACAACATCATCCTTGTATCTTGAGCTTTAGCCTTTCTTAGACAATCCATGTTAACTCCATTCGCCTAAATTATTTTTTTTTTTGTCTTTTTGGTTTTTGTGTTTTATTCGTCTTTTCTGAATTTTTGTTAGATTCGCGTTATATTTCTTGGATTAATCATCCGTCTAGGCGAGAGGAGTCTAAAAGTAAAAAATTATGACCAAAAAGCCAAAAAAAAAAAAAAAAAGGTTCACTGAAGACGAAAAAAGGCCAAACAGCTGTCTTATTGTCTAAACTGTGTCTTATATAAACTTTTTTCAACTTCCGCCCACATTTTTATACTGAAAATGTCACTAGACAAAAAGGTTGTCGTCCTTGTATTGAGTATACTGCATCCCCAAAGTATTTTTCAGCTTGTAGAATTTTCAATTAGAGACCCAATGTCTGGCCCTATGCTTTATTCTGACAGCAAACTTTTCTTCTATTTAGCATATCCCTTTGACTTTTGGGGTTGATATTGGGCAACTCCACATTATGGAGAGGGGGGTCAGCCGACCCCATGGGGAAAAAAAATACTACTATTTTATATTGAAATTTTCGAAAAATTCATAAATGAACCCTCTAAATTTGGTGGTGGCACCACTGGATAACTCCTAAAAGTTCATAAAAGTTACTTATTTGTGTGATTTGTTTGAATCCTAGTCATTCGTTTTGTTCTTTTGACAAGGAGATGTTGATCTGTCTTGCTAGGTTGAGCTTTAAATGTGATTTTTGTTAGAATAAGATTTTTAGTTGCCATTATTGTGATGTTTTTCTTTGATTTATGATTGGTAAAAGTATTTGACGTTTATGAATGACCCCACGCTTCCGAACTTCTAGAGTCGCCACTTCATAAACCTCTACTGCATTGGACATATCAGTTAATCATTAAGTTTCTCTTCGCTCCTCAGTTTTCTTTGTTCTTCTTTGTCTTGTGGTGTTTAGTCGGATCTGGAATGAGACTTGGTTGGCGAGCTTTTTCTACAAACCTTGCAACTACGAGTTATTTGTCAAGCAATCTCTCAATATGGAAATGGCTATCGTCATGGCAAGGGTACAATGTTGTCTTATCACTTATGGCATTTTGCGGTTTATTCTTTATTATGCATACTTCTGTTTTCCAGATACTATTTTGTGAGTAAGTCCTGTATGTCCTTAATGTTTTCGATTTGCTTTCAAGGAAGCTGGCATGGATTGGATCATCCATCTTGACACTGATGAGCTTATTCATCCAGCGGGTGCTCGTGAGTACTCCATGAGACAACTGCTAGCAGAAGTGCCTGGAAATGTGGATATGGTTATCTTCCCAAATTACGTGAGTGGATTGGTTTCTTTTTAGTATTTAGTGTAATACCATACTATGGCTTCTATACGACCCCTAAATCAAAGTTACAACCTTTTTTTTTTGTCTTTGAGCAGTGTCAAGCGTTCTATCGTATCACTGAAAGTTCTTTACGAGTGGTACTGACTGATAATCACTAGTCTCTTTTTTCTTTCTAATGTTTCAGGAGAGTAGCGTTGAGAGAGATGACATTAAGGAACCTTTCAGCGAGGTAAGATCTGTTTTCGCCTTCCAACATTTTGGTTACCTGTACGAATGAAGATGTACAAACAATTCTATTTCGCTTCCATTTTGGTGTCCCTTGTCAAATCCTAGCTCCAAAGATAGCCATAGTTATATTCAAAGGAGAGAAGCCCGAATGTCATTCATTTCAATTTATTGTGTGACCTCTGTTTCCTGGTATTGAGTATTAACGAACAAAGGCGTGTTGCTTTATCTTTTTTCTCTTGTATTCTGATGATAATTTTTGTCATAGTTAGTGCTTTAGATGACACAAATTGAATTATCGTTCATGTTTCTGTAGGTGTCAATGTTTAAGAAGAATTATGATCACCTTCCAAAAGAAACATACTTCGGTAATTACAAAGAAGCAACCCGTGGTAACCCTAACTACTTTTTGACTTATGGAAACGGGAAATCAGCTTCCCGCATTCAAGATCATCTTCGTCCTAATGGTGCACACAGATGGCACAACTATATGAAGACCCCAAAGTAAGTGATTCTTTGGTGTTACACTTTGATTATAAGTGCTTTTACAAATGTCTTATTACATAGAAAAAAGGTGAAACTCCTGTGTTTTGAATTGCAGTCACAAGTCTCAGTAAGACACATGTCATTTCCATAACATCTGTCTTTATGCAACCTTATATTTAGTGCTTATCAGTGATTGTGTTTTTGGTAGTGAGATCAAATTGGATGAGGCTGCTGTTTTGCATTATACATATCCGAAGTTCTCTGATTTGACCTCAAGACGTGATCGTTGCCGTTGTAAGCCTACAAAGGAAGACGTTAAGAGATGCTTCATGCTAGAGTTTGACCGAGCTGTGAGTTCTTATTCTTTTTTTCAAATTTTATTTTACGTGCTTTCTTTCATTTGGAGCTATCGTGTGGCTAGGAATCCTCAAGTTATATTTTTCTTAAAAAAAACTTGGTACAAATTTTTAGTGAATTTAAATATAATTAGTCATAACAGTTATTATTATTTTTGATGAAATCCAGAAAACCCCCATTATCGTTGGGGTCTCGTGTGGATTACCCCCCTTACGTGCACTCTTGATAACCCCCTTATGGTTTGTGGTCCTATCCGCACTTGTCACTCTATTAACAGGAAAAAGGAAAAGTCTGAAATAGCCCCCCCCCCCCGAAAAAAAAAATCTCCTACTCTGACTGGTGATTTTTGGTAGTCATCTTGATCCAAAATCCCTTGGGTTCTCTATCGTCATCCCCTACCTGGATTTTTTGCTGAAATATGATGCTTTCTTATCACCGTTGCTCTGCCGATCAATTACCGACAATTGTTTTCGGCTGGCTCTGATCTGCCCCTTTCTCTCACATAAACACACTAGACATATGGATACCTATATACATGTATATCTATATAATATGCGTGCATGCGTGTGTGGAGAGGGAGGGAGGGAGGGAGGGAGGTTTTGTAAAGGAATCAAACTCTACTAAAAAGAATTACAGATCATTTTTGAGTGTGTATTTATTTTGTGGTATGGCATGTAAGAAAAGAAAAAGAGTGTCTTTTGTATTTTCATGGGCATTTCGATCAGCATTTTTGGAGGGAAAAGATCTTAAACAAGGACACTTGCATTTTAGGGGTGGGTCTAACACGAACTGTTTATATGGATTAATGGTGTGGATAGGTCAACAACCATAAGGGGGTTATGTGGGCAAGTGTGAACTTTAGGGAGGTGATCTGCACGAGCCCCAAACCACGGGAGTTTTCTGGACTTTACCGTGTTATTTTTTTCGATTTTGTCTATCATGCTAATATGTCAAGTTCCGAATTTTTGTATAATTACTTATTAACGAGTGTCTAAGAAGTGCTGTTGACATAATTATTTATTTTCTCTAGACACCAAAAAGTGACGGGCATATTGCAAAAAGAGCATCGGACATGTTTGAATTGGGTTTTTTTATTTTCGAATCATGGACAAGAAAAAAAGAGTATCTGACATGTCTCCGAGAATGTCCGAGTATTGGTCTGGTTTATTGCTCTTTCCTTGTGCCTATTTTGCTTTAGGGGGTTGGGTTTTCGGTGTTTACAATTGTCCGTCGTGTCGGGGGCACAGACCACGTAACCTCCTTTTAAGTGTCTGCTTCAACAGCATTTCCACTATCTGTGATTTATTTTGCTTTCTGCTGCCTTAATGAGATTCCGCATTCCAGGCATTTATAATTGCTTCAACCGCAACGGAAGAGGAGATGCTTCACTGGTAATGGTCTCATTTAGACTCAGCTGTTGATTTCTGTGCATGTTCATCATTTTGATCTCAGCCTGTGAAACATCAAACTGAATAGATTAGAAGCTTAGAATTTTGAGTTCTATCAAACACTTCAAATTCGAAAGGCCTCTCCTCATTTGATGTTACTCGTAATTTTCAAATAAACTCATGTTTGCGTATATTTTTGCTCCATCCATAGAATGCAATTTAAAGTTCAGTGTTGCTTTAACTGAAATTTGTAGCACGGCTCTTATTTTGTTTCCGATAAGAAATGTAATTGTTAAAGTGAAGGTACTTGCAAATGCCAAATCTTTAGACTGATGATCCGCTGGAGAGTACTTAACCATCTCTGAAGCTTGACAATGAATCTTTTTCCAAATGTTGTGTGTCCCCAAGTGTAAATGAATCCTTTTCATTTACATGGGATGTTTGAAGTGATGATACCCGATATGGCATTGTATCTGTGCCCCAAGCATTTAAAAAAAAAAAAAAATGCACACGCACTTGTGTATTGTTTTTTTCTCTCTAGTCTTGACCAGTACGGAATGTAGTTGCTAGGCTCCTTTGGAAGTTTCTAAATAGACCTAGGTAAAACTTTGAAGGTCCTATTTTGCCAAATGAAATGTCCAGGCTTCTCTGTTGAGGACCAAAGAAGTGGTAGTGCTATATAATCGCTGCTCAACGGCTGTAAATAGTTAACAAGAAACCCATCCTGACCAAATCTCCCCATTTCTGTCATCCAATTAAATGATCGCCTCACTTTATCAAGTATACTTGTCGTTATAGGATCTCTAGGATATGGTTTTCATTGTGCCGTGAACATAAAAAGGTGAATTACATTTTTTCCAGATGTCATTTGTGTTTACTTTTGCTTTTCTTCTCTTCCTTTAGGTACCGGGAACATATTGTGTGGGCTGACAAAGCAGTGAATTCAAAACTTTTAAAGAAGGGAATCTTGACTCGCATTTATGCACCCATGGTAAGATCTATCATCTTTGTTTAATTGTTCTTTGTATGTAAGATAAAAGAATTCCGCTCTTAGGAGTCTGATCGAAATTCCTGAGCCATTTTGTCTCAATTTGTAGGTCATAGTTCAAGGGTTGAGAGAATCCGGCATTTTCACTTCTGTAGTTGCAGCTGCACATGCAAATCTCTCAAAGGATGAATTCTTGTCATCTATTGAGAGTAGTAATACATCTAGATCAGCCATTGAGTCTAGGGGGATTTCTTCAAGAAAAATTGGCAATAGCGGAGAGTCTCAAGCAACTGCCAGGAAGGTTTTGGAAACTGCAGAAACATATTCTTATGCAGTGCCACCACTATCTCCTCCGAGTATGTACGATATCCACCTTGATATATAGAACCCCTTTTATCTACAGCAACTCTCTTCCTTTTGTCCCTTCCATGACTATCTTACGACTGGAAAATGAGTTGGATTACGAAGAAGTGGAGGGGCTTATCTTAGGGGAACGAATCATAGGGTATCAAAGAAGTTTGCCTTCTTCAGTTAACTGTCTTCTTAGCTTTTACTTATTGAGCTTTTGATTTCCCTTCGTAAATTCATTATTCAAACATTGGCTTAAGGAGCCGGTTAGCTCGTCTTGCTGCCCTGAGGGGCTTCTTTGGTGTTCGGTTTTGTTGGGATGTTCCTGATCATTAACCAAGCGGTGGTGTTCATATTCAGGCTTAGATTGTAGATTATAGACCAAGAGATATAGAGCGGGATTCTTGTTGCGAATCGTATTTTTCCTCCTATTATTTCTACGGGTGCTTTAGACGCATCGCCAGGGTTTTTCCAATTGTTATACGTTGGAGGATCTCTCTCTCTGGATACACATGAAAAATGATGATGGCATATCACGTTTTGCTGTGTATACTGTATATGAACCAGAAAGTACGATTATATACCTTTTTTTTACCCTCTTACCGTTGTTGATCATGCAGCAAATCAAGTTTCAATTGTATCATTTTTAACGCATGTCTTGCAAGAAATGTTATTATCAACTGGACTTGTTTATGTTGATCTATTCATGCTATGCAGTTCTGTGTTGTCTATCCCATGAAGTTGTCATTGGATAGGACTACTGAAAAAATGATAGGATGCATGAGCTACCGTAAAAAAGGACTCCAGGTTTGCCCCTCCTAAAAGGTCCTAGTTCAAAACCTACTGTATGTGCTATCAAATCCTTCGGAGGCACGGGGCTTTAATTGCTATCAAATCCCTGCTTTAATTGGATCTTCTGCTGGTGGACAGTGAAATTAGTTATTCGGGATCAGCTGAGGTACGCGTATGCTTGTCCGGACTCTTGAGTGAAATTTACAAGAAAAAAAAAAAGGGTTATCAGGATTTTTTTTATATCATGAAAAAGGGTTGTAAGATGAGTTTAATAAATTGTGAGTTTTTTATCGAAACATCCCTTAAACTATCACTCGTTTCTATACTTAGTACTTGAACTTTCAAAATCCCTTATGTAGTCCCTGAACTTCCTTACTTAAAGTGCATGTGGTCCATTTTTTAACTTCCGTTAGTTTCATGGACGGAAAATGGTATGTGTTCGCGTCACACAGGATTATTCTCCCAAACACAAGGGTAAAAACGTCAGCTGCTTATTACTTCCCTCCCCATTCATCGACACCAGTTCCACGAAAGAGAGGAAGAGGGAGAGACAGAGAGAGAAACAAGTTTTGTCGAAGAAATACGGTTTCTCAATCTCTAATATTCAGATGGACAATCGATTGAGGCAAGGAGATGAGTGTATCCCTAACTGTAAGTTCGTATTTCATGTCTGATTTTCAAAACTAGGGCTTTTTTTTTTTTTTTTTTTTTACAGATTTTCACAACTGGAAGATGATTGATATTGTAGGGTTTTGTACAGAATGGATTCTTCATGATTTCGCTTTTGTACACAATTTCCTTCACTTTGTCGAAAAAAATTGAGCGTGAAACTAGATTGCATGGGTTTTTGGTGTGCGTAATAGTGGTCCCATTTTTCCATTACATTAGAATACTCTGTCATTGCAGTTTGTGTGTTGTGGTCCCTCTTCCACTTGTTTTTTATACATTTGCGAGTAAAAAACTGTTTGTGTATGCCTTGAAATCCAAGGACAAGGACAGAAAGTAGTAGAATAAGGGTTCGGCTTCTGCTACGTGGGCTACTTAATCGTCTTGGCTTTTCAAATTTCATCATCCATTTGCTCTATTGTTGTTAATGTTTGATGGCTATTATAATTGGTGGTGTGGTGATATCATATACTGCCTTTTGGTGGTTGAAATCTAGCGGCAACTTTAGTTTTTGGAAACTTTAATTAACCAGCATTTGCAATAGCAGCTGTGTTCGCGGATTAAGTCTTTTAATTTGGGTTCTGTATTGAAATAATTTTGGATTCTTTTCGAGCCATAGCTGATCCGTTTTTTTTTCAAGAGAGAGAGTGCTCTGTTTTTTCCCTAAGAGAGGGAGTGCCCTGTTTTTTTCTAAGAGAGAGAGAGTACTCAGTTTTTTCGAGAGAAAGAGAGAGAGAGAGAGCTCTGTTTTTTTCCTAAGTCACAGCTAATATTAGATTTACAGATTATAGAGGGAAATTTGTAAGTTTGGCGCCAACTGGTGTCTAGACATGGAGAATAACGTTTTTACCCTTGTGTGTGGGAGAATAATCTCATGTGACGCGAACACATACCATTTTCCATCCATGAAACTAACGGAAGTTAAAAAATGGACCACATGCACTTTAAGTAAGGAAGTTCAGGGACTACATAAAGGATTTTGAAAGTTCAAGTACTAAGTAGAGAAACAAGTAATAGTTTAAGGGATGTTTCGATAAAATAAAAGTGCATGCTATACATACGATATGAGCCTGGGCTTCTTAAGTTTTTCTCTTAAACCGGCTCTGTACCATGCTATACATATGATATGAGACTGCAATTATTGTGTACCAAGGCTATACATGTGATTCTCATGCAAATGTGCGACCAGATGAGAATGTCCCAGCATATAACGGATCGTATTGAATAATTATGCGATCCATGTTATGATCGGTGTTTTTACGGCAGATTTGTGCAATGATTCTCATGTAAATGTTTTCCAAAACAGTTTTGTGTAGTACAAATAAAAATGTTAGGAGCACATAAAGGAAATCGGGGGCCTGTAGTGAGCAATTATCCTACATGTATGACACTTATCTTTTATGTATGATAATTTAGACCGTTGATCGCTAAACGAACGGCCATGATTGCTGACTACAGGAGTGTAGTGAGCTTACTCACTACAGACCCCCCTAAATAAAGTGTTGACATTATTTTTCCATTAGCTCTTTCAGAATAGCGATAGTGAGATCCTTTAAATAGTGTTGTGGATAAGAGACATGTAAAAATTAATGTACACTACGATGTGTCCCTATCATTGCCGGTATTATTTCGTATTAAATAAAACTAATTAATTACTGAGTGACGTAAAATGAGATCCATCAAATTTATAAGACAATTTAAGTCGTTTATTTTATTTCTATCTTATATTATACGGTGGATTTATTTTTTCAAAGACAAACATGATTAAACATGTATCCATAGCCAATCAAGTGATTTTTTATTTTTATTTTTTTCATTTCCAAGTCGGTTCTGGTTGAAGGAAGGTGCTCAGAGCATCTCCAACTTTTGCTTCAAATTTAAAGATAGGTAATTTTTTTTTCTTGTGAAGTTTATGTGGCAATTTGACACCTGCAACATCCTCACCTTCCTAATATTTGTGCCAAATTTGCTCAATCAAAAAATTCAAAATTTCTTTTTTTTTTTGGCTTGTTACTCCAAAAAACCAGTTTTACATTATCTGGGGCCAATTTTAAACTAATGGAGTATTATTGTCGCCTTGGCAAATCCACGTTTGAAAGTGGATAATTGAAATTATTTTGTTGTCTTGATTAAAAAAATTTGCATTTGTTAGTCTTGTGTCGATTTATTTGTAGATTATTTATTCATCTCAACAAGAATAATCTAAAAAGTAAAAAATTATTATCAATTTTTTTAAAAATTTCTCTAAATACAAATAATCTAATTTTTTGTGAATTAATAGATTATTTTTTGTCTTATTCACAAAATGTTAGTTTGGTTAATAATTTTTTAATCTTCAGATTGCTCTCGTTGAGACGAACCAATAATCTACAAAAATCGACGCAAAATTAATAAATGCGATTTTTTTTAATCTTCACTTGTTTTTTTTTTTTTGTCTTTATTCAAAAAAAATTCGCATTTGTAAGTTTCATATCAAACTTTTATGGATTATTAATTCTTCTCGAGGAGAGGATCGAGTCAAAAAAAATTATGCTCCAAACTCAAGTTTATTTTAATAATGCCAAAAAGATCTTGCCTTTTGACTAATTTTTGTCTTTATTAAAAAAAGTTTAAGTTAAGATCATAATTTTTTACTTTTACGGTTGCTTTCGTCGAGGAGAATCAATTATAAACAAATATTTGACACGAAACTAATGTAAGAAAAATTTGAATAACAAAAAAAACTTTTCCAGTTTCTTTCGTCGAGTAGAATCAATAATAAAAAAAAATTTGGCATGAAACTAATCAATGTGAAAAAAATTTGAATAATAATAAAAAAAAGCCAAGTAGCTTATTGGGGAAATTGCTTAAAAATGGAAGTAGGGGCAAATAATTGTCATTCAATGACACACTTTTCAAGAATTAGAAATGAATGAGAAGGGGAAAAATATTTGCAAAGACATGGAGTGATGGACATAGTTAACCTTGACCTAAACTACTATTTCAAAATAACCCAAACCCTTTCTATCTTCTCCCCACCGCCTCTCTCCCTCTCTCTCTCTCTCACTTCACCAAATCGCAGAAACCCCAACCCTCAAACTCCTCTTAAAGCAATGGTTGAAAGAAGAAGAACTAATCCACAAACTCAAGAGGGCTAAGAATTTGAGGGTGGAAGCAAAAGCGGTTCGGAAGTGGTCGGCCAGGGACTTTGTTAGTCTGTTTTTCTTCACAGTTTCTTGCCTTGTTTTGGGTCTTACAAGGGTCATCCTCTGCAGTTAGTGGTTATAACTTTGGATTTGGGCAAATGGGTAATGTTTTTTTCGAAGTCGGATCAATATTGTTTTTGGGATGCTTAATGGGATTACACAGCGAAACGTAGGGAATTGGAGGAAAGAGGTGAATGCAGAATATGTTGTTCTGATTTTGTATTTTGTGGAAGTTCATCTTCCTTGGTCATATGGCCTATAGCAAGAAAGCCCTTTATGGGTTTTTTCGTTATAGATCTAGGTTGGATGCGATGATTTTTTTACACAGTGCAATTGGTTCATCTCGTTTTTCTCTTATTGTTCATATATTCTTCTTCGATTGAATCCCTAAATTCTTAGATTTCCATACACTTTACCTGCCAAAGAACGAAAATATCAGGATTCATGGACAATTTTCCCAGTCTTTTTTGGTGACTTCTAGGGTGATTTTGTTGCGAGGACCCCTCAAAATTTGGAATTGTTGCATACAACAACTATGAAACTTATCACGCACACAAGGTGTTTGGTTAAATGTCTCAAAGAAGATGCATTTTCTTTTCATTCTCAGGGACCAACTCGGGTGCAATTAATTTTTTGAAGAGTGCAACCACATTCCATGAATAGTGCAACATAGACGTAGGAACGGTGCAAGGATAATAATATATTTTCAGAAAGTGTGACTTGACAACACACTGCACCCCGTTTGGACCAAATCGGGTGCAATTAATTTTTTTAAGAGTGCAACCACATTCCACGAATGGTGCAACACAGACGGAGGAACGGTGCAAGGAGAAAAATATATTTCCAGAAAGTGTGATCTGACAACACACTGCAACCCCGTTTGGATCAACTTAGGTGCAATTAATTTTTTAAGAGTGCAACCACATTCCACAAATGGTGCAACACAGACGGAGGAACGGTGCAAGGAGAAGAACATATTTCCAGAAAGTGTGACCTGACAACACACTGCAACCCCGTTTGGATCAACTCAGGTGCAATTAATTTTTTGAAGAGTGCAACCACATTCCATGAATGGTGCAACACAAATGCAGGAACGGTGCAAGGAGAAGAATATATTTCCAAAAAGTGTGACTTGACAACACATTGCAATCTCGTTTGGACCAACTCGGGTGCAATTAATTTTTTGAAGAGTGCAACCACATTCTATGAATGGTGCAACACAGATGTAGGAACGGTGCAACACAGGCGTAGGAGGAGGGACAGTGAGGGGTTGGTTTAGGGGGATTTTTTTAGACAAGGGTATTTCGGTCCACACAAAAATTGGTACCATGTATGTGCGATTAAAATTTTCCTTTTCATGTTGGGAGCAATTTCCGAAAAAGTACACCATGAGTTTGCCATTACATGCCCCTACTTCCATTTTTAAGCAATTTCCCCTAGCTTATTTAGCCAAAATAGACATTTAATCTAAGATTTGTTTTTCGGGTTTCTTTAATTGTAATTAGCCCTCAAAAGCCAATTCTTTTCTCTCCTTGCTCGCCAACAGCCCTGATTTAAGGGGAAAAAAGCGAGAGCATACCAAGGAGGAGAGAGAGAGAGAAGATGACAGCTCGGAAGAGACCCACGCCGGAGGCCGCCAACGCCGCCACGAAACCTCCTCCGTCAACCACTCTCTCCGCCACCGCTAACTCAATTACCGACCCTCCGATCGCCCCCCCAAAGGCGGGCAAAATCCTGACAGCCTCGCTCATATTCTTCGTCCCCTACGCCTACCTCATATTCTCTCACTACAACATCGAACCAGATCTCAAGCGATCGATCATAATCAACGCCGTCCTTAGCTCCGGCGCCTTTTTGGTAACCCTAAGTATGATCCCTGTGGCCTCTAGATACGTTTTGAGGCGCAATTTGTTTGGATACGACATCAATAAGAAGGGCACGCCTCAAGGTTCAGTCAAAGTGTGAGTTTTTCTAATGAATTTTTAATTTTTTTTGAAAGAATTTGAATTTTCTTCATTAACTGGGAGTGGTTTTGATTCACTTTGGAGTTGGGGGTACTGAGCTCATTGTTTACATGTTTTGTTAACTGAAAAAAGGGCTAAGTTGATTTGGTGGCAATGAGTGCAGAAGCCTCACATGCTCATATACTAGTTTTGGAGGCGGGCGATAATTAACCAATGAGCGACGGCTGCTTTAATAGAGATCAACATTTACTGAGGACGTGCTAGATCAACGTTAAAGTTGTGACTTTAATTTTGTATGTTGTGGAATGGATTTGAGTTTACGTCATTAAGTGAGAATGTGGTAGATTTTAATTCACTTGAAGTTGGGAGTATTGATGAGCTCATTGTTTAAATGATTTGTTAATTGAAAATGGGGCTAAGTCGATTTGGTGGCATAAAAGAAAAGCGATGAGAGATAAGATTAATGGTGCTCTTCGGTAAAGCTTGCCCCGCATTGGTTAATTGTCACCTTCAAAACTAGTATATGAGCTTGTGCTAGCTTCAACTCATTGTCAATTGGTTTTAAATTGGATGCTTTCTTAACTCTAGGGGAGTAGGGGGCTGCTATTACAATCGTAAAACTTCTAGAGAGCAGCCACATTGTGTATATATAGCCAAAGGTACTAAACATATAGAGATCAATTTATTAAACATATAGTTGATTATATATCCCTTAATAGGTCTAAAGTGTTATTATGTGGGTACTACCTATATGGATATGGACGGAAGTTTGATGGAAGAAATGCTGTTTTCCAATTCATCTGGGGAGCGTGTTTGCTTCTTACATCTTTGAGTAGTTGTGGACCTCAATAGTAGAATCATGTTTTTTTGTTTTCATATTTTATTGCTTACGGATATCATTTGTGTTTTGCAGGCCTGAGTCATTGGGTATTGTCGTTGGGATTGTTTTCTTGGTGTTTGCAATCTTATTTCAACATTTTAACTTCACATCGGATTCAATTGTAAGCACATTTTATTGGAGCAGTTGTTTATCTTATGGTTTCTTTTCCTAATTTTCTTAGATTTCCTATTTATAGCTTTTCTCTTTTGAATTTGGCGGCATCACCTTTTAAGGCCTAACTAATATATTGAAAAGCCGCCGGTTCAGCAGGGACTGGGAGAAGTAATACCTTGGCAGCATTCCTCCCTTTTTATTTGTTAAGGTTCTGATCATCTTGGCTTGAACTCATGCTACAATTCTGGGAATGGATAGCACTAAAGGTCCCCTCTTAACATAATATATGTTCCACTCAATAACTTCTAGTTTGGATGATTTTATTGATACAGTGTTACACGATGTTGGGTAGAACTCAACCATAAAAGCTAGCTCTTAGCAACACTTTCCGTGTGTAGGCCAGACACGCACCCTACCCATCTTTGGTACCTAGCTTTGATACCATGTTAAGTTACCAGTAGTCCCAAAAGCTTAAGCTATTAGGAAATGGGCCTAACAATGTATATCAGGCTATTTAACACGCTACCTCACTTGCAATTAGGTCATGCACGTGGAGATGCAAATTTTCATGGATAGAGCGAAGCAGAATATAAAGGGGAGAAGTATAATGCAAACGGGGAACCAATGCAAACAAAGAGACTTGAACCCAAGATCTTTTACAACCTGAGCTCTTATACCATGATAGCTTTGCAAGGGGGAAACAAGCTCTAACGTCTTTTTGCATAATTAAGATTATAGAGATAACATAACAAATTAGGTTAAGTAGAAAGTCCCTAATTAACACTATGACTAAAATACCTTACCCTAAATACACCTAATGTACTTTCACATTTATACTGTCCCTCATCGTATATAGGTGAAAATTTTCTCTTTTAACTTTATTAGTTGTCCACATTGGAAGGCCCTTGAGAAAGCAAGAGTACAGGCTATGTTTTCTAGACTTGAATGCGGGCGCCAAGAAACGATTATGATTAGCTCTAGAAATCCTGGTGATGCCCACCAATCATTTTGGTAAGGTTTAGGATAGACCCGTTATTTGGTAATGCATAATTTATGTCTAGAATTGGCAATTTAAAATTCCTCAGCTCTCTTGTTGTTTCGACGATAGCCTCAATGCTCCCGTTCCATAGGGAACTTGTTTTACTATTTACCTTCAAAGCAAAGTCGGATGCAAAAGGTGAAAAGTAAAAAACTAATGAAGCTTATTCTTAGCTGCTGTATAACTCTATGGGGAAGGTTGGGAAGAGCCTCTGGAAGGGCTGTAGGGACATTCTCCTACAAGTATGGATACCACACTTGACTCAAGAGTTAAGAGCATCATTGGGAGGATTTATTGCAATTTCCTAAGAAGGATGGATACAAAAATGAGGCATGAAATTGAGCAAATATAGACACGTCGACTCTCCAATGTCTCGAATATGATATATACTAATATTGTTCTTTATTTTAGTAATTTGCATCTACTTTATTGTGTTCAAACTTGTGCCATACACTATGGTTAATACTCCCTCCGTCCCCAATTATTGGTCCCTTTTAGGGATTCCAAAAGGAACATCATCATGTCACTTGTCATATTTTCATCCTCTCTTTTTACAGTTCATGTCTTTTAGGAACCTCATCATTACCTTTTCTTGATGGTAGTGATTAATTTTCCAAAGGAGGCGGAAAAAAGTAAACTCATCAACTTTTTCCCTTTGCTTTTGTATTGGGTCAAACTTTTACGGACAACAAAAAGTGCCTAAAGGGACCAACAAATTGGGACAGAGCGAGTACATGGATTCATGCACTATCAAAGTGCATATCTGTATATGCTGTACTTATTTGTAGGGAGTACTTAAACATATCTTGTTACTGTCTTGTCAAGGAAATCCTGTAGTTGAAATTGATTATAGAGTTTGGTGGTTTACCAAGTTTGGGGATGAGGCCTTACTGGAGATCAGTTGGATGGTTCTGCCGTTTTATATTTGACTATCTTCCTTATTCTGCTTCTTACTGATGACAGATGAATCGAATCAAATTCTCATTTGTTCCTTCATATTTTGTCTACATCTGTTTTAGTGTTGTTTAGATCATGGAAAACTAGTTTTTTTTTTTTTTTTTCCCTTTCACCTTTTAATGTTGTTGCTATATGGGGAGTATTAGATTCTTAACCACCAACTCATCTAAAAGCTTAAGCTATTGGAGAGAGGGTAACTTTTATTATTTATAATTCTCAACACGCCCCCTAACGTGTAGCCAAGCTCTTCTCCATAAGCGAGCTAAACACGTGTAAACTATAATCATTAGGTAGGCGGTGAGGTCGAACACAGGATCTATTGTCTGCTTTGATACCATATTAGATTGTTAACCACCAACTCATCTAAAAGTTTAAGCTATTGGAGAGAGGGTAACTTTTATAATTTATAATTCTCAGCATGGAGGATATGGAGTTATGGACTCTGTCCTGCACTACTTAAATATTGTTCCATTTGTTACGCGGTATTGGTAGAACTCAACCCAAAAGCTAGCTATTGAAGTGAGGGTGCCCTCACTCTTATATACTTCATATTACTTTGGTACCCAGGCAATGTGGGACTTCGCTTCACACCATTTAGACTTGGCTTAAGAATCCTGAAGGTGGTCTGCGGGAGGAGGATACTTCTAAGACATCATGTCATTTCATACTTCTAATGCTTAATTTTATATCATCTTTTTAACCTTTGTTTTCTTTAGTTGGCATCGAAACTTTCTTGCTTCTGCATTGTTATGTGGTAGCTATAGAATACTATGTGCTCCTACTAATGATGTACTCATTTGTTGATTATTAATCCATTGCAGTGGCTTGTCGAGTACAATGCAGCTTTGGCATCCATATGCTTCATGATTTTGCTTGGATTTGTAGATGATGTCCTTGATGTCCCTTGGAGAGTGTGAGTATTACATTTTAGGATTGAGTGGTCTACTTGTTTTCAGAGAACCGTTTGTCTTTGGCACTTTGTACTGTGTTCAGATTCAATGCTAAACCAGATCTTTCTGACTTTGAAGAACAGGAAATTAGTATTGCCGTCAATTGCTGCTCTTCCTCTATTGATGGCTTATGCTGGACATACAACTATTGTTATACCAAAGCCTCTTGTTTCTTATCTCGGGCTTGAGGTTTTGGATCTAGGTATGAATTCTAGGACTGGAGTATTTCTTTTCTGCATTTTTTATGGCAACACTCTGAGTGAGTTCATTTCTCTGAGTGCCAAAGTCCTGTCCTACCAACTTGAACTAAGGGTATCCTAGCCCTCTTACATTGCAAATCAGCACTAAAGAGAGGAGAAAATGAGATCTCTTCTCATTATTTCACAGCACTATGTCAATCTTTGATTTTCCTTTGGCCTTCATTTTTGTTTCTTATTGTCAGATATGATCTAGTGAGTAGCGACTATCTTCAATAATTATTACAAAGTTATGAGAACCAATGGAATTACATCTATGAATTTATGATACAATGTGCATTAAAAGTTTTTGTATTGTTTTGTATTTGTTACTAGCTTCAGTAATTAGTATGACGGTATGAGAACTAATGGAATTACATAGATGGTGCAATATGCAATAGAAGTTTTTGTGGGTTAAAAAAAGCGATGCAACCTCCATTCCTCGAGGCTACTTCTAAAGTCCAAAAGATCGTCCATTGCTGACTTAAAAAGCCCCCAGAACCCTTTGATACATACACGGATTAATATGCAAGTTTCCAATTTTAACCCTGTGAAAAAACTTCACTTTCATGCGTGTAATCGATATGAATAATGGAGCTGATTCAGAGTCTGTCTTTTATTCTTCCCAACATGCACGGCTTTCCCAATATGCTCGTAGTTGCTCTGCGTAGGATGTGATCCTCTTAATTATCTGCCCTTTTTCTTGTGTCCAGGGTGGATATATAAGCTGTACATGTGGCTTCTGGCTATATTTTGCACGAACTCTATCAATATTCATGCTGGTATAAATGGCCTTGAAGTTGGGCAGACAATTGTTATTGCGTGTGCTGTAAGCTCCTAACCTTTATACAACTATAGAATGTGGTTTCGTTGTGGTATCTGACTCACTTTTTTTTTTTTTAACAGATTCTAATACATAATGTAATGCAAATTGGAGCATCTTCGAACCCAGATTATAAACAGGCTCATGCATTCTCTATTTACCTTGTTCAACCATTACTTGCCACATCTTTGGCTTTATTTTCGTACAACTGGTAATGTTATCGTCATTTTCACAAGATGGTTTTACAAAATATTTTTTTATCCATAATAAGGTCAATTGTGAAATTCTCTGCTGTCTTCATTTTAGGTATCCTTCATCAGTTTTTGTTGGTGACACCTATACATACTTTGCTGGAATGACTATGGCTGTAGCTGGCATTCTAGGCCACTTTAGGTATGTCATCCATTCTAACCTCCTATTTGTAGTTCTGGTAATATTTCAGATGATTTAGGCGCTATATCATAATTCATGGAACCTTGTTTTGTAGCCTCAGAGAAATTTATAATGTCAATGTGAATGTATAAAATGTGGAGCAAATTACATGATTAATGACTTGTTATTATCATGCAAATGATTTGATAACGAGGAAAATTGAGATAAAATTCATGCAAACTCAGTGAAACAATCTTGTATCCATCAATTTCTACTTACCCCAGGGAACATGATTGAGGAACAAAACATTGTGAAGTTTTATGTGCTGGGTAAAAGGATTGAGACACAAATCATGATTGAGAAACAAAACATCTCATAAAATGTTAAATTTACCTTACTGGATTATATGCATCTTCTTTTTACTATCATTGACTATATCTCGTTTTGATCAGATTTTATGTGCTAGGTAGAATGTTTTTATTCCATCTTTCTCTTCTTTTGAGTTTGGGGACTCCGCTTGGAAACAGTCAAAGCTTTCATCTTCTACTTACTTTCTCTCATGGACAATCATAGTTTCATCATGTTAAACTCTTTGTTAATTCATCATGCCTTCAGAAAAGAGGTTCCAGTTTTGTCCTACTAATTGAAGCAGATGAAGGAGATCTGGCTCGTCAATAATTGGCTTCAGACTTAACATTTGTGAGATCTGGCTCATCAACAATTGGCTTCAGACCAGTGTTCTAAAAATCGGTCAAGTCGGCCGACTAGTTGGCCAAAAGTCGCTAGTCGGAGGTCCCTCGACTTGATCAAAATTCGACTTGTCGGCCAAAAGTCGGCGATTAGTCGGTCAAGTCGGCGATTAGTTGGCCAAAAGTCGCTAGTTGGCAGGCTGCCGACCTAGGACCGACTAGCGTCTTTTAGAACCTTGCTTCAGACTGAACATTTGTGCATACAAGAGGATGTTTTGTTGAGGAAGTCCACCTCGAGCGTTCCACCACAATCATCAAGTTTAAAATGGATTATTACTTTATTACAGCCCTCTATGAAGGGATCTATCTGCATCTAGTGGAACCTATACCCACTGAGAAGTACATCTTCCTCAATGTAAAGATACGGATCTAATCGTGAGCAGATGTAGTCCAAAAAAGTGTCTCCCTCCTAATCTTGTTCTGCACGAGTTAAAGTTCCTTTGGGAGCTGATCGTTGTTTGGTTCTTACTCCAAAAATCCAAATTGATTAACCTTGATATCCTTCCTCCAATCTCTGCATTCGTGATGCATCATTACGTACTGAAATCGAACTCAAATCCCAGGTTCTAAGTCCTGTGATTCCTCTTTAGTGATCTTTCAATCGTATTCTTTTTTTCCTTTTTTCCAATCTTTTCTGAAGTTGCCTCTGTGTTGTGGATAACAAAGATGCAGACATAAGCAGCATTACCTATGTAGCACGGACACGGATACGGCAATTTTGAAAAAAGGGACACGGACACGGACATATATATAGGGGCCGGTTCCGGGGACACAATAAAAAACACAAAAAAAGACGCACCATCATTGTTTTCAATGGCTGAGATTACAACTTAACAAAATCATCTCTTACTCCCAAAACATGCCCACACCTTAAAATTACTCTCTTCTTCCCCAAATCATTCGTACACACTTCCACCAAACCCTAACCACAGAGAATCTGTTCGTCTCTAAATCCTTTCGTTGTTTTCTTCAGCTTGTTGTAGGAGTATCGATGGTGAGAAATATCAATCTCTGACGCATCAATTTTAACCCCACTTATTCGTCTTCGGAATTAGATAGAGGCTCAAAATCACCTACAATCAATGCTCTGCTTTTAGTTTCTATTCTGGAACAAAGGGAAGAGAGGATACTTTAGATGGTGGGAACTGGGTTTATTAAGGTCAGAGAAAGTCCGGTTGATTTTAAGCGTAGTTGAAGCATTCGATGGTAATCTGTTGACTTTGATTTCGATGTGATCATCACTCATATCTCTGAAATTCAAATCCAGGATGGTATTTGCCCCAAATTGTTGGAAAAATTCCTATTGGTTTTGGAATTGAGATGACCCATGTAATTATTAAAGAGAAATCCTTTACAGTGGAGGAAGAGGGAGATGGATGACATTTGTTTGCTCAGTGGAGAAAGAGAGATGAGAGAGAGAAGCATGAATTTGAGTGCATTTGAGCACTGAAGTACTATTAGGCAATCAACTTTTGTTGCGCAAGTCCAGACGTTGAATTTGGTAAGGAGCAGGGAAAGGATATGTTTTGCATCAGATAAATGGAATAAGGCAAAGGACACGATTTTAGGGAACAATTTTTTGCTCCAAATTATATATAAGTATCTCGACTAGTTCTTGTTGATCAAAAAAAAAAAAATATAGTTCTTTAAGATTCTACCCCATTCTCTTCGTAACCAATGCACTGAAGTTCTACTGTTTATGGAGTATTGCCTAACACATTTTGAAACATGTAGTTTTGAGAGGAGGGACGGACTGGTACATGGGGTTGAAACATGTAGTTTTGAGAGGAGGGACGAACTGGTACATGGGGTTAGGGTTTCGTGGCAGTGATGGAGGAATGTTGGGAAAGGAGAGTAATTTTAGTGTGTGAGCATGTTTGAGGGAGAGATGTGGTTTTGTTAAGTTATAATCTACACCATTGGTTTCAATGGATGAGATGGAGTGTCTTTTTATGTGTCCCCATAACCGGCCCCATATATATATATATATATATATATATATATATATATTGGGAGCAGATCAAGTCAGGACTCCCTGACTTTAAAAAAATCCGGATCTCCCCTCTCCCAGCCATTTCCTGGCCAAATGGTCGGGATCCGAACCGTTGGATGCATTTAAAATGTGTTTTCAAAGGTCTACGCGAAGATTCGGCAAAAAAAAAATGACCGGGAAGGGCTTCATCTGAGCAGTTTTTCATACAAACCGTAGGATATATATTTCATGAAAAACTGCTCGGATGAAGCCCTTCCCGGTCATTTTTTTTTCCGAATCTTCGCGTAGGCCCTTGAAAACACATTTTAAACACATCCAACGGTTTAGATCCCGACCATTTGGCCGGGAGAGGGGAGGTCCGTATTTTAACAAAGTCAGGGAGTCTTGACTTGATCCGCTCTGATATATATATATATCATAAAAAAACTTAAAAATTCAAAGATTGATAATTACAGTTTGACCCCAAAATTTTTAAAAAATTACAATTTGACTCCTGAAAAATTAAAAAAATACAGATTGACCCCAATTTTTTAAAAAAAAATTACAATTTGCCCCTTGCCGTGTTCCAGCCATGTGACGTGTCCCATACGTATTTAGGCATGTCCCCGCCGTGTCCCATACGGCAATACGGTGCCTCCTAGGAGTGTCAGTGCTTCATAGATCATTACCTTATAGAGCAACCTCTTTTTAGGCATCTTACTTTCAAGGTGACAAGTCTTAAAAATCTTAGCTCAAACGTCAAAATATGTTGAAGTTGACCTTGGTAAAAGCCTAAAATCAACTCTACAGTATATTCAGCTCAAACTTTAATTTCGTAAATGCTGTGGGCTATAGTTTCTCAGTGAGGAAAATCTTAACTACAACCATTTATTTTGGACACAAATGGTTTGGATTGTGTTAGGGGGCTTTGCTTGTGACAGTGGGGTGACGAAGGCCAAACCACAACGGAATTGACTGCTTGACAAATTTAGTCTTTCTTCGTGATGCGTGTTTAGTGTTTAATTGTTTATAGTTGATAACCTGTTGTGGAAGCTAAATGCATCCCTCACCTGCCTCTGGGTAATCGGCTGTGATGAGCTGTTTATAGAATCTGTACCAACATGATGGCACATTCTCCTAAACTTAAAAGAAAGAAGTTATAAGCAGCCCAAATAGCTGCACCTACTACAGTAGGCATTTCACTTTTGTGCTTTTTGTTAATTAGAGTTGGGCTATTTCGTTTGTTTGTCTATTAAATCTAGAGTAGTGGATGTATTGCGAATGATTTGTTACAGTGAAACACTCGTAAGCAGGCTAAGCTACCCATAAAAAAGGTACACGCAGACCCTAAAAGCTGCAACAAATGCCCATAACCGTTGAACGTTTATCTTTGCTGTTAATTACTGTTGAACTGTTTTATTTGTTGCTCTAGTAATCCCGAGTGTGATAGATGTATTTTTGAATGGTTTGTCACAGTGAAACACTTCTGATATTCTTCATTCCTCAAGTTTTGAACTTCCTTTTATCACTCCCTCAGGTATGACCAAATCATCTCTCTCTCTCTCTCTCTCTCTCTTCATGCTAGATTCTTCGTTGTTCTGACTCCTGTTCCCTTTTAGCTTTCTGGCTTTATTCCTTGTCCACGACATCGGCTGCCCAGGTAATTTCTGAAGCAATTGTTATCTCTTACTGTTGCTAGAAGATTAGTGGATCTTACTCGAGTAGGGAATATCCTTGAACCTTCAGGTTCGACCCTCAGACAGGACTGCTCACTGGGACAAATGATGGGACACTTGTAAACTTCTTCTTAAGACAATTTGGCAGGATGTCAGAAAGTTCGCTTTGCATCCTTCTGCTTGTCTTCCAGGTAACAGAATCATGGTTTCTTATTCTAATATTTCAACTCGGCATTGTCTCCCTGTAAAAATTCTTGAACCTACGTACTCACAGGCCTTGCATGGTTCATGAACATGTTTTCACTTAATAGTCAATGATACTACATAATAAATAGTTGTGGACCTTGGACATTTTCCATACACGCTCGAGATATAATGATCTATACTTGGAAAATCATTTTAATGATCTACGAAACAGGTTTTTGGGGTTACTTGAAGGTGATATACCAATACAATTTTTGATGAAGTGGCACTGCCCTTTCACGCACAAGATTCACTATCAGTCTGTCCTGATTGTGCCAGTTCTTCACTCCATGTTGTCGTGTGTTTGAGTTTGTTTATTTGCACAGGCCATGAGTTGCTGCTTCTGTTTCTTGCTGAGGTGGTTCCTGGCTGGTTGGTACAAATGAGGTGGCAGCTTAGGCGAAACAATCTTCAGTTGTGTTCATAATCCCGTGGATTACCTCATCAGATGGTTTTTTTTTTTTCTTTTTTGTTTTCTTCGCTCTCTGGGAAACAGAGCAACTGAGTTGAACCTATCTATCGGGAGGGGAACATGGACGTCCTACAGCTGAGATGAAGGAAAACCACGGCACACTGAAATGATGTGAACGATTTTTGTTTTGCTCACTAATGGAGGTAGATTCTTTTTCACAGACAGAAGCGGGAGAGTTTTTGACATGAAGACTGACCATAATTTGTCTGTGTTATCCAAGTTATGGATTGTATTCTCCTAGATGAACCTATTCTTGAAATAACCATGGTTATGACTCAATCTTTAAATTGAAGAATGTGCATTCAAATATTTTTTTGAGGGGTTACGCGGCAATTTAGCATGTAGAAATTTGACATCTTTGCATTCTATCCAATACGTCAAACTAATTTTTGTTTTAATTATTTTTTAATTTTGCCAAGATTGAGGGTCTTACTCAATAAAGTAATAAAGAAACAAGATTTGATATAACATGCCAAATTTGATACGAGAGATGAGATCCTAAATGTCACTTAAGCATTTGACACTTTGATTAAAGTTGCTTTGCATGGCAATTCTTCATCTTGGCATGTTACACTTCGAATACACTGTTGCTTTACAGGACAATTCTTCATCTTGGCATGTTATGTCGAATTTGACATCTTTGGTTGGAAATAGCTCCTCATGGAATTTTGATTGTGGATGCCCATTTGGTTTAAGCTATCTGTTCTCCTTCTCTCTCTCTCTCTCTCTCTCTCTCTCTCTCTCTCTCTCTCTCTCTCTCTCTCTCTCTCTCTCTCTCTGTGTGACTGTTTATGCTAGCTAGCATTATGACATAAACAAACAAACTCACAGTGGTGACCCATACACAAGCACATATTTGCACACGAAAAACATTTTTGTCTTGTGAGTGACATAATTCGCGATCGCGAGCATAAAAGCCTCTTTGAATCACATTTCAAACAACTAAAACCTGCGAGAGCAAGGATTGAGAATTCCAACATAGTTTGAGGATTGAGAGCGGAAGTGCACGGGATTTTAAAGTATCAAGTGACTAAGCTTGTAAAACAAGAAAATTTACACACTTTTGATAAGGGAAGGGGTCTCATACACACTTCGCAGAGATTTACATCTACATAAATACATTTGTTACACGTCATGCCAATTTTTCCCCGGAATCCGCTGTTATGATGTACTATGAATCATCATTTTTAATTGGTACACAAAATAGAAATATAGGCAAGGTATCCAAACACATCTATTGGGGAATATTGTCTCGTCGCATCACATCAGTAGACAGTAATTGCAAAGACGTTGCGGCTAAAGTTCAACTCCCACCACACATGTGCCCAACAAGAGGGTACGAGACTCGAAAGTCATACGGGCCTTGTCCCAGCAAGTCCGATTTTCTACCTCTAAACCTGTAAGTGGTGTTTTGGCTTAAAAAGCCAACTTAACTTATTTTTTTTGTCTTTATTTGATTTGATTTTTTTTTTTTTGCGTTTGTTAGTTTTGTATCAATTTTTTTGAGTATTATTGGTTCATCTAGACGAGAGGAATCCAAAAAGATAAAAGATTATGATTAGAACCCTTAATTTTTTTGAATAAGATCGAAAAAAGTGTAAAAATTTGACTTTTTGACTTATTTTTGTCTTTATTCAAAAAAAATTAAGCTTCGAACAAATTTTTTTACTTTTTTGATTCCTCTCGCCGAGATGAACCAATAATACATAAAAAGTTGATGCAAAACTAAAAAATGCAAAAAAAATCAAATAAAGACGAAAAAATAAGCCAACTAACATTTTAGCCAAAACACACCTAAGAGCATCCCCATTTGGCTACAGTACCGCACCAAATTTGGTGCGGCACTATTCACGCATTTTTTGTTTTTTTATTATTTTTTTCTGGTTGCTTTTCCCGGGTTGTGCTGCGTCAGGAGAGCGAGAGAGAGAGGGGGGGGGGGGGGGGGGGGGAGGTTAGCTTTTAGGGAGAATTTTTTTATTTTATTTCATAGATTTGAGGGAATAGTTTAATATAGTAAAGTTAAAATAGAGAGTCTGATTTTGTGAGTTTTTGATATAGTGACTTGCTAATTTATAAAAAAATATTTTTGAAGTTAATTTGGTGGAAATTTTGGTGCTCCATATAAGGATGCTCTAAGTCATTGATATGCTTATCATCTTCTTGTTATTGCATTTAGGAGTCAATGGACATTGTTAAAAGTCAAGTCGGAGGACCCTAACCTAACCACCTTTGCTTTTTCCAGAAAAAGTCTGTGTCCCCCATAATGCATTCTGAAAGTCAACCAACTAAAATTCAAACGGCCGTAGTGTAATTTTGTTCATCCTCCATAATGACTCCTCGTGGAATATTAAGTGCGAATAACCCGACGTTATTATGGTTATACCGATAGACTAGCATTATGACATAAACACACACTCACAGTGGTGACCCACACATAAGCACATATTTGCACACGAAAAGCACTTCACGAAAAACACTTTGTACTGTGACATAATTCACTCGCGCTTGCTGCGAGAGTATAAACATCTCTAATCATATCTCAAACAACTAAAATTTGTGAGAGTGAGGATTGAGAACGCGAGCGTAGTACGAGGATTGAGAACAGAAGCGAATGAGATTTTGAAGTATTATATGAATAAGCTTGTACCACACAAATTTACACACCTCACTGAGATTTACACCTACGTAAATACATTTGCTACACATCATGTCAATTTTTTTCCTGGATTCGCAGATTTATTGTATAAATCATCATTTTTATTTTGGTACACAAAATGGAAGTATAGATAAGGTATCCAAAACGGAAGTATAGATAAGGTATCCAAAACGGAAGTATAGATAAGGTATCCAAACACATCCAACGGGGAGTATTGTCTCGTCGCGTCACGTCAGTAGATAGTAATTGCAAGGACTGCACCACACCTATTTTGCAGCTAAAGCTCAACTTTGATACAGAATGGAAATTTAATATTATTTAAAATAGTTTTTTTTTTTTTTTAAAGTTTTCCTTATTTTGGTTTTAGTAATTTTGTTAGGAAATCTTGCAATTTTAGAAAAAATAAGGCCTTGTTTGGTGGCACTTTTGTTTTCTGTTTTCTGTTTCTGTTTTCAGAATTTTTACAATTTAAAGGAAGGAATATTGTTTGTGTGCCACTTCCACTTTCAAATTTTACTTCTTACTTCCACTATTTATGAAATTTGGGAAAGTTGAAAATCTCAACTTTCACTTTCTGTTTTTGTTTTCCCACTCCTAGCCACCACCTCCAGCCACCAACCACCAGCCACCACACCCGCCACCACCACCACCCCCCACCCCCCACCACCCCATCACCACCACCACCACCCACCACCCCATCACCACCACCCCCACCCACCACCACGCTCCACCACCACCACCACCCACCACCACGCTCCACCACCACCACCACCACCACCACCCACTACCACCACCACCGCCACCACCCACCACCCACCACCTCCAGCCACCACCACCACCCACCACCACCACCACCACCACCACCCACCATCACGCTCCACCACCACCACCACCCACCACCTCCAGCCGCCACCACCCACCACCTCCAGCCACCACCACGACCACCACCACCACCCCCACCCACCATCACGCTCCACCACCACCACCACCCCCCACCACCTCCAGCCACCACGCACCACCCACCACCCACCACCTCCAGCCACCACCTCCAGCCTCCCGCCGGCACACCTCCAACCGACTCATAATTATGTTTTTACTTTTTTTTTTTGAAAATTATTTCACACAAACATATTTTTTGTTTTCACTTTTTTTGTACGAAAAACAGAAATTAAAAAGCAGAAATAGAAAACAGAAAACAGAAGTGTTACCAAACATAGTTTAATTTATTTAGCCTCCTTTTAATTCTGGCTTGGTCAGGAAGAAATTTAGTTTCTATGTTTATCGTTTCATTTTTTATTTTTATTTCCTAGTATGTCGAAATTCTATTATTATAAATAACGATGTAAGCCTCTTAGCTATGAGAGTTGTTTATGATTATTAATGAAAATTTGAGAGCTTTCTCAATATTGTTTGTTCAAGGAGGGAGTACCTTTCGTTCAGACAAAATTCGTGATTGTCATTGTTGCGCATTCTTATTTCAACATGCCTCCCTCCGTCAAACTCCCACCACATATATTCCCAACAAGAGGCTACGAGACTCGAAAGTCGTATGGGCCCTGTCCCAGCAAGTCCGAGTCTCTGCCTCTAAATGTGAGACTCATTGGTATGGTAATCTTCTTCTTGTTATTGCATTTAGGACTCAATGGACCTTGTTGCAAGTCAAGTCAGTGGACGGTGGACCCTAACCTAACCCATCTTTGCTTTTTCCAGAAAACGTTTGTGTCCCTCGTAATGCATTCTGAAAGTCAGTCAACTAAAATTCAAACAACTGTTTGCGAGCGCAATTTTGTTGATTCTCCGTAAAAGAAGGTGAAGAGTATTCTCGCTTTTATTGGTTGAAATAGTGTAGGTCTCACCGAAAAGTGACATCATCCTTACAAAAAAGCGTATTACAGGGGTGAGACCTATGCCATTTCAACCGATAAGAGGAAGAGTTTTGCTAGTTGGGTAAACTATTGACACACTCCCAACAAATGCAACTGTATTATTTTTGGCCACCTCCAACTCAATAAACAAGAGTCTCTTTTTTTTTTTTTTTTTTGGATTTCCAGTAGAATATTTTTAATCTCTCACTGAATTTGAATATTCAAAATTTCAAATCTAAGAAACTTAAGGTAATTTTCTTTTAATATCTCTAACTATTAAATGAACATATTCAGTCATGACATTATGGTTCCATTAATTCCCCACCCCCGGTTGAATTAGTTATCCGTCCACCCAATCTCTTTTCCTGGTTACTCCCGTTTTCGAAGTTCAAAACATTCCAACCTTGTCCATAACTAGTTCCATTCCTCAATTACTCAAGTATTCCTCCCCACTCACTATGTTGAATCATCCACCTAAACTATCTGTCCATACAAATTATCAACTAAACCAAATATAAAATAATTTCTCATTCTTAATAAATCTCCACTTCTACCATATCCTCTTCTTTATCGCCCTTCATATTCCACTAACAAAAAATTATTTTTTCCAAAAACTGAGATATGGTCATTTTCTCATAATACATCACATAAAAAACCGTGAAAAACCAGTTTATTCAAAAAACAACCTTACTAGAACAACCCAAATGCCTAACAAAGTGGCTTAACTAACAAGACTAAAAGCCAAATTGAACAAGTCATCATCGATCAGATGGATTTGGGGAGCCAAGGCACTAAAGGATTATAGTCCCCCGATCTGACTGTCCATTTCCACAATTGATGGTTCAAATTCGCAGATGCATTCTTACTGCTAAAAATATACTCTTTTTTTTTTGCTAAGCAAAGAATTTATTAATCTTTGGAAACGAATTACAAAGATTAAAAGGATCCGAGACTAAAAACGCCAAGGACCCTAAAGGGAAAATAACAAGGAAACATCGAGGATGGCAAGATACCAGCCACAACACCGAAAGAGAAACAAAAATAAGAACAAAACTCCAAAAACGGCCCCAAAATCAAACCCAAACCAAGCCAACGACAAGCGAAACCAAAAGAACCAAACACAATCAAGGATACAAAAAACCCCACAACGACGAAGCCACTCAAAAGCCCCAGAAAGCCGCAACCTCGAGACCCCACCGCAGCAAAGGAAATATCAAAACTCAACAGAAATGGAAGAACAATCCTCCACTTTGTCAAGAGCTATAATATCCTGTTCAGAAATTTCAACTCCCTGCACTTCTAAGAATTTCTTGATATTGTAGGTCTCCCTTCCGAAGAATTTAACACCAAGAGAAGCATTAATCTTCATACTCTCACGGGCTTCCTTGATTAAAATAGCATACCTCTTACGAATGTCGCTACTAGAATCCTTATCAGACGAAGAGGTGAGCCCATCAACACAACCTTTCTTCAATTTCTTCAATTTCTCCTCTCTTTGATCCCGGTTAACTGTCCTGGAAAAGATGGCAGCTTTCAACGGATTTTTTGTCCATAAAGGTTTTCTTCGAAAACCATTTTTAGCCGAGGCTTTCTTTTTATGGCGCTTGAACTCCACAAAATTAATAAGGGGATCATTAGAAACAAGATCAGCAGATTGAGAGTCGTCCGAGTCAGAACATACTGCTGCTTCCTTAGTAACCGAATTCGATTCATTAGAAGCAAAGAGGGGAGGACGAGAGTGCAAAGGATCCACATCAGCATCTTGAAAACCGATAAAGCTTGGGGACTCATCGAATGCCGACATCTCATCCTTACCGGAAAGGGTAGGAAAATCAATGACATTTTCTTGATCACCGACATTATCTTGAATATACTCTTACTGCTAAAAATATACTCTTACTGCTAAAAGTTAGCAGATGTATTCTTGCTCCTAAGAATATATTCTTATTGTTAAGAATTAACAAACATATCTGAACCGTTAATCGCGGAGATGAGCGGTCAGATGGGGAGGCTACAATCCCGTAGTGCCCCAAGGCACTGCAGGCTCTCCAAGACACTACATGCTTCCCAAATCCCGATCTGACAACACAAAAATCAACGGTATTAAAGCTGCTTCCCCGGTCATATCAACCAAATGGACTGTTGAGTGCCTGCTCCCTTGTCCACTCTTCCTTTAAATCCTCCAAACCTTTCCACTACAAAGGAACCACAAACTTGTGTCTATCTCACTTCTTTCTCCACATAAACTGCCAGAAAGCACTAAAGGAGAGCAAAAACTCGGTCTTCTATAACCATTGCGTAAACATATAATCATAGCTTAAGGGTGGAGGAAAATAGCAGTTCAAAAAAGGGTGGAGGAAAATGGACTACTTCCGGAAATGCTTGGACCAGAAACATTACGAATCTTGTTTTGAGTTGTCGATCTGCCAAGCCATTGCGGAGAGGCAAAAAAAATACGATTCACCGATGCCATTAATTGGTGTCTATATAGCAGCCGCATCTCTAGTCTGCTCCCTTGCAATGGCTGCAGATGTCGTTTATGGATTCCGCGGAAAAATGTTGTGGTTCCCATGCAAGTTTTTCACTATCAATGCTGCTTCACTTACGATATTAACCGTGGCAATGAAGCTCCCAATGGATCTTACCACCGCCATGTCGGGCACAACCGACGTGCTTGCAAATCTTAGCAGCAGTGTTTTCATGACTAATGTAATGGGTAACTTTCTAACTTCTTTGGCATCCATGGACGATAATGCAATTTTCCTGAACATCGTTGCCTTGGGTATTCTTGTGGTCACCGTTACTGTGAATCTGTGTATCCAAAGCCGGGATCATGTACTTATGTATTCGGTATGGTCTGAAGAAATATTTGTCATCATTTCTATGCTTCTTTTGTTTCTGATATCGACTTCCTCAGCTTTGACGATCCCCACCATTAAAAGATTTTTGGAATTGAAATACAATGAATTGCACAAAAAAACTTCTAATGGGGGGAAAATGATTGAAACTAGGAAGCTTACGAATCAGGAACTAAAAGAAGTGGTGCAAAAATATTGGGTGATGGCAAAAACCGGTAGCCCCCAGTTTGTGATGGCACGTTCTGTGACCGCCACTATGTCAGGGGTAATCTGCCTTCTGACTGCACTGTCTTTGGTCGAAGCAAAGATCCGGTTTAACAATTTGTTTAGGAATTTTACACTTCCAAGCAATTATTCAAATTATCGATGGTCAACCTCATGGATTCTATGGATTCAATTTACTGGGGTGGTGGTGGGTACTGTTGCCCCTATATTTAGATGGTTTACTGTCATCATCTTGAATTTCTCAGTGGGAGATAGCAACAACCACCAAAAAGAATCCAAACTGGTAGAAAACTACTGGATACAGAGGTTGGTCGAGTG
Source organism: Vaccinium vitis-idaea (assembly GCA_963854785.1). Lineage (NCBI taxonomy): Eukaryota > Viridiplantae > Streptophyta > Magnoliopsida > Ericales > Ericaceae > Vaccinium > Vaccinium vitis-idaea. The sequence goes on from OY978218.1 coordinate 27,853,720, forward strand.
GAAAGAAAGACCCTTGGCTGTACAAATCCGCAGTTTGAAGTGCAGAAAGTTTGTCTACTTCACAAAAAATCTCATTTTGGACTTGTGTATAGGTATCCAGTTTGGAATTGTGGTAGCTAGCAAAGCTGTTCGGTTCATCTCCATTATCTTTCTAATCCCGTTGTTTTTGTTTTGCTGCTACTGCAAGACATTGAAGAGGAGCCTTCTATCTGAGTCTCATGCCCCTTGTCCAATTAAACCTGGAAATGCAGAACCAGAAACTTTAGCTGCAGAGCTGGATGTTAATGATTATGTCCTGCAACTTGAAGGTGAGGCAAAGCTGCCCAAAAGTATTTTGGATAATATACTTCGTGATATGAATCAGATGATTCAGAAGGGTAGAAGGAACCAAACGAAAAATGTGATCGAGCTTTTACGGAAATCAAACCACTGCTTCAAGGGGGTAGCAGAATTTGACAGTAGCCAAGTTCTAGATATAATTTCAGAAAAACCTCCTAATTGCTGGACCCTACCCGTGGTGACCTTAACCAGCATCGCCATTGCACTACCGAACATTGAAAACCATATGGTGGAAAAGTTGCTAAGTTGTGTGAGCGAAGGCCTTCTGTACGCCAGCCTTGTAGAGGAAAGCTTCAGTTCCAAAGGAGGTGATTTAATGAAAGTGGTAAAGCAAGCAGCAGATGTCTTGTGGGTAGGAGTCGAACTTTATCGCAAGTGGATGAATGAGGATCTCCCAGCAATGGCTTTGAAAGGGAAAACATCTAAAGAGACTCTTCAAAGTTTAGTTGGTATAGCCGAGAAGACTATCACTGATTTCCGAAAAAGCACGAAATCTGGGATTTTGTTGGAGAACCCCCTTAATTGGCCAATCAAGGTTATAGCTGCCAATTCCATGTACAGAATCGGCCAAACCATTCTGAAGGACTATGAAGGGAATTCACCCCAGACAGATGAAAATGTATTCGAGCATTTGTCTATAATGATAGCAGACATTTTGGGTGCTTGCCTCAGCAATTTACCGCGTGTTGTAATTTTAAAATGTTATTCTAGTGCTATAGAGGAAAGAGAGAGGAGCGTCAGACACGCTGCTTGTCTTCTCGGGGAAACTGAAGAGATTTTGGAAACCCTTCAAGACCATGACATTCCTAGCTTGGAAGGTGATCGAGTGGCATTCATCGACGAGTGGCGCGCTTGCATGGAGCTCGAAAACACCTCTGCTTGTGTTGGTTCATCAAACCATGAGATTGCTGCCTCTTGTTCTGGTGAGTTGCTTATAGTTGCATATTGTAAGCTACACTTAGTTTCTCTCCTATATCTTAGCTCTATTTCAACTTGTGTGTAAACAAGACGCGTAAAATTAGAATATCACATGGCTTTCACAAAAATACAATCGTAGCATAATTCTAGAGTAGTTTTCTCTTCAGGTTCTTCATTTCTTAATCATTTTATATGTTTTTTACTTGGCCTTTCCCTTTCCTTTCGTCACCTTCACAAATTAATACTCCTACATGACTAACTAAGCACAACCTTTCCTATTGGAGCAGGCTTCTGCACAGTGCTCCAACCCTTTGTGGGGCCCAAACCGTGCTCACTTTATTGGTTGATACCATTCATTGGTAGAGCTCGTTGAAAGCATCAATCATGTCAGCTATATAGATAAGATACAAATTAATATTTGATCGAATATATTTATATCTCTAAAAAGGGGATTGCTTACAAGTTTGCTCATTTCCCATTTCTATTGTGAGAAATGAGAACAACAACTCGTAAAAAGAGACCGCCTTCCGCGTGGGCTCTTTGGTCATGAAATCACATTACCCATTTTTTTCTGGTGCTCGCGGGATTGCACCGTGCTCTGGCCAGACTTCTCTTCGAGCATCCCACCTTCCTAGCACAATGTTTTGTGCACTTGAGTCTTGAAAGTATTGTAGGCTCTCCACCTAGCTAGATCCGTGTGGTGCCGTACGTGTCTAACTTCGAGTATGACCCCCACCAGAGTAGTAAGTTCAAAGTTGGACAGAAGAAAAGGCACTCCAATGGGCTGATGTTTAGTGCTATAACTCTTACGGCTTGTTTGTTTGCAGTATATAAGGGAGGGATATAGGATATGGCCAGATATACATATATGGGTATTTTATATCCCTTGTTTGTTTAGTTTTGGGAGGCCGGATATTTTTTAGCTAGGATATACATATCCCCTTGCAGGGGGATAAAATTTAGGCACCCCTCCCCCCATCTAAATTATATCCGGGCTTTGTTACCGCTTTATTACCCAGCTGCCCTCCCATCAATTGTCTGGCGCCAGAGAGAGAGAGAGAGAGAGAGAGAGAGGGCGCAGAAGAAAAAAGGGGAGAGAGAGAAATGATGACCCCACCACAACTTCATTTTTTTTACTTTATTTAGGACAAAAAAGACATTTTACATTATCCAACCCCTTATATCCCCCTTCCACAATATCAAAACAAACACAATAAATTTTAATCTTCTCTTCTAAAATAATATCCCTCCAACAATATCCACCTCTATATCCCCCTCTTATTATATCCCATTTCCCCCCTCATATACATATCCCTCTAACAAACAGGGCGTTATGCACGGGCCACCCCCAGTCCTCCGGCTAGGTTCAAAATACTTAGGTTTCAAACATCCATAAAGAGAGGGGGGAAAGGAAAGAGGAGAGAATTCCAGCATGGGGGGGTGTTGCTGTGCATCCCCATGCATAGCACCGTGTTGTGCAGCCTCATTGTGTGGCCGTGCCGACATTTTTTCGACGACCGGAGACATTCACCGCGTAGAGCTCGTCGAGTACTACAAGTATGCCAAATATTAACTCGATCGAATATCTTTAAGTGCCTCATTGGAGCACAACTAACATGAAAAAGTGGTTTTGATCCAATGTTTATGTCCATTTGTGTTCCATTTCTTTCAAGTTATTTGTATTCCGATGAGGTACTAAAAGATATCCCATTGAGTCAATTTTTGGTATACTTGTAGTACTCGACGAGCTCTACGCAGTGAACGTCTCCGATCGTCGGAACAATGTTAGAACAGCTGCGCCATGGCTGCACAACACAATGTTGTGCATCCCATGCACATCACCCCCCCCCCCCCCCCCCCCCCCAAGTTCCATAAAAAAAGGAGATGGGTACCTTCTTAGGTATTATGAAAACTTAACATTAGGCCTTGTTTGGATGAAGGATGAGGAGGGGTACAACTTTTGAACTCGGATGACTAATCCTTGGTCCACTCCTCATCCATGGTCTGGAAAAGTTTGAGACGAGGTGGATGAGTTATTCCCCTCCCTATTTTATACCCTTTAATCCCCCTTCTCCTTCACTAAACAATAAGAGGGCATACCCCTATTTATTCCCATACTCGTCCCCCTCAATTCACCCCAGACCCTCTAATTTATATTTATCCCCCCCATCTCAACTACAAAACAAACCAAGTATTATTTTATTGGAAGCTGGGGGGGTGCTGCACAACCAAGTGTTGTGCACGCATGACCCGGCCGCGCCGGCCACTTTCCGGCGATCCGAGACGTTCACCGGATACCTCTCGTTGAGTACTATAAGTGTTTAAAAAATTAACTTGGCCCGATATCGTTAAGTGCCTAATCAGAACACAAATAGATTGAAATGAAATGGAACACAAATGTACATAAACACTGGATCCAAATCAATAAACCCATTTTTTCCAATCTATTTGTGTCCGATTAGGTACTTAACGATATTCGATCAAGTTGATTTTTGGTACACTTATAGTACTCGACGAGGGCTATCGGGTGAACGTCTCAGATCACCGGAACTTGGCCGGCGCGGCCGCGCTGTGCGGTTGCACAGCACGCTGCACAACACTTGGCTGTGCAGCACCCCCCCAGAGTCCTATTTTATTCCCCCTATTACCAAAATCTTGTAAACCAAATACTACTTAATCTCCTTCCATAGATGTCACATCCCTGTGGGCCCACCCTACTATCTTATCCTCCTTGTTATTTTATACCCCCAAAACTCATCACGCTTCTTATCGGGCTATTTGTCGCGCCCGATATTTCAATCAAGGGGTTTTGGAAAACAGGTTTATGGTCAAGTGATACAAGTGATATTCAAGCGACATGATTTTATAAAACATGGATTTTACAGCTGTGACTGAGCCAGAAAAATTTAATATAAAATAACTCAGAGTCGCCACTTGACATGATTCTAGGTGTGTCAAGTTACCATATGAATAACTATTTTGAAAAATGAGAAATAAATATCTCAGTTTGAAAGACCCGATTTTGTTTGATATAAATGACTCAGTTTATTGTTTGGTCTGCGATTTTAGAGAAGAAAATGTTCGGTAATTCACTGTTATGTATAGGGAAGCCGGAGCACCCTACCCCACCCTTTCGGCACTCGGAACAAACTTTTCGAAAAATGAAATAAGTGATTGAAGACTTGTAAGGATAGTAAAAGAACATATATACAATGAGAAGAAGAAAATTAATATTCTGTTTGAAAATGTATTTTATTGCATGAGACGTTTACCATAATAGGAGAAAGTATATACAAAAGAAGGATTTGGACCGTGTCCGGCCTCAGGGCTACCTACGTATCTCCGGTCATAGGAGAATCAGGTCACCACGTAGTTCAAGAAGACAAAAATATTTTAATGGAAAATGGGACTGAGCTCGACTTCGGGGCTGCCTACATATCTCCGACCTTAGGAGAATTAGGTCTCGCATAGTTTGCGACAAAGACTGAAGTTTTAGAGAAGTTAATCTTGCTGAGAAATTTAGACAGCGAGGCACAGAGGCATTTTATCATACACAGAGGACAATGTCTAAACTTTGGCGATAACGATGCTGAGAATTTAAAATATACGGAGAACTCTGGGACATCTCCTGAAGGTTCCAAGACTGGAGACGGGTCTAAACTGACTACACGACTTGGTGGAGAAAATTTTAAAAAATAGACGTCTGGGGCTGCTGATAGCTTACGGGAGGTCCCGAGATGTTTATTAGGTGGCTACATAGCCGAAAATGGGTTTGAAACGTTGTTTGCAAAGTCCATATAAAAACTTGTAAAAATCTCGTTCGGAGTCGAAAATGGCTGCCGGGGAGCCCTGTAATATATCCAGTACGAATTTGAAGAGTAAAAGTGAATATAGAAAATATAGGAGTTTTTATGGTAAAAAGTTGAAAAATCATGATCGGAACCTGAAAAAGGTGTCCGGTAATCCTTGGTACAGTACTAGACGGTAAAAGTGAGCACATTTGACTTTTTGGTAAAAAGTTAGATTTTTTGCCGTTTGGAGCCAAAAAATGGTCTCCGGCGACTCCCGGGTCACCTCGGCAGGGTTTACAGGCTGAAAATAGGTTTTTGAAGTTCGTGGGGTATTTTGGTAAAAAGTCGTAAAATTTGGTTTCGGGGGTCCATATTGTAAGGACCCATATTTTTAAGTGGCTTTTTGGGAAAATGTGAGGAAATGAAAATAAGTTAAAGTGGGGCCAATGCGGAGTTAGTATTTGCATTTGGGTGTTTTTAAAATGCATTTGAAACGTAAGGGGTGTAAGTGCAAGTGTGAGAGTGTATATATACATGTGTTAGGGATTTTTTTTGAAACCAAAACACAAATCTCTCTCTCTCTAGGCCGGCACACCCTCTCTCCCCTCCTCTAAAAAATTTGCTTCACTTTTTCCACCAAATCCACCTCCCACACTCCACTTCAAGATCCAACCTTAGATCCATCATGTATGCGTGATTTGGAGTCCGGTCTCCGTGGTTTCACTTGGAGCAAGCAAATTTCGGTTGGATTGCTTTAAAGGCTAGGGTTTTTCATCTTCAACTCATTTCAAGCTTGATTTATGAGGTAGGGGACATATTTCTATTCCCTATAGTTGTATCAAGTTAATTTGTTGCATATATCCTAGTATTAGCCTCCAAATTCTTGAAACATCTGGTTACCACCATGAATGTGGGTTTTGATTTTGTTTAATCTTTGATCCATGCTTTTGGGTGTTTAATCTCTCGATTGATGATTTAATCTCCCTCCATGTTTATTGGTTGTTTGAAATCTCAAAATTGAGCTTGAACCATGAAATTTGGCCTCGGGTTGAAATTCTGTGAAAAGCTGTCAATTTTTCCCCACAATCTGCCTCGCTGGTCCGGACCAGCCCATCAGTTTGCTCAAAAAATTTATTTTGTTTCGGATCCTTCCTTGATGCTTGGTTCGTCCCCGTTTGCTCCTATCTTCGTGTATTTGACCTTTGGCATTGAAATAACCTTCGAATTCACTTTGTAATCACTAAAATGAGATTTTGATACGTGATTTGGATGAACACTTAGTGACACGTAATGGAAATGTGCCACGTTTAGTTGGTTTGACACTTGTGATAAAAGTTGTGACGAATGAGACGAAATGTGAAGCTTAGTAATGCTCTAATGATTGAAATATGTTTAATGGATAAATGTGGCATTGTGAAAGGGTGCCCACGAAATTTCGGCAGGGGTACACGGAGCCCACGAAATTCGGCAAAGGGATAAACTCCCTATGTAAACAAGAGGTTGTCATTTTGAATTGATTCAAAATGTGGTAATTAAAGTAAGACTCGGTATCTTGGCGAATATCGACACATGACATGATACTTTGTTGGACACTTGGGTACTTGGTGGGCGTTGGTCACATGTTTTAGTCTTCCCTAGCATCCTTTGCTTGTTTTACTCATGACATTCAATTCATTGTGTGCATTGTTAGTAGATTAGTTTCCTACTGGGTTAGTGAGCTCACCCTTTCATTTTCAGGTAGATGCCAAGGACCATGAGATGGATGCTTGGAGTATGGATGCATGGCATGAAGCATGCATGACTTTGAAGTTATTTTATCATCTTCATACTTAATATTTTTGGGAGATGATTATGTAACTTCAATCTTCTTAAATCTTTGGACATTTCCGAACTATGTAATAACTCAAAATCCATTTGATACTTATGTATTGGGGTATGGGCAACCGTTGACTAGGGACACGTTAAACTTTGACTTGGAATTGGTGTTATTGACTTTGACTTTTCAAAGGTGGTGTGTATGACTTTTGACCTATCCTATGTGGACTTTTATGTATTGTGATTATTAAAAATGAGGGCATGAAACAGATAGTAGACAGCGGGCCCCAGGAAGCTTCCGGAGCAATTCCGTAAGTTGAAATGACTCTGGGTATGAGATAGGGATATTTTGGTAATTTTGACATGGAGCCGTCTCTGGGACCGGAGAAAACTCGAAACGGACCCTAAGACACTTCCTAACTGACTGTTTTGGTGAGTTTAGACCAAAGAGATTGAAATATGTATTTTAATAATTTGGGAGAGAAGCTGATTTTGGTTCCAAAACAATGTCAAGATGGGCCCTACGACTCCTAGGTATGCATGACATTATCTGAAAATGCACACAAAATACATTATAAATGATACCGCAGATGTAATATAAAAGGCTATCTAGATCTTACGTGGGACCTCAAACAACATGACATGGGGCCCGAAGGCTGATATGAAAAGTATCAGAACATTATTGTGATAATATGATCTTATCATGTTGGGAGAAAATATTTGTTTTTGTTGAGACCGAACCCTCATTGGTCTGCCTACGTATTCCCACGCATAAGGGGAATTAGGTCACTCCGTAGTTCAGACCTCGGTATTGTTTTATGAAAATATATCTGAATTCATTGAATTAATCCTGATGCTTTTATTTTTAGGATTTTGTACGAACCGTCGGGATGGCTAGTCAAGTTAAGGTAAGCGATCTCAGAAAGTACCGGAAAAGACCCAGTAGGGAGGCAGCGGTTGTAAAGACCCGGAATTTCCATGAAATTCTTTATATCTTTTACTCATTTTTAAGTAATGTGAATGAGTGGATTAATGTTTTAAATTGTGTTAGAAATGATTGGGGTTCAAAAAAAAAAAAAAAAAATTCTAGATACCGGTATGGGTTTTTATTGATACCGGTATCCAGCTTCCTTTTGAGCCATCCGAAACTCTAGATACCGGTATGGGTTTTTATTGATACCGGTATCCAGCTTCCTTTTGAGCCATCCGAAACTCTAGATACCGGTATGGGTTTTTATTGATACCGGTATCCAGCTTCATTTTTCTGCGAACTTTGAGCCCGACATTGTCTTCTATAAATAGGGTCTTGTACCCATTTCTTCACTCCATAACCACGAAAACAAACCCTAAAATCACCCCTCTACCTTCTCTCTTCATCTTTACCTCAAACCTTGTGATTTTAACCTCAATCCACCTCAAAACTTCAAGATCTTCACATTGGAAACATCAAGCTCTCTTGGATTTCGGAATTTGAAGGTTTCTCAACCTAGGGTTTCATCTTTCCACCATTTTCAAGCAAAACCTTGAGGTAGGGGACAAATTTCTACTCTCTCTAGTTGTATATTGTTGATTTGTTACACATACTCTTGTCTTGCTTACCAATTTCATGTAAATCATGTTTTTCCCCATTTGTGTGGGTTTTCCCAACTTAGACTCTTTGATCTATGAATTTGTTTGTTGTTTGATGAAATTGGGAATAGAATTGATCTCCCTCCATGTTAAATTGTTGCCTAGCATCTCTATTTTTAGCTTAAATTATCTCATTTGTGATTGGGTTGAAATTCCACACCTTAGAGGTGAAAATCTGCACAGTTACTGTTCATTTGTGGCTGCCCCTCAAATTTCCAGCAGTCACCCTTGTCTTTGGGGTGGTTTTCGGCCACCCTTTGATGTCCGTTTGACTCCCGATCGTTCATATCTTCTTATAATTGACCCTTGGCACTACGATAACACTCAAATTCACTTTGAAACCTTTAAACTAAGACTTTGACACGTGATTTTAATGAACACCTCGTTATGCTTATTGGACATGCACTATTTTTGAGTTGGTTAACATTTTTGACAAAAATTGAGACGTCTTGAAAGAAATGTGATGCATGTAAAGGTTTTGAGAATAATGACTATGAATCCTAGGGCCACCTTTCGGTGCGTCCCTGGCCATGGGTGTTCGGAGCCCGCGAAATCCGGCAGGGGTGTTCGGAGCCCACGAAATCCGGCAGGGGTGTTCGGAGCCCACGAAATCCGGCAGAGGGATTTATTCCCTATTGATAACAAAGGGATATCTTTATGAAATGTTGGGAATGAAGTGTTTTATAACCATCTTGGTGTTTTAATGAAATTGGACACTTGGATACATTTTTGGACACTTGGGTGCCTTGTGGTTACTTAGAACTTGTTATCAACTTCCCGGGTCATATGTTGCATATCTCATTCAAATCATTTCATATCCCGGTGTGATTATCATCTTTATACACCTAGCGCTAGTAGAATAGTTTTCCTACTGGGCTAGTGAGCTCAACCTATCATTTTTCAGGTACTCAGCATGGACCATGAGATGGATGCATGAAGTGGGGATGCATAGCATTGGATTTCATCGAGCATGAAGTTATTTTCCCATCTTTGTTTCATAGTTTTGAAAGATGGTTTTGTAACTTCTATTTAGTAATCTTTTGACAATTTGGTTAATGTAATAACTCTTAAGCTTGATACTTATGCATTTGGGTCATGGGTACCCGTAGTTAAAATTCGTGAACTACTTATGGTAAAAATGTACCTATTTTGACTTTGACTATTCAAAGGATGAATGTATGACTATTGACTTGTCCCACGTGGATATTATCTATATTGGATTGTTAAATTTGAGGGCGTGACAGCGGTATAAGGAGACCTTTGTCAAGCCTTACATCAACGCGCATGTTATTTTGTTAGTCTTTTCGATATTCCTCGCCTCAAACCTCGACGAGATTGTTACTGCGACAGTGTACGCTTATATTAATGTGAATTTTATTAACTCACAGACTGGTTGATTATAAATATGCAGTATTACGGCGTCCGAAACTAGACGCGGGCCCGACCAACGGGCAGTAGCCGGGCCGGCATAGTTCTAAAATTTTCTATTACATGTTGAAAATAAGCAAGCAGTTATTCGTATTTGAAATTGATTTACTTACAAACTCCCGGCTTGAACCCCAGGTAGAGAATCAGACAGAGCTTCCGTTGGATATCGGATAAAAAAAAGTTCAGAAAGTGGTGGATTTTTAGTCGATACTCGTATAGAGTAACGAGACTTGATGATTTTGAGTTGGTACTCAGACAGAGTAACGACATGATTCTAAGATTCAAATTTTTTTCGGGAGAAATTTGGCAGCACTTCCGCGTAGCCCTGACCACCGGTATTTCTTCTCGGAGAAATCTGGTAGAGCTTATGCGCAGTATCTATATCCCAAGATTTCACCTGGAGAATCCGGCAAAACTACCACCTAAGCTAGTGATCTCTAAGTCCTATTCCCCACTATGAGAACGAGAGCGTTTGGAGGAATAGAACTCAGAGGTGTGTGAGTGTGTGTGATAATGGGAGGGGTGTCCCTCTATTTATAGAAAAAGGTAGGCAACCATGTGTGGACGGTCGATCCATGCGGCTCTTCGGTTTAAAAATAGAAAGTTGATGGGAAATGAGTCGCCACCCGGGATTTACTTAGAAAGCGATTTTGGTACCCGAGAAACCGTTGAAAGTAATTGATGACTCTTGTGCCGCTTTGAAAAAGGATTTGATCTGCGAAAAGATTCTTGGATTCGGAAGCCAGGTTACGAACGGGGAAGATTTTATTGAAAAGCACCCCGCTCGCCCGGGAAATTCCCGGTCTCTACTAAATTTTTGTGGGATTTTGGAAAACGTTTTATTGAAAACTTTGGCAAATAAACAGATAAATAATGAGAAATAATAATAAAACCATAATGGAAATAAAATTAAACAAACGGACTTAATAACAATAATAGAAGAGTAAAGGGATGAAAATGCAATAAGTAAGTTGCAGAAAGTCAGAAAAACAGAGCACAAACAGGGGAAAACAGAGCAAATTGTTATGGTGCAAAGGTTAGCCGCACGGCTAACCTTAGTTGGCCGTACGGTGCACCCGAGTTAACTGCACGGTTAACTTTTTGAAAGATTTTTCAAAATTTTATTTTCTCAACAGGAGTTCAATTTCATTTGTAAAAAACCAATTTTTTTTTTGATAAAAATAACTTCTGTTGAAATGTTTTTTTATACTGAAAGAAAGTAGTAAATGAAGTGTATCTCCTCGCAAAAACCGTACCCTGCAATAACCGAAAATATCGCCCGATACGGATTCGAGAGATTTGATTTTAGTAAAAACATGGCCACCCGAGCCTAGGAATGATTACTGGAACCATCCTCGACCCGGGCAGATCCCCTCAAAGAACCAAGGTTTTGGACTCGGTTATAGAAACATGATTGTACCTTCGCGGGAACTTTGAACAGTTCTGAAAACTTCAGAAATTCTGGGTTTGAACTCCTTGGAAACGGACCTGATATGTACTGATGGATCACAGGGGATTTTGAATAAAAGAGATGGAATAGGCTCGAAATTTCTAGGGAGGTTTGGACGGAATTAGTTTGGACGGAATTTGGAACGGGAAAGTGACCGGGAAATTCGTCGGCGTGTCGCCGGAATGGTACTGGAGTTGCTGTCCGTTTATGGGAGAAGAGAAGTGGTATTTATAACCAAAAAAAGGAATAAAATCTGTAGGATATCTTTCCAAAATGATGAGATGCCTCTGTTGACAGGCTGGCGAATATTTCTTGAGACGTAGCCGTACGGCTGAGATGGTTGACCGTACGGCTTAACTGAGTTAACCGTACGGTTTTGTTTTGAGAAGGTGCACCGTGCGGTTAGCTAAGTGGACCGTGCGGCTAAGATATTTCAGTCCAGAATTTTGAAGTTCAGGATGGCTGTTCCAAGGTACTGCTGGGTATCTCTTTCATCATTGGGGATGCACAGGGGTACTTATTTTCATAAACCAAGGGGTACTTATTTTCATAAACCAAACTTAAGTAAAGATTACAATTTGTGTAATCTTTACTTTAATTTATTTATGAAAATAAGGAAGTACCCCCCTTTGGGAAACAATGGCATTTCTAGAATTTTGATATCCTAATCCAATCAAAATCTCGTCCCCCCACTTTTAGTACAAAACCGAAAACGGGCACGTTTTTCTCCGAAGAAAAGGGCCGAAAGATAATCTTCCTGTACTCGAAAAGAGCATCCGATTATATCATTGTGCTTAGAAAAATTCAAGGAACAAATACCGGGACTTTTTATTGGCCAAATCAAAACTTCCCAAAAAAGTTAATTTTCCATACTTAGCCAGATTTTCGAGCAACAGACAGGGGTGTCTCGGATGAGAGACGATGATGAAGGAACACTTGGTTTAAAATTGGGGTGTCTACACCATGGAATATGCGTCTGCCACATAGCGGCCTCCCATGGGCTGCCTCATATTAATCGCCTATGGGGTTTGCACCGCTTCGTGTGTTGCAGCTTCGGCTCAACCGTACTCGCGTAGGTTTCTTTGATCCAAGAACATCCAGGGAGGTATTCCTAAGATTTTGAGGTTCTCTGGACGTCGTAGTGGCGTCCGTTCAAATTATGCTCCAATGATAGAGAATTGCGATCATCTGGTTCTCGATTGAAATGGAGCGCTGTAAGCGATTGGATGACCAAACAAGGTCCGATTGATCTGAAATTTTATAGGGAACTTCAATATGTTAAAAAAAATAATAGAATTATCGATGGTTTGGATCTCAAAAATTAGGTCCCGATGTCCATGATCATGGAATCGGCTATCTTGGGAAGCGCAGTGTCCCCGAAAAATAGCAAACGGGCTCAAATTAATAGTGGGGTGATAGTTCAACGGTCAAACGTTCTCCGATTTTAACGTGGCCTGAACCGATCACTCAAAAGTGTAAAAATGAGTGCATCCAACGGTCTTGATGCTCGACTGGATATCCCGAAGATATAGCTGACCGATTGGCCTAGAAACAAGCTTTAGGGAGCTGATTTCTATCAATAAACAAAGGAGGGAAGGGCACTGTCTTCCTGAAATGACATGTTTGTCATCCAACCTATACACATGCAGATGTTAGATGATATGTGACATATGAAACTGATATTGAACTTACAACAACATCAATATGATACGTACTGTGTCGGTTTACCTTTACCTGAATCGCATGTTCTACAAGGTAGGCCTGTTCTGATTTCCTGATGATCCGACGTCTCTTTCCTGCGAGTGTCGACATCATTGATTTATTTTGATATATAGGGGTTGGGCAAAATCCGGTGTCAACATTGTTAGAGTAGGTACAAGAATCATTTTTTTACTATGTTTTCACTCACTACGGGTATTTTTTCTAGGTATATTATGAATGATCGTGGATGATTAATGTCAAAATGTGGACCTTCTTAGGTGTTATGAAAACTTAACATTAGATTTTTTCGATCGTAAGAATTTTGATGAATGATTAACCTATAACAATGTGAATTTTTTTCAGGTAATTTTAAATAATTAATCTAGAACATGTGTGCTTTTTCAAGTTAATAATTGAGTGCCACTCTCGACTTGAAAACCAGGTTCCGCCACTATTGATCAAATTCTTGTTCACTCGTATTCAACCACCGTTTGATTGCAGTATGTGTATAACTCTGTTAACAGAATGAACACATTGACAAAGATGTTAGGGATGTATGTGTAACACAGTTCACGGTATGAAATGAAAGTTTGTGTAACTCGACACGTTGACTATTCTACCCTTCTTTGTGTTGCCTTCTCTTCTATGTCCTCTTTCTCTTCCCTTGCTCTATTTCTCTTATCATCTACCCGACCCCCAGATCTTACCACCACTCCCAAATCCTCCTCCGCAACACCCTTATCTCATAGCCATGGACGATCACCAATCAACGGCGACAAATCCAATACCAATTCTCCATGCCTTGAAAAAAGGTCCATGATAACATTCCAAAAGACACATATAACATTCCAAAGAGACACTAGGGAATTTAAACCAACTCATTGGAAACACAAACCACCCAATAAATATTATTGGGAATTTGAACCATCCCAACATGATCTACATCCATTATACCCTAGATTCCCAACATGATCTTCATCCATTATACCCTAAAAATCTAATCCTTATTTGTCTATTTTTTGGCATTTGATATGTGACGGTGGTCAATAATGTGTTCTTTAAAGCAATGTTTTTAAACCCGGACTGGTGAGCGAACCGGACAAGGGACCGAGCGGATGGGTCATCGGTCGAACCACGGTCGAACTGGAATTGACCTGTGACGTCATAATTATGTTAATAAATATATTATACATATATAATTTAATAAAATAAGCATTTAAAAAAATAAGGGCCAATTGGCCGCAAGTCCATTCCTGTGGCTTTCTACCCCCGCGTGTCCACTGAACTGTTTCTTACAGTTTACAGTCCACTTTGCGTACAAAAAAACCAAAAAAACGTCGCTCACAAACCAAGCACACGCAAGGTCATCTTTTCTAGAATGCCGTTATGCCGATCACCAAGAATTTCACGCGGGTCTTCTGGAATTTTTTTTTTATCTGCACGTACTTGTTTCCCATTAAACCTGAAACCCTATAAAAGTGCCAAAAAAGTTTGTACCCTATGAAAGTGCCTAAAATCCTAGGGTACCCTACGAAAGTGCCTAAAACCCTAGGGTACCCTACGAAAGTGCCTAAACCACTAAAACCCTATAATAGGAAAGTGCCCCCTAAAACCTTAACCTTAGGGTACCCTATGAAAGTGCCTAAATCCTAGGGTACCCTACGAAAGTGCCTAAACCACTAAAACCCTATAATAGGAAAGTGCACCCTAAAACCTTAACCTTAGGGTACCCTATGAAAGTGCCTAAATCCTAGGGTACCCTACGAAAGTGCCTAAACCACTAAAACCCTATAATAGGAAAGTGCACCCTAAAACCTAAACCCTAGGGTACCGTTTGAAAGTGCCTAAATTCTAAAAAAAATAAAAATAAAAAATTCATGCACCTTAGACCTTGTAAAACTTTAACATGGACTAAATGCCCAATAAGTCCCCACTTCTGGACCCTAGAACAATTAGCCGAAAAAATAAACTATGTAAAAGGTTTGAGAAAATGGAGTAGGCGTGGAACAAATGTTCTCTAGTCAGTTTTTCTCCAATCCCACATCGGTGGGATAATAGCCCATCTTTGCTTTTCCTTCTATAAAAGGTGGAGAGGCTTCAATCTCTCATAGGTATCAACGAAAGGCGTGTGAGCTGGCAAGGGCTTACTGCCGAAGTAAGTTTCTGACAATGATGCGTAAGCATTGGTCATAAATAGGTGCACAATTGAGTTCAAAATTTTCCGGTCCGGGTTGATTGAACTAGCTGCAGTTCTAGCGAGTTGGCGGTTCCACCGTCTGGCTTGGACGGTTTTCATTTTTCAGACCGGTTCTTGGAAAGAAGCGGTTTTTGAATGAAACCGAACCGGATGAAGGTTCGGTTGACGAGTCAACCGGCCGGTCCGGTCCGGTTTTTAAAACATTGCTTTAAAGGACCAAGATGAATCAACTCTTACTACCATTTAGGGTACTTTAAGCAAACCTAACTATAAAGCGTAATTGTTTCATTTAATGAAGTCTCCTTGCTTTCTCGTGTTGTGCAGTTTTGCTTTCATTTTGGTTCAATAATTTGAGGGTAGTAGTCCTATTTAAGTAAGATTGCTCTATCGAGGTAATTTAGGTCAATTAACAAAAAACATACAAATTATAACACTAAATAATATACAAATTATAACACTAAATATACACATAGCACTACCACATCATTAATTTATTATTGAATGGGAATGACTATAACACACACCCATTAAAGGTGTGTACCATATGCACATATTGTATGGTTTATATTGTGCCACCTCGTGACAATCGTAACATTTTTAGTGTCTCGCAACTTTTATATTATAAATTTGTAACTTTTCAGAAATATAATTCATAACATTTTATCTATGATTCATAACATTTTGGTGCGGCTCGTAACTTTTATACAAAAAAAATCGTAACATTTTATTCATAAGAGGTGATCGATTCACAACATTTTTAGGGGTGTGTACATTGATAGACTCATCATGTGTGTTTTGAGGGAAAACATTATTATTTTTTTATTTTTGATAAGCTAAAAAAATTTATAATCCAGTGGTGGAGTCCAAGGGAAAAACACAAAGAAAATTTATAATCCAGTGGTGGGGTCCAAGGGAAAAACATAGGAAAAACAGTATGTTTTTCCAAGGGCAAAACCTGTTATACTTAAAAAGACAGTGGCTCTGTTCGTTTCCTAGTTTAGTTTTAGTTTTAGTTTTAGTTTTGATGACATCATCATTTCCCTCATTTCTCTCTCTATCTCTCTCCATTCATTACACCTTATGACATCATCAAAAACTAAACTAAACTATCTAACCAAACACAACCAGTATTTTTTCTTCCTACTCATAATGGAAATAGTTTCATAGATGTGGTAGAAGACTAGAAGACAAGAAGGTGGATTATGTGCTTTTGGGGACAGCATGCATACAGTCCCCATTTGATCCGTTCGTGCTCAGCGATTAAAGACCCAAATTTGTTTGGACTCAAACAGATCCACACCGTTGATTGACGAGCTGATTTGGGCTGTTGATCTTCGAACACGAACGACTCGGATTTGGGACAGCATGCCCCCGGGTCTCGTGTTTCACTAAGGGTAGTGATAAAGTTAGTGCTTCCAGTGGTAGGGTCCTTCTTAAGCTTAATTTCCATGAAGTGACTGACTTTAGCGATATGCCCATATTTGAGTTGAATAGGTCATGATGCAGTCCACAAGAAGGACATGGGGCGTAATGTCGCCTAATCCACTGGATCAACAAATGGGTCGATGTGATATTACAACAGGTCTCAAATTTATGATGCAAAAGGCTCAACTACGGTATTTGCGAGTCAATATGGAATTTCACAAACAACGCAAAGATACCACGAAATTCAAAGTCAGTTGGTCCTTCAAATTAAATAGCACTAAAATTAGTTCACAAGTACCATTGAAACTTGAAAGTAAACACACCTTGTTTCCAAGTCAATCAGTCCACGAAAAAATAGCTACCAAGAAGTTGTACGGGGAATACCAAGCCAACCAGCCACTGAAAACTTAAGCATAACAAGAAATTCCAATGTGATAGACCACTTTATAGGGAAGAAAGGAAGAAACTTCAAGCTTGCTATTAAGGGCACACCAAAACCAAACTTGCTGTCTATTCACATGGAGACAAATTGGGTGCGACAGACAAATTGGGCACGTCGTAAGTGTCAAAATGTACACATTTAGGCTTTTTAATATGCATTTGTTATGTCCTTAATTATTATTGTTTAATATCCTTTTTTATGTTTTTTTGATTTTTTTTTTTTTGGGTGAACATAAATTTGTGATTGTAGGTGACAATATTATTTGTACCAAAATTTGGCCTTAAAATTGCAAGTTCACGAGACAGCAAGACAGGTGCATGAATTAGTATTTGATTAGGGCCATTGTTTATCCGTAATTTCCTCAACTCTCTCTCTTTCCTCACTTGACTTTTTTTTTATCTGCTTTCTGTCATTAGTATACCCACTTTCTCTTGTCTCCCACCCACTAATTTTATGGGAGATAGATTTTCCGCAGTCGCCGGCAAAACTACACCTCGTGCCGTCCACATTTCTCCGGCAGGGTCCCGCACCTAATTCAATGATAGGTTCCTTTCGTACTTTAAATCTGGTCGAAAACCCTTAGTTGTGAGTCATTTTAATTTGATATCAAATCATAAGTAATCCGAAAACCAAAACAAATCAAAATTAGATTTTGTGCACTGGATCGGAACTCAACAAAATCTAGTTCTGCGTTATTTTTGTATTCAGATCATCTACAGTTTGGCATCAAATTAACATTATTTTAGACAATTGATACAAAATATGAACGGAGCTAGTTATTGAATTAGGTGCGGGAAGTGGTCGGAAAAATTTCCCTTGTATCGAGACGCGTCCTGGAGTTTACGGTAGAAATTGTGTGGCTTTGTTATGTTTAGACGAGACTATTATTCATGTTTTCAAGTTAATTAGTCTATGCTTTCTTGTTATGCATGTTTAGTCGCCAAGTGTTGTAGACTATATAAAGGCATGTTAAGATTATATTTTATACACCAACATACAATAAAAGCAAGCTTCTTCTCAATTCGTTTTTTCTAACATGGTATCAGAGCCATAAAATTTAGGCCGTTAGGATTTTTTCGCTTTCCTGCACTCTAATTTTTTCGATTTTTTAACGTGGTTCGCTGGGCACTCTAATTATACTCACATCCACCATCTTCAACAAATCTCGATGTAATTTTGACGCGGGGGTAAGTGTCTGCAGTACTCACAAAGGGGGTATAGGTCTGGTGGGGAGAGATTCGAATGGGCCGGAGGTTGACGGGAAGGGGATTCTTTGACCCTTATTCAGATGATCAAAAAGGCAAGTGACATTCACCAAGATCTTAGAGGTCATTGTGGAGGATAATAGAAGAATGGTGTTTGATTTCAATAAATGTAAGTTTGGTTTTGTTAGGCGTAGTGGAATGGTGTCGCCGATTGTTTGGAGAAAAAATTTGTTCACCCTCACCAAAGGAGGGTGAACAAAACCCTCACCCTGATTGGTTGAAATAGTGTGGGGTCCATGGAATCAATACAGTTTTTGGTAAACATGACATCACTTTATGGTGGGATCCACACTATTTTTTGTAGACCCAACACCATTTCAACCAATCAGTGTGAGGGTTTGGCTAGGAAGGGGTATGGAGGTGTAGGTCAAGGTGTTTCCACATGGGAAGCCTATCCACCAGTTTGGCTATCCACGCCTTTGATTATGGATGCATGTGCTACATGATGTTTTCTATTTTTCATGGTTATCTTGTTGGGAAAAAAAAAAACTAATCTCGATTTACACCAACATCACCATTCACCAACCTCCGAATAATCTTCATCATCGTCGTCATCACCATCACTACAGTTCTTTCTACTTCCCTTCACTCATCTTGATCTCTCCTTTCTCGGTTCCCTGGTTTATGGTGTACGTAGCACCATCTCGATTTCTCCTGGCTTCTCCTGGTTTTCTTTCTTTGTCATGGTTCCTGGTTTCTATTGGCTTTTTCAAATTCAAGTTCATAGACCTACTTGAGTTGAGGGGGATATTAGAATAACATTAGGATTATTATATTGCCATTTTTCTAGGTTTTGTTATTATATTTCTTGTATAGCAGTGGCAGCTCCATGTGTAGGGAGGATGGTCACTTCAATACCCAAAAATAATAATTTGTTAAAATATATGTAATATTTTTTTTTGGATTAGGTGTTCAAATTTTTTTGAGTTGGGTATTCAAGAATGGGACTCAAAAAAATTTGAACACTTAATCCAAAAATATTTGAACCCGCGGCCCAAAAAATCAACCCACTAGTCAGTTCACTATAACAATCCAATTAAAGCCCTTAACAAAAAAATTCCTTCATAACAACTAAAAGAATATCATATCTTTAAAAAGACCTGTCGTAGCATATTCGCCACAAATTCTTTTAATGATGGTATTAGTATATTAATACGCTTGTTTAACTCATTTAAAAAACTGTAAATTCTTGTTCCCCTATTTTCAAAAGATTGTCCACCCAGACCAGCAGGCAAGAGCTTTAAAAAGTTATGATTTTTTTGAACAAATACATATTTTTAGTTTCTCATTTTGCGTAATAGAAAATCGTCTGGAATGGAGGAGGGTATGTCTTTTGACCGTAATATTTATACTAATATATGACATGCATGTTTGTGCATATATTGTTGGTTAATCAA
This sequence comes from Vaccinium vitis-idaea, assembly GCA_963854785.1. Lineage (NCBI taxonomy): Eukaryota > Viridiplantae > Streptophyta > Magnoliopsida > Ericales > Ericaceae > Vaccinium > Vaccinium vitis-idaea. The sequence continues at coordinate 27,873,517 of OY978218.1, forward strand.
GCTAACAGAGTTGAATTAATTTCTGAACACCTTACTACAAATTCCTGAAGCCGCCACTGTCGTTTAGACAAGGCTATTTTTCATATTTCCAAATCAATCTATGTTTTCTTGTTACGCATGTTTTCCTACGTAGTTTAGATTTCTCAGTCACCAAATCTTGTAGTCTATATAAAGACATGTTACGGTTATGTTTTATATACAACATCCATAAAAAACAAGCTTCTTGTCAAGTCATTTTTATAACAGTGTTAATTGATAGTAGATGATTTGTAACTATAGAAGAGCAAGAATTTTGAACAGAAAAACAAGCAGAACATGAGATGCATGGATTGACTTTTTTTTTGTGGTAGCTTTTTTGGGTATGTAAGTTTACATACCCAAAAATGACTTGACAAGAAGCTTGTTTTTTATGGATGTTGTATATAAAACATAACCGTAACATGTCTTTATATAGACTACAAGATTTGGTGACTGAGTAAATGCCATGCAACTTGTACGAAGTTTAGAAAATGTAAAGCAATCTACAAACCCTTCAATAAAACGTACCCTATGAGTCCGACACTTAAATTATCTAGACTAGAAATCGCATAGCTTAATGGAGAAGCCATATGGCCATTTTTATTTTACAAATGTCAGAACTTCATAAACCCCAACCAAAACAAAATGGGTGTACAATATAATAACATCACATACATAAGCTAATCTAGGCATTTACTCAGTAACATTATTAATTATGCAACTCACCAGAACCAGATGCCTCATGTATCTCATTGCTTGATGAAGGAACAATAGTAGGGAGGTCCTTCTGCATCATGTAACAGCGCCACTCATCGATATACGCAGCTCGATCACCACTTAAGCATGGCAGTTGTTTGTGCTCCAGGATTTTGAGAATCTCTTCGGTTTCACCAAGAAGACAAGCCGCGTGACTGACGCTCTTCTCCCTTTCTTCTATGGTGCTGTGATAACATTTTTTAATTATAACACGCGGTAAATTCAAAAGGCAAGCTCCCAAAATATCTGCAATCATGATGGATAGTTGCTCAAACAAGTTCCCATCAGTGTGGGCATCCATATTGCCTTCATAGTCTTTCAGTATGGTTTGGCTGATTCTGTACATTGAATTAGCAGCTAGAACTTTAGAACCTCCGGTCACACTTCTTTCAAACTCACTGGTAGCCTTTTCAGCAATATCAACTAAGGTTTGGAGAGTCCCCTCGATGGTTTTTCCTTCGAGAGGCAGTTTCCGAAGATCCCAATTGAGCCACTTGCCATCATGTTCAATTCCTGCCCACACGACATCTGCTGCACATTTCAAGTTTATTATATTATCTCCTTTGGAGCTAAAGCATTCCTCTACAAGAGCGGCATACAAAAGGCCTTGACTCACACTACATATCAAATGGACCACCAAATGACTTTCAATGTTAGCCTTTTTGCATTTCATACCCCGTATTAGTAAGGGTAAGGGTGTCTCTTTCCACTCGACCAACCTTTGAATCCAGTAGGTTTCTACTGATAGGAATTCTTTGAGGTGGTGTTTGGTAAATATGTTGTAGTTGAAGGTGATGCAAGTAAACCATCTACATATCGGAGCGATAGTTCCCACAGCCACCTCAATAGACTGAATCAATAAAATCCAGATGCTGACCAATGATAAGATGAACGAGCCTTCGGGACTCGGGGAAGTTTGTTAATTATCAAAATGTATGCTTTAACTAAAGATAGCATATTGAGCAGACAGATTGCCCCTGAAGTTGCTGAGGTCACAGAACGAGCCATTACAAATTGGGAGTTTCCTGTTTCTGCCATCACCCAGTATTTTTCCACTGCTTCTTTTAGTTTCTGATGTGTAAGCTTCCCAGTTTCCTCTAACTTTCCCGCCTCACAAATAGTTTCATGCAATTCATTACACTTACGTTCCATATATCTTTTAGTGGTGGTAACCATCAAAACTGAAGAACTCAGTGTCACAAACAAAACAAGTATGGATACAATTTCAAATATGTGTAATATGAACATTTCATAAGACACATGAACAGAGAACAGAAACAAAAGCGCACGATGTGTGGACCATGACTTTATTAAATACTTCATAGTATGCATTTGGATACCCATATTTAGATTAATGGTAATCACCAAAACACCCAAGGCCACGATGTTCATGAGACTTTCTTTATTATTCATCGATGCAAAAGAAGTTAGAAAGTTACCCACTACGGTAGTCATGAAAACAGTGCCGCTAAACTTCGCCAGAATGTCTGTTTTGCCCCACATGAGGCTAGTAAGATCCACCGGGAGCTTCATTGCCACAGCTAATACAGTGAGGGAAGCGGCGTTCATGGTGAAATACTTGCATGGGAACCAAAGCTTTTTCCGGTGGATACCGTGAATGACATCTCCAGCCGGCAACAGAACAAACTAGAGATGCTGCCGCAACATACATGCCAATCCATGGCATACGAGAATCTAGGGATGCTTGGATCCATTGATCATAATCTTGTTCGCTCATATTCAACCAACGTTTGATTCCAGTTTCTCTGCTGGTTGTACAAGCCTACAAGGGTGCCAAGATTGAGCTCTCCCTCTATGTTTTCAGTTAACTATAAATTAAAGGAAGTGTGAAAGACAGTGTTTGGTTCCTTTTCCTGAAAATGCCCACCAAAGAAGCGTGAAGGTCCATTTACTCTTGCCTAGCGAAGTGGAAAAAACAGAAGTCCATTGGTGCTCACAGAGCCGGCACATAGATTTCGGAGGCCTAAATCGAACTCATTGAAGGAGGCTCTCCCTATATTTTGCATACAAAAGTTGGCCAATAAGGAGTCTTTATAAAAACTATTACAAAAGATTACAAAACGAAAACATGTAGTTATCAAAAAATAAACAACCGTTACAAATTTCAAAATCCATCACTTGAACATTTATCTCCTCACTTTTAGCAGCAAACATACTAATTTTAAGTGTTCATAATCAAGTTTTTCACCATATCCTTCTCAATGGACAAAATAACCAATTCATTTACTCTTTCTCGAGACATGGCTGCCCTAAATAATTGAAGGCCCCAATTTTTTTTTGGGTGGGCCTAGAGCACAGGCTTCTTGGGCAAAGCCCATTAGCCGGCTCGGGGTGCTCATAATTATGGACACAGGTTCTGGTTTTGACATGACATGTACCCAATATACTTCTCCTAAATACATGTAAATTAACGTAATCTCGTGTCGTGTTATCTTAGAGATCATTATGAGGGATAAAAAAATCTGTTTTGCCTTTCAGTGGACCCCGGAATACTTCAAGCCTTGATGGAGAACAGTATTTTCTTCCAAGGGAAAAAAGGACCTTTTTTTTTTTCCCCTTCTTCTTATAATATTGGAAATGGATAACTTCCAGACTTTCATAGATGGGGAAGAAGACTAGAAGACGAGGAGGTGCTTTATGTGCTCCAGTAAGGGTTGTGATAAAGTTGGTGGTTCCAGTGGTGGGGGTCCTTGAGCTTAATTTCCATGAAGTTAGGACATGAGTTGTAAGTTTGCCTATAGGTGAGTATATATATGGATCGACTAATCATAAGTAAATCTTATGATATTAGATGGAGTTCAAAAAAATCAATGGAATTAGTGCGAAGTTTCACCTTTGGTGCTTGTTGTCAGAAAGATTCTGCCATCTATCCTAAACTCTTTTATGGTGATCGGCCTCACACCCAAACAACTGTTTTTAGAGCGATTACGGGGAGTGGTATTCTGTTCCCATAAGTGCCACCAGGTTTTTGGTAAAATGGAGGTCAAATAAACGTGCCCATAATGTCTTACTCGCAAAATTTATTAGCTAACCCATATTATATGAATCAAGAATTTTTGGAGCTGCCACCATAAATTACGGAGGACTAAGTAAACTTTAAGCTACTCTCAAATAGGATAGAATGACTTACAATTTGGAAGACTTCCATTTCATGAAAAAGATAGAAACTGAAGCCTGATTTTTGCTAAATGAGTACAGATCAAGCTTTTATACATGTAAGTAGTCAAAAATTTAGACACAAACCTACCAAGGCCCATCTCTTTCAATTAATAACCCTCTGCTTTATCCTTGATAATGTACGCTACAAGACCACAATATCATCAAAAGATCACTAAATGTTCATTTTTTGTTTAAAAAATCTTCACACATTCGAGCCAAATGTACATTTAAACTTTTGAATTAAATTATCGAAATCATTAAGGTCACAACAATGAATTCTCCCACAACAGTAGGCCAATAGAACAACTTAAATCCTCCTAATTATAGAACAGCATTACAAATAATAGTACCAAAAGCTGGTAAATGTGTAAATTGCAATTCAAAACAAGTACAGAAGTGTCAAAATCAGGCCGAGGTGGGATTGGGTCTCACAATTTGGAAATTAAATTACATTTTGACTGACAAGAACTAAACGTTGAAACTATTTTTTTTAATTGGTTGCATTTGGACATCCCAGCACAAAACTATAAGGAATTCTTTTATTTTTATATTACCTGAATTTCTTCTGTCAACAAACAAGAGAATGGATTTGGTATAATCAATTAAAAAAAAAATGCTCCTTGAGATCTTTTTTTTAAAAATCAATTAAAAAATGCATTCATTCCTTTTTTCCTTTTTTCTGTCTCAGGAAGCAAACACAAAAAGCCCAGATTCGATATTAAAAAGAAAAAAGGCCCAGATTTGGCCCAAAGACTCTGCCACATTGCTCCTGCCCTTTTCTGGGGCTTTTGAGAACACCCGCACAAATGATAAGAATTAACTTCAATGCCCAAAGCAAGAGGCTTTGTTCATGTCAAGGCCTAATGGATAATTTAGGCAAACCAAAAAGTTAAGTGTCCACAAGGACATGGATTGTAATGTCGCCTATGGGTTAATCACGAGTATATCTTGTATGATAGTAGTAGATGGAATTTAAAGATCAACAGAGTTTGTAGTTTCGTTCCGCGAAATCCTGGTTTCTACGTGAAATCCCCAGAATCAACGTGAAGTCGTCATCCGAAGATTATAATCCGATAGAGTTCAATGTCAGTTAAAAAAATTTGCAGCAAAATATGCTCTTTTTTAGATTGTGTGATGTAACTGATGCAGATGAGCTTTTGGTGCAACGAAGGATTATCTTCTATTTTGGTTGGTGAGAATATCAATCTATCATATACGGAATCTCTCAGCCTCACCTTTAAATTCAATGCAAAAATTCATGGTGATGACGATTTATTTAATCCTTTTGAAGACTACGATGGTGAGCATAAAACTTCTATACAAGGACAATTTGTGGATCCTTTTTGGGAGTTTCTTGAAGATTTCGCAAACACTAAATCACGGGTTTCGTGCCTTACATTGGAAATTGCTCTATTATTTTTTAAAGAATCCTCAAAGTTTAGGTTCGAGAAAATTAATTTGAAGTACAAGACTTATGCGGACAAAGAAAGGCGAATCAAATTCTTCTACACTACGAAAACTCGAGGACGAGTTTTTTTCAAGCCCGAGAGAATGATGCAGATCAGATTTTGGAAAACTAACAATTTATTAGTATTTATTTTAATGTTTCAATTTTAGTATTTTGTTAGGAGATTACTAGTATGGAGTTATTTAATTTCTTAATTTAGGTTGATTCAGTTTCCTATTCTAATTTTTCTTGTTTTACAAGAATTAGGGTTGTTACCTAGTATTTTATTTCCTTTTGAGTTTTAGGGTTGTTGCTAGTATAAATAATTGATGTAAGTCTTAGGGCAATGGAGTTTTTGAGTATTATTGAATGATAAAAGAGTCTAGAGAGCGTTTTCTCTAAACTTTCTTGTTTGTGTTCGATTGTTGCACGTCTTTTCTGTAGTTCATAAGGCGCCCTGCATCAGTAACCAACCCTATGTGTGACACCTAAGGCCTCTAGGAGCAGGGATGGAGCCAGAGGGATGCCAATAGTGGCGGTCACCCCTGCAAGGAAAACAAAAAACCTCTAGTATTACATAGAAAAAACTAATTTTCCTATGAATTATATAGTCTCGCCCCTGCAAAGTATTTTTGGATAAAACATTCGCCCCAGTATAGTGAAATTTCTGGCTCCGTCCCTGTCTAGGAGTGATCGTTAGAACCTTCTCCTTCTTTTTCTTCTTGTTTTTGTTGCTTAAAAAAGCCATTCTTATTGTTTACGAAGCATGTTCACAGACAAATTTTTCTTCGATTGCTGCCTAAGTACAGCCCCAAACCGAACTTCAGGTGAAGTTTGGCTAAATAAGTTAAGTTACTTTTTACTGTTCATTTTTTTTGTCCTTATTCATTTTTTTTTTTGTATTTTTAGTTTTGCGTCAAACTTTTGCGATCTATACATCCGTCTCGAAGAGAGGAATCGGAAAAGTAAAATTTTTTGACCGAAACTCTTAAATTTTTTCAAAAATACAGAATAAGTCAAAATAAGCTGCTTATTTGGACTTATTCTGTATTTTTGAAAAAATTTAAGAGTTTCGGTCAAAATTTTTTACTTTTCCGATTCCTCTCGTCGAGACGAATCAATAGGTCGCAAAAGTTTGACGCAAAACTAAAAAAAAAAAAAAAAAATTGAATAAGGACAAAAAAAATGAACAGTAAAAAGCAACTTAACTTCTTTAGCCAAACTTCACCTCAGTGTCACGGTGAAATTCTGGTTGGATAAAAAATGTTCCAGTCGTTGCATCTATGGCGGGTTGAAAAGAATCTATCAACACACATTTATTTTGACAGCACACTCTAGAGAGTAAAGCAATAAGATTGTTGGAAGGATGATATTTCTTCCCAAGTGGTGTTGGAATACAAGGTTTGACTAGTTCTGAATATGTAGAAGTTGTTGTATATATCTTTTACCTGGTTGTACCAATTTATTAGTTTTTCTGCCGCATATCAGAATACATCTTGGAGTTTTCTTTCTCCTCTATGCCTTTGTATCGGTGTGGTTCAGGGAAAGATGTATTGTTCTTGGAAAACAGGCGAAGAAACCATAGTTTCAATGCAATGCAAACACGTTTACTATAGATGTGCATGGTTGTGAAATCTTCGTGATTGAAAACTATTCACGTACATGGTTTAAAGTGATGGGTTCATTCAACCACATTAGTTTACACATGCCATTTCCGGAGTAATGAGTGGAAAGATGTTGCACCCTTTCACATAAACCTCTCTCCGCACTTTTTCATAAAACCCCCCAAACCAAAAATTATTAACGAAGTATTTTGAAAATCTCCAACAGTAATGAGTGGAGAGGTCCCAAATATATTAAGTGATCTCTCATTTCATCCCCAAGCAATGAAGGATTGTATTCCTTAACATTCCCACCGTCACGTGCAACCGGTTTTGAAGTCTGTCACGTATAGTCGCTCTTTTTCGGTCGATCATCGTGCAATTTCTTTGTTGGATCTGCCACCATGGGGTGCGGATTGTGAATTTTTTAAATTTGGGATGAAATTTAATACTATGTGAAAATTTTATATTCATTTCAAAACCAATTGGTAATGAGTGAAAAGGTCCCAAATGTTATTTAGTGATCTCCCATTTCATATCCAGGCACTGTGTGGAATTGCATTTCTTATCATCTACCACTGTACCAATCACTCTTTGGTATGCTCATCATCTTCTTCCTATTGCATTTAGGAGTCAATGGACAATGTTGCAAGTCAAGTCAAGTGAATGGACCCCAAGCCTTTTGGCTTTTTCCAGGAAAAGGACCAGAAGCTCCGTCCATCTCCATCACACTGTATTCTGAAAGTCGCTCAACAAATTATCTAAAGGGAGAGCAAAAACAGGTCCGACACTGGAGCTTACAATGGCTTGGCTAATACACAGGGGAATTGGTCTCATGAAATTAGTCGAGATGTGAGTAAGTTAGTTCGAACATCCTGAGTTTTAAAAAAAAGAAAAGAAAAAGCCCAGGACCGCACAATAAAAAGGGAGGAAAATGTTGACGATTTACCTGCAACTCTTGAAGCATTTCTCCATATTTTTTTGATGGACTGAAACAAACTGCAGCGACTAGTCAAATTATTGAAAAATCCCACATCGCCTAGGTTTAATGATTTGCTATGTATAAACCCTCAATCGAAAAACTCACCAATCAATAATCTATCGATGTATGAACCAAAGTGAATAAATGAATAGCAATAAAACGAAGAACATGCGAAATATTTTAAAAACCCCAAATATGATAAAACCACGGGAAGGAATCAAACAATATAAAATATTGTGCAGTTTTAAGAAATCTTAGCCTACGATTCTAAATCCTCACAAATCTTCCTAAGAAGAATTACTTGCCGAATCCACCTTCACGACACCCAATGCTTGACCACCGCTACCCGGAATCCACAAGCTTTCTACTAACCTTCGGAAATTCACCGAAGTACAACTCAAATAGTTAAATCAAAGTTTATAAGAACTTCTTAGAGTTATGCTTGTTGCTCAATTGTCCATCGATCTTCTTTTTACTCCAAGACTCCAGCTAAAGACCACCTTCAATATTTTCTGAGATAAAGAGGAGTTATGGAGCAGCTCTACCATCTGTGGTAATCTGTAAAGCTTAACGGACCTCTTATTTATAAGCTACCGAAAAACAGACAAGTTGCTCGAGCAACTCCCGTAGCCTATATTGAAACCCATTAATTTCTTTGATTTTCTTCCCTTATTGGAGTTAAATAGTTAAACCCTTGGATTTCCATTGATTTTCTTCCACCTAAAAATTCAATCTTTCAATTATACAATATTTATTTCCTTCCACTTCCTAAATAGACACTCTATAAATAAAATACAACTCGATAAATGAGGATACAAATAAATGTGTATTTTGTCATGGAATTTGCCAACACAGATAGACCGTGACCTATGGTTCTAACATACTTGATAACTAGGGGTCTACTTGTTACACGTTGGACTATTTGGTTGGACTAGTAAAAGTGCGCGTGAGAGGAAACTATCCTATGACAAAGGTCTTTTCTTTGTTCAAAATACCAAGCTCTTCTATGCGTCCACAATTGCCTTTAGGCTGAGTTTTTTGTTTCAGCCATGATTTTAGCAAATGAGTTCGATTTTAGCAAATGAGTTCACCAGGTGCTAAAATCATGGCTGATGGAAAACTTATATCCCAGTATACAAGTGAGAGGAAAATCTCGAACCGAACTTCATTGTCGCAGTAAAATTCTCGTCAAAACTTTTTTCAATCGTTCCATCTATGGTGGATTGAAAAAGAATCTATCAACACAGATTTATTGTGACATGCATGACAGCACACTCTAGAGAGTAATCCGTAAGTGTGCATGCAAGTATAATTTCTACACACCGAAAGAAATTGAGAAGATCAAATGATACATTAATTGACAATCAACATCCAAACCCTAGGCTGTCAATCAAGCGTTACCTATCAGCCAATTCATGCACCTCTTCCGCTGCCTAGAAGATATCGTACTTTCACCAAGGCTTGTCGCTGGATCAACAATGGGCCAATGTGATATTACAAGAGGTCTCAAAATATGTTGCAAAAGGCTCCGTGTTTGGATGGGTTTTGAAAAGAAATTTTGAAGAAGAATTTTTTAGATAGTGTTTGGTCGGATTTTTGAAAATGAGAATAATGAGATAATGATTAGAGAGAGAAATGAAATAAGAAGGTAATGAGTAAAGAGAGATTCTTTTTAAATAAAAGGAATCTTTTCGAAAAGAATTTTTGAAAATGGGAAAAAAGAACAAGTCAGTCTGGAATTTCACAAACGTAGAGTACAAAGATACCACGAAATTCGAAGTCAGTTGGTCCTTCAAATAGAAACTAGACTTTCCCAGTCAATCAGTACATGGGAATTAGCTCACAACAAGCACCATTGAAATCTAGAATTAAACACACCCCGTTTCCAAGTCAAGTCAATCCACGGAAAATAGCTACCAAGAAGTTGTACCGGAAATTCCAAGCCAACCAGTCTCTGAAATTCCAATGTGATATTCCACTTTATAAGGAAGAACGAAAGAAACTTCAAGCTTGTTGTTAAGGTCACACCAAAACCAAACTTGTTGTTTATTCACATCCAACAAGTTGGCAGACAAGTTGGGCACGTCGTAAGTGTAAAAAATGTACACGTTTAGGGATTTTAATATGCATTTCTCATGTTCCTACTTATTACATTTTTTAAGATCTTTTGTTATGTTTTTTGTGATTTTTTTTTTTTTTTGGTGAACATATTTTCGTGACTTTTGGTCACAATATTATTTGTACCAAAATTTGGCCTTAAAATTGGAAGTTTGTGAGACCGGTGCATGAATTATTTGATTAGGCCCATGGCTTATCCTTTCCTCCACTGTCTTGCTTTCTTTTTCTTTTTTTTTTTCCTGTTTTTTTTGTTATCTGCTTTCTTTCACTATTATACCCACTTTCTCGTCTCCCACCCACTAGTCTTATAGGAGATAGATAGTCCGTAGTTGCCAGCAAAACTACACCCCGTGCCGTCCACAGTTCTCCGGCGGCTTCCCGCACCTAATTCAATAATGAGGAATGCTAGCACATATTACCAAACAAAAGTACACCTTATACCAGGGGCGGCAAGCGACCTCGCTGGTTTCAAAAAATACACTGAAAAAATATATATATATAGATTTAATTAAATTTTTTTTAGTACTGTCAGCGTTGGGTTACTCGTGCAAGGTTAAAACAAATGTTTCCAACTAAATTTGAACCAAATTGTTGTAACTCTAACAAAACAAATCAAGCCTAGCCCAATTGTGAGAGCCTAATATATACTAAATACTTAAGAATAGTGGTTGTCTGGCATTTGGTTCAATGTGGAAACTCTTAAAAATTGAAGCGAATTAAACGACTTCTTTTCTCTCTCACCCTCTCTCCCCCTTTCTTTGTTGGCAAACAAAATATGAAGAATCATCGTGAGATGTTGTAATATGTTGAAATCTCTTTTTATCAAACGATGTAATGTATATGTATGTGTCTCTTTTGCCTAGTGAGTTTTTTTTCTTTGTACAACTTTTCACCATAGACATGCTATGTATTTTTGTCAGTGCTAGATGAAAATCCTGGAGCCGCCCCTGCCTTATACTACCACGTCAATCAATGCATAATGCAAAATATGAAAGCACTCATTCACTAAAAGAACGTCACATGTACATGTAGTACGCTAATTAGATCATTAGTTAGTGCCTCTGGCATTTCTCTTTTTTTTTTTGAAAGGCAAAAATAATAATTTTATTAATCTTTGGAGAGAAACAAAGATTAAAGGGAAACGAGACCCTCCCCAACGATTGGCAAGAAGCCAATCGAGAAAAACCAAGGCCGAAGCCCAACAATCTGATGGGTCATAAAACCCAGATAAAACAATTAAACTCAACGTAATACCCAAAGGCCTACAATGCCCAGAAAAGTGGGCCAAGCCCAAACAGTGAAAACCCTAAACAACACCAAACTACAACAACAAAGAAAGAGACAGCCGCCCTCATTGCCGCCGCCGGAGCCCGGGGAACGTGCCCCTGTTGTTGCCCCATTGAGCAACCCGATTGCATCTCGCCATGCTACCAGAGTCAGGAGCTGCAACCAAAACACAAAAGCCGCCCAGGCCACCAATGCCGCCATCATTAGAAGTCTAGAAAAGAGACAGCCTTCGCCGGAACCCGGGGAACGAGCCCCTGTTGCTGCCCTAAAGAAAAGCCCGTCTGCAACTCTTCAAGACACGAAGATAAAAACATCACCCGCCAAAGGCCACCGCCCGAAGCCAATCATCATGGTCACGAGCACAAACGCCGGCCCCAAAGACATCTCTCGCACCCACAAACCCAAGACTCAGAACGAAACGCCCCCAACCCACCCCCACGGCCGCAAAACCATCACAAGCCGTTAGGCAACAAACCGGAGATCTCCAACAAGAAAACAAGAGTGAAAGGAAGCCGAACCGACGCGTCGTTAGACCAAGATGGCAGCGCCCAGCAGCGCGGCCATGGCCGGGAACACCAACCGAAGGAGGGAGAAGGAGGGGCGATCTGAGAGAGAAGGAGGGAGGGAAGAGAGGAAGGAGAGCATGGGGGGAGGAGGGGAAGCCGCCGCTCCCCCCCCAGGCGGATAAGCCCTAGCTTCGAAAATACAGAGGGAATCTGGATCGTTTTAGAGAGAGAAACGACTGGATTTCTCTTTAATAAGTAATAGGTTTCGTTCACACTTTAAATCTCGTTGAAAATCATAGTTGTGATTTGCAGTCATGTTAATTTATATCAAATTGTAAATCCGAATACCATAACAAATCAAAATTAGATTTGGCACACTAGAGCGGAACTCAGCTTTCCCAGTTTTCCAAAAGATTTTAGCACCCAGGTGTTAAAATCATGATATTTCAAATCAAAAAATGAAGTGGTTCCATATATCGTTTTTCGATTTTTTTCGCACCAAATTAAAGTACTCCTCGTGTATTTTTGTATTCAGATCACATACGGTTTGGTATCAAATTGACATCATTTTGAACAATTGATATGAAACATGAACCGGAGCCGGTTAATGAATTAGGTGCGGGAAGTGGTCGGTGCGGACTCCACAGGGTGCAGGTTAGGGGTGCACACCAGCCCGGTAGCCCACCCAGCCCGCCCAGTCCAGTCCAATTTTTTTAGCGCTTGGGATAAATATTTAGACCCATAGGGCCGGGCTGGGTTGATATTTTAAGCCCATTTACTATGTGGGCTGAGTTTGGGAAATTCCTTTGAGGCCCAGCCCAGCCCGGCCCGGCCCGGCCCGATTTAAATAAATATTGTATTTTAATACTATATATATGTTAGTATGTTACCGCCGGAACCTAGCTGCTTAGGGTTAGATTATCTTGATGAAGAGGCGCATATCCTCATCTCCTTTTATTCAGTAAAATCTCCTCGTCTCTTATTCAACGATCATCTGTTTTTAATATTATTGTAAGAATTTCGAACTTTAAGTATATTATTACAGTTGTGAATTGTAATTTGATCGTTATGGTTGATTAATTTATGTTTGTGATATCATGCATTAGAAAAATAAATGGGCTTGTTGGACGGGCTTGGGAAATTAAATTTTTATTTGGGTTGGGCTTGGGCATATTAAATGAAGCCCGATTATAAATGGGCCGGGCTTGGGAATGCACAAATTTCGTTATTATCTACTACAAGCCCGGCCCGAACCCGGCCCAACTTGGTATATGTGCACCCCTAGTGCAGGTTAATGAACTTTAGTTGTATAACTATTTTCTTTCATTTTGCTAAAAAAAATGATTTGTATACACTAAGTTGTATAACTGCATTTTGAAAATCAGTCAACCAAAAATACGAAGGGAGAGCAAAAATATTGCACCAATTTTTTTATTTATTTTTTGCTTAACGACTTGGTGTTGTTTGGCCCCCTCTTTTTTGCATTTTCATTTTTATCTGTTTTGGGCATTGATTTCCTTTTTTGCTTTAAAGTGGAGAATGCAAAAAAAGGGTACCAGGAGCTTTTCACACGGGAGAATTGGCGTAAAATAGCGGTAGGGTCAAATATTTGCCATTCAATGGACCACTTTTTAGGAATTGCTCCCCAACATGACACGCACAATTTTAATTGCACATACATATTTACCTATAATAATGTTGACCGAAATACTCATTTCTTGAATTTGGACCAACATGGGTGCAATGAATTTGTTTTTTATTAGAGAATGAAAGACCAAATTTCCCTATCCCTTTTTTGGAAATTACCTCTCTCTCCTCCTCACAGTAACGTTAGAATCTGAACTCCTTGGTTTTATTGTTTGGATGAGGAAGTTTTTTGCTATAGTTTATTGAAGTTAGGTAACATTGATCTCTGTTTCTAAAGCAATACACAAACACTTCAATAAAACGTGCCATATAAGTCCGACACTTAAATTATCTAGACTAGAAATCACATAGCTTAATGCAGAAGCCATACGGCTTTTTTTTATTTTACAAATGACAGAACTTCATAGTGCCAAAAAAAAAAAAAAAGGGAGTACAATAATAGCATCAAATAAGTTTGTAATTTAGGCATTTACTCAGTAACCTTTATATGCAACTCACCAGAACCAGATGCCTGTATCTCATTGCTTGATGAAGGAACAATAGTAGGGGGGTCCTTTTGCATCATGTAAGCACGCCACTCATCGATATACGCAACTCGATCACCACTTAAGCATGGCAGTTGTTTGTGCTCAAGGATCTCTAGAATCTCTTCAGTTTCACCCATAAGACAAGCCGCGCGACTGACGCTCTTCTCCCTTTCTTCTATGGCGCTGCGATAACATTTTTGAGTTATAACACGCGGTAAATTCAAAAGGCAAGCTCCCAAAATATCTGCAATCATGATGGATAGTTGCTCAAACAAGTTCCCATCAGTGGAGGCATCCTTATTGCCATCATAGTCTTTCAGTATGGTTTGGCTAATTCTGTACATTGAATTAGCAACAAGAACTTTGGAACCTCCAGTCACACTTCTTTCGAACTCAATGGTAGCCTTTTCAGCAATATCAACTAAGGATTGGAGAGTCCCCTTGATGGTTTTTCCTTCGAGACGTAGTTTCCGAAGATCCCTATCCAACCACTTGCGATTAAGTTCAATTCCTTCCCACACGACATCTGCTACACATTTCAAGTTTATCATATTGTCTCCTTTGGAACTGAAGCATTCATCTACAAGACCAGCGTACAAAATGCCTTCACTCACACTACATATCAAATGGTCCACCGAATGACTTTCAATGTTAGGGAGTGCAATGGCGATGCTGGTTAAGTTCACCACTGGCATAGTCCAGCAATTTGGAACATGGCTAGTACTGTCAAAATCTGCAACCCCCTTCAAGTTGTTGCTGGATTTCCGTAAAAGTTCCTTCAGATTTTTTGGCTGCTGACTTTTACCCTTCTGAATCACTTGATTCAGTTCATGACAAATATTCTTCAGAATAATTTTGGGCAGCTCCGCCTCTCCTTCAAGTCGCAGAACATAAAGATCCAACTCTGGACTCGAATTTTCTGGTTCTGAACTTCCGTTGTTAGTTGAGGCATTGGATTCGGATTCTTGGTCCACCTTTATCGTCTTGCAGAAGTAGAAACATGAGAACAATGGGAGTGTGATGATGATGGAGGTAAGATGAACCAATTTGCTAGCTACCACAATCCCAATCTGGACACATATACACATGTTTAGAACGAGAATTTTCAAATTCCCAATAACTTTTTTGCATTTCATGCCTCGTGTTAGTAAGGGTAAGGGTGTCTCTTTCCACTCGACCAACCTTTGAATCCAGTAGGTTTCTACTGATTTCAATTCTTTGAGGTGGTGTTTTGTAAATATGTTGTTGCAGTTGAAGGTGACGCAAGTCAACCATCTACATATCGGTGCAATAGTACCCACAACCACCCCAATAGACTGAATGCCTAAAATCCACGATGTTGACCAATGATAAGATGTAGCAGTCTTCGTGAGCTTCCCTCCGTAAGTACTTCTCCACAACTCCAATATTAAAATGTATTCTTTAACTAAAGAGAGCACATTAAGCAGACAGATTGCCCCTGAAAATGCTGAGGTCACAGAACGAGCCATCACAAATTGGGGACTTCCGGTTTCTGCCATCACCCAGTACTTCTCCACCACTTCTTTTAGTTTATGATGTGTAAGCTTCTCAGTTTCCTCTAACTTTTCCGCCTCACAAATAGTTTTGTGCAATTCATTGTACTTCCATTCCATATGTCTTTTAGTTGTGGTTACCGTCAAAACTGAAGAACTCAGTGTCACAAACAAAACAAGCATGGAAACGATTCCAAATATGTTTAATATGATCTCATGACGTGAATTTATCAGAGTATGCTGTTGGATACCCAGATTTACAATAATGGTAATCACCATAATACCCAAGGCCATGATGTTCATTAGACTTTCATTATCATTCATCACTGCAAAAGAAGTTAGAAAGTTACCCATTACGGTAATCATGAAAACAATGCTGCTAAGCTTTGCAAGAGTGTCTGTTGCGCCCCACATGGCAGTAGTAAGATCCACTGGGAGCTTCATTGCCACAGCTAATACAGTGAGGGAGGCAGCATTCATGGTGAAATACTTGCATGGGAACCAAAGCTTTTTCCGGCGGATACCGTGAATGACATCTCCAGCCATGGCAACAGAACAAAGTAGAGATGCTGCTGCAACATACATGCCGATCCATGGCATAGGAGAATCAAGACGTTTTTGAACCTGCAGCTCGAATATCTGCTCAGAGTCGCACATATTCAACCACCGTAAGATTGCGGTTCCGTGGTGGTTGTACAAAGGTGCCAAGATTGAAGCTCTCCCTTTGTGTTTTCAGTAAACCGCAGTTTGTGTTTTCAGTTAACTGCAGAAGGAAGTGAGAGACACAGTGTCTGGTTACTTTTCCCGGGAAATACGCACCAGGTTCTTGGAAGGTCTGTTGCCTCTTGCCTAGCAAAAAAGCAAAAAAGTTCATTGACTCTACATAAAAGTAGAACGGTCATAATTATGGACACAGTTTCCGGGAATTGTGTGGTAGAATACGTGGATGTGCCTTGTTAAGCTTAATTTCCACGGATTGACCGACTTAGACAATAAAAGTCTGTTTTGCTAAAGTTTTACGAGGAAGGAGGATTTAGGTGTAACAAAGGGAAACAGAGAAATAGATTGATGCAAATAGAAACCGTGGCGAGATGGAGGGAGTCAAGAGGGGACAAATAGTGGCGGCCGCCACCACAAGATTTTTTAAAAAATGCAATTACTATATATAAAACAAATTTTCATCCCCGAATTATATAGGCTCGCCACCACTAGATTTTTTTTAATCTTTCATCCTTATAGTGCAATTTGTCTTTTTATTTTTTAAGTACATATTTTCGTCACCTCAAATGTAAAATCTTGACTCCGTCTCCGGATGGAGGATTTGGCAAAGACGGAAGGAGGAGTTTGTTTTGTTTTTCTTTAGAAGAAATCGACAGCCTGAGGAATAGATTGAAATTTTGCGAGTTGCAAAACTAGGAGAGTCTTATTTCGCTTTTCAAAACACTCTCAATGCATTTCTTTATTGTATCTTCTTGATACATACATTTCTTTTGCCGATTAAAATAAATTTTTAAAAAATGGAAGGAGGAGTTGGCTTATGGGGCCCACAGCAGCCCTGAAAATCACCACTGTTCTTTTTTTTCAATATTAAAATTTTTTACTGGGTCGCCCCCAGAAATATAGAAGTGGAAACTAAATTTTGCAACTCCATGGGACAACAATTTTTTGGCTAGTCTATTAAAACTTCACAGATGCTTTGGTTTTGTTCATCAACAAGGAAATTAAATTACTTTGAAAATTAGTTTCAACTCAACGTAAATGACTTTCGAGATTTAAGGAAGCATCGCAATCCATTCTGATACATGGTTGAGGTAACGTATTGAGATACTTTTATTTTTTGACCTTTTAAAATATTTACTTTTGCTGTTTATGAATATTTAATGTGATTTTTTGTTGATTTTTATCCACAAAAGCTACTCTTATATTTAATAAAAAGGGAAACTGTACATAAAACCAGCGGTAAAAGCTGGTTGTATAAGAGACCTTTATGATAGGGAAAACCTACAAAATATTTTTTGGTTTGAAGGCCGAAAAAAAACTACATTCTATTGCTGTATGCTGCTATGTTATTCTTGTAAATTATCTGGACTAGAAATCGCATAGCCCAATGCTTGAAATCATGTGGCTCTCTTTATATTATACAAATATTGGCAGAACTTGGTAATACAAACGAAACAAAAAGGTCATACAATAATAGCATCACATAAGTTGTAATCTAGGCTTTCACTCAGCAACATTTATGTGCA
Source organism: Vaccinium vitis-idaea (assembly GCA_963854785.1). Classification (NCBI taxonomy): domain Eukaryota; kingdom Viridiplantae; phylum Streptophyta; class Magnoliopsida; order Ericales; family Ericaceae; genus Vaccinium; species Vaccinium vitis-idaea. The sequence continues at coordinate 27,891,346 of OY978218.1, forward strand.
ACTCACCAGAACCAGAATCCGGTGTTCCATTGTAAGGAACGATGGTAGGGGGTTCCATTTGCATCATGTAAGCACGCCACTCATCGATATATGCAGCTCGATCACCGCTTAATCTCGGAAGTTGATGGTTTTTGAGGATTCCCAGAATCTCTTTAGTTTCACCTAGAAGATGAGTTGCGCGCCTGACACTCTTGTCCCTTTCCTCTGCGGTGTTGCAATAACATTTTCGAATTATAACACGAGGTAAATTCAAAAGGCAAGCTCCCAAAATATTTGCAATCATGATGGATAGTTGCTCCAACATGTTCCCACCCACATATGCCTCCATATTGCCTTCATAGTCATTCAGTATGGTTTGGCTGATTCTATACATGGAATTAGCTGCTTCAACTTTGGGACATCCGGTCACACTCCTTTGGGACTCATGAATGACAGCCTTTTCAGCGATATCGACTAAGATTTGAGGAGCCCCCTCAATGGTTTTTCCTTCTAGAGGAAGTTTTCGAAGATCCTTATCCAGCCACTTGCGATGCATTTCAACTCTTTCCCACATGAAATCCTCTACATACTTCAACTTTACCATATTATCTCCTTTGGCACTGAAGCTTTCCATTACAAGGTTGACGTACGTACAAATCCGTTGCTACACTAGCCCAGTTGGTAAATCTTCTACTTACTAAATGCATATGAGATGACATGAGCACGGAAGTCATGAAATAACACATGAGCAAGCAACGAAGGGAAAATGACAATATACGATCAAGTTGAGAGCCATGGTGTCCTCATACTCAAAACATTTGTTTTCGTCAATAAAATCTCTTTTTGTCAAATCCGAGTGTTAATCAATAACAAATCATCTTTCGTTATTCTTTCATTTCAAATTCATCTTTTTCATAATATCAATAACTGGGAATTTTAATTGGGAACCATTCTCCCCTGTCGAGATTCTTGGGCCTCGTAACCCTTGCTGAGCATTCAAGACGTCTTCCTAGGACCTCATAGCCCTTTGCCAAGATTCATGGGCCTCCGAATGGTGACCCTCGTAACATCAATCCAACTTCAAATCAAGTACTTCTCTTTTTTCACAAAATTTCAAGTGTCCGTTTGGTGTCTTTTATACCATAGTTCATAACTTTCAAAACATGTCCGTAGGACCATTCTACTACGTTATCATGTGTCAACCATACGTGGATAATCATAAGTGTCCTTGCATCCATAAAACAACCAATGATATAAGTTTTGAACTTAACATGATAATCCAAGCAAGTCTCAAAGCACAAACGAGAGATAATTTCACGGGTGCTATAGAATAATTCAGTCAGAAGCCAAAAGAGGACCAAACAAGGACCGTAGTGCAATAAAATGACCCGGGGTTGTCTCTGGAAAGCCCGTCAGGACGGTCGGTTTACCTTTCCGGATGGAAACAACAGCAAATTAGACTGTGAAATGCAGTTTTGACAAATTTTGGTACAACATGCAAGGGGTCGATCCCAACGAGAATTGTACAACCCTAGCTCAATAACTCCAAGTAAAACCCTAGCTCCCCAAGCTTGAACCCTTAGAAACGATAGAAAAGATCCCTACCTCAAAAATTTGAGCTTCAATAACTCCAAGTAAAACCCTAGCTCCCCAAGCTTGAACCCACCCAAAAAATGAATTCCCAAGCGAATGCGCATGAATCCCAACCTCAAAATGGTGTAAGGATGATGGATTGAGAGTGGATCTACGTGGATTTTTTAGTGTGGGTGGTCAATTTGGTGTGAGAGTTGAAGAAAATAGAGAGAGAAAGAGAGAGAGAGAGAGAGAGAGAGAGAGGAGGAGGAGGAGGAGGCCAGCTCATGAGGGGAGGGAGAGAAACAATTTTTTCTCTCTCCCACTAACCTTGTAATCTCAATTACACTACACACCTATCCACGTACCAAATTGTTACCAAGTAGTCAGGGGCGGAGCCAGAACTAAATGTCAGTGGGGTCAAATTCTTAAAACAGAATAATAGAACAAAAAAAAAACACCAAAATGTGAAATAGAAATGAGTTAAGATAGATATCTACTAATAACATATAATTTCATTTACAATTGATCTCCCAAAAGATACACTGAAATGTCAAACAAAAATTACCTTAGATATACAACCAATAACCGCGTCCACAACCGACCACAAAAAGCTACACTTGAATGCCAACAAAAAGTAGCTAAGCAGGTATCGATTTAAAACCTATAACAGCGTTTACAAGTGACCCCGGCGATTTTTCATATTTTGAAATCGTAGGATAATAGCCTCATTTGTGATACTATTAAAAATCTCTCTCTCAATATACACAATCAAGTTATCATGCAACCATTGATCATCCATTCGGTTACGAAGTCAATTCTTCACAATCTTCATGGCAGAAAATGCTCTTTCTACTGTAACTATGCAACAGGTAAAACTAGAGCCAAAGTTAAAAGTCTGAAAACCAATGGATACCCTATATCTTTTCGGGTCTCAACCATCTTTTGAGAAACAACACCAATTCCTTTCAAGTTTGATACCTCGACACTAGACCGCACATCAATGATGAAATTCTCAAGTTGATCCGAAAGTGCCAAAAGCTCAGTACCGGAGAAGTCTTTAGGATAAAATTCGGTCAAGCGGTTCAACTTTTGGTTGTCAAAACTTGCAAATGAGTTGGATGGACTTAGACATGCAACACAAAAAAGCAACTCGGCGTCTACCTCATTAAAGTGATTATTTAGCTCTTGAAGTTGCATATCTATGACAATACAATATACAACAACTCGACGCAATTGGGTGTGGTAAGGAGGGCAAGTAGTGGTGAAGAAAATTAGAGAGTTACAAGGAAAATTATTTGGTCTGGTTGGTCAGTGTAAGGAGGAGTGGTAAGGAGGAGGGCAAGTAGTTCTTTTTTTTTTTTTTTAAACTGAGGAGGGCAAGTAGTTGGGCAAAAATACCATGTACAAGGGGCAAAAATACAAAATTATACAAAATATTATACATATCTTATTAAAATTTGACACCTCAGTGGGGTCAAGTGACCCCGCTTGACCCCCCTTGGCTCCGCCCCTGCAAGTAGTCCCAGCCAATTAATCTTTTCACATTAATTACCCCACCTTTCACCATTTAATTGCAATTACATAAATTCCCCACTTTGATTTTCAAAATATCTCGAGAAATTACAGGTCTTTACATGTGTCGGCTTAGCCCGTTTAATTCCGTGCTAAACGTGATTTGTGTCGCTCCTGGCCCGGTCAGTTTATAAGTTGTGTTGTGTCGTGCATGCCCATTTTAGAATATGATTGGCCCTGCCTAGCTCGCGGGCACGCCTAACTTCGTGCCCGTACCGTACCAATTCCCGTGCCGTCTTGTGCCCATCCCAATTCCCATGTCGTGTCGTGCCCGTGCTCAATTGGGATTTTTATTAATCAAGTATTGTAGTAGAAGAAGAAAATCTTTTAGGCCGAATCTTTTTCAAATAGTATAATAAAATAAACAACAAAATTCATGCTAATGCAGAAAAAAAAATCATAATAAAAACATTGAATTCAGTTAAAATGAAATAGATTAGCAGATTTGTGGGGTGTCCAAATTAATTTTGTAGTTGTGAAGAATGTAAGACAAAGAAAACAAAGAAACAGAGACCATGTTCGGTATTGGTTTTCAAGACCGGTTTTAACTTTTTCCGGATTGGACCCCACATGGTAGACTTCTCATTTCTCTCTCATCTCAATTTCTAGAAACTCTACTCTAGTGCATACCTTGTGTGAGATAGGTCAGTGGGGTCCACTTCAAAGACCCACACAAATGATCCAAGCTGTCCCCTAGTTCTAAAATTAATTTTTTGAGTCACTCCTAAAAATATAGCTCATTTGAAATTGGTCAAAGACAAAGACAAAAAGGCCCTATACACTATGTGAATGGAAAAGCTCAAGCCAATCTAAAAATTGGTCAAGAGAGATTATATTCTCCCTTGTCCCAACTATACAAATAACAAACTATCCCCAAGCAATGTAGGATTGTATTCCTTAACATTCCCACCGTCACGTGCAGCCGGTTTTGAAGTCTGTCATGTGTAGTCGCTCTTTTTCGGTCGATCATCGTGCTGTTTTTTTGTTGGATCTGCCACCATGGAGTGCGGATTGTGAATTTTTTAAATTTGGGGTGAAATGGGCCCTCTTTAATACTATGTGAAAACTTTATGGGAATTGATAATCGCACTCCAAAAATTGATGGAGGGGCTCCAAGCTACAATGGTTTTCCAAAACTACCCTTTTGCAAGTTCTACAATTTACTTCAAGCACTCCAAAAAAAAATTACTCTTCTCCTTTTTCTCCTCTGTTAACGAGGAGTTTTTCAGTTCCGAGCGGGCACCATCCTACGTGGTGCCCGAGTGCACATTTTGGCCGTCCAAAATACTTTTTTGACGGCCTGGATTAAGAGAGAGAAAGGAGAGAAAAAGAGGAAAGAGAGAGAGAGAGAGAGAGAGAGAGAGAGTGGGATAGATCTGGGCCGTATTTTACATTGTTGGCTTTGTTGAGCAACCTTGCAATATCTTTCGGATAAAAAAATAAAGTACTTTCGCGCAAAAAATTTATTTTCTTTTTTACCAAATTAAACTACTAATAGAGATCTTTAATTCGGTGCGAAAATGTTTGAAAAAATATATACGAAAGTATTTTACATTGTTGGCATGCTGAGTTGGCTTTGCAATATCTTTCGGCTCAAAAAATAAAGTAATTGCGTGCATAATATTTTATTTTTTTCATTGCTAAAAAAATTGAAAATTTTTGTACGAAATAATTTAAACCCAACAAGCCAACAATGTAAAATACTTTCGTATAAATTTTTTCAAATCGAATTAAAAATCTCTTTGGTAGTTTATTTTGGTGCAAAAGAAAATAAAAAAATTATGCGCGGATTTACTTTATTTTTTGATCCGAAGGACAGTACAAAGCCAACTCAATAAACCAACAATGTAAAATACTTTCGTATATAATTTTTTAAATTTTTGCGCGTCAAAAGAAAGATCTCTACTAGAATTTTCATTTGGTGCAAACAAAAATAAAAAATTAAACATGGAAATACTTTATTTTTTTTATCCAAAGGATATTGCAAAACCCAAAAAAAAAACGTAACAATTGTCTTGAGAAGGGTAGTTTTGTAACTTCATTAAATTTTGGAGTGCTTGCATCAAAAAAGGGAGCCCCAAAATCAGCTCCCAACTTTATATCTATTTCAAAACTAATTGACAATGAGTGGAGAGGTCCCAAATGTTATTTAGTAATCTCCCATTTCATATCCAGACACTGTGTGGAATTGCATTTCTTATCATCTACCACTGTACCAATCACTCTTTGGTATGCTCATCAACTTCTTCTTATTGCATTTAGGAGTCAATGGACAATGTTGCAAGTCAAGTCAATGGACCCCAAGCCTTTCGGCTTTTTCCAGGAAAAGGACCAGAAGCTCCGTCCATCTCCATCACACTGTATTCTGAAAGTCGCTCAACAAAATATCTAAAGGGAGAGCAAAAACAGGACCGACACTGGAGCTTACAATGGCTTGGCTAATACACAGGGGAATTGTTCTCGTGAAATTAGTCGAGATGTGAGTAAGTTAGTTCGAACATTCTGAGTTTTAAAAGAAAGAAAAGAAAAAGCCCAGGACCGTACAATAAAAAGGGAGGAAAATGTTGACAATTTACCTGCAACTCTTGAAGCATTTCTCCATATTTTTTTGATGGACTGAAACAAACTGCAGCAACTAGTCAAATTATTGAAAAATCCCACATCGCCTAGGTTTAATGATTTGCTATGTATAAACCCTTAATCGAAAAACTCACCAATCAATAATCTATTGATGTATGAACCAAAGTGAATAAATAAATAGCAATAAAACGAAGAACGTGCGAAATATGTTAAAAACCCCAAATATGATAAAACCACGGGAAGGAATCAAACAATATAAAACATTGTGCAGTTATAAGAAATCTTAGCCTACGATTCTAAATCCTCACAAATCTTCCTAAGAAGAATTACTTGCCGAATCCACCTTCACGACACCCAATGCTTGACCACCGCTACCCGGAATCCACAAGCCTTCTACTAACCTTTGGAAATCCACTGAAGGCCAACTCAAATAGTTTAATCAAAGTTTATAAGAACTTCTTAGAGTTATGTTTGTTGTTCAATGGTCCATCGATCTTCTTTTTACTCCAAGATTCCAGCTAAAGACCACCTTCAATATTTTCTGAGATTAAGAGGAGTTATGGAGCAGCTCTACCATCTATGGTAATCTGTAAAGCTTAACGGACCTCTTATTTATAAGCTGCCGAAAAACAGACAAGTTGCTCGAGCAACTCCCATAGCCTATATATCAAGCACTTTCCTGAATTGAAGTTGTCATATATTGAAACCCATTAATTTCTTTGATTTTCATAAAATAAAATACAACTCGATAAATGAGGATACAAATAAATGTGTATTTTGTCATGGAATTTGCCAACACGGATAGACCGTGACCTGTGGTTCTAACATACTTGATAACTAGGGGTCTACTTGTTACACGTTGGACTATTTGGTTGGACTAGTAAAAGTGCACGTGAGAGGAAACTATCCTATGACAAAGCTCTTTTCTTTGTTCAAAATACCAAGCTCTTCTATGTGTCCACAATTACCTTTATAGCCCAGTATACAAGTGAGGAAAATCCCAAACCGAACTTCATTGTCGCAGTAAAATTCTTGTTAAATTTTTTTTGAATCGTTCCATCTATGGTGGATTGAAAAAGAATCTATCAACACAGATTTATTGTGACATGCATGACAGCACACTCTAGAGAGTTATCCGTAAGTGTGCATGCAAGTATAATTTCTACACACTGAAAGAAATTGAGAAGATCAAATGAAACATTAATTGACAATCAAAATCCAAACCCTAGGCTGTCAATCAAGCGTTACCTATCAGCCAATTCATGCACCTCTTCCGCTGCCTAGAAGATATCGTACTCGCACCGGTAAAAATGCATGTGAAGCCTTCAATAAAATCGCAAAATTTTCACCAAGGCTAGTCGCTGGATCAACAATGGGCCAATGTGATATTACAAGAGGTCTCAAAATATGTTGCAAAAGGCTCTGTGTTTGGATGGCCGGGTTTTGAAAAAAAAAATTTAAGAAGAATTTTTGAGATAGTGTTTGGTTGGGTTTTTGAAAATGAGAATAATGAGATAATGATTAGAGAGAGATAGAGAGAGAAATGAAATAATGAGGTAATGAGTAGAGAGAGATTCTTTTTGAAAAAAAGGGATCTTTTTTAAAAGAATTTTTGAAAATGGGAAAAAAGGAAAAAAGAACAAGTCAGTCTGGAATTTCACAAACGTACAGTACAAAGATACCACGAAATTCGAAGTCAGTTGGTCCTTCAAATAGAAACTAGACTATTTGTTGTAACGAACGCTATGAATGCGACTAAGTTGGGAGAAAGCAAACAAAACAACAAACAATCACACGACACAAAGATATACGTGGTTCCCTCAAGATTGAGGTACGTCCACGGGCGAGGAGAGACAGAGTTCACTATCAATGGTGAAAAAGAGATACAAAGAGCCGGCTATGATCCGTAACTCTGGAGAGGCCACAATATGAGAGGTAGCCAAAGGATCCCTAAAAGCCTTTATTTATAAGAAGTACAATCAATAGGAAATCCTAAACACAATTGGAATTCTCCAAAAAAAGGAAAAATTCAAGGCACAATTCCAACAATTCTCCACCTTGACTTGAATTCCACGGAACCCAACTCACTAATTATAGCAACCCTCTTCTGCCTCTACCTCGCCACAATGCCCCCAAGGGGCGATCAACTGCAAATACCAACCAAGCTCAAGCAATGCTTGAACTTGGCAACCGAAACCGGTTTAGTCAACATGTCTGATGGGTTATCCGTCGTTCCCATTTTCTTCACCTCAACTTGCTTCTGTGAGATGATCTCTTGAACGAAGTGATACCTGACATCAATATGCTTGGTCCGTTCATGATACATCAGATTTTTAGTCAGATGTATAGCACTTTGAGAGTCACAAAATACTGAAGTAACCCCTTGTGCAATACCAAGCTCGCAAAGAATTCCCCTCATCCACAATGCCTCCTTTACAGCTTCGGCAATGGCCATATACTCCGCTTCTGTTGTAGACAGCGCGACCGTAGTCTGCAAAGTTGTTTTCCAACTAATGACACTTCCGGATAGAGTGAACACATAATCTGTCAAAGACCTCCTCTTATCATGGTCACCGGCAAAATCCGAATCAACATAACCAACAACTTGATTACCCGGATTAGAAACCTCATACAAAAGACCCACATCTGCAGTCCCTTTCAAATACCGAAGTATCCACTTCACAGCATCCCAATGTGCCTTTCCCGGTCGCCCCATATAGCGACTTACGACACTAACTGCATGTGAAATATCAGGACGAGTGCATACCATGGCGTACATAAGGCTCCCAACTGCGCTCGAATGTGAAACCTGAGACATATATTTCCCCTGAGATATAAATCTGTTACTCAAGCTTCCCATGCAAAAACGTCGTTTTGACATCAAGTTGTTCTAACTCAAGGTCATAACAAGCAACAATAGCAAGTAAAGTGCGAATGGAACTGTGCTTTACAACTGGTGAAAATACCTCATTGTAGTCAACACCTTCCTTTTGACTGAATCCTTTCGCCACTAGCCGAGTTTTGAACCGTGCCTCTTCAACCCCTGGAATACCTGGCTTGCGCTTGAAGACCCACTTGCACCCAACAATCTCCTCACTCATAGCAACACACCACTGTGCACACTCATTGCTCGAAATAGTTTCCGCATAGCTAGAAGGCTCATCATACTCCACTATTTCAGCAACTAATAAAGCATAGGCCACAATCTCAGAATAAGCCGAATATCTTTCAGGAGGCCGAATCTCCCTCCTTGACCTATCTTTAGCAATAGTGCGTGGTCGCTCTGCTGGTACAACATCATCTGTGTCTGAACTCTTGAACTCCTCTTCAATTGGCTGATTACTGTCATTCTTCCCTGAGCCAGAAGATTAACATAACAACTCCATCTGCTTTGGAACCCTCGGTTCCTCAACTGCATCTTTAACCTACTTAGACCCCTTAACCATAAAGTTTTCATCAAAAGTAACATCTCTACTAATTAAAAACTTAGAGGTTTCCGGACACCATAATCTGTACTTTTTCACACCTGCCTGATAACCCAAGAAAATACAGTTCTTGGCACGTGGCTCCAACTTACCCTCATTCACATGAGCATAAGCTGGACACCCAAACACACGCAGTACGGAATAATCAGCCTTATGACCCGACCATACCTCAAACGGAGTCTTACACTCAATAACAGTCGACGGAGACCTGTTCACCAAATAGCATACTGTGGAAACGGCTTCAGCCCAAAACTCTTTGCCCAACCTGGCATTGGACAACATACGCGCCTTCTCCAAAAGAGTCATGTTCATTCGTTCAGCCACACCGTTCTGCTGGGGGGTTTTCCTCACTGTGTGATGTCTCACAATGCCTTCATCACTACAAAACTTATCAGATTCGCCAAGACAAAACTCCATACCATTGTCAGTTCTCAAACGTTTTATTTTCTTACCCATCTGATTCTCTATCAAAATTTTAAACTATTTGAATGTACTTAGAGAATCACTTTTATGTTTTAGCATATACACCCAAACCTTACGAGAGAAATCATCGATAATACTCATAAAATATCAAAAATCACCTTTAAAAGTTACCTCTGCGGGACCCCAAAGATCCGAGTGAAAATAATCCACTGTGCCTTTGGTGCGATGAACAGCTGTACTGAATTTGACCCTGCACTGCTTGCCGTAGACACAATGCTCGCAAAAATCCAACTTCTCAGTTTTCTGCCCACAAAGTAGACCCTGATTGCTCAAAATTGTCATCCCTCTCTCGCTCATATGCCCAAGACGCATATGCCACAATCGAGTCAAATCCGAACCCGAAACCTTTGAAGAAGCAACCGCTACTGCAGAACCCGTAACTGTACTGCCCATGAGTGAATAGAGATTGTTACGCTTCTGACCTTTTATCAGCACCAAAGCACCCCTTGAGACCTTCAAAACTCCACCTTCACCAGTGAAAGTACAACCAATGGAATCTAGAGCACCCAAAGAGATAAGATTTTTCTTCAACTCCGGAACATGCCGAACATCCGATAAAGTCCTCACAATACCGTCGTGCATCTTGAGTTGGATCGTTCCACAACCAACAGTTTTGCAGGGCATGTTGTTGCCCATTAAAACTGTGCCACCATTGACCGCCTCATAAGTGGCGAACCACTCCTTATGCGGACACATGTGATATGAACACCCAGAATCCAAAATCCACTCGGTATCACAGCGAGAATCTCCCACTGTAACTGATAAAACAGTATCTAACTCATCCGAACTTTCGGCAACCCTGGCAATATTTTTATCCCATTTCTGGTCCTCTTTTTCCTTCTACTTGAGTTTTAAACAGTCTCTTGCCCAGTGCCCCGGTTTCTTGCAATAATTGCACTTTCCCTTTTTCTTATTTTTAATTGCTGATTTGGATCTTTCCATATTACTCGTACCACCCTTTCTGTCGTTCTTCCCCTAACAAACAATCCCTCCACATGATCATCAACCTCTCCTGACACCTTTTTCCTCAACTCTTTCAAATGAAGACTGGCTTTAACATCCTCCATGGATATGATGTCTTGCCCATACAATAAGGTTGTAACAAAATGTTCATACGATGGCGGTAAAGAACATAACAAAATTAGGGCTTGGTCCTCCTCCTCAATTTTACAATCAATATTTTTCAGGTCCATCAAAATACGATTAAACTCGTCTAAATGATCCTTAATTGGCATACCTTCACGCATACAAAAAGTATACAACCGCTGTTTTAGATATAACCTGTTCGTTAGCGACTTCGTCATATAGATGCCTTCCAACTTTAGCCAAATACATGCTGCTGAAGTTTCTTCTTCCACCTCGCGAAGAACATCGTCTGCTAGACTCAACTGAATCGAACTCAGAGCTTTAACATCCAATTCTTCCCAATTTTCCGCGCTGATGCCGGATTTTTCCTGCCCCTGCAAGGTCTTGTGTAATCCATGTTGAACTAGCAAAGCCTTCATCTTAACCCTCCAAAGACTGAAGCTGCTGCTCTGCCCATCAAACTTCGCAATCTCAAACTTAGCCGCCATAGCCACAATCGGAAACGAAACCCTAGTTTTTCAACAAGCAACCAGTTTGCTGTAACGAACGCTATGAATGCGACTAAGTTGGGAGAAAGCAAACAAAACAACAAGCAATCACACGACATAAAGATATACGTGGTTCCCCCAAGATTGAGGTACGTCCACGGGCGAGGAGAGAGAGAGTTCACTATCAATGGTGGAAAAGAAATACAAAGAGCCGGCTATGATCCGTAACTCTGGAGAGGCCACAATATGAGAGACAGCCAAATGATCCCTAAAAGCCTCTATTTATAAGAAGCACAATCAATAGAAAATCCTAAACACAATTGGAAATCCTAAATGCAATAGGAAATCCTAAACACAATAGGAAATCCTAAACACAAATTTAGGGCTGCAAACGAACCGAGCTACTCGCGAGCAGCTCGTGGCTCGGCTCGTTAAGGCTCGGCTCGGTTCGATAAGTAAACGAGCCGAGCTCGAGCTCGATTTTCAGGCTCGTTTAGTTAACAAGCTTGCTAAAGCTCGGCTCGGCTCGAAAAAGCTCGGCTCGATTACATAGGCTCGGCTCGTTTAAGAAGACTCGTTAAGTAAATTACCCTGGCTCGGCTCGTTTATGACCGAGCCGAGCTTGAGCTCGATTTTTCAGCTCGTTTACTTAACGAGCCGAGCTCGAACACTACAAAGCTCAGCTCGGCTCGGCTCGTTTGCACTCCTAAACACAATAGGAAATCCTAAACACAATTGAAATTCTCCCAAAAAAGGAAAAATTCAAGGCACAATTCCAACACTATTTCCCAGTCAATCAGTACATGCCTACATGGGAATTAGCTCACAACAAGCACTGATAGGCGCATAAATGTTTACATTGACGCCCCTTAATTTATCTTTGTTAAGTCTATTTATTTTGTTATTTGGAGTACAATGTTTTGTTTGCGTGTTTTTGCAGATATTCGGAGGCCTTGATAAAATAAAATAAAAGCAAAGTCGAATTTTAATTCGGCGTTGAAGCGAAGCCCGTGGGCAAATAATATCAAGTGATAAAGCACGCACGAGATTGGGCCCTATTCCTAAAATCCACGTGGTTAAGGAATTCAGTGGAAGGCATGGGCCAAAACAATTGTTGATAAATTAAGCTTGAGTTGGCCCACAAAGAGAAATATGCTTCCTAATGACCAGTGGTTGGCCCGATTAGGGCTTGGTTAAAACTGTATGCACAGCAACCGACTTTGGATTTTAAAAACGTAGTGCGGCTTGTTCATTATAAAAAAGGGGAGGCGGCATGCATTTGATAAAGAGGGGCAGTGGCCTTGGGGTTTGGAACACACACGACAAGTCTGCAATTGAAGACACCCCATATTATCACCACAAAGTTATACATATCACGCATAACAGAGACAGCGGGATAGCGAGCAGTGAACCGAGAGACTTGTTTGACCAATCCTTTTCAAGGACGGCTAAGCAGCAGCAAATCACCGCAATGTTTACCACTCCGATGGCCAGCTAAACCCCTACTCTAGGGCGTAGATGAAGCTTGTGCTCTGAGTAACGTAGATTTTATTGTTTTTGCTGGATTAATTTTTCGGATTCGGTTGTGTGAACTAGATAATTTCATGTTTATGAAATTGATTTAATTTTTCCCATATAATTATGTGTTTGATATCCGCGATTTCAAATACTTTTTCATACAACGGTTTTAATCGAATTTGTGGTAATTGACTGTGATAGATTATACTATCGTAAGACGCGTCGCGCTATTAGACAGTCCGTGCCATAGAGACGGATCGTACTAGTAAGACGATTCGTGCTAGGCGGAGATAATCTATGCCGCTTGATGATTCACAAATATTTTTAGGAGATTTCGTAAGGGCCCGCGAACCCGAACGTTGTCCGGTGAATCCAAATAAAAAATCCTCATTTGCAATAAATCTAAGTTATGAAGGGTCAAGTGGATTCGAAACCCTATACTTTTCTCTCATCGAATCCCTTCAATTTTTAATTGCTTAATTTTAATTTAGCTTTCATTATTTTAGGAAACCCAATCAAAATCCCTTTTCTCGAATTAATTTAGAAATCAATTGAAGTATTGCAACTTCGCCTTCTAATCCCTGTGGAGCGATACTCGGAATATTTACCACTATTCTTTGAGTAGTAGTAATTGTTTCATTTTATTAATTATTTTTGGTGTGAAAAACGACTTACCAAGCACCATTGAAACCTAGAATTAAACACACCCTGTTTCCAAGTCAGTCAATCCACGGAAAATAGCTACCAAGAAGTTGTACCGGAAATTCCAAGCCAACCAGTCTCTGAAATTCCAATGTGATATTCCACTTTATAAGGAAGAACGAAAGAAACTTCAAGCTTGTTGTTAAGGTCACACCAAAACCAAACTTGTTGTTTATTCACATCCAACAAGTTGGCAGACAAGTTGGGCACGTCGTAAGTGTAAAAAATGTACACGTTTAGGGATTTTAATATGCATTTCTCATGTTCCTACTTATTACATTTTTTAAGATCTTTTGTTATGTTTTTTGTGATTTTTTTTTTTTTTTGGTGAACATATTTTCGTGACTTTTGGTCACAATATTATTTGTACCAAAATTTGGCCTTAAAATTGGAAGTTTGTGAGACCGGTGCATGAATTATTTGATTAGGCCCATGGCTTATCCTTTCCTCCACTGTCTTGCTTTCTTTTTCTTTTTTTTTCCTGTTTTTTTTGTTATCTGCTTTCTTTCACTATTATACCCACTTTCTCGTCTCCCACCCACTAGTCTAATAGGAGATAGATAGTCCGTAGTTGCCAGCAAAACTACACCTCGTGCCGTCCACAGTTCTCCGGCTGCTTCCCGCACCTAATTCAATAATGAGGAATGCTAGCACATATTACCAAACAAAAGTACACCTTATACCAGGGGCGGCAAGCAACCTCGCTGGTTTCAAAAAATACACTGAAAAAAAATATATAGATTTAATTAAAATTTTTTTAGTACTGTCAGCGTTGGGTTACTCGTGCGAGGTTAAAACAAATGTTTCCAACTAAATTTGAACCAAATTGTTATAACTCTAACAAATCAAGCCTAGCCCAATTGTGAGAGCCTAATATATACTAAATATTTAAGAATAGTGGTTGTCTGACATTTGGTTCAATGTGCAAACTCTTAAAAATTGAAGCGAATTAGACGACTTCTTTTCTCTCTCACCCTCTCTCCCCCTTTCTTTGTTGGCAAACAAAATATGAAGAATCATCGTGAGATGTTGTAATATGTCGAAATCTCTTTTTATCAAACGATGTAATGTATATGTATGTGTCTCTTTTGCCTAGTGAGTTTTTTTTTTTTTTTTTGTACAACTTTTCACCATAGACATGCTATGTATTTTTGTCAGTGCTAGATGAAAATCTTGGAGCAGCCCCTGCCTTATACTACCACGTCAATCAATGCATAATGCAAAATATGAATGCAGTCATTCACTAAAAGAACGTCACATGTAATTTATATCAAATTGTAAATCCGAATACCATAACAAATCAAAATTAGATTTGGCACACTAGAGCGGAACTCAGCTTTCCCAGTTTTCCAAAAGATTTTAGCACCCAGGTGCTGAAATCATGATATTTCAAATCAAAAAATAAAGTGGTTCCGTATATCGTTTTTCGATTTTTTTCGCACCAAATTAAAGTACTCCTCGTGTACTTTGAGGTGGTGCGAAAAAATCGAAAAACATTACACGGAACCACTTCATTTTTTGATTTAAAATATCATGATTTTAGCACCTGAGTGCTAAAATCTTTTGGAAAATAAATCTAGTTCTGTATTTTTGTATTCAGATCACATACGGTTTGGTATCAAATTGACATCATTTTGAACAATTGATATGAAACATGAACCGGAGCCGGTTAATGAATTAGGTGCGGGAAGTGGTCGGTGCGGACTCCACAGGGTGCAGGTTAATGAACTTTAGTTGTATAACTATTTCTTTCATTTTGCTAAAAAAAATGATTTGTATACACTAAGTTGTATAACTGCATTTTGAAAATCAGTCAACCAAAAATACGAAGGGAGAGCAAAAATATTGCACCAATTTTTTTTTTTTTTGCTTAACGACTTGGTGTTGTTTGGCCCCCTCTTTTTTGCATTTTCATTTTTATCTGTTTTGGACATTGATTTCCTTTTTTGCTTTAAAGTGGAGAATGCGAAAAAAGGGTACCAGGAGCTTTTCACACGGGAGAATTGCCTTAAAATAGCGGTAGGGGCAAATATTTGTCATTCAATGGACCACTTTTTAGGAATTGCCCCCCAACATGACACGCACAATTTTAATTGCACATACATATTTACCCATAATAATGTTGACCGAAATACTCATTTCTTGAATTTGGACCAACGTGGGTGCAATGAATTTGTTTTTTTATTAGAGAATGAAAGACCAAATTGCCCTATCCCTTTTTTGGAAATTACCTCTCCCTACTCCTCACAGTAACGTTAGTATCTGAACTCCTTGGTTTTATTGTTTGGATGAGGAAGTTTTTTGCTATAGTTTATTGAAGTTAGGTAACATTGATCTCTGTTTCTAAAGCAATACACAAACACTTCAATAAAACTTACCATATAAGTCCGACACTTAAATTATCTAGACTACAAATCACATAGCTTAATGCAGAAGCCATACGGCTATTTTTATTTTACAAATGACAGAACTTCATAGTACAAAAAAAGAAAAAAAGAAAAAAGAGGAGTACAATAATAGCATCAAATAAGTTTGTAATTTAGGCATTTACTCAGTAACCTTTATATGCAACTCACCAGAACCAGATGCCTGTATCTCATTGCTTGATGAAGGAACAAATATAAGCACGCCACTCATCGATATACGCAACTCGATCACCACTTAAGCATGGCAGTTGTTTGTGCTCAAGGATCTCTAGAATCTCTTCAGTTTCACCCATAAGACAAGCCGCGTGACTGACGCTCTTCTCCCTTTCTTCTATGGCGCTGCGATAACATTTTTTAGTTATAACACGCGGTAAATTCAAAAGGCAAGCTCCCAAAATATCTGCAATCATGATGGATAGTTGCTCAAACAAGTTCCCATCAGCGGGTGCATCCTTATTGCCATCATAGGGGGTGTTTGGGAGCCTAATTTTCAGCTTTTCATTTTCAACTTTTTAGCTTTTTGGCTTTTTGGATTATGATCAGAATGTGTTTTTAATCTGGAAGGAGTGTTTGGGAGAAATGTGCAGAATGCATTTTGCAAAACGTGTAGTGTTTGGGAGAATAATGTGGAAAATGAGTTATGGATTGGTTGTTTACCATTTTGCCCTTGTTTATTTATTATGATATTAAAAATGTGAATAAATATTATTTTTAGCACTTTTTTTAATTCATATTGGGAAATATTTTTATAATCCTGTCTTGTCTAATTTTGATTTTTTTTGTTGGAAATATATTTTACTCTTTCTTTTTTTGTTGGAAATATTTTTTCCTTGTTTGTCGAGCATCACCAGAAACCCCCCAAAAAATCCCACATACATCAACCCCCAAAATCAACTCAACCTCCTCCCCCTACCAATAAAATTTCCTAGCACTTTTTCCCAACCCCTCTCTCTCTCCAATTTTCCACTTCCACACAGATTCCCACCGGAGCTACAGGCATACACACATTACAAATCACGACCCAGAAAATTATTTACCCAAACCAGCCATGGATCTTCCACCAGAAGATTAGCCATGAACAATCAAGAGGATTTCCCACCAGAAGAGCAGCCATGGATCTCCCACCAGCCATGAACGACTTCAGAGGATGAACAGAGCAGCGAGAATCGGTGTGTATCTCAGGCGTCTATTCTGGCTTCTCCTTCCTCTTTGTCATTTTTTGTGGTCGAAAAAAAAGGGATCTAAACAATGGGCAGAAGGGAGACTAGAAATTAAGGGGGAAATCAGAATCAGAAGGAGAAATGAAAAAGGAGCTCCAAAGCTCTTTTTGATTTCTGGCCTAGAATGTAAAAAACGGAGAACAAGTTTTGTGGGAATGAATTTTGGGGAGTGTCGCCCAAACACCCAAAATTTGAAAAAGAGAATGGGAAAACAGGAAAATACGTCGGCCAAACACCCTCATAGTCTTTCAGTATGGTTTGGCTAATTCTGTACATTGAATTAGCAGCAAGAACTTTGGAACCTCCAGTCACACTTCTTTCGAACTCAATGGCAGCCTTTTCAGCAATATCAACTAAGGTTTGGATAGTCCCCTCGATGGTTTTTCCTTCGATACGTAGTTTCTGAAGATCCCTATCCAGCCACTTGCAATTAAGTTCAATTCCTTCCCACACGACATCTGCTACACATTTCAAGTTTATCATATTGTCTCCTTTGGAACTGAAGCATTCATCTACAAGACCGGCGTACAAAAGGCCTTCACTCACACTACATATCAAATGGTCCACCGAATGACTTTCAATGTTAGGGAGTGCAATGGCGATGCTGGTTAAGTTCACCACTGGCATAGTCCAGCAATTTGAAACATGGCTAGTACTGTCAAAATCTGCAACCCCCTTCAAGTTGTTGTTGGATTTCCGTAAAAGTTCCTTTAGATTTTTTGGCTGCTGACTTTTACCCTTCTGAATCACTTGATTCAGTTCATGACAAATATTCTTCAGAATAATTTTGGGCAGCTTCGCCTCACCTTCAAGTCGCAGAACATAAAGATCCAACTTTGGATTCGAATTTTCTGGTTCTAAACTTCCGTTGTTAGTTGAGGCATTGGATTCGGGTACTTGGTCCACCTTTATCGTCTTGCAGAAGTAGAAACATGAGAACAATGGGAGTGTGATGATGATGGAGGTTAGATGAACCAATTTGCTAGCTACCACAATCCCAATCTGGACACATATACACATGTTTAGAACGAGAATTTTCAAATTCCCAATTACCTTTTTGCATTTCATGCCCCGTGTTAGTAAGGGTAAGGGTGTCTCTTTCCACTCAACCAACCTTTGAATCCAGTAGGTTTCTACTGATTTCAATTCTTTGAGGTGGTGTTTGGTAAATATGTTGTTGCAGTTGAAGGTGATGCAAGTAAACCATCTACATAATGGTGCAATAGTACCCACAACCACCCCAATAGACTGAATGCATAAAATCCACGTTGTTGACCAATGATAAGATGAAGCAGTCTTCACCTTCCCTCCGTTAAGATAGAAAAAGTATGCTTTAACTAAAGAGAGCACATTAAGCAGACAGATTGCCCCTGAAGATGCTGAGGTCACAGAACGAGCCATCACAAATTGGGGACTTCCGGTTTCTGCCATCACCCAGTACTTTTCCACCACTTCTTTTAGTTTATGATGTGTAAGCTTCTCAGTTTCCTCTAACTTTTCTGCCTCACAAATAGTTTTGTGCAATTCATTATACTTCCATTCCATATGTCTTTTAGTTGTGGTTACCATCAAAACTGAAGAACTCAGTGTCACGAACAAAACAAGCATGGAAACGATTTCAAATACGTTTAATATGATCCCAAGACGTGAATAACGATGCCTCAGAGAATGCAGTTGGACACCCACATTTACAATAATGGTAATCACCAGAATACCCAAGGCCATGATGTTCATGAGACTTTCATTATCATTCATCACTGCAAAAGAAGTTAGAAAGTTACCCATTACGGCAATCATGAAAACAATGCTGCTAAGCTTTGCAAGAGTGTCTGTTGCGCCCCACATGCCAGTAGTAAGATCCACTGGGAGCTTCATTGCCACAGCTAATACAGTGAGGGAGGCAGCATTCATGGTGAAATACTTGCATGGGAAC
Organism: Vaccinium vitis-idaea; assembly: GCA_963854785.1. Taxonomy (NCBI): domain Eukaryota; kingdom Viridiplantae; phylum Streptophyta; class Magnoliopsida; order Ericales; family Ericaceae; genus Vaccinium; species Vaccinium vitis-idaea. Next base: position 27,910,393 of record OY978218.1, read on the forward strand.
CAAAGCTTTTTCCGGCAGATATCGTGAATGACATCTCCAGCCATGGCAACGGAACAAACTAGAGATGCTGCCGCAACATACATGCCAATCCATGGCATAGGAGAATCAAGAGATGCTTGGATCCATTGATCATAATCTTGCTCGCTCATATTCAACCACCGTTCGATTCCAATTTCTCTGTTGGTTGTGCAAGAGTGCCAAGATTGAGCTCTCCCTCGATGGTTTGAGTCAACTATAAAAGGAAGTGTGAAAGACACTGTCTGGTTCCTTTTCCTGGAAAAAATTGTTTTTTGTTAGTGGAACACCCTCTCAAACTTGCTTTCTTCGTCTTTTGATCCAGCTTTTTTTCTAGCCTTCCTTCAATACGAATTTCACTTTTCCTACGAAAAACACTTAGAAATTTTATTTTCTTGTGAAACCATGCACTCATATAAAATTTTCCATCATTTTCAATCTCTAATCATAATACATTTTGTATGGTAAGGTTACATTCATAACTATAAATATTTTGTTACAAGATTATTACAAAGCTTTTAGTTTTAGGCAAATGTTACAAGATTATTACACAAAAACTACAAGCATTTTATGCGTTGGAGTTTTAGCACAATCAAAAACAGTTTTAGCATTATCACTGCGCGTATAGAACAAAATTAACTTTTCTTTTCACTTTCTTTTCTTTCACTTCATTTTCTCACTTTAATTTACTTTCTACCATCTTCCTAATCAAACAAGCGCTTTATCATGAAAATTCTTGGTCGAAATTGCAACTAAAAAGAAATATTGAGCATACCAACATAACAGCCAAACACAATTGGTTCTACGCATATAAAGCCTACTAATTTAGCCATATGAGATCCTGCCTATTCGTTTGTATGGTACACATCAACTAGTAGCATATACATTCAGTGGTGGAGGCGTAGGCAGAATTTTGACTAATTTGTTTTTGGGAAGGAAGGTGATAATGTTTTGTACAAAAGACTAAGTTTTTGCTTTGATGGAGGGGTGAAGTTTTTCCACACAGACATAAGAATTGAACCATATTGACATAGACCGGATTAGCTATTTCTCCACACTCCACATAAATGAATAAGACACAACTCAAAAACACGACTAAAAAAGATTCGTTTTCAAGTTGAAATCACACTCGAATTTAATAGAGCGAACCCGTTCAGTTTTTTTTTTTTTTTTTGATAATCAAAGAACTTTATTAATCTCTGAAGAAATACAAAGATTAAAAGGGAAGATGGGAAGTTGCGTCCAGAACAAACGGAGGAGGGAATTTCACCCTCACAACCACTAGACGCAACAGACCACATCGGACCCCAACGGTTGGCAAGGAGCCAAACGAGAGACCAAAACAAAACCCGATCAAAATGCTCCATGTCAGCCCATCCAAACGAGCGAACCCGTTCAGTTATTGATAACCCAACGCTACCCAAAAGTTTACACGGTTGGTCCCATTATTTTTTCTTTCCGCGATTCGTTTTCGTTGTTTCGAATAAAACTAGTTTTTTTTTACATAATAAGTTTTGCACCAATCAAAATAATATCCCTTTGGAATTGTGAGTTTGTGAGAGGAAAAAAAATATTGTTATGGAGAAGGAAAAAAGAGGGTTAGGAATTGAACCATGTATCTATTGGATAGAGCAACTAAATTTTTCCACTAGGCTAGCTAGCTCATTAATTGTATATGTGATAGATTAAATATATGTTATGTACTTGAGTGTACCTATCTCTGGGGCCCTATTTTTGTGTCAAAATTCAGGGGCTTAAGGCGGCTCCTTACTCGGCTTAGCTCAGGGCCGGCCCTGAGTCAAAGTGACAAGCAGAGCACTCCATTATCTTCCAAGAGGTCCACCACTACTGGAAACCACTAGTAGACCTTCATCATCCCAAAAGAATCAAAATCAAGGAATCCAATTTATTAGATTACCTCTTTCAAATTGATTTGACTCATCAGGTCATTTCCTCCAATCATCTCGAAATTGCCACCGAAGCAGCACGAACCCATTTCCCTCCCTCCTCTCCAAAACTCATACTCTGGACTCTACAAACAAAAGAGCCTCCGGGCTTGGGCAATCTCTGGGTCGGGGCAATCAAAAAATTACAAGAAAAAAGAAAGAAATCGTTTGTTATATATAAATTAAAACAAGTTTCCAAAATTAACACAGCGCACTCATGGCCTGATGGATCAGCGAGGTGGCACTCTTCCGCGCGCGTCGTGATCGATTCCCCTAGGACTACCTGTGGATTCTTTTTACCTCTTCCACACGTGGTTTCTCTCTAGTTCCTTTTCCTTTTTTCAATTTATTTTATCAACAAGCTCTCCTCTTTTCCTTTTTTTTTTTTTTTTTCTCTAATCCATTTTTTTACCAACAAATTTCGAACAACACTCAAAATACACATCCATATATACAAATACCATCATAAATGAATGACACCACATAAAATGGTGATGTTTTGTATGTATGAGCCCCACTTATTTATGTGTACGTTTGTGTAAATGTACATGCATTTTGAGCGTGGTTTAGATCTTTTGTTTTTACCATTTTAATCCACGATATTACTAACTACTCAATTACTTTGTTAGAAATTGTGAAGTTAACGCACACAACAATAATGTACAAGTGATAACAAATCAACAATTGAAAACAAATTGAGCAAGCTAACACGATTTATTAATTTTGCAAACAAAGCATAGTTAAAATATTTTCTTCACAAAAAAAAAAAAAAAAACTCTTACAATTATGCTTTTTTGCATTTATCATTTGTAATTGTATCCTTCTTTGAATTTTGGTAATTTTTTAATTATTTTAAAAGAACTTTTGAAGATGTAGGGAGCCCAATATTGGGAGTTTGCGCCGATCAAAAAAAACTTTGAGTTTGCTTCGGGCCACTAAAATAACTTTGGGCTACTTCCAAGCCGGCCCCATTTTATAGAGAGCTTTCCGTCCAAGCCCAGCCCCATTTTAAAAATAAAATAATTTTTGTTAAACACATTTATTTTATATAAAAATTATATATGTGAAATCTACTTGTTGAGATCTTTAAAATAAGATCCATTATGAATATGAAATTGTGTACGCGTAAAAAAGTTATTTTATACCCTTCCTAAATAATTCATATCCTAAAAAAAAGGAGAACTCACACCCTTCAAATTAAAGAATTCACATAACTGAAATACAGAATTCCTGTCACAACTCTCTCTCCAAAATACAAAATTCGCACCCCAAAAAGATAGAATTCACACCCCTCAAATGAAGAATTCACATATCACAACTTACTCGCAAAAATACAAAATTCACACCCAAAATAAGAGAATTCACATCCCTAAAATTCAGAATTCACACATTCCAATATGAAAGAATTCACAACTCTTTTGAACAATTCTCACCCTACAACATGAAAGAATTCACACCCCCTCTGAACAATTCACACCCTACGAAAAGAAAGAATTCACACCCCTCAATTGCACAATTTACACATCCTCTACACAATTCACTCCCCAAAATGCATAATTCACGCCCCAAAATGAAATAATTCACACCCCTCAAATTCAAAATTCACACCCTTCAAATTATTATTTTTTTCTGCACACAATTTTATATTCAATATGGGTCTTGTTTGATAGATATCGTCGAGTAGGTTTTAAAAAAAAAATTCCAAAATCGGATATATAAATTAAAAGTTATAAATATTTAAAGTTTTAAAAATAAAAAGGAGAGAGAGAGAGAGAGAGAGAGAGTTGCGTGTAATCAAAGAGGCATGCAGGCAGCAAAAATGGAAAAAGGTACTGACGCGTGTAGAGAAAGTGTTTTCTTTTTCACTTAGTGTTTTCTTTTTCAATGTTGCATGTCAGTTTCAATGCTGCGTGTCAGTACAAAAAGTCAAAAAGGTTCGGGTAGCCTGTGAGATACTGACACACGGCATGCATGCGGCAAATGAAAAACTCTTTCACGCACGCGCAGGGTTTATTTAGGAGTGAAAGACAAAATGGGGGGTTTAGATGGAAGCTCCCACAAAAAGTGGGGGTGGCCTGGAATTTCTCCAATAACTTTTGAATTTTTGTAATCTTTTTTACTTGTATCTATTTATTTTTTATGACTTAACATTAAGAGGGCAACCAAGCGAGGGATCGGGCTTGGGTAACCTAAACATCAGGGCCGGACCTGGGTACAGGATTGATGTTAACTGGAGACAGTTTGTAAAGAAAGCACATGGTTGGGAGTTAAAGATGTGTTTTCTGAAGGTGAATCCAATTTAGATGATAATCCGTAGGGTTATGTTTTATACAACATCCACAAAAACAAGCTTCTTGTCAATTCATTTTTTCTAACCGTGTTAATGGATAGATGATTTGATACCATAAGGGCAAGAATTTTGAATAGAAAAACAACCAGAACATGAGATGCATGGAGTGACTATTTTTTGTGGTAGCTTTTTTGGGTATGTAAGTTCACTATTGGATCCTATTTTTTCATATCTGCTTTCATTCATAAACAGATGAGAAACAGAAAATAAGTACTATGCAACTTGCACAAAGTTTAAAAAATACTAGTACTGTATAAAAGTAGTTGTACAGCAATACATAAACCCTTCAATAAAATGTGTCATATGAGTCTAACACTTAAATTATCTAGACTATAAATCGCATAGCTTAATACAGAAGCCATATGGCCATTTTTATTTTACAAATGACAGAACTTCATAAACCCCAACCAAAACAAAATGGGAGTACAATATAACAGCATCACATAAGTTAATCTAGGCATTTACTTAGTAACATTTATATGCAACTCACCAAAACCAGATGCCTCATGTATCTCATTGCTTGATGAAGAAACAATAGTAGGGGGGTCCTTTTGCATCATGTAAGAGCGCCACTCATCAATATATGCAGCTTGATCACCACTTAAGCATGGCAGCTGTTTGTGCTCAAGGATTTTCAGAATCTCTTCAGTTTCACCAAGAAGACAAGTCGCGTGACTGACGCTCTTCTCCCTTTCTTCTATGGAACTGCGATAACATTTTTGAATTATAACACGCGGTAAATTCAAAAGGCAAGCTCCCAAGATATCTGCAATCATGATGGATAGTTTCTCAAACAAGTTCCCATCAGTGTGGGCATCCATATTGCCTTCATAGTCTTTCAGTATGGTTTGGCTGATTCTGTACATTGAATTAGCAGCTAGAACTTTGGAACCTCCGGTCACACTTCTTTCAAACTCAATGGCAGCCTTTTCAGCAATATCAACTAAGGTTTGGAGAGTCCCCTCGATGGTTTTTCCTTCGAGACGTAGTTTCTGAAGATCCCTATCCAGCCACATGAGATTAAGTTCAATTCCTTCCCACACGACATCTGCTACACATTTCAAGTTTATCATATTGTCTCCTTTGGAACTGAAGCATTCATCTACAAGACCGGCGTACAAAAGGCCTTCACTCACACTACATATCAAATGGTCCACCGAATGACTTTCAATGTTAGGGAGTGCAATGGCGATGCTGGTTAAGTTCACCACTGGCATAGTCCAGCAATTTGGAACATGGCTAGTACTGTCAAAATCTGCAACCCCCTTCAAGTTGTTGGATTTCCGTAAAAGTTCCTTTAGATTTTTTGGCTGCTGACTTTTACCCTTCTGAATCACTTGATTCAGTTCATGACAAATATTCTTCAGAATAATTTTGGGCAGCTCCGCCTCTCCTTCAAGTCGCAGAACATAAAGATTCAACTCTGGACTCGAATTTTCTGGTTCTGAACTTCTGTTGTTAGTTGAGGCATTGGATTCGGATACTTGGTCCACCTTTATCGTCTTGCAGAAGTAGAAACATGAGAACAATGGGAGTGTGATGATAATGGAGGTTAGATGAACCAATTTGCTAGCTACCACAATCCCAATCTGGACACATATACACATATTTAGAACGAGAATTTTCAAATTCCCAATTACCTTTTTGCATTTCATTCCCCGTGTTAGTAAGGGTAAGGGTGTCTCTTTCCACTCGACCAACCTTTGGATCCAGTAGGTTTCTACTGATTTCAATTCTTTGAGGTGGTGTTTGGTAAATATGTTATTGCAGTTGAAGGTGATGCAAGTAAACCATCTACATAATGGTGCAATAGTACCCACAACCACCCCAATAGACTGAATGTATAAAATCCACGATGTTGTCCAATGATAAGATGTAGCAGTCTTCACCTTCCCTCCGTTAAGATAGAAAAAGTATGCTTTAACTAAAGAGAGCACATTAAGCAGACAGATTGCCCCTGAAGATGCTGAGGTCACAGAACGAGCCATGACAAATTGGGGACTTCCGGTTTCTGCCATCACCCAGTACTTTTCCACCACTTCTTTTAGTTTATGATGTGTAAGCTTCTCAGTTTCCTCTAACTTTTCTGCCTCACAAATAGTTTTGTGCAATTCATTATACTTCCATTCCATATGTCTTTTAGTTGTGGTTACCATCAAAACTGAAGAACTCAGTGTCACGAACAAAACAAGCATGGAAACGATTTCAAATATGTTTAATATGATCCCAAGACATGAATAACGATGCCTCAGAGAATGCAGTTGGACACCCACATTTACAATAATGGTAATCACCAGAATACCCAAGGCCATGATGTTCATGAGACTTTCATTATCATTCATCACTGCAAAAGAAGTTAGAAAGTTACCCATTACGGCAATCATGAAAACAATGCTGCTAAGCTTTGCAAGAGTGTCTGTTGCGCCCCACATGCCAGTAGTAAGATCCACTGGGAGCTTCATTGCCACAGCTAATACAGTGAGGGAGGCAGCATTCATGGTGAAATACTTGCATGGGAACCAAAGCTTTTTCCGGCGGATACCGTGAATGACATCTCCAGCCATGGCAACAGAACAAAGTAGAGATGCTGCTGCAACATACATGCCGATCCATGGCATAGGAGAATCAAGATCTTTTTGAATCTGCTGCTCGCATATCTGCTCATAGTCGCACATATTCAACCACCGTAAGATTGCGGTTCCGTGGTGGTTGTACAAAGGTGCCAAGATTGAAGCTCTCCCTTTGTGTTTTCAGTTAACTGCAGAAGGAAGTGAGAGACACAGTGTCTGGTTACTTTTTCTGGGAAATGTTAGATATTTTGTGATTTAATATTATTAACCTTCATATGTTTGATTGATTTAATTATTAGTGTTATCATGTCAGTTATTATATGACACCATAAATACAATTAAGGGATTTCAATTTGGGTAGTCCTAAAATTTGTAACCGATAGTCAAAGGTTTTGAAAGCATTAATTTGGTATTAGTTATTCTTACTCCTTAAAATGGGAGACTCATAGCTGGAAAGGGATTCGAGGAAGAGTAGTAGCTAGATCAGTTGATCATGCTTTCAAAAGTATTAATAATTCTTTATAAACATTGGAGATTATATATGGAGAAAATGGAGATATATTATCTTATTACTTTTGAGCATACAGACGATTCTTGATTCATGTGGAAAGCTTTAGCTGCACACAAAGCTTCCGTGGATGATCGTTGTATCTTGGGAATGGAATGTCACACAACTCGGTGCAAGCGGAGACATATCTTCTCTTAGGAGAGCGCTTTTCGCGTGCCTCGATCAATATAAGTTTTCCTAATCTCTCTTATCTCATATTTGTAGTATTGTCATATTATTTATTTGTTGTGTCGTTATCTCCAATAATATAAGTTTACAGAAATTCTAACGATTATTTCTAACAAGAAATACGCACCAGGTTCTTGAAGGTCTATTGCCTCTTGCCTAGCAAAAAAGCAAAAAAGTTCATTGACTCTACATAAAAGTAGAACGGTCATAATTATGGACAATAATGCTAAGCTTTGCAAGAGTGTGTTGCTGCTCGAATATCTGCTCATGGCTCCGTTCGTTTGCTTATTTTGGACAATAATTCTGAAAATCTCTCAAAAACATACCTTTGAACTCTTCTCAAAATTCATGTTCACTTCATCATTCTGAAAAATGTTTTCAAAATGAATTTCAAAATTTCTGTTCGTTTTGATTAATTATCTCAAATATAAGCAGCAAAATCTCGTCGATGTCTCCAAAGTAGTCGAGTGATTCAAGGATCTATTAATGAAGCAGTTAATACTAGAAAACAAAACCAAATCAGTGACTTTACAATAGCACTGAATCGACGAAGATATGGAAAAATCAGAAAGAGGGGAAAGATTCGGACGAAACCCCAATAAGAGAGAGGGAGATTCATGGGCTTTGAAATTATCTGAGAGAGAAGAGGGAGTAGCTGTAAAAAAGGGGGAAAGAAGAGAGAGGAAAGTGGGTTGGGGTTGTGTTGGAGTTGAACTGTTGGACAAAGAAGGGACCTTTTTTTTTTTTTTTTTTGGGATAATTCAGCTTGAAATTAAAAGGGGTTAAGTGAATGTACAGCGAGGACAAAACGAAAATAAAGAAAAGAAAGAAAAAAGTGCGTACTCCTCGGCACAACCCGCCAGTGTGGGCAATTTAGAGGTCCTAGCACAACCCGCTAGGGTAGGACTAAAATGAACTGTTATGCGGGTACAAAGGCCCACAACTGTACCCTTTGCTCCTTGTTGCTGCAATTTACGTGTAAATGCTGTCTCGATGGGAACCAAACAATACTTTTAAAGTGTAACCAGCCATCTCCAATTGTAACCGACAGCAAAAAGTGTGTGAAACCCCTTGACCTTTTTGCTGCCAAGGACAGCTGTTAACGTGAAAACCCACTTTATGTCCCCACTTGAAAACCACGTTATGTAGGCGATGGGGGCCTGCTGTCCGTGAGGGTCGGCAGGCCCTGCCAACCCCCATCCGCGCCGTTCGTTTCGTGCATCAACTGCTCGGATTGCATCAAATAATGGACGGCTCGGATACACTTTGGAGAGGTAAGATCTGAGTCGTTGATGAGCGAAATGGACGGCTCGGATGGGGTCGGCAGGGCCTGCCGACCCCCACGGACAGCAGAGCCCCCCATTTCGGCGATGGGACAGAGCATTGGTGAACTTACACCATTATACCAAAATTTTCGTCAAAGAAGGGCCCCACGAGGAGCATTTTTTTTATTTTTTTTTTTGTCAATCGGTAACTCAATTTATTCACGAACTCAAGTCGGCAGAATTGGGTTTTATCCCATCGAACGCTCCTACGTACACAACTATTTGGACAACAAATTGGACAACAGCCCCAAAACGACGTCTTTTTGGGGCATGTTCAAAAAAAAAAAAAAAAGAAACTCTCGAAAACTTTCCTCTTCCCTACCCCCCATTCACAGTCGACGGAAGAGGGAGGGCGAGAGGGAGAGAGAGAACGGAGTGACTGCCACGACGACAACCGCCGCCAATCTCCACCACTGCCGACACCTCCGGCGACACCTCTGTCAGGCCCGGCCCCTGAGATTTTCGTGGCCCCAGACGAGAATGTAAAACAGGGCCCTATATTTTTCCTAAAAGAAAAATTTAAAGGACCAACATTAACTTCAAATGACAGATGTCAATGAAAAATAATTTAAAGGACCAACATTAACTTCAAGCTGTATTGTTCTATATTTTGTCTTTTTTGGAATTTGTCGTTATGTCAATGAAAAATAGTTTTCGGTCGTAATTATTTATTTTTATTGCAACTATCAAATAAATAATTAAATCGGCAAATGGATGCAAATATTTTACAAATACAAACGAAGTGTTTTATTTATTTTTCCCTAATGACGACACTGACAAATTTTTCTTACAAAAGTCGACAAACAATATGGATGTGGTGGAAGTATATGTTCACACAGTTGAGTTCTTCTAAGATGATACTTTGAACTTAGTATAATATTGATATCATGACTCGCACAATTGAAACACCTTTTTTAGGTAATTTGAACTAGTAATGAAATGACCTTTTGAAAGATCAAAGAAGTGCAAATCTTTATAGCAAAAGAATCTACCAACGTTTGTAAGTGAGTATTTCCCAAATATGATACCTTTTAATATCAATTTCGACTATTTTAGTCAAGAGGAATATAAAATACAAAATAATTTAAACAAACCATAAAAAATAACTATAAATATGTTTATATAAAAGAAAACCTGAAAACTTTTATACTAGAATTCTCATGGAGAGAGAGAAAAAAAAAAGTGTACTTTACATTGCACTCTGACTTTTTCTTCTATATATTACCATAGTAAACAAAAAGAAAAACAGGGCCTAGGAAGATCGAACCCTGCCACTCTGCCTAAAGAGAGGAGGCTTTTCCACTGGGCTAAACACCTCTAGTGCTATACTTCGGCTACATTAAGTATTTATTACTTACTAAATTATATATACTTAATTGGGGCCCCAAAAATGGGCTAATTTTGGTGGGCCCCAGACCCAGGCCTTCCCAGCCTACCCTCAGGGCCGGCCCTGACCTCTGTCGACTCCCCACCTCCGGCGACTACCATTAGAGGATTCGAAATCGTCGGAATTACAACCACCACGACAACCACCGCTTGTTCACAGTTTTCATCAGATTGAAACCCCTGCCCCTGCAATGCTTGACAGAGAAAGAAAGACAGTGACTTAGAAGGTAACCAATCTTTTATTTGTTGATAAAAAGCAATAAATTCTCTTTTAAGTAGAAGGGTCTTCTAATTCTAAACCAATTGATGAGGATATTGTCTGAGTAAAGTGCTCAATGGTTATTTATTGTTTTTTCGACCTTCGTGGAGTGGATAATGGTGTTCGGCGGCGGCTGTGGAGTTCGCCGAAGGTGGGGGTTCTGGAGTTCAGCGGAGGCGGTCAGATGGTGGTGGTTTCCGGCGAACGGGAGGCGCGGTGGTGGTCGGCGATGGTAGGCGCCCTCTCTTTCTCTTCGAGTTTTGACTGAAGTTTGGTGGATGGGGAATGGGGAAGAAGAAGAAGATTTCATGGTTTTTTTTTTTTAAAGCAACAGGCCCCAAAACGACGTTGTTTTGGGGCTGTTGTCCAATTTGTTGTCTAATTTGTTGTGTATGTAACATTTCCGTTATCGCATTGAATACATGGGTACAACTGTACCGATTTGGACCAAAAGGTGTGTCCGATTTGACCAAGAGGTGACCAAAAAAACTTTCACCCGAGAAAGCTAAAAGATTACTGCCTTTGAAAAGGAACAATACCCACTTGCAGGAAGAGAGTGAGATGCACTCTCTTCTTCTCCAATTGAAAATATCTCTAAAAATTTACAACTGAACCTGGGTTAGAAACAGGGATAAACTTGTGCATGCGCATTTTGTTTGCTCCATGAAGACCTTGTTGTTCATAGACCGGATAAAGTCGGAAAATCTGGGTTATAGTGACCACAATCTGCAATGAACCAGCCCAGGCATGAACCCATCTTGTGCTATGAACACCTCTGATAGCTCAAATGGAAGAACATCCACCCCCACAATTTCATCAAACCAGAACCAAACGGGAAATTGCTCCCACCGCCGGACACTTGCGTCACTTAGCGAGAATGACTGGGTTGAAAATACTCTTATGCGGGTAGAACACCTCCATATTTAACGGAAGCAAATCATTTGCAAGATGGGAGGGAGAAATCTGTCGTAGAACAAAACATTTTTTGTGAACACGATCAAAATGATGGGTTTGTTATCGTGAGAGAGATGAGGAGAACCCCGATTGAAAGTTGGAGACGAACTCCATCTGGTGATAACCAACCAGAATTGTCCATCTGAAGTATGATCTCCACGACTGAGACACCATCAGAGATTGTGAAGTTGAACTTGAAGTTGAACCCACCATGGATGGATGGATACTTTCGATATAAGTGGATCGAATCCACAGGTTGAACTAGAAAACCAAACAGAGTTTATAGAAAAGTAAATGCAGAGAAGAATTGAAGAAGAACAAGATGAAGAATAATCAAGAATTCGATCTTTCTCTCTCTTTCATTTTTGATTTTGTTGAAAAATGAGGACACAAGCGTACAGGAGAAGCTCTATATACACAAACCTTAACTGCCCTTTGGCGAGAACAGAGACACTAGCTATAATACAGAAACAACTGAAATGGCTAATGAACAGACATAATCACTAGCCTTAATGGATATGACTTACAGCCCCCCGCAAACTCATGGGGATAGCAACCACCATGAGTTTGGCTTTTAACCAGCAGAAACGAGCAACAGCTAAGGATTTAGTAAAAATATCTGCAAGTTGAACTTGAGTCCCAATGTACTTGACCAAAATTTGCTTGCCCACAACTTTTTCTCGGATAAAATGGTAATCCACCTCAACGTGTTTAGTGCGAGCATGGAAAATGGGATTTGAAGCCAAGGCTATGGCCGATTGGTTGTCACACCAAATTACATGAGGAACAGCAGAAGTAAGATGTAAATCAAGCAAGAGTTGATGCAACCATGTGATATTAGCAGCACACTGAGCAAGAGATCGATACTCTGCTTCTGTAGAAGAACGAGCAACAGTGTGCTGCTTTTTAGCACACCAAGAGATAAGATTTGTACCCAAAAATACACAAAACCCAGTCGTAGATCGTCGATCCATATGATTCCCTGCCCAATCTGCATCTGAGTATGCTGTAAGTATGAGGGAACTAGGGGTAAACAACAACCCTTGATGGATAGTACCCTTAAGATATCGCAAAATGCGCTTGACTGCCACAAAATGACTTTGAAGTGGTGCATGCATATGCTGACAAGCATAGTTTACAGCAAAGGCAAGCTCAGGACGAGTTAAAGTAAGATATTGAAGTGACCCTACAGTTGTTCTGTACCAATGAGGATCTGTCATGGGTGGATCTGGATCTAAAACTGCAGGTTTGACAGATGAAGGTGAAGAGCTTGGTTTACATTCTGTCATACCAGATTTCACAAGTAAATCTGTGGCATATTTGGTTTGGGAAAGTATCACACTAGTCCCATGAGACAACACTTCAATGCCTAGGAAATAGCTGAGATTACCCAAATCTTTCATCATAAAACGCTTGCTCATAATTTGTATCAAATCAGAAATAAAAGCATCATCACTACCAGTGAGAATTATATCATCAACATATACTAATATCAGAGTAATTGCACTGCCTTTGTGATGCACAAATAAGGATGAATCAGCGTTGCTATTCTAAAATTCATGGTCAAGAAGAAAACGAGAAAACATGGAGAACCACACTCTAGGTGCCTGACGTAGACCATATAGGGCCTTGTTCAACTTACAAACATAAGAGGGATGAGAAGCATCCTTATAACCAAGAGGTTGTCTCATGTAGACATCTTCATCAATAACCCCATGAAGGAAAGCATTGGTTACATCAAGTTGTCTCATAGACCATTGATGATGCACTGCCAAACTCAAAACAACCCGTATAATTGGTTGTTTGATGACTGAGCTAAAAGTCTCTGAAAAATCAATACCCTCAGATTGTTGGTTACCATTTGCAACTAGTCTAGCCTTATATCTGGCAATTGAACCATCAGAATTCCTTTTGATCTTAAAGATCCACTGACATCCTATAATATTTGCCTCAGGAGGAGGAACAAGTGTCCATGTGCCTTGGTTAACCAGAGCAGCAAACTCTACTGCCATGGCCTGTTGCCAAACAGGAGACTTGATTGCTTCAGAAAAATGAGTGGGTTCACTATGTGGAGTAGAAAGGGCAGAAGAAACAGCAAAGGCAAATGGATGTTTGGGTTTAAATATGCCATCTTTGGATCTGGTTCGCATGGGATGAGTGTTAATGACTTGAGAAGATGAAGAAACAGGATTAGGAATAGAAAAGGAAAGAGAAATTTCAGGAACGTCATATATAGGAGAGACTATAGAAGAAGATGTAGTAACTGCAGGTGCAGAAGGAGAAATTGAAGGTACAGATGCCATAGAATTTTCTGCAGAATAATGAATAGGGGATATGATAGGAGAAGAAATAGCAGGAACATTAACAGTCACAGGTATATCACTAAAATTTGTAAGAGAAATAGGAAAAGACACTGAGGAATCAGAGGTAACAGGAGAAGCAGAAGATACAAGAGAAGAATAAGGAAACACATCCTCAACAAATTTGACATGTCTAGAAACATAAACTCTAGAAGAAATGGGATCCAAACATCTATATCCTTTGGTTGCTGGACAGTAGCCCAGAAAAACACAATGTGTAGACTTTGGTATCAATTTATGAGCATTATAAGGCTTTAACCATGGATAACATGAGCAACCAAAAGGTTTCAGAAATAAAGGATCAGGTTTGGAGTTAAACAGAATCTGATAAGGAATTTTAAACTGTAGAGAAGAATGTGGCATCCTATTGACCAAGTAAACTGCAGTATTAAGTGCTTCAAGCCAAAATTTAGTTGGCATAGCAGCCTGAAGAAGAAGTGTCAATGTAGTTTCAATGAGATGTCGATGTTTACGTTCAACCAAGCCATTTTGCTCAGGAGTATGTGGACAACTAGTTTGATGAATCACACCAGTGGTGATAAACAACTGCAGAAGAAAATTATTTACAAACTCCCCCCACCCCCATTATCACTCCTGACATGTTTTATAGATGTATGGAACTGATTCTTAACATAGGAATGAAAACAAGCAATAGTATGTTTCACTTCAGATTTATAGTGCAGAGGGAATAGCCAACAAAATCTGGAAAAATCACCAACTATGAGAAGATAATAGCGAAAACCTTTATAAGATGGTATAGGGGATGGTCCCCATACATCCATATGCACTAACTCAAATGGACATGAAGTTTGAGATGTAGACAAAGGAAATTGAAGTTTGTGACTTTTTGCTCTATTACAACTATCACAAACTAAACTAGCAGCAGCTGTAAAAGAAATAGGAAGATGGTACTGTTTTATTAGAGAATGGAACAGAGGCATACTGGGATGACCAAGTTTTCGATGCCAAAGCATGACAGAATCAGAGATGCTAACAAGAGCTGTAGAAGACACAGCAGAATGATGTCCCTTAGAGAAGCTCAGTAGAGGATAGAGACCCTGAGTGCATGGTCCCTTGTATAGAATTTGATGAGTAATCTTGTCCTGGATGACAAGACCAGATGAATCAAAAATAAGTATGCACTGATTATCTTTGGAAAACTAATGAACGGAAAGTAAATTGTGAGTTATACTAGGTGTGTGAAGAATTTGAGAAAGTTTGAATTGAGAAGTAGGTGTGGACAACAGACCTTGACCAGTATGAGTTACTTGCAGCTGATTTCCATTGCCAACCAAGACTCCATCACCCATGTTGGACACTTGAGGTTGTTCAATATTCTGAAGATTATGAGTTACATGAGCAGTAGCCCCACTGTCAAAATACCACTGATTCCCTTTACTTGCATCTGAGAGAAGAACAGTTGATGGTTGTGATTGTGGATGAGAACAACTGCCCGTAAAACCTCCAAAGTAAGCTTGTGCATTAGTAGGTGGTGCAAACACTGGAGCATTGATCAATGGTGCAGAAGGAACATTAGGAAAAACACCACTGGGAACTGTGAACTGAACAGTTTGTGGTAATATCTGTGGCTGCATTTTGTTGTTCTGAAACTGAAAACTTTGATACGGAGGTTGTTGGTATTGAGACCCCTGGTACTGTGGTTAACTCACAAATTGTGTAGTATAAGATTGAGGTTGTCCCACTGGTTGCCCCACAAAATGATTTCCTCCTTGCATACCATTAGGAATACTATAATTCTGTCCCACAGCTTGACTAGTGCCTTGAAAACCAGGAGAAACATAACCATAAGACACCTGTTGTGGTCTTTGAAAACCTCCTGAGTTCTGTGTATTCCTCCACTGTTGACTGCTATTCTGATCTTTATAGTAGCAATAGTTTGTTGCATGGTTATTCCTCCCACAAATGTCACAAGGTTGTCTTTGAAACCCAGAACCACGGTTATTGGTTCTACCTCTGTTGTAATCTCTAACTTGTTGCTGAGGATAAAATTATTGTTGTGAACACCCCGCAGAGTGGTCCACGAAAACTGTTGTTTGGTTTGAAAAATGGTTTGATTGATTAGATGGAGTCGCCACCCGGGTTTGAGGACCGTACCCGAGAAACCTGTTGAAAAATGACTTTTTTGCCCTTTGAATGGAAAATATTTCACTAGTCTGCTTTTATTGAGATTTCTCGGGTCCGAGAGCTAGATTACGAGAGGGGAAGGAATTAAAGCACCCCTCTCACCCGGTGTGACCACCGGTCTCTACTAGATGTTTAAGGGATTTTGAAAACACCATTTGAATAGACTTTGACTACGAATTCATGCGAAAACACGTAAATGCATTGAGAAGATTAATGAAATATGTGTGGATGCTTGTGCAAAATGTTATGGATGAATGATATAAGACGTTGAAACTTGATTAAATCACACTCAAACTGCTCCAAGGTGTCCCAGAAGCTGATCACAAATATCAAACATATCACACCTGGATAGCAATCTGGGCACCTGGATTAGGCAGATCCAGGCACCTGGATTAAATGCAGGCGCCTGGAATAGGCCAATCCAGGCGCCTGGATGGCTTACCAGACAGAAACTTCAGAACTCCATTTTTCACAGTAAGCACCAAGTGCAATACTCATGACTTATGCACACATGCTTAGAATGGTGTTTAGTGACTCTGTGGACTGAATGAACCTCACAATCATCTCATGAAATGATATGAACCTAGGACACCATGATTTTAGAATTCTTTGTAGATGGATCAAAGAGTATCTAACTGATCTTGGACATATACCATGCTCTTTTATGCATTTGATGAACTGCCTACAAAAGACACCATGCAAAAATGCAAGAAAACCTTCTCTTTTGAACCTTGATTCACTTCAAAATATCATAATCCATGTTTTTTAAGTAGTTAACTAAATTATGCAAGATCAGTAAGAATTACAAATGACCTGTAATGCTTCAAATAACTAAGTAAAAGGGTAAAAGTGCAGAAAACATGGCAACACAAATGGGATCCAGGCGCCTACATTGAGTGAATCCAGGCGCCTGAATTCAATGCAGGCGCCTGGAATGGGCCAATCCAGGCGCCTGGATTAGGCACTGATGCATAAGACAGATTATTTCTTGATGTGATTCAGACCTCTCCCAAGCCCTCCACTGGTATGGAAGACCAGTAAGAACTTGGTTGAGTTCCCCTCAGGGCCTTTTTGAACACTTTGGTAGATGAACTACCTTTGAAGCTTGATTAAAGCACTTGGATGATTGATTTGGGGGGGGGGGGGGGGGGGGTTTGGTGGTTATAAGGACTGAAATAAACTATTGGAATAGTATGAACTTGGATTCAAACACTTGATATTGGATGAACAAAGGATTGACTAGTTTAGTTTAGGATGGTGATGAAAATGGGTTGATTTGGAGTAGGAAAAGGTGGGTTTAATGGTGGAAAGCAAGAGGAACAAAGAGGGATTAAGATTTCTGGGAGTATTTCTGCAGCATAACAGTAGGGATGTGAGGGAAGAACTGGTCTTTTTTAATGAGAGAGATGAGAGGCTTTATATAGGCAAAGTAAGGTCCAAAAAGGGCCATTAGATGGCTTAGGGGTCAAATAGGGGTCAAGGTTAGAGGTAATGATCTCCCCCCACTACTCTCTAACTGATCTCTGCAAAAAAAATCCCAGAAATGATCTCCAAAACGCTCCTCCCCACTCAGTTCACCTTGGGATGCAAGTGTGTGGAGAGAGTCCAGGCACCCATATTGATCTAATCCAGGCGCCTGGATTCAATGTGGGCGCCTGGAATCATCCAATCCAGGAGCCTGGACTTAGAGACAGCACAAAATTCTAAACTTTGCGGGGCCATTTCGGGTGCTACCGAACTTCGTTTTGCACATGGTTTGAAGCGTTGGAAATCTTGTCAAGTTTACTTTCTAACCCAAGTGGTTTGAACCCAATATGATTTGTACATCAAAATATGTGACCATTTTACCCTCAGAAGGTCGGGAAAATAAGTTGTTTTGGTAAAACGGGCACATCTCCCTCATTTCAAAATGGATTGGGACATATTATATATCAATAAAGAGGGTTTTGAATGTACTATAAGGTGGTGTAGGCTTGGGTTTATTTTGAAGAGGTTTAGGAGGGGTTTCCAAGTTCACAATCAAGCCTTGCGTGCTCTTATCAGGCATTTTCATCATCGGGGTTGCTTGATAAGTTTCTCGGGTCAAAATCGGGGTGTCTACAGTTGTTGAGAATAAAACTGTTGTGATGAAGATTGTGGTGTACTTTGTGGCTGAGGTTGGACTTGATATTGAACAGATGGAGAAGATCCTGGGTTGACTTAGTTATGACCAGGTCCTGATGTAACATGAGGGGCAACTAATATGGTTGAAACCTCATCCTTATGATCCTTAGACATCTGAAGTTCTTCCCCATTTAACATAGTTACCAACTCATCAAATGTCAATAATGTTTCTCCTCTGGTCCTTATACTAGTTTTAAAACCATTGAAAACTGGAGGTAAACCATGTAATGCGTGAAACACTAATTCTTCATCTGACAATGGACTACCAGTACCAGCAAGTTTTGTGCATAAGATTTGATTCCATCAATATAGCTTTCCATTGTTGAAGTTTTTGTATGATTATAAAGACTGCTCCTTAGCTCATGAATGTGAGATCTAGAAATGGAATTGTACCTACTGCCTAAAGATGCCCAAACTTGGTGACTATGGCGTATCCCTAGCACGTAGGATAGAGTAGTTTGGGACAGGGATCCAGTTAAACATGATAAGATCTGAGAATCAATGAGTTTATACAAAGCAAATGCAGGATTTGATACCATCTCTCCAGAGGCATTTTGAATCTGAGCAGGTGGTGTTGTGACCGATCCATCAACATAATCCAGATAGCCATTCGCATCCAACACATTCTCAACTTGTGTTTTCCATAGAAGATAATTGGAAGCATCCAGCTTGATATTCACCAGAGAATGGAAATTAGAAACCAAAAACGCGAGTGCAGGAGGAATAGTATCTGTAGTTGTAGCCATTGTTGGTTTCAAAACCCTAAACGAGCAGAAAAATTAATACGAATGGTTTGAGTGCAGAAATCGATTGACTCTCTAGGATCGTAAGACTCTCGTCTTGTGCTCTGATACCATATAGAAAAGTAAATGCATAGAAGAATTGAAGAAGAACAAGATGAAGAATAATCAAGAATTCGATCTCTCTCTTTCATTTCTGATTTTGTTGAAATATGAGGACACAAGCGTGCAGGAGAAGCTCTATATACCTGTACCTTAACTGCCCTTTGGCGAGAACAGAGACACTAGCTATAATACAGAAACAACTGAATACAACTGAAATGGCTAATGAACAGACATAATCACTAGCCTTAATGGCTATGACTTACAGAGTTTGGTATTTTTGTTAAAAAATTATGATGGGGGATGAGGGGAGTGCGTTCTCTCTCTAGATTCTAGAGAGAGAAGCCCTCAACCCTAACATTTTTTTTTTTTTTGAAGGGACTTATTTGATCTCGGTAAAAGATTAAGAACAGACAAGTAAAAGAGTAGGGAAATGATCCCATAGTTTGATCTCATAACTTATTTTTTGAACATTGGACCAAACACAATTTTTAAGCTTTTTAGGGAAAAATACAAAGGCTGTGTTTGGTTAGATAGTTTAGTTTTGATGATGTCATCAGGTGTAATGAGTGGAGAGAGAGAGAGAGAGAGAAATGAGGAAAATGATGATGTCATTAAAACTAAAACTAAAACTAAACTGAGAAACGAACAGGGCCAAAATGCCCCCCATACTTTACACTCAATTACATATCGCATCCCAAACTTCGACTTATTTCAATTTACCTCCCAAACTTAAACTCCGTTATTCAAAACAACTCCTTCCGTCCCAATCCGTTACCTCACTAACGGAAAATGATGAGGTGGACGTTAACGGAGAGTAAAAACCGTTAGTGGCCGCACAAACGCCCCAAAACGACGTAGTTTTGGGGCAGCCCAAGGGAAGAAAAAAAACTCAAAAAAACACCTAAAATCACTCTCTCTCTCTCTCTCTCTCTCTCTCTCTCTCTCTCTCTCTCTCTCTCTCTCTCTCTCTCTCTCTCTCTCTCTCTCTCTCTCCAAACCCAAATCAGATTAGGTCAAAATCACAAACCCAATTATTTATCTAAAAAAACATTTTTCAAAAAGTATCTCAAATTTTTTTTGGAAATAATTATTTATCTCAAAAAATTAATTTTTTAAAATTGTTTTCAAAAAAAATAAATACATCTAAAAAATTGTTTCGGAAATAATATTTTTCAAAAAAACTTTATTTAAAAAAATTATTTTGGAAATAGTATTTTTTAAAGAATCTTTATTTTTTTATTAAGAAAAATTGTTTTCAAGAATTGTTTTACAAAAATGTTTTTTTTTTAAAAAAAAAATTGATTGTGATTGTTCTAAAAAGTATTTTCAAGTAAATGTTTTTCAAAATACTTTTTGTTTCTCCCTATTTGTTTTCAAAAAATATATTTTTTTTAAAAATGGTTCTTTAAAAAAATACTTTTCTTGTTTAAAAAAAACTAAGAAAGACTGTTTTTGATAAATAAATAAAAATTAATACCAGGATAAATAGTCCAGAACTACCAATCCCAGGATTATTAGTCCTATCTCTATTAATCCCAGGATAATTTTTTTTAAGGGACGGTAGTCCTGGACTATTTGTCCTGCTAATAATTTCATCCATAATCTACCCAATCCCATGTTAGATTCGCGTGAGATTATTTATAGGATAATTTTTTTTTTTACCAAAAACAGTCTTTCTTGGGGTTTTTTATACAAGAAAAATATTTTTTTAAAGAACCACTTTTAAAAAAAAAAATTTAAAATAATTTTGGAGAAACGAAAACTATTTTGAAAAACATTTACTTGAAAATACTTTTTAGAACAATCACAATCAGTTTTTTTTTTTTTTTTTAATTTGGAAAACAATTCTTGAAAACAATTTTTTTAATAAAAAAAATAAAGATTCTTAAAAAATACTATTTCCAAAATAAATTTTTTAAATAAAGTTTTTTTGAAAAATATTATTTCCGAAAGAATTTTTTAGATGTATTTATTTTTTTGAAAACAATTTTTAAAAAATAATTTTTTTGACAAATAATTATTTCCAAAAAAAATGAGATATTTTTTGAAAAATTATTTTTAGATAAATAATTGGGTTTGTGATTTTGACCTAATCTGATTTGGGTTTGGAGAGGAAGATGTGGTTAAGAGGAGAGAGAGAGAGAGAGACTGATTTTAGGTGGGTTTTTTTTTTTTTCCCTTGGGCCGCCCCAAAACTACGTTGTTTTGGGGCGTTTATGCGCCCACTAACGATTTTTACTCTCCGTTAACGTCCACCGCATCATTTTCCGTTAGTGAGGTAACGGATTAGGACGGAAGGAGTCATTTCGAATAACGGAGTTTAAGTATGGGAGGTAAATTGAAATAAGTCGAAGTTTGGGATGCGATATGTAATTGAGTGTAAAGTATGGGGGGCATTTTGTATTTTTCCCAGCTTTTTAGCCCAAAACACGTCTACTTAGACAATAAAAGTTTGTTTTGCTAAAGTTTTACGAGGAGGGAGGATTTAGGTGTAATAAAGGGAAACAGAGAAATAGATTGATGCAAATAATAAGTGGAGAGACAACTTATTAGAAACCGTGGCGAGATGGAGCCTGGAGGATTTGGCAAAGACGGAAGGAGGAGTTTGTTTTGTTTTTCTTTAAAAGAAATCGAGAGCCTGAGGAATAGATTGAAATTTTGCGAGTTGCAAAACTATAGGAGAGTCTTATTTCGCTTTTCAAAACTCTCTCAATGCATTTCTTTATTGTATCTTCTTGATACATACATTTCTTTTGCCGATTAAAATAAATTTCTAAAAAACGGAAGGAGGAGTTGGCTTATGGGGCCCAAGGCCGCCCTGAAAATCACCACTGTTCTTTTTTTCAAACCAAACCTAGCCTTATGTCCCAATCAATTGGGGTCGGCTACATGAATCCTTTTTCTCCATTGAGCTCTGTCAAGTGCTGCTTCATCGCTTAAACCTAGTATACTCAGATCTTTGCGTACTACCGCATCTAATGTCAATTTGGGTCTTCCCCTCCCTTGTGCGTTTCTACCCAAAGCTATCCTTTCCACTCTCTTAACTACTGCATCCGCTGGCCTACGATAGACATGCCCAAACCATCTTAGCCTATTTTCCCTTGACTTCTCCTCTATTGGTGCTACACCTACCATCTGGCGAACTGTTTCATTTCTAATCCTATCTTGTCTAGCCTTACCACACATCCACCTCAACATTCTCATTTCCGCTACACTTATCTTGTTCATTTGCTGCTTCTTAATAGGCCAGCATTCTGTCCCGTAAAGCATCGTTGGTCTTATGGCAGTTCTATAAAATTTTCCTTTCAATTTTGTTGGTACCCTCTTGTCACACAGTACACTAGTAGCGCTTCTCCACTTGAGCCACCCCACTTGGAACCTATGAGAGACGTCATCTGCAATCTCTCCATCTTGACTAATAATAGAGCCTAAATACCTAAAATGGTCCCTCTTTGGTATCTCCTGATCTTGGATCATCACTTTTTCCTCATACGCACTTCTGGTATCACTAAACTTGCAGACCATATACTCAGTTTTACTCCTACTTATCCAAAAACTCTTAGACTCTAATGCTTCCTGCCAAATTTCTAATTTAGTATTAATACCACTAGCCGTTTCATCTACAAGGACAATATCATCTGCAAACAACATACACCATGGGATATCCTCCTGAATCTGCCTAGTCAATTCATCCATAACTAACGCGAAAAGTTACGGGCTCAAGGCTGACCCTTGGTGCAATCCTACTGTGATGGGAAATTCACTCGTTTCTCCTGCTGGTGATCTAATGGCAGTGACTGCACCTTCATACATGTCTCTGACCACGTCAATATAGCCTCTGGTCACTCCCTTTCTCTCCAGAACCCACCATATAATGTCTCTAGGCACCCTATCATAAGCCTTTTCCAGGTCTATGAAAATCATATGGAGATCCTTCTTCGTTGACCTGTGTCTTTCTACCAATCTCCTTAGTAGGTAAATAGCTTCCATAGTTGATCTCCCAGGCATGAACCCAAACTGTTTCTCCGACACCGTAGTCACCATCCTCAATCAATGCTCAATAACTCTTTCCCACAACTTCATCGTATGACTCATCAACTTAATACCTCTATAGTTGTTGCAACTTTGAATATCCCCTTTATTCTTGTAGATAGGTACTAAGGTACTCATCCTCCATTCATCGGGCATCCTCCTAGATAAAATAATCTTGTTGAATAATTTTGTCAACCAAGTCACCCCCAAGTCACCTAGGCTTCTCCACACTTCAATGGGGATACCATCTGGTCCTAAGGCCTTACCCGGTTTCACCCTCTTCAAAGCCTTGGCCACTTCAAACTTTTGTATCCTCCGATAGAACTCGTATTCTATTTTCTCGCTAGGGACATCAACTTCCTCCTCACCAAAGCTTCCTTCATGTTTCTCATTTAACAACTTCTCGAGAAATACATCTTCCATTTATCCTTGATCTCCTCATCTTTCATCAACACCTCCGAATCACTACCTTTTATACACTTAACTTGAGAGAAGTCTCTAGCTTTCCTTTCTCTTAGCTTGGCGAGTTTATATATATTCTTTTCTCCATCCTTACTATCAAGTCTAGCATAAAAATCATCGTAGGCTCTCAACTTAGCCTCACTAACGGCCTTCTTAGCTTCCCTATTAGCCTGCTTGTACCTCTAAAAAAATTTCACATTCCGATCCTTTTGCCACTTTTAAAGCAATCCTTCTTGGCTTTTACCATGGTTTGAACCTCGTCGTTCCACCACCATGTCTCTTTAGAGCTTGGACATTTCCCCTTTGACTCCCCAAGAACTTCTTTTGATATTCTTCTAATCCCGTCAGTCATTGTATTCCACATACTATCACTATCACCTTCTCCTCCCCACTCCATCTCTTGGCACATACGCTCCATGAACACCTCTAGTTTCTCTCCTCTTAAGAACCACCATCTAGTCCGTGGGCTTCTAGTTTCTTTTCTCGGTCTATTTTTCCCATTGAGACCAATATCTAACACCAAAAGTCTATGTTGTGCCACTAGACACTCTCCGGAAACGACCTTACAATCCTTACATAACAAGCGATTTGCGCCTCTAGCAAGGAAGTAGTCGATCTGGCTTCTATTGGCTCCACTCTTAAAGGTAATTAAATGTTCCTCACGCTTCTTATAGAGAGTATTCCCAACTATAAGGTAGCCAGCTACCGTAAAATCCAAAACCCTCCTACCACCTTCATTTAGGTCACCAAATCCAAATCCACCATGTACCTTCTCATACCCCTGCCTCTGCACTCCCGCATGACCATTGAAATCTCCTCCTATAAAAGGCTTCTCTCCACAAGGTATCTCTTGAACCACATCATCCATATGTTCCCAAAAATGCTCTTTAGTGAGATCTTCCAAGCCTACTTGGGGCGCATAAGCACTAATAATATTCATTATGCTCTCTCCAATCAAAAGCTTAACTAAAATAATCGATCTCCTTTCCTCGTGACTGTGACTACTGAGTCCTTAAGGTGCTTATCTACTATGATGCCTACCCCATTTCTATGCCTATCCTTACCTGTATAATAAAGCTTATGCCCTGTGTCTTCTATCTCTCTAGCCTTCTCCCCTACCCACTTAATCTCCTGAAGGCAAGCTATACTAATTCTCCTCCTAATCATGGTATCAACTAGCTCCCTAGTCTTACCCGTTAAAATCCCTATATTCCAAGTTGCTAAGCGGATCCTATAATCCTGGGCTAGCTTCTTTACCCGCGCTCATCCAGGCACGCGCGGGAACCCTTGCTCATTTATCACCACACCCGGGCGCCAATGTGGCGCCCCTTGCCCATTTTTCGAAGCACCCGAAGGCAAGCACAACGCGTCGCTTAAAGGGAACGCCCTAGCATGTCTCGTTGTATGATTAAGGTTCATGTCATAAGGTTCTGACGGGTCTTTTTATGTGCTGGCTCTCAGCTACCTAACGCACAACCCCTCCTCCTTTATCCGGGCTTGGGACCGACTGAGATCCAAAGATAAGACTTTAAGAACGTCAAAGGCGGAGTTACTGTTCTTTTTTTTCAATATTAATTTTTTTTTACTGGGTCGCCCCCGGAAATATAGAAGTGGAAACTAAATTTTTCAACTCCAGGGGACAACAATTTTTTGGCTCTTAGTCTATTAAAACTTCACAGATGCTTTGGTTTTGTTCATCAAGAAGGAAATTAAATTACTTCGAAAATTAGTTTCAACTCAACGTAAATGTCTTTCGAGATTTAAGGAAGCATCGCAATCCATTCTGATACATGGTTGAGGTAACGCATTGAGATACTTTTATTTTTTCACCTTTTAAAATATTTACTTTTTGCTGTTTATGAATATTTAATGTGATTTTTTGTTGATTTTTATCCACAAAAGCTACTCTTATATTTAATAAAAAGGGAAACTGTAAATAAAACCAGCGGTAAAAGCTGGTTGTATAAGAGACCTTTATGATAGGGAAAACCGACAAAATATTTTTTGGTTTGAAGGGCGAAAACAAACTACATTCTATTGTTGTATGCTGCTATGTTATTCTTGTAAATTATCTGGACTAGAAATCACATAGCCCAATGCAGAAATCATGTGGCTCTCTTTATATTATACAAATGGCAGAACTTGGTAATACAAACGAAACAAAAAGGTCATACAATAATAGCATCACATAGTTGTAATCTAGGCTTTCACTCAGCAACATTTATGTGCAACTCACCAGAACCAGAATCCGGTGTTCCATTGTAAGGAACGATGGTGGGGGGGGGGGGGGGGGGGGGGTCCATTAATTTGAATCATGTAAGAGCGCCACTCATCGATATACGCAGCTCGATCACCGCTTAATCTCGAAAGTTGATGGTGTTCGAGGATTCCCAGAATCTCTTTAGTTTCACCTAGAAGATGAGTTGCACGCTTGACCTGACACTCTTGTCCCTTTCCTCTGCGGTGTTGCAATAACATTTTCAAATTATAACACGAGGTAAATTCGAAAGGCAAGCTCCCAAAATATTTGCAATCATGATGGATAGTTGCTCCAACATGTTCCCATCCACATATGCCTCCATATTGCCTTCATAGTCATTCAGTATGGTTTGACTGATTCTATACATGGAATTAGCTGCTTCAACTTTGGGACATCCGGTCACACTCCTTTGGGACTCATGAATGACAGTCTTTTCAGCGATATCGACTAAAGATTTGAGGAGTCCCCTCAATGGTTTTTCCTTCTAGAGGAAGTTTTCGAAGATCCTTATCCAGCCACTTGCGATGCACTTCAACTCTTTCCCACATGAAATCCTCTGCATATCTCAACTTTACCATATTATCTCCTTTGGCACTGAAGCTTTCCATTACAAGGTTGACGTACAAATCCGTTGCTACACTAGCCCAGTTGGTAAATCTTCTACTTACTAAATGCATATGAGATGACATGAGCATGGAAGTCATGAAATAACACATGAGCAAGCAACGAAGGGAAAATGACAATATACGATCAAGTTGAGAGCCATGGTGTCCTCATACTCAAAACATTTGTTTTCGTCAATAAAATCTCTTTTTGTCAAATCCGAGTGTTAATCAATAACAAATCATCTTCCGTTATTCTTTCATTTCAAATTCATCTTTTTCATCATATCAATAACCGGGAATTTTAATTGGGACCCGTTCTCCCCTGTCGAGATTCTTGGGCATCATAACCCCTGCCGAGCATTCAGGATGTCTTCCTAGGACCTCGTGGCCTTTGCCAAGATTCATGGGCCTCCTAGGCCCTGCCGAAATTCACGGGCCTCATAACCCTTGCCTAGTGACACACCGAATGATGGTCCTAGTAACATCAATCCAACTTCAAATCAAGTACTTCTCTTTTGTCACAAAATTTCAAGTGTCCCTTTGGTGTCTTTTATACCATAGTTCATTATTTTCAAAACATGTCCATAGGACCATTCTACTACGTTATCATGTGTGAAGCATAAGTAGATAATCGTAAGTGTCCTTGTATCTGTAAAACAACCAATGATATAAGTTTTGAATTTAACATGATAATCCAAGCAAGTTTCAAAGCACAAACGAGAGATAATTTCACGGGTGCTATAGAATAATTCAGTCAGAGACCAAAAGAGGACCAAACAAGGACCGTAGTGCAATAAAATGACCCGGGATTGTCTCTGGAAAGCCCATCAGGACGGTCGGGTTACCTTTCCGGGCGGAAACAACAGCAAATCAAACTTCGAAATGCAGTTTTGACAAATTTTGGTACAACATGCAAGGGGTCGATCCCAACGAGAAATTGTACAAAATCAACACATAAACACTTAGAAAGCATAGAAAAGATCCCCACCTCAAGATTTGAGCTTCAATAACTCCAAGTAAAACCCTAGCTCCACAAAGCTTGAACCCACCCAAAAATGAATTCCCAAGCGAATGCGCATGAATCCCAAGCTCAAAATGGTATGAGGATGAAGGATTGAGAGTGGATCTACGTGGTTTTTTTAGTGTGGGTGGTGAATTTAGTGGGTGGTGAATAAAACCTTGTAGGCCAAATCTTTTTCAAATAGTATAATAAAATAAACAACAAAATTAATGTCATATTCATGCTAATGCAGGAAAAAAATCATAATAAAAGCATTGAATTCAGTTAAAATGAAATAATATTTGATATTAGCAAACTTGTGGGGTGCCCAAATTAATTTTGTAGTTGTGAAGAAAAAGAAAACAAAGAAACAAAAACCATGTTCGGTATTGGTTTTCAAGACCCGTTTCAACTTTTTCCGGATTGGACCCCACATGGCAGACTTCTCATTTTTCTCTCATCTCAATTTCTAGAAACTCGCAAGTGGTGGCTAGCTCATGCGGTAGAGCTCTTGGATGCCCCACACTGCATCCCAGGATCGAGTCTCATTCCCCCCCTCCCCCATGTAATAGATTAGAAATGACGAATGACAAAAAAAAAAAATTCTAGAAACTCTACTCTAGTGCATACCTTGTGTGAGATGGGTCCGTGGGCTCCACTTCAAAGACCCACACAAATGATCCAAGCCGTCCGTTAGTTCTAAAATTAATTTTTTGAGTCACTCCTAAAAAATTAGCTCTTTCGAAAAATTATAAGTGGTTGATCCGTCATCTAATTGTGATTCATAATTTAGGATCTTGAATTTTGACAAAAGTTTGAAAGAAAGTTAGACAATTTGATCAAGTACTTAAAGTTATACGATTTACCTTTTTTCTGGATGACTCAAAGAATAATTTTAGAATTAATGGACGGCTTGGATTATTTATGTGGGTCTTTGAAATGGACCCCACAGACCCATCTTACATAAGGTATGCGCTAGAGTAGAGTTTCTAGACATTGAGATGAGAGAGAAATGAGAAGTCTGCCATGTAGAATCCAATCCGGAAAAAGTTAAAACGGTTATTGGAAACTAATGCCGAACATGGTCAAAAGCTTAAAAGTATAATTTTTATTTATCTTTTTAATCCAATAACTCAACTTTCAATTTCCTTAAAATATCTCTTCCCTTAGTCACACCCCGTCCCATGTTCTCTCTCTCTCTCTCTCTCCCTCTCTCTCAATTTTTAAACAGAATGAAAAATCTAAAAAATTAGGGAGTGTTTAGGGCTTATAAGACTTCTATATATTTGTATAGAGTATACATTGATGATTGATTGATTGACATGATATATGCACCACATTACATTTTTGGATAGATAATAAATTAAACATTCCTAATTATAGTTTACTGATACAAATTAAGCATTCCTCATTATTAGTCGTGTCGCGCCCGTCCACATGCCAACAAACACTGGCCAAGCCTAACCCACCTATAAGATCATGTTGCGTCATGCCGTGCCGCTCCTAAGCATGCCATGCATGTGTCTACCCAGCCCATTAGACACCTCTGTCCGTAGGATAGGCAGATAGATATCCAAGCTGATATCTTTGTGCATCATTGATAGTGCGATCCATGTCTGCTTAAATCCTTGATAATTTCCGTTGCATCTGCGCACCACAAAGAACTGCTGCTCTTCTTCTCACTAGCACAATATTCTGTCCAGTTCTTTTGTAGAAGTTGTCAAGGAAAACGATGATTCCAGCCATTTTTCCGTTTTGCATAGGACATTCGCAGCAAGAATAAACAGTTCAATCACCACGGGAAAAACTCGTAGAAAATTTATGTTTCTTAGTTGCTATAGATTTCTGTTCAAAGTACCTAAGAGATTTCTCAACTGAAGAAGATGAAAACCTTAAGATCATAACAAATCAAATCTACGGATGATACAACTGTCAAAATGACACTTCTTCCACAAAATCCCACATTCTTTCAAAATTATACAAGTTCATGCAATCAGAGATTTCATGCAAAAGAAAAGGAACTGGGAAAAAAAAAAAAAAAACAGATATTTATTGTCATCACCATGAAAAAGTTTATAAAGGCTAAAAAAACCCTGCTTGGACGCAGAGCAGTTATCTGAAAATCAAAACCCAAGCACATCAAGAAACTGGTAGCCTCTTTCTCTTTTTAACTCTCTAATGTCATGAACCACTGGTAGCTGCTTCCGCAGCCTTTTTCTCTTTTTGTTTCTCCCGTTTTTTCATATTCTTCAAAGCATTCTTGCTCATTTCTCTGAATGAAATAAAAGGACAAACATTCACAATGATAGGACAACCAAAACTCGACATATCAGGAGAGAGGGAGAAGAGATCACAGGGTATAGACTACAGAGTGAACTTACTGCGTAGGGCCTCGTCCAAATAACTGTCATTAGCATCAAAATCATTAGAAACAGATCAAGGAGAGAAAGAAACAAGCAAACAACAAAAGAAAAGGGAGAAAGAAAAGGATAATCCGGAAACCACATGTTGAAAAGGTGAAGGTTGCATTAGCAAATTACACTGCTGCAAACATACATTGATGCAATGAAGTTGAAAGAGTTCAGAAGTAACTTATAACAAGTCCGGGTGGAAATTATTGTTGGTTCACAAAATGTTTATAGCCCCTGTTGATTTTAGGAGGTCAAAAGAACAGAAATCTGGTTGCAGCAATACTACTACTCCCTCCGTCCCAAATGTTCGTCCCTTTTGGGGAATTCAACTTTTTAAGGAGACAAAATTATTGTCTTAGAGTTCCAAAATTATCCTTCAAAATTGTGAAGTTTATTAAGTGGTTTAAATTGTTTATATCTTTCAATATGGATCTCAAAAATATGCAATATGGATCTTGTTTGATAGATCTCAATTAGTTGTTTTATACAAAGTTCTAAAAATTATGAAAAATATTATGGTTGTGTTTGGTTAGATAGTTTAGTTTAGTTTTGATGATGTCAACAGGTGTAATGAGTGGAGAGAGATAGAGAGAGAAATGAGGGAAATGATGATGTCATCAAAACTAAAACTAAAACTAAACAGGGAAACGAACAAGGCCTATATACTTAAAGATATAAATGATTTAGAAATGAAACGAATTTCAAAAACTGTGAAATAAATTGAGAGAGAGAGTAATTTTAAGGGTAAAACTGGAAGTTTGACATATTTTGATAGTTGTTTTTAGAAACAGGACTAACATTTTGGGACATCCCAAAATAGAAAGAAGGACTAGCAATTTGGGACGGAGGGAGTATAATACTTGAACAGCTCTATTTCAGTCATTTCATGTAACAGTTGGTTATCACTTACCTGTTGAAGTTCTTCAATCCATATAACAGGAGGCCTGCACCTCTACAGTTGCTCAACACTATCACACAGTGAAGGAGATTACTGTATTCCTACTTAATCTTAAGTAATAAGTAGCAACACAATAGAACAAAATTTCGCTGACACAAAAATGGCACCCCAATGATGAGGGCGTCAACCAAAGCTTACCAAACAAAATTAAGCCTGTGTACTAAATCTTATTTAATGGGGGTCATCTACCTGAATATTTGTTCGTAATTCTGCTCTGTCAAGGGCTATATAATCAATCAAATACGATTAACAACACACTTTGTTTACGATGGCATTCCATACAAGTTTAGACCTTCCCATCCTAGTAGGGCCTAGAAATTTCCATTAACTGTTGCGTATGCTGCTCTCTGTTGTACATGACCAAACCATCTTACTTATTTTCTATCAATTTAATCCAATTGGTGCTACCCCTGCCAAGTCACATGTTTTCATTTCTTTCCCTTTCTTTCCTAGTCTTATCACATATCCGCCATAACCTCCTCATTTCAGGTTAGATTCATTTCATTTATCTGGTCTCTTAGCTGCCCACAATTCCATATAGTTACAGTGGCTTTATCGTTATTCTTTAAATGAACTTCTTCCAACTTTTGTAGGTATCCGTCGATGGATAATACGCCAGAAGCACCCTTCCACTCAAGTCTTACCTACTTTGATCATATGGGTTACATCATCCACAATTTCTCCATCCTAGCAGAAAATCGCGCCTTGATAACAATAGAGTTCACTTTAAGATAGCTCATGATATTGAATCCTTAGTTCTACATTGCTGGTACTCCAATTGCTGCTAAATCAGTATTGCAATTATCCAATTTTATTTCTACATATTTTACTCTTTCACTGCTCCCCTCCAGACTTCTAAATAACTCTTAGGGAGTTTCATAAAATCATTTGGGAACAACGTCCACTGAATATACCTAGTTATTTTATCCCTATCTAAGGACTCAAATTCTCAAAGCTGATAGGAAATAGTATTACCATCAAGCATCACGAACAAATTAATGTTAAAATGTGTATTAGACATTTGAATCCAAATGCCCCATGTGTGGGAGATTAGATACCAACTAATATTTAAAGGTGCAAGCCATTGAAATGGGTAATCCCAGTTAAAGAAATCAGGAGTAGCATTATGCAAACCTCAGCCTGAATGGCCTCTGCAGTCTTAGCATGAGGTGGGCGGTATGCAGCAGGTTTCTGCGTAGGAGGGTTCACCGAGGTAGATTTTGCCGAAGTGTTGGAAGATTTTGCTGAGGTGTTGGAAGATTTTGATCCTTGTCCTGAAGATAATTTGCTACTTCAGTTGCCCATCTATTGACCTTCATAAAAGTGAGTATAAGAATTCGTGTAGGTATCTCAAACAAGAGAAATAACCTTGTATTTTGTTTTCTCCGACTTTCAAAGAATCGACAGACTTGACAAGTTCTGCAATATCACCAAACCTATCTGGAGATTCTGGTTTCCATTCAGCCTGCAAGGATAGTTGGCAGCAAATATGAAGGAGTTGAAAGAAGGAAGCGGATTAAAGATATGATTAGGGAACTCTGAATAAGATAACTGACCTGATACAATTTGTCAAACATCTTCTTGAAGTACAATGATCCATTGTGATGAAAAATCTTAATCCTTTTAAAAGGAAGAGAAAACAAAGAATACTATGAGCAAAAATATACACTTACAACAAGACCACCCTCAAACTTTCTTGATAGTCTACAAAATATATATTCTCTGTGACAGAATTTTTCGGAACATAATCTCAACCAGAGGCAGGGATGGTCTAGGTTACACTTGGTAGACATTGCTTGAACACATGCTCAGTGCAAAAGGAAGTGAAGTGAATTGTTCATGAGTATCAAAATATTCTGACATGTGAGGCTGACGTTACAGGAGTAAAAACCATATATTTTCATTTCAGAATTCTAAAATTTGTTTGCCCAGCAAAAAAATGTTTCTCAGATTCATCAACAAGGACCTACCAATTGAAAATAATTTCCATGGGTAACCACAGAGTCTCTCACCAACTCAACTACCGCAATTGTGATCACAGATATGCCATCCAAATGGACTTTTAAACACGGACCTAGTTTGAAACTACTTTAATCAGTGACCCATCAGAAAGTCTCTCACCAACTCAACCACCAAAATCCAACACATAAATATGCTGTCCAAATGGATTTCTAACTGAAAAATGACGTAGTTTGTACCCAAAAGCAAAAAATGCATCATCCAAATATCAACTCTTGGTGATTTGAAGCCGGATCTATAGATTGCAATTTCAGATTCAAGAAACCCTTTGGATATCAGTGACCGTCGGGAAAGTATTTTTCCATTCAAGAACTCGATTAGAAAAGTGATGAATGAAGTTTATAATGACACTCTTGCCGAAGCACAAAATCAACAAATCGGGTGACTAGTGACATACCCATTGTCAACTTGTAGTCTTGGAGCTGTAGTGGAAGTCATGAAATAGCGACCATCTGGAGACCATTCACTTGTTACTGACCATTCAGCCTTGGTAGTCCCAAGCTGCCTTTTCTCCGTATAGTCCCAAAACGCCTGAACAACATAATCGAAATTCCTTGAACATGAAATAGAAAACTTAAAAGTTGTTTTACTAGGAGAATTGCAGTGGAGCTACTGTGGCATGAAATGGCAAGCTGAAAGATTCATTTTAACCTCAATATCCATTTTACTGGAAAGCACACAAGGAGCTGCATAGTATACGGACACCCACGTAGCATGTCTTTTATCGTTAATGTTTTTGTTGGACACATTAGGAGGGGTGGACATTTGTTGTGAGTTTTCATACAATATAGACTGATGTATGAGAGAAGGGACAGTGTTAAGGGAGTAAATTAACCATAATAGAAATCTTATTGATATAATTGTAGTTGACAGCAAGATACAAAATGACTAAGCTACCCTCTCTCACTAACACAAATCTATATATCTCCCATTATTCCCCTCAAGCTGGAGAATAGGTATCACTAAATCCCAACTTGTTACATAATTGGGCACTTTAGGCCACAGGTGTTTGGGCAAAGCCCTCAGGTGTATCTTTCAACCTTTGGTTGAAATCCCCTTTCCCTTAATAAAATGTTTTTATTGCCAATCAAAAAAAACTTGTTACATAACTCTAACCGCAGCTTGAACAAAGATTTACTATAGAACATGTTAGGTAATTGGGTGCCTGTAGAAACAAAAGGAGTAACTATCACACCACCAGCTAACTTCTCTCGCACAAGATTACAGTCAACTTCAATATGCTTTGTCCTCTCATGAAAAGTTGGATTGGATGCAATGTAAATTGTTGCTTGATAATCATAAGACAGATTCACAGGCAATTGCACGCCGAATCATATCTCCTCAAGAAAAGAGCACACCATACAATCTCACATGTCGTGTGATCCATGGCTCTATACTTTGCTTTTGCACTAGACCGTGCAAACAATGTCTAATTCTGACTCTTTCAATAGACAAGATTTCTACTAAGAAAGACAGTATCCTGTAGTGGATTTCATGTCAGATGGTCCTCGTGCCCAATCGGAATTGGTACAAGCCTCAACACATAAGTGTCTAGTGTATACTAGCTCAGTAAAATAGACTACGTCCTGGATGAGCCTTGACATTATTCACATTTATGAGAACAGTCCCCAATGTGGAAGATGAGGAGCAGACATACATTGACTCACCATATTAACTGCAAACGAGATATAAGGACATGTAATGGTAAGATATTTTAGCTTACCAACCAAGCGACCATATTGATCACGACCAGAAAACAACACCACCTAATCAACACAAAGTTTGATGTTGGGATCCATATGGGTCTCAATACGCCTAGCCCCAACAAACTAGTCTCTTGCAGAATATCCAACACATACTTCTGACGAGATAAGCTAATACCCAGGAAGTATTGCAATTTTCACAAGTCCTTGGTATCAAACTAAGACAACAGAAAGCCTTTCAACTCATTAATGGCTTTCTGCTCATCACCTGTAATGATAATGCTATCCACATATACAATCGATAATATCTTCCCTAGGTCAGATGTGAGAGAATACAGAATGATCATATTTGCCATCAATGCATGCCAAATCACAAAGTGTATCCCTAAACTTGCCAAATCAAGCTCTAGGAAACTTCTTTATACAATAGTGTGTTGCGATGACGACAAACCTGATTAAACTCCCCCAGAGCAACAAACCCAAGTGGTTGCTTCATATAAACTTCCTCCCGGAGATCCCCATGGAGAAAGGCATTTTTTACATCCAACTGAAGATGAACATAACCAACCAGAGAGAAAGTCTCCGCATTTAGAACGCCATATGTCTTACAGTAACCTTTAGCAACAAGACGAGCTTTGTATCGCTAAAGAGACCCATCAGAATTGGACTTGATGGTGAACAGCCCGCGGCACCCAACGGTGATTTTTCCAAACGGAACGAGTACCAACTCCCAAGTGCCATAGAAATGAAGGGCAAACATTTCATCCTCCATAATTATTCGCCACAAAGAAATAGACAAGGCCTCTTGAGCTTTGCTAGGTAAAAATGCAAACGAAACAAAAGTTGCAAAGGCACGAAGAGAGGGAGACAAATTATCATAGGAGACATACTAAGCAATAGTATGAGAAGTAGAAGTACAAGAACCTTTGCTAAGAGCAATTAGAAGCAAGAGTTTGAATCCCGTTCTGTACCGGCCAATACGTACCATTTTCGTGACTAACCGGTATCTTGTACCCCAAATTTCATTCTGGCACCGATACCTCATACCGGTGCTTACCAGAGAGTATCAGCGATTCCGAGAAATTCCAACCGAGAAGTTGGTAAAGTTGAATCCGTCCAATAAGTTGCACTGACTGGATTTTCTGTAATTTAAAAAACGCTACAATGCCAACGTCCTAGAACATCTTCAATGTCTCCAGCAACTCTGGTTTCTCCGGCAACACTACCTACTGAGAAATATTGGTGGGAGAAGACTGATAGGAGAGAAAAAAAGAGGAATATCCGGGGACAAGATCAACTGGCAACCCTAGCCGTCGTTTCTTTTTCTTCCCCTTATCTTCTTTTTCCAGTATACACGCACGTGCACAGAGAGAGAGAGAGAGAGAGAGAGCTGTTTAAGAGAACCAATCTGACACAACTTCGATCCTGTCAAGATTTTTTCCATTGTTAGCCTTTCACAGCTGTCTATAACTCTATATGGCAGAACAAATCACAGCCCTTGATTCTGTTAATCGAATCTAATGGTGCAAAATAAAGAAAATTTAAAATATATAAACTTCCTTATTGTGATTAATTGGTTGGTAGAGAGGAAATCTTGATTTATATTTATATTTAATGGTACTATCGCAAAATCCGAAATGATAAGTACCAACAGGAAAACTGGTACCCAGACCAGTACGGTATTCAGAACCTTGATTAGAAGAGAATCCGGAGAGGCAGGTGAATCTCCCGATGAAGATGAAGATGTGGTAGGCTGAGGTGGAGTGGGCACAACTTTAGCCTAGCGAGCATACACCTGCACCTGTGGCACTGTAGGTGTAGCAGCGGAGGGAACAGATGTGAGCATCGTGCGTAGAAACGAGACGATGATGGTACTGATCCTCTAGAACAGTAACCACATGCAAAGCAAAGCTAGATGATTCAATGATATTCCATAGGGGTGAAAGTATAAACCGGAGAACCGAATCGGACCGAACCGGCCGGTTTCGGTTCTTTTTTAATTCTTCAGATTCGGTTCCGGTTCGGTATGTTGGAAGAACCGGAAAATCAGTTCGGTTTCCGGTTCAGAGGTGTTAAGAACCGAGGAGAACCGAACCGAACCGGTATATATATATTCTCCCCAAAAATGAAGGGGTGGGGATTCGATCCCTCGTCCATAGGCAAGGAAAGCCCAGCATTTATCCATTCCGAGTTCCACACAGATGATCGGAGATGTTCATGTTCTTTAAAATAATATTTCACTGTACCCCGTAAAAAATCAGCTCAATCGGATATCGGTAAATGCTCCATCCTTTTATACAATTTTTTTGTTCAAAACAAAAAATGGATAAACGGATGGAGCCTTTACCGAAATCCGATTGAGCTGATTCTTTACGAGGTACAGTAAAATATTATTTTGAAGAATATGAATGGCTCCGATCTTCTGTGTAGGACCCGAAATAATCCAAAACCAACTAATTTGTATATTTTATGTACAAAAGGGTATGTACCCCTAGCATTGTCCTATATATATATATATATATATATATATATATATATAGAGTAAGCTTCCTATCCAAACCTTAAGTTACGGACCTACCGTCCGGACTTCACTTTCCGGACCAAATTTCGACGATCCGAACCGTTAGATGTGTTTAAAACGTGTTTTTAAGGTCCAACGCGAAGATTTTGCAAAAAAAAATACCCGGAAGGGCTTGATCGGTCCAGTTTTTCATAAAAACGCTATATTAGCGTTTTATGAAAAACTGCCCCGATCAAGCCCTTCCGGGTATTTTTTTTTGCCAAATCTTCGCGTTGGACATTAAAATCACGTTTTAAACACATCTAACGGTTCGGATTTTCAAAAAAAAATTTGGAAGGTGGAGGTCCGGACGAAATAAAATCCGGGAGTTTGGATTGGAAGTTTATTGTATATATATATATATATATATATATATATACACGACAATGATCTCCTAAGGACTCCCTTAGGAGATTTCCGTGCGGACCAAGCCATTCCGGATCAAATTTTGACGATCCGAACAGTTTTATCGAAAACTGTTTGGATCAAGCCCTTCCGGGTATTTTTTTTTGAAGATTTCTCGCGTGGACCCTTAAAAATGCATTTTAAAAACATTGAGCGGTTCGGATCGTCAAAATTTGATCCGGAAAGTTGAAAAAGGGCTTGGTCCGCACCAAATTTTGTATAAGGGAGTCCTTAGGAGATCGGCTTCCTATATATATATACACACTGGTGATCCAGTCAAGGATCCCAGATTGAAGGTTTTTGGGTGTTTTGAAGGTTTTAAAAATTGTTTTTGCATAATCCGAACCGTCCAATGTGTTTAAAACGTGTTTTTAATGGTCCCCGCGAGAAATCATAAAAAAAAGACGACCGGGAAGGGCTTGATCAGAACAGTTTTTCACAAAAACTGTACATACACAGTTTTATGAAAAACTGCTTAGATCAAGCCCTTCCCAGTATTCTTTTTTGGACGATTTCTCGCGAGGACCCTTGAAAACACGTTTTAAACACATTGGACGGTTTGGATCATGAAAATTTGGTCCGGAACTATGAGTCCCGGACTTAGGATCCCGGACTAGATCGGGACTGATATATATATATATATATAGGAAGCCGATCTACTAAGGACTCCCTCAAACAAAAATTCCGTGCGGACCAAGCTATTTTTCGACTTTCCGGATCAAATTTTGACGATCCGAACCGCTCAATGTTTTTAAAATGCATTTTCCAAGGTCCACGCGGAAAATCTTCAAAAAAAAATACCCGGAAGGGCTTGATCCACACAGTTTTTGTTAAAAACGCTATATATAGCGTTTTTAACAAAAACTGTGTGGATCAAGCCCTTCCGGGTATTTTTTTTTGAAGATTTTTCGCGTGGACCCTTAAAAATGCATTTTAAAAACATTGAGCGGTTCGGATCGTCAAAATTTGATCCGGAATGGTGAGGTCCGCACTCCCTTATCCTAAGGGAGTCCTCAATAGATCATTATTCTATATATATATATATATATATATATATATATATACACAGTGAGCTTCCTATCCAAACCACTAAATCCGGACCTATCGTCCGGACCTCACTTTCCGGACCAAGCCCTTCTGGGTATTTTTTTTTTGCCAAATCCTCGCGTTGAACCTTAAAAACACGTTTTAAACACATCTAACGGTTCGGATCATCAAAATTTGGTCCGAAAAGTGGAGGTCCGGACGTTAACAAGTTGCGGGAGTTTGGACCGGAAGTGTGGTGTATATATATATATAGGTTCCACTTCTCCTCCGGACTCCGGACTTCCGTGATCCGAGCATTTTTTTGACGATCCGATCCGTCCAATGTGTTCAGAAGGTGTTTTCAAGGGTCCACACGGAAAATCTTCAAAAAAAAGATACCGGGAAGGGCTTGATCCAAGCAGTTTTCGCAAAAACTTTATATTTACAGTTTTTGCGAAAACTGCTTGGATCAAGCCCTTCCCGGTATTTTTTTTTGAAGATTTCCCGCGTGGACCCTTGAAAACACCTTCTGAACACATTGGACGGCTCGGATTTTCCAAAAATAATTTGCAACACAAAAAAAATCATTTTTTCTTATTTTCGAGAGGGTTTGGACTAGAAGATTGGCCTATATATATATATATATATATATATAGAGTCCGGATCTCATCCGGGACTCCCGGATCCGGGACTCCACCTTCCCGATATTTTTTTGAAAATCCGATCCGTCCAATGTGTTCAGAAGGTGTTTTCAAAGGTCCACGCGGAAAATCTTCAAAAAAAATACCGGGAAGGGCTTGATCCAAGCGGTTTTTCGCAAAACTGTAAATGTACATTTTTTGCGAAAAACTGCTTGGATCAAGCCCTTCCCGGTATTTTTTTTTGAAGATTTCCCGCGTGGACCTTGGAAAACACCTTTTGAACACATTGGACGGCTCGGATTTCCCAAAAACAATCGTTAAAAGCATCAAAACGCTTCAATCCGGGAAATCCGGGATCCTTGATTGGATAATTGCCGTATATATATATATATATATAGAGTCCCGATCCAGTCAGGGATCCCGAATCCGGGATTCGTAGTTCCGGATCAAATTTTCACGATCCGAACCGTCCAATGTGTTTAAAAGGTGTTTTTAAGGGTCCCCGCGAGAAATCATCAAAAAAAATACCGGGAAGGGCTTGATCCAAGCAGTTTTTCATAAAATTGTATATATGAAAAACTGCTTGGATCAAGCCCTTTCCGGTATTTTTTTTTTTGATGATTTCTCGCGAGGACCCTTAAAAACACCTTTTAAACACATTGGACAGTTCGGATTATGCAAAAACAATTTTTAAAACCTCGAAAACACCATTTTTTCTTCAATCCGGGATCCTTGACAGGATCACCGGTGTGTGTATATATATATATATACGAAAAACTTCCTATCCAAACCGCATTTTGCGGACCTAACGTCCGGACCTCACTTTCCGGACCAAATTTCGACGATCTAGCATTTTATGAAAAACTGCTCCGATCAAGCCCTTCCGGGTATTTTTTTTTGCCAAATCTTCGCGTTGGACCTTAAAAACACGTTTTAAACACATCTAACAGTTCGGATCGTCGAAATTGGGTCCGGAACTATGAGGTGCGGACGGTCCGGAAAAACTGCTCCGATCAAGCCCTTCCGGGTATTTTTTTTTGCCAAATCTTCGCGTTGGACCTTAAAAACACGTTTTAAACACATCTAACGGTTCGGATCGTCGAAATTTGGTCCGGAACTATGAGGTGCGGACGGTCCGGATTTTTTTGGGTTTGGATGGGAAGGGGTTCCTATATATATATATATATATATATATATATATATATATACACGAATTATCCTGTCAAGGATCCCGGATTTCCCGGATTGAAGGGTTTTTCGGTGTTTTGATGCTTTTAAAAATTATTTTTGGGAAATCCGAGCCGTCCAATGTGTTCAAAAGTTTTTACAAAAAACTGCTTGGATCAAGCTCTTCCCGGTATTTTTTTTTGAAGATTTCTCGCATGGACCTTGGAAAACACCTTTTGAACACATTGGACGCCTCGGATCGTCAAAAAAATATCGGGAAGGTGGAGTCCCGGATCCGGGACTCCCGGACTTGATCGGGCCTCTATATATATATATATATGCATTTTAACGGCAAATCTGTCCCAACCCTGAACACTTTCCCAAATCGTGTTCTCTACTTCTCTCTCTACATCGTCTGGTCATCTCTCTCTCTCACATCTAAAATCCCAACCTCCAAACTTAGATTTAATCGGTCTGCCTTCTCCCACCCCTCTCACACCAGATAGACGACGGCAACGACAACTCCACCCTCTCGCCGCTGTCGGTCATCAACTGAGCTGCCTGTCGGCGAATGATGTGTGGTGTATGTGGAAGAACCGAAGAAGAAGAGGCCTTGCAGTTCATCAAATCTACTTTTCTCCCACAGACCTGTTTTAGCCTCTCTCTCTCTCTCTCTCTCTCTCTCTCTCTCTCTCTCTCTCTCTCTCTCTCTTGAGATTTGTATACATTTTTTTTCGAGATTTGTATATATGTTGTGTATAAATGGATCTGTAAATTTGTGTGTAAATTTTGTATACGTTGTCCCTCTCTCTTGATCTGCAGATCTCTCTCTCTCTCTCTCTCTCTCCAACAAAACCGACCTCCGAACCGGTACAAACCGGGACGAACCAAACCGGAACCGAACCGATCTCTAAAAATCGGTTTCGGTTCCATGCCTTCTCCGAACCGATTTTCTCCGGTTCAGTCCAAAGCCCCTAGGAACCAGACCGAACCGAACCGGTTACAGCCTAGTGCTTCACCATCCTCAAAGACAGTAGCCTAATGCACAAAGGGGCATCCATAAAGATCCCAACAAACTCAACTACATGATGATCGCCATTGCAATGAGTGCAATGCCGACAACCAGCACCCTCGTGCGTATGACCCCATGCCTAGAATCACGACCAAAGCCACTCCTCGACCCAAATCACGCACAGAACTGCCACGTCCATCTCCCATGACTCCCAACCTCCACTACCAAACCCGCGTAATCGAGTACCACTAGAAACAGAGGTGACCAAAGCAGAATGATAAGCAGGCGGCAGAGGAAAAGATATAGAAGACTTACGAAGACACCAAGTGCCAGACCAGACAAGAATTGAGCCACATGCATAGACTCGCTAGCGCCACAACCTAAATATCGGCAGATAGAGGCTGGAAAATGTTAAGCTCCTAACAAGTACCATAGAATTGAGCACAATAGCAAATAGCCTTCTAAAGAAGAATCGCCAAGGGTAAGAAAAAAAAATGTTTGGTGAAGATTGTTAAAGCATCCAAATCAAAACCAATTAGCGGCCGTCCAAGCTCATGTACTAATTTTCGAGGTGATAATTAACCAATGTGGGACAAATTCCAACACTCCCCCTCACGTGCGACCCCTGACTCGCATGTGGAGAGGCCAACAAAGGATCTGGAACATACGGATCACAATGAAACAAAGTGCAACCATGGCACAAATAAAGGGGAAAAGTCTCCAAAAACCTAGCTCTGATACCATGTTAAAGCATCAAACTCAAAACCAATTGGCAATCAGTGGAGAAAGATCCTTAAGTCCAATGTTGATTATGAACCCCGGAATATAACTCCTGAGCCTGTTGCTAAACAAGTTTGGCAATTGGCAGTAGGCAAGTGTACCTCTAATATGAGGCTCCATACTATTCCATGACCGAAAACGAAGCTATGGATTCACAACCGTCCAATCTGCATACTTGGATTCAGATTCCTTAAGATGATCGTTAGTGAGATAAGTATACGGTTTCAAACACAAACTATGTTCCAATAGCTTCAACCCAAGGAGCATCATTCTTTCCATTCAAGCGGATAGCAGTAATTGACATCATAGCAGGAAACCAAAAATCAAAACCAATAGGAACAATAGAGGTAGAAATTGATGGAGAACAGTAAGCCATCACGGCACAGCAAGATTCTGAATGAAAATCAAATCACACAAGATGGCTCTAATAAGCCAAACGAGAAAGGAAAACCTAGTGCATGCTCTAAATATGCAAGTAATAATCCTAATGAAGCATTCATATTTGATCGGAGCATGAGTGTATTAGTAAAGTTTTTGTATTAGACAATGAGGATGGACACGAATAAGCAAAATTAGTGCATCCTTTCAGACTTCATCTTTTATACATTTAAGATAAATAAATGAGCTCTATTCCATACAATAACTTTTTGATGGCCTTACACCTAGAACTCATGGATCTCAACATCTGATGGCCATGAAATTACTCTTAACAAAACACTAAAGGGACTTGATGAGATTAAAAAAAAAAAAAAAAACAAGTAAATTGCTACACGAGGGTAACTTGGTAATTGTAGTGATCCAAGACAGGAAAGATGCTTTGTTCAAGGATTGGTCATTCAAGGGTCGTCCATGGTAGTTGGTAGTTCAAAGGTCATCCATGGTAGTTGGTAGGTCAAGGGTATCATGAATCAGTAGTTGCATAAACACGGGTTAGAAGGTTCAATGTGTGCATTAAACACATTCTTAGTTCATTGCATCTAATGTATGCATTTATATCTAGGTTCATTCGCATATCTTACTCAATGTATTCGTTGATTAGGTTCATTTCATTTTGACTTCTCGAATTAGAAGGATCTTAATTATAAATTGGGATGTAGTTTTTCATTTTATGAAGGAGTTGATTATTGAATTTAAGTATTGAGATTACGGTCATCGTGATTGGGCTGCGTTCCTTGCAAAAATCACCTAACCCTTGCGAGGGTGAAGCACTCTTTCTCTCTCTTCTTCTTCTTTTCATTCGTTCCTTCATTCTTCTTCGCACTCTTACCCCAAGTAGTATTCTTATTTCCCACCCAAAACCACCATGATTTATATTTAGACGGCAATACTCAAGTATTATACTTAAGGGTCCTACATCAGGGCCATCTTTTGCTGGCTAGAAATGGACTCTAAAACAAAGCAAAACGACACTTCAATGGAGGACGAGGTTTCCTTGACAAGCACACTCCTCGGACACTATATAAAAAGTGTATGACACTTTACCATTGGGGTCTTCATCAAGAAAAACATTCAATCATGTCAGACACTATACTGACACTTAGCAAATGCTTTAACAACATTTGTGGAGCCCTCCAACGTGTCTTATGTGATGAATCTATCCACAGTAACAATTATTTGCATGTTAGGAAACAGCTCTCATTCTAGTCCTAGTAATGCTAGCTACTACAGAAAATCTGAAATCAATCATTAATGTGCTTTGAGAAAATAAAGTATAAAGACAAAAACCAAAGCCTCCAAATTTGAGGGATTACTACTAAAACAGAATCAGCAAATAAAGCTTGGAACTTATTAACATACCATATCACCAGGTAAGTTTCCAAAGCCAGCCAAGCATAGAACTACAGAGCAGAGAATTAAGGCCACAAATACAAATAGTAGAAAA
This sequence comes from Vaccinium vitis-idaea, assembly GCA_963854785.1. Classification (NCBI taxonomy): domain Eukaryota; kingdom Viridiplantae; phylum Streptophyta; class Magnoliopsida; order Ericales; family Ericaceae; genus Vaccinium; species Vaccinium vitis-idaea. Next base: position 27,954,370 of record OY978218.1, read on the forward strand.
AGAGAAAAAGGGCAGCCGAAGACCCAACGCGCCCTTGTTACATACATAAGCTACAACATAGCCAATACACTGTCTTTTTCCATCAAAGGATACACTTCCCTTTTGGATTCCACCTGATTGTATTGTATGGTCCTGTTCCAAGCTCAAGAAGAGGATTACACTTCTTGTCAAACACTGTTGCCTTAGCAGGCATGACTGAAGAAAGTCAAGGAATACTAAAATATGACAATTGCCAATTAACGAAATCAGATTATGAGAGACAGAGTTGCGGTGAAGAATCTAAGTTAATTATCCAGATTTCCCTCAATAATCCTCTGAACTTTCAGTAACACCACCTACCAATATATGCAGACTTAGGGGCAGGAAAAGAGAGCAGTGTTGCATCTGACACTAATGTGTGAACAACTGGATCCATCACAAGTCGCATATGATCCATATTGCAATAACGCCAACCAAGACAAATAGTAAACATGGCGCTTATGTCACCAAATGATCTCGAGGCCAACAGTCTCAACTCCTCTGGTTTTTTCACTTAGTAATTAGTGACAGGGAACACTTTCCAACCAAATAGCGAGATGATAAAATACAATACTTGAAATCACAAAACAACTCAGGATCCATTAAGAGATAGGCCCAATAATCTGAATGTAGTTACATCAGGCGTAAGATGATCATGGAAGTCTGCCCTCCTGTTGCTCTCAAGTAGTTGCCTGAATGACAATTTGTATCTTTCGCTAAATTCGCAATTCAATAGCCCACGCTAATATACTAAAAGAAGGATACATCCATAAACAGCAGCGAATTCTGAACCAGAACATGACCATTGCACATCATGCACAGGCCCTTCTTTACCTGCCAATTACTCCAAGCATCAAATGAATAAAGACAAACCTAATGATATGGAACAAAGAAGCGAATAATTTGTTGGAGGTGGGGAGGGGTACATACTTAGCGGTACAACTCCTTCATGAGTCCCATCTGTTGTCAAATAGTTTAACTTTGATTCTCCATAGTAACTCTGGTTTGTTTTATCTACATCTGACTGCACTACCACTAGGAGCCCTGTAGAACCAGAGTTCCAATTCAGTTGCACTGTTGAACATCGGAAGAAACTCCTTCGGGCAACGGGTTGACTCTGTGAATCCTTTCCGCAACCAAATATCTGGACACTGGCAGGAATCCCCTACAAGAACACATTGATGAGCAGAAGGAACATTACCAAATTCAAATTCTTGATACAGCTTAGAGAAAGGTCAGTGCAGGGCTTTCTTCAATAGAATGAGGAATGTCGGAATCTGAGTCCAAAATGTATCTCTTTCATATTCTGAGGAAAGAATTTCTCAGCTCCAACTTCTACCAAAAATTAAGGATATCAATAAATTGGACAAAATCGGTCGATTTCAAAATGCTATCGATTTCCACAATGATTCATTCTTCAGCGTTATCTTGTTTTAAAATGTTTACAGCAAGTATAAAGAAAATTATGACCCTCAAACTCATATAGGTTCGAAACATGACGAATTATGACAGGAACCTAAAGACCAAATACATACACCAACTCATCATCAAATTCAGTGTTTCAAATAGCGATAGGCGCACCGAGGCGCCATGGTCCCCTGGAGCTTTAAGCGCAAGGCGTAAGGCGAGGCACACATTTTTTTAGACCAAGTATAATTCAAATATAGGTAATACTTTCAACACAAGCAAATACGTATAAAACATTCAAATGTCATAAAGCATAAAGCATAAAACATAAGAAGGAAGAAGAAGAAGAAAAAAAAAATCAGACCGGACTTATTAACAAAAATGTTCTTTTCTTTTCTCTTCTTTTTTATATGTAAAGATGAAGTCTGGTTAAAAAAGAAGAAGAGAGAAACAGAGTAAGAAGAAACAGAGAAGAAGAAAAAAAACAGAGTGGGAGGAAGAAGAAGAAGGAGGAGGAAGAAAGAGAAGGGAGAAGAAGAAGAAGAAGTTACCTGTTAAGGAGAAGGAGTCGATTGATCAGACTAGAATTGGAGCCCCTTTAGGGTTTTTTCGATCTCTGCTGGCTGCTGCTATGTCGATAGTAAGTGTAGGTTTATCAAAATTTTATTTGGTGCACTTGGCACATGGCTTTTTTTATCTAGATGAAGGGTCAGGATGAAATCTAGGCAAAATACACAAAAGCGTGCGCCTCTTGCGCCTTGTGCTTCTGCGCTTAAGCTCGCGCGCGCTTATTGGTTCTGCGCTTAATCGTAACCCTATGAAGCGCTAGACACGTGCCTCGCCTCGCCTTGCGCTTAAGCGCGCTTTTTAACACAAATTCATTAGCCATATCTTTGCATAATTCTGAACTTCTAGTCCAAAGAGTGACCTAATATTGGAGTGATCCATAGGTTATTATCATCTATGTGTGAGAAACGGACATTACACCTCATCAAAAAAGTTAAATTCAGATCAACATAGATCCACACCTATTTTTCTATTCCCTTAATAAATTAGCAGAAAATATGGAGCTTTGAATGACAAACCTTAGATTCTGGAACATACGCCGCTACATGGGTTCCAGGACTCCTCGAAAGCTCTACAGCAGCAACTCCAGGAATCCTGAGCCGATTCACTATTCCTTTCGAAAAATCATCCGTGTCAAAAAAATGTATCTCATTGGTTGCCATGCGACAGGCAACGGCTTCATCAGAACTAAATCGTATTGAGGGCCTGGAGTGCACGACAATCGAATGATTGAGAATATACAAAGCCTTCAGACACCAAGTCAAGTAGTAAAATAAAGCCAAACCCCAAAGTAAATATAATACCTCTATTATTACACATACCATGTGGTTTTCGTCATGTTCTTCTGGAACAGCTGATAAACAGATTCTCCGGTCTCTGTCTTCCATAATATCACATTCTTTTCCTGTGGCGATGAGGCTTTCTGAAAAGTTTGAAGGTAAGTACCACATGGGGACAGAGTGGCTCCAAGAATGTTCGGTACTTCAAAGGATCTTAGCTCTTTGAAGCCTTTGCAATCATATATGCTAATTACAGAGTCAGATTTCGTAACCATTAGTTTGCATCCATCTTCACTAAACTTTGCATTGCTGCAAGGAATTTTTTCAAGCTTGATGCTGGGTTCACCATTGCTGTAAGGAGGACCGGTCCAAACAGTGAAACCATCTGGTCCTCTAACTGCAAGAGATGAGACTATAAGAACAAGAAAATCAAATAAAACAGATAGCATAATAAACTAATGTTAACACAGTCTAGGAAGAATACCTAAAATCTCCAAAGAAGGAGATGTGTCTACAACTGCCATTACAGGCCAGTAGACAGTTCTCTGAAATCAAGGGGGAAATCAGTTATACGCAGACTCCAAGTCTCCAAGAAAGCTTCAGTGCTCTACACCATTTAGAGCCAGATATAGCCATTAACTTAACAAATACAGAAGCATGTCGTATGCACAACAAAAAAGAAGAAGAAAATAGTCAAAAGACTACTTACGAACCAATAAATACTAAATAGTAAGTACCTGGAAAACACCAAACTCATCTCAGAGAGAGAAAAAAGAACAACACAATGACACTCATGGCATTGTTCCAAAAAAATAATAAAAAACTTTATCCGATCATGTAGCAGAATTGGATTAGGCACCCGGGATGACCACTATAAAATTGTATTAGAATCAGAGTTCAACATGTGATTGACATGGGACAGTATGGTAAAAGAAAATAACGTAAATCTATGGAATTAAGCTAAACAGAGCTTCTTACATGGCGTAATTGAAAATATGATCCATGCAGCCGAGCCCAGACTGATGGAGACATGAGAATTATTTTTTGTTGGTTTGGTAACGGTGTCCACTAATAACATCATCAGTTATCAAGATGCAAGTGAAGTAAAACCCTAAAAGACGAAAACTTGAAACAGAAACGAAGTACACCCTTTCAGTTAGCACCGATAGTTGGGGTTTCAGTGACGGAATGAATGCTGTAGAGAAAGAGATAGAGAGAGTTACCAAAGGACAGCCGGAAATGTTCGAGACTGAAGGGCGAAGGGGGAAGTGTCGCCGTCCGGCGGTTACGGCCGCACAGAGTTCACACTTCTTACAACGAATGGGATTTTATGGGCCGGAATGAGGAACTGCTATTTGGCATTTGGGCCGTTTGTTTTGCTGAGATGTGAACTCAGATTTGATTATGCACAAGGGGTTTGGTTATGGTAGGATTAATGGCTTATTTGTACGGATAGTCCCCAAAGTATTAGCAAAATATCACTTTCGTCCCCAAAATATAAATCGTGTCTATTGAGTTCTCAATGTAAACAATTCGAGTGTAAATGGTCCCTATGTCTAACTCTGTCCGTGTTTACTGTCAAGGGCAGGGGCATTTTCAGAATTTCATCTCAAACCCTCACCACTTCATCGTATACCTCAAAACCCTAACCATACCCATCCTCATCCCCAAACTCAAAAATTGCAGCTGGATGAGCAAATTTCTTAACTGCCCAAAAAAGCCCAAGTTGAATGGATTTAAGGTAGTAATGTCATTGACCAAATGAGGTGAATCATAGAAAACTAGGCAAGATAATCAAGCTCACCTAATATTATTTCCGTAGCTTTGGAATGCATCCGCTTCATCTTCGTCCTTGTATATCTCGGTCCATCATTTTAACTTTTCATTTGATTCACTAGCTTTATTCTCATGATTGTGCTTGAGAAATTAGTTCGTGTCTAGATCACGGTGGTGAGTCTTTCCACTGGATTAGCACAAACATTTTTGCCAGCGACAGGAGCTATGCGCGGCGGTGGGTGTCGCGGTGGTTCTTTTGCCGAGAAGAAAGGAAAAGGGAATAAGTTGAGAGAAAGAGGAAGGAGGAGAGAAAGGAGGGAGGCGAATGAGAGAAGAAGAGGAGGCGAATGGTGGTGGCAGCCGGCGGCCATGGCTGCCACTGATTTTCCTTTCTTCTTCTTTTTTTTCCTCTTGTTTTGTTCTTAAAAATAGTGGGAGGCCGAGAGGATTGAGTTATTATTTTTTTTTAGGTTCAGTTTTGGGATTTTCAGGTTTGGGGATGGGGATGGGTATGGTTAGGGTTTTGAGGTAGAAGATGAAGTGGTGAGGGTTTGTGATGAAATCTCAAAAATGCCCTTGCACTTGACAGTAAACACGAACGGAGCTAGACATAAGGACCATTTAAACGCGAATTGTTTACATTGGGGACTCAACAGACACGATTTATATTTCGGGGACCACAGTGACATTTTGCTAATACTTTGGGGACTATTCGTACAAATAAGCCTAGGATTAATCATGCATTTTACTAGCGTAGTATGCTCGTGTCTTCACACACTCAAATTAATATGAGCAAAATTAATACTCCTATGAGCAAGTGGTGGCTAACTCATGCGGTAGAGCCCTTGAATGTCTCATACTGCATCTCGGGATTGAGTCTCAATCCCCCTCCCTCCATGTAATAGATTAAGAATGACGAATGACATATATGAGCAATTCTAGAAGTAATAAATAACTTACAAATTATTCAACTAAAAGTACACATGTCATTACTGCATCAATGCATGATGCAGTATGGATGCATTCGTCTACTAAAAAAATATCACATGTACATTTAGTATACTAGTTATAGACTTTCCCAATCAATATTGGGCTCTTGCGTAATATATAATCCCTTGTACAAAGATTTCAAAAAAAAAAAAACTCAATCATATTAATTGACCTCGTTAACTTGAATAAATGTATAAAGAACAAACAATTCACTAATTCCTAACTTCTAATTCTTAACTTTTGCATGTTCAAAATGAACAAATAATTTTCTTAATTTAGTAATTGGATGTGCCTTATTGCATGATGCCACATGTGTTTAGTGCAACTAAATGAACTATCCTCCCCTATTATTGATAATCCCTCAAATTAATTAACACTACCCCTCTGATAAGTCATTTTTTCGAATAAGATTCAAATTTGAATTTAAAAGAGAATTAGTGAAAAATACAATCATTTAGAACAACCAATAAAGCAGTAGGAATGTAAATATAAATACTAACAATAAACTAAAAAAAAGGAATATGATTAAACTGAATGTTCAAACGGACTTTATTTCATTACATTGATAACCATCGATCAACCAACACTCTTATCAAACCTAATCAATACTTACTACTCGGACTTCTATTGCTTAATGTGGCCATGGCGGATGGAGTGAGGGTAATCATCTTGGGAATCAGAGAGGGAAAGAAATGTTTTTTTTTTTGGAAAGACAAAAAAAAAATTCAAAATTTGAAAGGTCAAGAAAGTCAGTGAGATCGATCGTGGTAATCCTAGAGAAAGAGGAGATTACGTGATTTGTGGGATTCCTTTTTAATGCACGAGTCATTTTTTAGTAGCTATATGGGGGTCATTAGATGAATTTACCGGAAATAAAACCAGACCGTTACATATTAAAATAGAGGGTTGACATTTATAGATAGATATGTAAGATTAAAATACTAAGCCGTTTTATTATACAAAAGATAAGTGTAATGAATATAATGCTCTATTTTGCATATCTTTACATAAGTAATATATGTAAAGAGTACTTCTTTAAATAAAATATATGAACACATGTCTTCAAAATGAGATCAATAAAATACATTTCTCAATGTACTTCCGGTAAAATGTCTTCTAAAAATCTCGTGAGATATGAATGGACAAAGATTTGGAATGAGCACGAGACACTATGCGAAGCACGATGGAATAAGCACAAGAGTTCTAGTTCAACCACTAGCACCAAGACATGTGCTCATTTATTGAGCACATTTACACTGCATAGAAGGTGGTGGTCGACCAAGAGGAGAGGGAGAGAGGGCTGAAAGTTTTAAGGAGAGAGAGGGCCGAAAGTTTTAAGGAGAGAGAGGGCCGAAAGTTTTAAGGAGAGAGAGAGCCGAAAGTTTTAAGGAGAGTCTTTACACTTTTGTGCTTTCTTTCTCTTTATGTTCCACTCTACACCACTAAAATAAACTCTATTACTCCATAATTAGCTTCCTACTAAATCTAATTAGTAGGAAAGTTAGTTACTTAGAGGAGCTCTTATTCACCGGAGAGGACTAATTCCTTGTCGGCTTCCGGCTAATCACCGGAAACTAAGGTAGAATACCTATCCTTTCTTCTAATGAGTACTTCTAGTTTCAATTAGTAACTTCTAATTAGTGTTTCTAGTTGTAATTAGAAGCTTGTTTACCAACATTATGCATGTATTATGGTCCCTAAGTTGGTTACTTAATTTTCAAGAAAGTTTACGGTGAGAGGATTTCATGTTGAAAAGTTGAGAAGGTTACTAATTAGGAGGTTCTTCATGAAATTAGTAAGTGGTTCCTTATGATTAGGCTTGATTAAAGTTGATTAGAAGAGTTTTAAAGGCAAGATTAAGTATAGTTTTACTAAAAGGTTTCTTAGTGTGCTTATTAAAGTGTTTGGGGAAAACTAATTAAGATTGAGTAGACTACTCACTCAAATCTCTAATTAGTTAGTTCTACTTCTAATTAGTAAGTTGATCATGCCAAAGTTTGACTTAGATTTTACTAACAAGTTTCCAAATGGCTCAATAGTTTTATTTTTGTGTAAATTAGAAGTTTTCTAAAAATAGAGTGAGTGGGAAAAATTACTAACACTAATTTTCTAGAAATTTTCTACTAAAAAGTTAGTAGAATTATTTCTCCTAAATAAGTGAGTTTTGTTACCAAGAAGTTTAGTTTACTTAGTAAATTTTCTTGGAAAAATTAGTAGAGTTTGGAAAACTTTTTAGAAAAAGTGATATTTTCTAAAAAGTAATATATTTGTTTATAAAGTTGGTGTAATAAGTTTTATGACAAAGAGGAGTTCAAATCTTTTAGTCATAAATTCTAGAAAGTCAATTTTTGAGAAATTATGGGGAAAAGAAAATTTGATTTATTAATTTCTTTTCAGAGAAAAGAGAGTTGGGTTTTAAAAGAAAAAGAAAGAAATTGAATTTTTGTCCATAAAATAAAGTTTTTGGAAGAATTAGATTATTTGGAAAAGCTGGTGCATTAAAATGCATTATTTCATGTGGTATTTTTCACAAAGGAAAAATAATATTTTACAGGACATGTTTACAGGAAATATTGCATGGACACAGTTTTGAGCATATTGAGGATGTGACATTGAGCACGTTCATGATACGGTTACGACATGAATTACGAGAAAGCTTGAATATCTGTTGATGAGAAAATAGAGATGAGAATGAAAATGTGTTTTTGAAACGGGAAATGTGAATATGGGAAATGAAATGAAATGAACTGAGATGATATGGATATGATGCCACCCCAAGTTCCGCGGGGAGAACTTGGAGGATTAGGCTCCGCGTGCACAACAAACTGTGAACGGACCTCATAAACAGACTGGTTTAAGTTCATTGATATGAGACGGCGGGGACTGTGTCATATGAGTCGCGAGACGGACGGATCCTGCAAATAGACTGGTTAAATTCAATGATGCACGACAGTCAGGGTCTCGAGCGGAAAGGTTGGTGCCACCAGCTGAAAGGAGGCAAAAGCGGACCAATAACTTTTGAGTGGCGTGAGATGATGACTTGGTTGAATTTTGAAGAAGAATGCTGAAATGAGGCACTGATACGAGAAATTGTTTGAGAAATTGATACGAGAAAATTGTTTTGAGACATTGATACGAGATACTATTTTTGAGATACTGAAATGAGATACTTTTACTGCGCATGATTACTCTGATCCGCATGGACACGCATATCACATTTATGGTATTTTCTATACTCAAGTCTGCATTGCTATTTTTGAACTTATTTTTCTAGAATTGCTAGTTAGAAATTGGGTAGTGTAGACTACTAGGCCCTATTGCTCACAGTGTTGCCTTGTGTAACCCTGACATAATGCCACAATGTTGCATGGGCGACTCTGACGTATTATGTCAGTTTATCGAGATGAACATGAGGAATTCTATGGAGAACAGTCCTATGGAGCAGGCAGTGTTGCCAGCTTGGGGAATGACCAAGCGCAGGGGTACACAGAACCCTAGACCCAACCCAGTTGTAATTTATATATTTGATGGAGACAGTAATATTTGTATAAGGATTTATATTTAGACTTTTATTTGTGGTTTGTAATAATAATTAACGTGCCCAAATTTTGGGGGCATTACGATAACTCGGCCCCCCAGGACTCTTAATCTTGGCTCCGCCACTGCTTTTCATCCCTCCATTGTGTTCCACTATTACATTCACCCTCTTTTCCTCACTACTATTACTACAAACACAGCTCACTACTGTGGTTATTTGCTACACTATCAGCCGCCATTGTCTCTTAACCACAACTCAATCCTTCCACGACACTACATCTGCAATGGCCGGCTCCGAGTTATCCTGGGACCTGATGCGAATTTTTTAGAAATGGAATCTTTTATATAATTCACCAATAAAAATATAAGATAATATATATAGAAATTTTTAAAAATTACTTAAAAAAATACTACAAGTATTCCAGTAAAAATAATAATACAAGTATTCAACATTATAATAACAAAAAGCTGAATAATCATTCCATTAATTCGAAATGTATTACTTAAATGTCATTTTCCTCATATTTTTTACGGCAAAATAGTACTTAACTAATAAATCAAGTTTAGCTACCATACTTTTTTTCCAATAGTAGACTAGCTAATTCAATTAATGTTTCTTTCGACATAGTCGACCGAATATAAAATTTGATTAACTTCAACTTCGAAAAGATTATTTTCATTGAGGCAACTGTTAACTTGTAGTCAACTATATTTTATAAATGATACATGCATTTGGAAAACATTCACCCATTAATTTCAGATAATTGAACACTTTCTTTGGTTTTCTTGTTTCTTTCAGTGAAACATCTTTCACAAAAGTCAGGATTTTGATTCTTTAAACAAGCTAGGACAAATATATATGTTGCTTATTATAAGGTTTAACTACATTATTAGTAATTACATCTTTACCGCCACTTTTAGGGCCTTATATTTGATTTTCACTGAAATATCGCCCGCCTAACTTTTATTTGACAGTTTCTTTTTTATTTGCTTTATATAAGGCCATAAAAAAATTTGGACCCTCAAAGAATAGGGGAAAAAAATGAGGCCGGAAGCAACGGCATCTTCAGAGTATACAAAGCCGGTTCAATACCTCATTGGAACCACCATCTTTGTTATAACTATCACTACCATACTACCAACTGCCACCAATACCACCATTTCTTCACCATAACCACATAAGTACCGCCCTTCCACCAACACGTTCATAAATATATGACATCCATAAATAAAACTAAAAATGGACAATCACAAGTATTCTAACCGAAATTCATTTATTCTTATAATAATAGAGGAGTTGTTTTAATTTAACTCTTAATCTTTGTAAAAAAGATTTAGGCATAAAAAATTAAGAAAAGTGAAGTATAGGTATTTGGAATTAGAGAAAAAGAAATTATCTTCCCACATTTATTTCCATAAAATTCAAAATCTAAGAAAGTGCGAATTTTTCTTTGTATTTTTCCAAAATTTTCTTTAGTAGTTTTTCAATCTCTATCTCTTCTTTTTGTAGTCGTCCTCTCTTTTTTTTTATCTCATCTTTCTTAAACAAAATTAGTTTTTCTTCTCATCTTCTCCCCCTTCCTCTTCTTTTGCGTAAAAAATATCCAAAAGTGTATTTTCCCTCCCAAATCACTTTTCAATTACGTATATTTTATTTTATCTTTATTTCCCGTGTTCCAAACACGCCTTTGCGTTTTGAAAACCCCCAGGTCTAGGCGAATCAAAATCTTCCTCATGTTCTGAGCCGTCGCCGTCTGTACAGTACTACTCCTTCAAAACTAAGCAAACAAATGAAGAACCAAAAAACCAATTCACCAATCACTCCATAAATCAAATCACTACCGATCAAACCCCCAAAATCCCCGGCGCCGACTGGCCGTCCGGCCATTCCACTCGCCGGCAATGTCGCCTGCGGCGGCTGACTGTTTTTCCCCACCACCAACCCAATCAAAACAACAACAACAACCGCTTACTCCTCAAAATCCTAACCCTCACTTCACTTTCGGCGCATTTCCAGTAAACAATCTATCCGATCAGCATCAGAGTTTGTTCCCAAACGGCTTCGCTGTCGGCTCGGCTGCTTTGCCGTCCGGTGACTCGGCCGTCTCGAGCCGTTCTAAGCCGAGGCTCGTGAAGAGGAGGCAGCTGGGGTTTCAGCGAGGGAAGTGTTCTACGCCAGCGCAGCCTCGTGAAGAATCTGGTTTGAATTCCAACCAAGTAAATAATGCTACTAGTAGTGATAATGATATATCAAATGGGTTAAGTGATTCAATTGGGGATATCATGTATGGGAAGCTTAATGATACTGGTTTTGTGTTTGGTGCAACTGGGAGTGATAATGCTCGTAAAGAATTGGGTTTCAATTCCAATCAAGTTAACAATGCTACTAGTTGCACTACATCAAATGGGTCAAGTGCTTCAATAGAAGATGTCATGTATGGGAAGCTTAATAGTGAGGGTTTTGTGTTTGGTGCAAGTAGGAGTGGGTTAATGTCGAATTTTAATGCGGAAAAGAAGCAAACATGTAGTGATGGGGTTGAGAGATTCAACGATTTGGGTTTTGTTTTCGGTGTGGATAGAAGTAATTGTGGTTCAAACTCGAATCCAGAGCGTAAACAATCGAGTCGAGACGGGGGGAAATCTGGTGCCGATGAGTTTGGGAAATGTGGAAATGTGGGTAAATCATTTGCTGATCGTAGTAGTAGTTTGATGTCGAATTTGGATATGGAAAAGAAACAAAGCAGCGGAGTGGGACAAATGAGTACTGATGGTTTTGTTTTTGGTGTCTACAAGAGTAATTCTGATTCGGACCATAATGAATCTAGTGCAGGCATGGTACAATCTGGTGCCAATAAGTTTGGGGAATCTGAAAATATGGGTTTGTTGTTTGGTAATAGTAGTAGTAGTAGTAGTCCATTACCTCATTCCAATTTTGAAAATGGACAATGTGGTGAAAGGAAGGGGAACTCCAGGGACAAAGTTGATTTTCTGTTTGGTGCTTATAGTAGCTGTTCAACAAGCAATTCAGACTCAGAAATGAGACACTGTGGGGCTGAAGAGTTATCTTTGGGTGGTAAGCATGGAAACTTTATGCGAAATTCAAGAAATGAAGAGAAAAAATCAAGCGAAAATGTTGAGAAATTGACTGCTGATGAAAGGGGGAGGACGAACGATGTTGGGGAAGTAGATGATTTACATTTTGTATTCCATGGTAACTGGGGCGAAATGAGGACAAACTCGAATTCGGTGAAGAATGAATCCACTGAAAATGGGGGAAAATCAGTTCCAGTTGACAACCAGAAAATGAAATCTGGAGCACAGTCAGATAAATTTGATAAGATAGATTTCGTTTTTGGTGCTTGTCCGGAGTTTTCATCATCAACTTTAGATTCCAAAAAAGGAGAATCCAGTCGAAGTGCTGGGAATCTGAGTTTTGAGGACTTCGGAAAAATGAAACTAGATGCTGAAGTAGAGACTCAGAAAGCAGAAGCTCGTAATGTTTTTATTCGGGGAAGTAGCAGTAAGAAAAGTTCTAGTTTAAGTGAAAAGACTGAGTTTGGCGATGAAATGAGCAAGGTGAATCCTCAAAATGCTTGGAAGGATACTTGCTTTGTGGACACTTATTTTGATAAGTTGGATTTTATAAAAAAAGGCAAATCTGGTTTTGTATTCGGAAGCAGCATTAATACAGTTGGTGCTTCCGGGAAAAGCTCAGTAAGCAAACTCTCCGATGGGATGAGGAAAATGACCGTTGGAGACTGCGAAAAGATTGGATGTAAGAACATTGTGAAAGATCCTAATATTGGTCCTAGTGCCAGTTCTAATCCTGCTTTTGTATTTGGAAATAAGAAAAAGTCCCCTGGTTCTTGTACTGGAAAATCGCGAACTACATCTTGTGATCAGATCATCAATGAAAGTTTGCACAGGCATGGAAATGGGGGTGCTGCTGAGAGTACTGAAGGATTAAAGTTTAGAACCATTGAAGAGGATACCGTTGTATTTGCAAGTGGTAGTGATGCTGCTTGCTCTTTTGGTGAGGATGCCCAACACGTGATGCCTAATGAAAATAATCAACACTCAAGACATTGGTTAGGAGTTTCAGATGAACAGATAAAACTGGGGTCCCCTGTTTTTACAAGTTTTTGGGAGGAGAGGAAACCAAAAAATACCAGTAATAATAGCTCCAACGATCCCTCTTTCTGTATCCCTACTCCAAATCCATTTATTTTTCAGGCTGGGCAAGGTATAAGACATGATGGGCCTCAAGATCAGTCCAATGATCATCCAAAACAGAATGTAACTTCCAACGAGGCTTTGTTTCCATCTCTTGGGCTTGATTCTGAAGTACTTTCCCAGGGCAGAGTCAAGAATGATGGAAACTTCAGGTTCACAAGCACCTCACTGGGAGAATCGGCATCCGCGAAGGACTTTAGAACTACGAATGGTGATACATCGTGTGCATTTTCAGTCAATTTATCTCCCGGGTTTAATAAAAAGTTTGAATCTAGTGGAAAGAGTAGATCCGATATGGACAAGAGATGGAAGAATACGAGAGGAAAGTTGAGGCAGGCTTTTCCAGAGTCAAGGCAAAATCATGTGTCTAAAGAAGACTCCCAGAAAAACACGGAGTCTCCTAGAAGCTATTCACCTATGGATTTCTCTCCCTATCAGGATAACAACAGTGCACCCTCTGCCTCTAATGTGACAAGTTCTCCTCAGGGAAAAAATGAAGATTTAGAAGCTGCGAGTGACGGAGTTATCAGTGAAGGTGATAAAAAATGCAGAGAGTCAAATGAAGGAGATTTACATAGTCGCAATGAAAGAGTCGTTGATTCTTCTTTAGAAGAAACTCAAACTGATTGCAGCAATTCAGACACAAAGAGGGAAGAAAGTGAGCGTAATAAGCAAAATCAATTTTGTTTTGCCTCCAGGGAAAAAGATGATTTTGAGAGAAATTTTACTTTCTCTGCTTCCTGTACACAAGACACGGCAGCAACAAAGCGTCACAACAGAAAAAAATATAGGATGAAAGTTGGTCATGCTCCAAATTGTAGCACTCCAAGTCAAAAAATTGACGCTGCATCTTCCTCTGTCCAATTGCCAGTACAGCCGCATGATGAAGAAGGGAATCTTAATAGTAAGTACAAGCAGGGGTCTACTGCTTCAACTCAAAAAGCCTGTCAGAAGTGGCGGATTAGGTACTTCTTGCATCATAAAAGTTCATCATCTTTTCAAACCTCTTCATTTTTTGCCTTGAATGTTTTTCTTTGGTTTTCAAAGATGGTAATCGTAAAAGGTTTCTCGTGCCTAGTTGGTTCTGCACGTCTGCTGCTAAGATTTATAGTCATGTCTTTTCATTTTGGATTTCATATGTGAATAATCGTGTTTGAATGGATATGATATTAGGGGAAATCATGCTTATGAGAAAGGGTATCTATCCAAAGCTGAGGAATTGTACACAAAGGGTATAAACTCGGTCCCACATGGTGAGACATCAGGATGCTGCATTGAGCCTCTTGTGCTGTGTTATAGCAACCGAGCTGCTGCTCGGATGTCTCTTGGAAGGATGAGAGAAGCCTTAGGAGACTGTATGCGAGCTGCTGCACTAGATCCCAACTTTCACAAAGTCCGGATTAGAGCTGCAAAGTATGGCCTTGTTCATGCATTCTAAATTATCTTTCTGTGGCTTCGTCATTTGTATCTGCTATCTTGAGCGCAGGCATTACTGATCATGGACCTAAACTATTGTATTTTGTCTCGTTTTCTTTTTATGTCGTTTGTGGCCGGGGGCTGTCCACAAGTTTGGTTCCTATCTCGATTCTGGTGATAAGTCCAATCCTTTGGGGTCATGTGGTTAAAGTCACTTGATGATGGCTCTAACGGAAAATATCAATTTGGGTATGGGTGTAGGTTGCGAGTAGGTGTCCATGTGCTAGATTCCCCTACTTTTATGTCCAAGCCAAGAACACTTTTTTTAACATCTAAATGGTGTATTCTAAAGAATGTTGAGTATTTTATGCGCAGTGTGTGTGGCTTGGGCAAGTAACATATAACATAATTTTGTTACTTGACTAATGTACTTGCGCGGTCGTTCATTGCACGGTCTACTAGACACTTCAGATGCATGTCCCAACACAGGTACTTCACCAATTTGCAAGACTGTGTGCGCCAGTTTAGAACCATGAAATATATTGAAGGACGGGCCATACATGTTAAAACTTTATTATAGGAAACATCTGAATCGGATTGGAATCTTCCCAGGTTGGCTGGCAAATATGAGGCTTGTTGATACTCATCAATAGGAGAGGACAGAGGATTGCTGGCTAGTGATTTGAATTTGTCATCTGGTATGAATGTCAAACTCGATAGGAAGAAACCGAACTTCAGAACAGTTAGATTGAGTCTAATTGTCTTATCAATTCGCGAGTGAGGTGGCTTTGAAATTAAAAAGTGCAGGATAATATTTTCCAGTTTGAAGATGAGATCTACCACGCAGAAAATGTGCTATTATTCTATTCAGCGAGACTTATTTCTTTGTTGGTTGTGTTGAGTACCACCTAGGCATATATGCTGGTGATCGAATGGTTTACGTCGAGGACCTGGTAATGTGGTGGACTGGACTGGAAAGTTATATGCCCTAAAAAACCTTAGAGTGACCTACTTGTATCTATATTCAGGGGAATGGTTAGATGAAAGTCTATAACTTTGATTTTACTCCTATGCATCTATATTCAGGGGAATGGTTAGATGAAAGTCTATAACTTTGATTTTACTCCTATGCTTGTCACCGAGAGAGAGAGAAGTGAGAACTGCAAAATTTGTTAGAAAGCTATGCATCCCTATACCACTCTTTTTCAGCTGTATAGAATAAGAGTTTCTGCCGTATAGAAAATCAGGTGACATGTTATGCGTTAGTTTTCTTCTTGTTATTGTCGTTATTTTTGTTTTGTGTTGTTATTTTACTTGTACCGGTGGTTGTTTTCTAGTTGTCATGTTGCGATGGGGGAAGTTGAAGTTGCACTTCAATACTTCAGCAAGTGCTTAGAGTCGGGGGCTGATATCTGTTTGGATCGTAGGATTATAATAGAAGCTACCAATGGCCTACAAACGGCTCAGGTACCACATTTGAAACCATTTTTTATTGCTATACTTGTGGTAGGAACTTAAATTTATAGAAGCCAAGAAGGAAAGAACAGAAGAAGGGGAGATGTAAAGTTATTTCTTCATTTCTATCCAAGTGTTTGTAGGAGTTGATATGAGTATGTGTTTTTGCAGTTGCATGTAATGATTCATGAATTGTTACTGTTAAAACAACTAGGATATGGCCCTCTAATTTTGTGGCCATATAGCTTATGCACGCCTTTATGGAGTCATGCCTGTTTTGGACAGAAGTCAGACACGGATACACTCCAAAGTTTGTCTTGAGACTCTTGAACACTTCTTGGATGTGTTCAGGAGGTAAAATAAATTGAACAATTTTCTACAATTTGTCAGTGCTTCTCTACCAGCTCTGACATGGTTTGATATTCTTGACAATAGAATGAACAGACCACATGGAATCCAACCTTTTTCTGCACAAAGATGCAAGAAATGGAGCACAACTTCTATATAGTTGTACGAAGCCAAAAATAATAGCTTCTTGAGAACTGCTTAAAAATCTACAGGAATATACAACTCTCAGAACACTTCACAATGAAAAGGGAAAATCCAATTATAACTGTGCTGAAGGAAAACATGAGCCTTTGGGTAGCTCCAGAATTTTCATCCAACGGTGACAATAATTATTTACGTGTTAACAACGGGAAAGTTCTATGCAAAATATAAACTTTGGATTGGGGAGCTTTATTATAAGCAAAAGGAAAATGTACATATGAATTCCATTGTTTTACAAAAGCATACTCCAAAATATAGCCCTCAGCTCGTTTGTCGGGCAGATAAGGTTTTGGATGGATTAGGAAGGAAGAAGGGTGGATAAGAGGTGGATATGCCATGGGGGTGATTAGTTAAAAAGGGGTGATAAGCTAAGGAGTTTGTTTGGTAGTTGAAATAGATGGAGAAGAGTGGGTGGATAAAAAAATAATGTGAGAATTTACTTAATTGTCCCCTGTAGTGAGAGTACAAAAAGAGTTTGGAGAGATTTGAGGGGCAAGGGTGTCATTATACCCTCCCGGATAAGCTCATCCAAGGGGGTGGGGTGGGATAAGCAAGGGTCTTAGCAATCCAGGTGGGATAAACAATCCGGGTGCAAAATAGAAAGCAAACACCGGATAAAGGCCTGGGTTAGCTGTATCCCCCTCCCTCCCTTGTCCCCTTGACAAACTGGCTCTTAGTATTGTAAAATATCCCACGACGAGTCTTTCAACGTTGAAAACTTTGAATTATATGATGCACCTAACTAAAATTTAATTGGACTTTCACTTATTTTAAGTTCTGGCAATACTAAAGAAAATTTGATTCATATGTAAATATTTTTTTAGAGCCTTTTTGGGGCCGGTTCCCCTCATGCTTAAAAAAACACACGATTTTGTTCCGGGCCCCACTGTGACGTTCTGAACCGTTGATCTTGTTTAAATGAGTAAAATAGGGGTCCTGCAAAAACTCAGCTTAATCGGATATCGGTAAGTGTTTGATCCAAATAGTTTTGCAAAAACTGTGAACCCAAGGAGTTCGCTTGAACCCCGTAAACGGCTAAATCCATAGTAAAGCTGCCCTTGAGCCTTCACCAAACTAGCCTTCACCTTGACGACATTAAATACAGAGAGCTACAAACACAAAATTTGTGAGTTTACAGGACAACTAAACGGCAGGCGAATCATCAAATCCCAAAATCTCATGACTCTAGTCCATCATGAACTTCCTCCGCTTCTTCAGGTTATTAATCACTGGTATCCAAGATTCCAAGGGAAGAGAGCAACTTTTAGAGGGTCCTTGGACTGCCACACACCTCTCTAGGTAAGTTATAATCTTCTTGCCTAATAAAGCCTTACAGAATGGACATCTCTATAAAATTTCCATGCAAGCAACCCTATCAACTTCACAACTTAGCCAAACTATGGTCCTGCTGGCTGCGAACTGCGAAGACCTTTGAACAATAGAGTTAAGTTAACCATAGTCCCTTCGTCAGAAGACCAATTGTCAATGAAAAGAGAATCCATGTACATCGGTACATCACAAATCTGAAGAGATTTGGAAAGGCCTGTAACAGTCTATGACTAACGCCAAGTGCCCTGCCAGAGTCACCCGTTGCCCCACCTCATCTCATACTTTACTGACGCCCTTTCCAATGAAGTCCTTTATGGAACCCAATGGACCATCCCCTGTTATGGTACTCGTACTTACCAACCATCACCCTCCAGTTCTCCACCAAAGGCTCTCATTCTCAGAGGAAAACTTCCACCATTACTTCCCAAGCAATGGGTTACTGAACATGGTGAAAGCAATGTTCTAAAATCGGTCTAGGCGGGGGTCTAAAGCCTAGATTAAAATTGCCTCGTCAGCTGCTAGGTGCCAGGCGCCCGAATAGTTGGCCCCTGGGCGCTTCTCCTTTGCCCGACTAATGTCTAGTGACTTTGAGAATTTTGGGTGAAACCTATCCCTTTTTTTGGCAAAAAAACCATCTTTTAATCGATAAGAAGATATTAGAACTCATCTATTTAAACACACCCATTCCAGAAAGGGTTGAGATTGGGATTCCAAAGAATGATTGAAGAACATTAAGAACTTGAATATGTGCTCTCAGTAAGGGCCATCCTATCATCCTTTGGAATGAGCTAGATCTTCCATTTGGTCAATATCCCCAAACTTTGCCACCATGGACCCACAACACAGCTTTTCTTCAGAGAAACTATTTTAAAGAAGTCTTCACGTTTGCGAAAACAATATACCCCCTTTTTTTGGCTTTAAAGGTGGACTACCAAGGAGGTCCCAAATAAGAGGAGAGTAAAGTCCAAATTACAATGTCAATGATTTGCATTATCTATCCATCCATTTAGATAATTTCACTCTTGGCCAGGTTGATCCGCAATCCTAATATGAGCCAAAGCAGTTTAGACACCTAAAAAATCTTAATTCTTCATGCTAGCTCCAAAAAAGGGTATCATCAGCGAAAAGCAATCGTTGAGAAAATCTACAGTTGGAAGGGGGCATGTGTATCACTACATGTCTCCCGAGTGTGATTGGGAGACCAAAACATGGCACCAATACTAAATCCAAAACAAAGCCACTGAGATGACCATAACTAGCTGCCTTGCCTATTATTTGGCTCACAGCTGCTATTATGAAGAGAAACAACAAAAATATTTGGCAAAGCGATTGACAACAACCAAAAATCTAAAAAAATTGTTTTGGTGGTTTAGATGCTTGAGGTGGAGGAAGGTGGATCCAATTTTTGAAAGCCTTCCTCAAGCATATAAACCCAACAAAAATATTTGGCAACACCATTCACATGATCAAAAGATTTCACCGTAGTTATTCGAAAATTGAAACCACCTCCTCCACCTCTCCTTAATGCCCATCTTCTGAAGAACGTAAAATTGAAGATCCCTGTAACCATGATTGAACACTCAGCTCCAACTTATTAATGATTGTCTAGTATCCACACATTCATTGGCAATTACTACTGCATCCAAAATCTAGGCAACCTCGCACACAAAAGTATTTTGAGATTTCAAGATGACCTTTCCAATCACCCCCCTCACCAGTCCTTACCAAGCTAATTAGCTTAAATTCTTGAATATCAACTATGGCCACCTGCTTAAGCAAGATAGCAGTGAATGAGATGTTCGAGCTTTTCTCATACTCCCTTGAACTTGAGAAGCTTTACAAAGTTTCCCAAACATCCCTCCTCACCACCCCAGCTTTGCAAACTTCATTGATTCATTGAATATCAGCTTTGTGTGGTTTCTTCATGAATTACTAACTGTTCTCTCCATATGTGGTTCCGTGGAGGACTGAACATATGGTGCTTTAATTATCAAATGCAATAACTGTACGACGCTTTACCTATAGAAAGAAAAGAAACATATAATGCCATTGTGGACTTTCTTCTTTTCTTCTCTGTTTGAGTTTATGGCTGATAAATACAATGGCTAACTAATTGATTTTCCCTGACTGCAGAAAGTGGCCAAGTGTGTGAATCAGTGTGCTGAACTTATCCGACAGAGAACTTGCAATGCAGCAATTAATGCTTTGGAAGTTATTTCTGGGGTCTTGCCAATTAGTTCTTATTCAGAGAAACTACTTGAAATGAAAGGAGAGGCTCTTCTCATGGTTTGTAAATTAGTCATGATTGGTATTAGTTAGTCAGTTTCAGTAAGCTATAAAAACTCCAGTTGGTTGAAGCGTTCTCAGCATAGGCTTTATTTTTTGTGCCCTGCTACAGCTTGGGAAGTATGAAGAGGTCATCCGACTCTGTGAGCAGACTCTTGTTTTTGCTGAAAAGAATGTTGCAACGACAGCTGATGATAACTACTCAGGTATTGTGGATGTTCCTACACACAATAACTCATCTATAAGGCTGTGGAGGTGGCATCTGATGGCTAAGTCCTACTTTCATCTGGGAAGGCTTGAGGCAGCCCTTGATTTGCTAGAGAAGCGAGAGCTGTTGAGGTCTTCTGAAGACAGGTCATACTGGATTTCCATGATATACAGCTCATTAGTTCTTACTGAATCACTGTTCAAATAGGACGTATAACCCCGTTCAGTTTTGAATATGCTGTTCAAATGTTTGTTGTTTAGGTGTGGAAGCAACATGCAGGAGTCATCAATGCCATTTGCCGTCACTGTTCGTGAACTGTTACACCGCAAGGTATTCTGGCCATTCTCTTCAGTATATTTGTTACTTGAAGTTTGGAACATGATTGCCCACACACACACAAACACACCACCCAAACCAACGCGCGCGAGATGGGAAAAAAGAGAGATGAAGGAAACCACTTCCCTCTTAGAACAATAATACAAGAAGACAAGAAAACAAGAATACTGCATGTTGTCCTGTACATGTAGTGTATGAAACTTGATTTGTGTTCCATTTTTGATCTATCATTTTACGTAAGATTGAAATAGACGGATCACTGACCCCGTGGTAATAGAACTAGGGCTGAAATCGGTTCGGTTCGGTCCGGTTCAGAGGGGTTTTTGAGTGAACCGAGTAAAAACGGTTCGGAGAGAACAAGGAACCGAAACCGGTTTTAGAATGGTCGGTTCGATTCTGGTTAGGTTCGCCCGGTTCGCCTCGGTTCCATGTTCGGTTCGATCGATCGATCGATCGAGAGAGAGAGAACAGTTCGGGACTTCAAAAACATGCACATATATACACCAGATCTACACAGACAAACAAATCTACAGAAATCAATAGATGTACATATATATACGCATGTATACTCATATATACAATAGATCTACAAATATATAAACATATATACAGTGTTTTTGTATGATTTATAAACATATATATAGTGGTTTCGTCACAAACCCGAGAAATATACATACTCGAACAGCCAAGACCACGGCAGCTCCGATCTCGGACACAAACATCATCGTCGAACATACATACACGAGCATCATCGTCGAGATATACATACGAACATCATTGGTGTTGGAGAGAGAGAGAGAGAGAGAGAGAGAGAGAGAGAGAGAGATTTGTTGATTTAAAGCTGGGTTGGCTGTTTGGGGTAAAAAAATATAACAAATATATTGATTCTGTACTTCTTTCACAAAGGGATGTGTAGCTCAGTTGATATAAGCGCATGGTATACAATCAAGGGGCGTGGGGTTCGAAACCCACCCCCAACACTTTTGCATATAACCGGTTCCATTCACAAGGAAAAATCTTCTGAACCGGGAACCGAACTGGTTTTTTTAAAATTTAAATTTTCACGAACCGGACCAAACCTGTCAAACAAAAAAAACCAAAAAATTTTCCCGGTTCTGTCCGGTTCTTTGTTTTTTATTTTCACCCCTAAATAGAACCACTACTCTCTCACCGGAGACATTGTGCAATGCCAATGCTCTGGATGCTTAATGAAAGAAGCATGGTAATGTGCACATAAATCAAAATGATTCTTAGGTCTGCCCTCTATGATGCCTTTTGGCTTTGATTTGAGGACATGATTCCGCAGCAAACACGACGGTATAGGACTATAGGGGGACCACTGTTTCAGTGGCATTCTGTGAGCAGCTACTTTGTGCATTTATTGCCAAAGGTTAGGTCTTTCTCCAATCCATTTGTTTCAGTGGCATTCTGGGAGCAGCCACTTTGTGCATTTATTGCCAAAGGTTGGGTCTGTCTCCTATCCATCCCCCGCCCATACCCCCAATTATTGGGGACTAAATGGGTTATGTTATTGTTGTACTCTCTCACCGGAGAGAGGGACACCAAATATTGGATGTTGTTTTGGACGCAAATGAGGAAGTTGAACTACTACAGAAAGCGTCTTGATCGTGTGGATTGGAGCTCCTTGGATTATGTATGTCCAAAAAAGGGTTTTTGGGTGGATTGGAGGAACTTCTAATCTGTCAGTGATTGTTGATGAAAGGCTGGGCGAAGTTTGTAAGGTTCTAGAGGTCTTAGGCAAAGTAAAGTTTTTAAGGTTGCTAGAGGTCGTGTCAAAATTCAGTTAATTCATACTTTATTCGAAGGTGCACCTAAGGCACAAACAAATGGTCAACCAAAATAACGTTCCAGAACTAGCGCCTAGGCCAACTATTTGGGGACTAATCAGGGTCTAGAGATTAGTCTGTGTATTCTTTTTTTAAAAAAATTCCCCACTTCCCTTTGAGTAAGAAATGTCAAGACTAGGAACTAGGAAGAAAAGAATTAAGACTAAAGCAGCTGCTAAAAATAATGCACTTGTAGTAACTAGTAACAGATAACTAGTTGAATATAGAGTTCGAGGTTTATATTTCAAAACAAAGTGAAATTCTTGACACATATATATACATAATCATGATATAATGAGGACTTCCTCACGGAAATTCCGTGAGGACCTCATGGATCAGAGTTGAATCTCGACGATCCGAACCGCTCAATATGTTTAAAACGTGTTTAAGGGTCACAACGAGGAATCGCAAAAAAGAAAATACCCGGAGGGGCTTCATTCGAGCATTTTTCGATAAATTGTATATGTACGGTTATTATGAAAAACTGCTCGGATGAACCCCTTTTGGGTATTTTTTTTTGGCGATTCCTCGCGTTGGCCTTGGAAACCATGTTTTAAACACATTGAGCGGTTCGGATGATCGAAATTTGGTCCAAATCAAAAAAAGGGTGGTCCTCATGGAGATGATCGGTGAGGGAGTCCTTAGGAGATCATGATTGATATATATATACAGAACATATCCTGTGAGGGCTCCCTCACAAAAAAAGTGCGGGAAAACAGTTGTGGGCCGTTGGATCCTATGCCCTTCACGCAAAGGGCATAGGAAACAGTTGCTCACAGCTGTTTTCCCGCAACTTTTTTTGTGAGGGAGCCCTCATAGGAAACTTCTTGTATATATATATATATATATAGAGAGAGAGAGAGAGAGAGATTTGGGGACTAGGGTTTGAATCGTTCATATGTAAACCAAAGAGGCAAATGAATTGCGTATATTGGTAATCAGTTTATGAAACAAATTTTGTTTTTGTTAAATAACATTGAACCCCATATGCATATTAAGTCGTTAACCCTTAAACTTTTAAAAATTACCAAATACACCTACCGGCTAGTCGCCCCATAGCCGAGTAGTCCCCCCCTAATGGATTAATCCCCGACTAATGTACAAAATGGCTAGACCCTAAAATCTTGGCTTTGGTTAGCCGCTTAGTGCCAAGGCTGACTTTAAGAACTAACTTAAAACCTAGATATCATAATGTCTATGTAGCATAGACATGACATGGATATGGACATAGGACATGTCTGTGAGATACGGCAAAAATAAATAAATAACTACTGCATACAGCCATACATATAATTCTTATATGTATGCAATAACAGTTTATATACACAGATATATACACTTTTCGTTTGATATGTAAGATATATACTAGTATATCAATACTTTCACACATATATATGTAGATACACGACGACGGAGATATATACATGAATAATACATACATATATATACACATATATACAGCGAGAGGGGGAGGGGGAGGGAGAGGGAGCATATATGTGGGACACCGTGTGTCTAAAATAATTTATTTTGAGGGACACGCCACATGGCGTTTCCAATACGTGTCCCCGTGTCCACTATGCGGAAACGGCGACCTCTAGGAGTATCGGTGCTTCATAGGATACCATGCTAGAACATCTACTAAAACCAATTTGCAATAAGTGGAAAAGCAGCCAAGGCTCGTACACTAGTTTTGGAGGTGGTAATTTACCAGTTTGGTGACAAATTCCAACAATTCTTATACTTTAACTTGAAGTTCGAGTCTATTGATTTTCCAATCAACATGATGCAAAAAGTTAGTTTATTTGGTTTGAAGTCATCTGCTATGCAATGCATGTTAATTAAATATTAACCAATTCTGAATATATCACTCCCAAATTGGTGGCATCTAACTGTTGTTTGAGAATTTCGGAATAAATCTTAAGAGAGAAGAAACGGTGTCTTCTTTTCTCCTGCAAAATTTGAACTTATGAACTTCTGATTGACCCATTGAAGGACAAGATTAAGAGCCTTAGATTTGCTCCTCTGTTCTGACTGCATATACTTGTGAACAGAATGCAGGGAATGAATCTTTTCAATCTGGTAGGCAT
The DNA here is from genome assembly GCA_963854785.1 of Vaccinium vitis-idaea. Lineage (NCBI taxonomy): Eukaryota > Viridiplantae > Streptophyta > Magnoliopsida > Ericales > Ericaceae > Vaccinium > Vaccinium vitis-idaea. The sequence goes on from OY978218.1 coordinate 27,979,190, forward strand.
ACAGAAGCAGTGGAGCATTATACTGCTGCAGTATCAAGCAGTATTGAATCACGTCCTTTTGCAGCCGTTTGCTTTTGCAACCGTGCCGCGGCACACCAAGCTCTGGGACAAATTTCTGATGCCATCGCTGATTGCAGCCTAGCCATAGCTCTTGACGGAAGTTACTCAAAGGTTTGCCTTTGTATATATGTGATTTGCTAGCTTACTTCTTCACCTTTTTTTCTTTCTAATTATAGCATTCATCACAAGATTCTCATATTATTGTTTAATGATTTCCTATTCTGTCTCCTCCTATCATCATTATTGTCCTCATCTGTTGTTATGATCTGAATGTGATGGGTCATGGAAAATATCTTTCTGCGTGGAGATGGGTAATTCTACAAAGAGCATATGAAAGCTAAGTATTCAGTAACAAAGTAATTTATGCAGCATAAAGTAACTTTTAAACTATTCTATGGAGGTTTTGATGATCCTGTTTTTAAACCGTTCTTTCTTTTGGTACCAGTGTGTACTATCTAGCCGGGTTTTTTTTTAATGCTTTAGATACTTAACTGTTAGAAGTGCTTGAACACTTGTGCCTACTCTGGCTAACTAAGGATAGGTGCTTAAGAATCTAGGTGCGATTGCCAGGGAGAGAAAAAATAGGAGTAACTAGACGAAAAGTCCACTTATTATGAACTTTTATTGCATTTCAGCATTTGAACCTTTTTCCTGGTATTAAAACTCCTAGAATTGATATGATTTTTTTGTTTATTTATCCATTACGCACGTGCTGTTTTGTCACAAGTTTGGAGTGGGATTTGGGACATTTCTTCCAAACTACTATTTTTTACAGGTTGGTAACTTCTGTGCCTGATTGAGCCTATCATTGTGCAGGCAGTTTCAAGAAGAGCCACGTTACATGAGAAAATTAGAGACTATGATCAAGCAGCCAGTGACCTTCAGATGTTAATATCTCTTCTTGAAAAGCAATCTCAAGAAGAATTAACTCAAATTCGTCGCCGCCATTCTTCCATGGAAGAAAAGGCAAAAAAGGGAATGTCCTTGGATCATTACCTCATTTTGTAAGGCATCCACTTTAGTGTTTCCTGTTGCATTTTGATTTTCATGGTCTTGGATTTCTGTGAAATTAATTCGTAACTCTTGGTTGGATATTTAATTGTTTGGTTCCCAAAATATGGTGCCTGATGTATCTACATTTGTCATATTCAACACTCACACATCGTTTGATGAATTGTAGTATTTTGGAATCAGGATTGCACAGTTCCTCATTCTACCACATGACATACAGTTATCTTTTGCTTTTTCTGTAAAGAAGTTTTATTGAAGCATTTATTAATTGTGGGTGGATATTTCGCGAGGATGTCTTAGGGGTTTTTGGTGTAGTGTTTGTAGGCTATTTCCTCTGTTTTCCCTTTTTTGGCGGTTTTATGTGGTTTGTGCCTGCCCAACATGCTATCTGCTAAATTTCTTTGGTATCTTAGTTCTTTTAATGGTAAGTATCAGTAAAGGACATCTAGAAACTTAATACAGGAGCCAAAAGCCATTCCTCATTTCAGCATTTCAATTTCAGGGGTATTAAACAATCTGATTCAGCATCTGAAATAAAAAAGGCATACCGGAAAGCAGCGCTGAAACATCATCCAGACAAGGTCTTCTTATTTATCAGTTATTTATTTTTTCACCGTCGTCCTTTCCATCTTCTAAATGAGTTTTATTGTAATGTAGGCTGGTCAATTCCTGGCAAGAAGTGAGAGCGGAGATGATGGGAAATTATGGAAGGAAATAGCTGATGAAGTCCACAAGGATGCTGATAGACTTTTCAAAATGATCGGAGAGGCATATGCAGTACTTTCAGACCCCACTAAGGTAGGCTACTAGTGCAATAAGTAATGTTATGAGGTATTTTTTGTGGGGGATTCACCGTCTCATTTTGTGTTTTTTTGACTTGTAGCAAGTCCTGGTTTGAATGTATTTGCTTTCATTCTATTGAAATAAAATAGTCTTGAGTTGACAAATTTATATTAACTCAAACCACCTGACCACCTGATAGGATCAGTCTGAAATAAAATAGTCTTTTCCAATATTTGTTGGCTATTGCATGACTTGAAAGGCCTGCTAATGCAATACCTTATTATTTCACAATTATGGGTTCAATTTACATAATTGCAGTTGAAGCTTATTGACATTTTTACGTTGTAACTAAAGATTGCCATAGTCTTTGCCCTCAATCTAATACATGTGGCGCTAGAACCCTTTCTGATCTTCTATAGGTGTTTTGTTGGTCTAAAAAATAATTACTAATTTCCTGTGTGCAGCGTTCACATTATGACCTTCAGGAGGAACTGAGGAATGAACAGGAGAGGAATGTAAGCAGAGGGTTCAGAGGATCACCTGATTTTCACAACTCTCCATCTAGAACCACTGCCAATCGGCAGTATCGGCAAAGCTATAGGAACTACTATTATGATGATTAATGGTAAGATGTAGAATAGTGTTATTTTGTACTGGTAGCTAAGTTGTGATCATTGAAAAAAGAAACAAATAGAAAAAGAAAGATTAATTGAGATTAATTGACATACATTCCAAGTTTCATGGGCATGCGCCAAGAAGCGAAAAAGAGAACTTCCATGAAGATTGGTGGGAGGTGGCTGGCTGGTCTGGCCAGGTATGGTATCTATATAATATTTGGGGAGAGAAGACAGCAGGGAGGGTAATTTTGATGCCAACTTCAACTTGGATATTCGCATGAAGAAAAGAACAGGGAATTCCTTTTTTTACAACCCCATAATTTTGTCTTGTAAAGTGGGTTGGAATAGGATAGTGCATACAAAGATGTGAAAATTTTATGTATTTTTGGATATAGATACTACAACTACTTTGGTTATCAATATATGGCTATTTTGAATGTATGGTGTGACTTGCTTTGATGGATTCTATGGGGTAGGTAGTGAATGTGATGGATTTACGCGTTCTTGTCGGTTGATAAATAAAAGAGTTTTCTTGTTATTGGTAACTTGGTTTGTAGATTTGAAAATGCATTATTAGGAGCTGTCTGTTTGGTAAATCCTGTTTTGCTACCTGGTTATGTGGGATAGGAGAGCACTTTCTTTGGGCATTTACTTTCTTTGAGCATTTACAATTTTACTTAAAGGTAAATCCAAGGGTACCGACCGCGTGGACCCCAAACGCGCACAAATGGTGCCGGGGACCCCTTCGTACCAACCGTGCACAGATGGTGCCGGGACCCCTTTATAGGTCCCAAAACCCAAACTATTTGAATGAAATGGGGCAATTTTGGATAGAGCACATAGGGCCGTCCGATGGTAGCGATTCTCGCGTGGGCTCACTCGAAATTCAATTGTGAGATGAATCAACAATTCAGATTGACCGTTTGGGACCCACAAAGGGTCCCGGCGCCGTCTGTGCGTGGTTGGTACCCTCCAGTCTACGTATAGAACGGCTCTTTACTTTAAGCAATGACATTTCGTTTGAACTAGATTACATATACTTACAGGATGATTTTCAATATTGATACAACCTACAATCTAACAATAGTACAGGTAAAATGTTGAATACTACCAATTTTGGAATTTACTGTTCCGAAGAGCATAAGTATGTGCTGCCATGCTGGACAGCCTTGGTGCGGGTGGCAACATTGGCATAAAACTGAAATGAATAGAGCGAAAAAAGAAAAAAAAAAAAAGAACACGCATCAAAATCAAAAACCAATTTCGGGCTGAATTTCCAATTTGCTAGCGTACATATCAAGGTCCATCTCTCAGAAAGGGGGAAAAAAAAAAGGAGACTGGTGCTAGTTCTTAATCTCTGCCCACCACCGCGAAAGCAATTTTTAGAAACCTCAAACATTGAAATGAATAGCAACTTCCTAATGCCGAATCTAGCGCAAATAAGATGTGTACACAATCCCACGGGGAGTGAGACCCAACCTCTTCCCCCAAGGAGTGTGTGGATCTTTGACAGAAAAGTGCCGCCAAAATCTATCGAGCAACTTGTGCCGGAGCTTGTTCTAGAAGCTGACTAACTAGCTTGTAAGTGCGTCCTGACATTGCCTTGGTGTGGTCAATTAGTTGCTCATACCTGAACCCGAAACAAAATCATAGGTCGGTAACAATAACAGATAATAATAATAACAACAATAATGATTATAAAAAGGAGGGAATCCAAAAAGGTGGTCAGGAAGTAAATGAAGTTGGACTTACACATTGGGATGATTAGGTTCCATGACAACAGTTCCCGACTTCGAATCAATCTTAGCATCAAGCTTTGATGTTCGAATAAGATTCACAATCCATCTTTCAGCCTCGTCATAGTTCAAATTTAGTTTTTCTGCAAGCACCCTGCCAAGAAAGAGAATAAAATTCAAAGTGAAGGATCACAAGTAATTAAAGCACACTGAAATCCACCACCACCCAGATGAACGAGTTTATCTTCAGAAAAATGGAATTCCAGATGGGTTGTCTAAAAACTTTGTTCGCAAACAAACCAAAAACATTTGTGCACAATACAGTTTCATTCCAGAAATCCAGGGAGTATACGACACACATTGGATGTTTGCTTCCAAAAATAATGCTCAGAAAAATGGATGAGTTAATCTTCAGAAAAATGGAATTCCGGGTGGGTTGTCTAAAAACTTGGTTTGCAAACAAACCAAAAACATTTGTGCTCAACAGACTGTTTCGTTCCAGAAATCCAGGGAGTATATGACACACACATGGATGTTTGCTTCCAAAAATAATGCTCAGAGGTCTCTCCAAAAACAACCCAATAACTTATTCTCAAATTATTTTTCCAAAATCTCAAGTATTTTGGATTCTCAAAAGTGCATACACGCCAACGTTGTAAAAAATCAATTCAGCATACTATTTTCTAACTTGCAATTTCTGGTAAAAATATCTGTACCCTTGGTCCATATTCTCAATATGAACATCTTTCCGACAAAAAGAAACAAGAACAGTTCGTTTGCATTTTTCTTCAATACAAGTTAGAGAAGGTAGAAAGAAACAAAAGTTTGATTGATGAAGTTGGAATGTATTACATCCCTCCCTCAAAAACAGAGAAAAAGGAAAGACAGGGAGCATTAGAATGTTTGTAAATGAACCAAAGGTAAACAAATACACAAACAAAATACGTACCCCATGTCAATTCGCTGATGTATTCGGCAGTAAGTCTCAAAGATGAAAAGACGTGCATTTTCAAGGAACTCATCCCTCAACGGTACGAAGTTGCCTTCTTCCACTCGTTTGCCAAGGAATGGGTCATTCAATATTACCTACAGAATCACCGTGTTCAGCAAGCATTAGTCGTTATAGGGAAAGAAACACAAGGAAACAAAATGTCATCACAAATTTGCAACCAAAACCGTATGACCATAAGATGAGAACGCCAGATACTCCTTGATTAGTAAAGCAGAAGCATTTTCAGTGGCAAAATAATAGTTACCAAATGGGGATCAATGAGGAAGAGCACTTAACACCTCTATTTTTTACTTTCTCCAGAGGTGTCAAGCTTCAGGAAAATTTAGTTCCAAAATATAACATCTATATGACATCTAATTATCTTATTCTCGTTTCCAATAACTTGGTTGAGCAGCCGGCATGTGAAGATATAGCTGCTGCACAAATAACTGAATTTATAAAGAATACTTAACAGCCAACATAGAACAATATTAAAGGCAAAAAGAGAAAGAACACTTCAAGAAAAAAGAAGCTTACTTCTTCGCACTCTTTCATCTTTTTTTGGGCCGCATCGAAGTCATAATTGACATATATACATGCCAAAAACTCCGTGATGGGATCTTCATGGGAATACTGCTCTTGCTGGATGACCTTTATAAAATCTTTGAATTGAGGTCTTCTCCTTTTGTTGACAATAAAGGAAGTCGCAAGATACCGTAAAAGATGGGGAGCATTTGTTTGGATGGCATTTAGATACCTGGAAGAACATAATTGTTTATCATCTCAAACACTGGTAAATCTGTAAAACTGTGTCAATAACTAAGCTTTGCGGATTACGAGAAAGAAGCAAGCATACGCTGAGGGGAACTAATTTGTAACTAAAATTGCTCGACATCAATAATAATTGGTCATGCCTGAAGGCAGTTTTTCCCGTTCAAAAAATAATGATAATAATAATAATTGGTGATAATCTCTCTTCTTCTAGCAATTGCTGTGCTGGCAAAGTGTATGAAAAAGTGATAGGGGGCACCAGATTTGGATATTAAACTAGCACATTTATGAAATAGGAGCGCATGGGGAAGCCTTTGACTAATTGTAATCAAAGTAAGAGGTTGGGTGGCGACACAGGCAACTCAACGGAAACATCAATGCTCAACAACAGTAAACAATGTTGCTTCTTGCACAGCTGGCAACCAAATAGTCGCTGGTCAAGATGAGGGTTTGCGGTAAATAAGAGAATATAACAAACTGATCAGGGGCTTTAACGATAAGACCATGTACCAATGGCCATGAGGGAAAAAGTATTGGGGTTCCCATATTTCATTCATTGTTTCTATTAGGTGTACTATGCTCTATCAGACTTTAAACTGTCTAGGAGTACAATGAATTTAAAAGAGTGATTTTGTCTTACGATAACCATGCTAACTAAGCAAAAAAAATATGGTAAAGACAGCAATTCAATAAATTATATATTGCAAATCTTTTATTTGCTTACTTATATTGATTTTTTTTCTTTTTTATAAACTGATTACATGAATACAACATTCCTAGTCTTTTGTTTTCCTTTTTCATAGTACTTGCATTGCACTAGTGTATCATACCTATTCCCTCACCCCCCAATAATGCAGGGTAAGCTTCTTTTCCTATAACATCCCACCCTTATTATGTTTTATCCAACCTGTCACATTAGGGGAAGGTCCTAGCAGTTCCCAGTTCTTCTAGGTAATTTTTCCTCTGCCAGGGAAATGCCTGGAGAAATCTGTCATCAAACAAAAAACGAAAATAAAACCAATATTTCAGACACCATACTTGTCCTGATTGAAGAGATCAATGATCTGTGTTCTGCCATTGTCATGGTTGAAAAAGATGTAAAGACTCCAATGCATCAGCCATATTCTGCTTTGCACTTGATTCAGAGGAGATGCAAAACTCTGCACAAAAAGTAACAACTTGCCATTAGAAAAGCATTTCAAACAAGGAATTCTTACAACAGTTCAAGCAGGATGTAAACCTTTGAGTCAATAATGTCCTTCAACCGGTTCAATTCTTCAAGAGCAACATCCCAGTTCTGCATTAATATCTCAGCTGCTAGCTTTCCCCATAATGCACTCAGACTCCTCTCACTGTTTGTGCATAAGGCCCTGTACTGATACAAATAATCAGCCGCACCAGAATAGTTCCCGCATTCAAACTGGAACTTGGCATACTGATATAATGCTTCTATCTGCTCTGGACCAATCTGATTCAAATTTATAGTTTAGTAAGCTTAAAACATGCAAAGAGCATAAGTCTCTGCAATAATGACAGCATACTAAGAAAAGGACAGGCGAAGGATCATTAGATACTTTCGTGTTATCTTCATAAGGAAATGTACTAGGAAGCATAAAATAGGGAGATGCAACCCATGTACTAAGCTAGGCAATAAAGAGCCCCCAACAAACAGAGACTGAGAGACCCAGCAAAACAATAAGCCCTATTACCACAACAGTACAAGAACAAAATAAGTAAAAAAGAACTGTCCACAAAACTATGCAGAAGAAAACGATCGATTTATAAGGAACTATAGAAGCATCCATATGCTAAGGATCTCTATGAAGAAGGTGACTTGAAACAGATGGTTTTTCACCCTCAACTTTAAACTGAAACCACCACCAAACTTCTAACCAATTCCCAGCCACATTGTTCTTAACAGATGATTTTTCACCCTCAACTTCAAACTGACAACACAACCAAACTTCTAACCTATTCCCAGCCACATTGTTCCAACCAAACTTCTAACCTAAGACCTTGTTTGGTTTGGGTTTTAGATTTGGTTTTTGGGGTGTTGATTGGAGGGAGAAATGAGGGTAGTAATTGGAAATAGGGGTAATCATTGGAGAGAGATAGAGAGAGAAATGAGAATCATAATTGAAAATAAGAGTAATGATTGGAGAGAAATGTGAGTAATGATTGAGTAATAATTGGGAAAACCAGTATAGAAACCCAAAACGAACAAGGTCTTAAATAGCTTGCTTTTAACCATTCTCATACAACCAAAGATCTTTCAATCCTAACCTATTCCCAATCACAGAGTTCATTAAGGTTGAAAAAAACACAAACAGGTAATTCCTTATACAGACATAACTCAAATTCTCATAATCAGTATTATACCCTCTATCTCTAGAATTTATATCACTTGCAATATAAATATAGAATTTATATTCTTATATTTTTCTCCCCTGAAAAATAGAAATGAAACAAATAACTAAGCTAATTCAGCAGGGGAAAATCCAAAAGCAAACCTGGTACCGTTCAAATAACAAATAACAAACCAGGGGAAAATTCAAATAACAAACCTGGTACCGTTCACTGAGCATCTGAAGATTATACTGCTTATCAGCCCTCAACTCCCCAACCGCATTTGGATTCTGTAAAAACGAAACCAACGGGGCGGCTGCCTCCTCCAGTGCCTTCAACCTTGCTACCACTTCCATCCTCCTCTCCACCATCTCTGCAACACACACACAAAAAAACCTAAATTACAACACATAAAGCATCTTCCAGCACAAAACATATACACTAGACCGGCTTTTCACCATTCCAGCAATGGACTGGACGGTGCTGTTGAGAGCCCAACATGGGTCCAGCTTTGATGATTCGCTCCCTCGAGTTCTGTTTCTGTAGGTAGATCATTCACCCACACAAAATAGACCCAAGCGATAACTTAGCTCCGTGATTTGATAATATTTGACCCAACAAATAAATACACAGGAAAAGGTACGCGATTTTTGAAAATATACTAAGAATCAAATATGACAAAAAAATCATGCGGCTACTATATACTCAATAGACCTGGAATTATATGGATAATTTTCACATTCCCACACCAAAAGGCATTGCCCACAATCCTCAACAGGACTGTCCAGTCCAATCCATACTATACTGAGGCTCTGGACACTAAAAGTACTAAAAGGTGCTTCGGCTTCGTAAGAAGCAACACCAGCCATAGGTCTTCACAGGCTCGCCAGCCAAGTAAGTATCTTTTCTTTATAAATTTATTGAAAGACATCAAGGGATTCAAAAGAAAGCAGAAAAACAAATAGGCCAAACGGCCACTTGCACCAGAAAGAGACCAATTGGTGGGGGAAAAAAAAAAAACACCTATGCACTGCTCTAAATGCCAAACATGTCTATGAATTGATCAAGGGTTAGGTTGCACTCCCTCAACTCCCAACTAAACAAACTAGAAAGGAAAAGACTCTTCATTCTAAGCAAAGGCATTGTGTCCTGTCAAAATATCTCCGATTCCTCTTTCTCTCCAAATAAGCGACATCAAGCACAGCAGAATCACGTAAATAAAGAAACCTAGAAAAGCCCTTCATACCCAAAACCGACATATGAAAATAGCTACACGAATATACACAAAGACTCTTAATTTAAGCTAACGCCATTGTGTCCCGTCAAAACATCTCCAAGTAAGTTACATCAAGCACAGCAGAAACTACGTAAAGATAGAACCCTAGAAAATCCCTTCATACACAAAACGAACATATGAAAATCGATAAGTAAATCTAGAGAGAGAGAGAGAGAGACAGGGACCTTGAGGGACCTCTTCGGTGTGGTAGAGAGACTTGTGGATGTCCATGGCGTAGTCGACCATGTTGGTATTGTTGAGGAGTTCGATCTTGGCCTTCAGTATGTCTTCATCTGCGTACAGCTGGCGCTCCTGGAGGAATTCGAGTATTGGGAAAACCAGGTGACGGTCCAGATTCGGCGCGATTCGTGGAGTGAGGTCGTAGTTCGCCATGGCCGCCACTGTTAGAGGGAGAGAGAATGAAACCCTAGACAAGTAGAGGACGATAAGAGAGGACGGGGAATGTAATTTACTTATTTGTGTTATGTTTGGTTTTAGGCTTAGTTCTCCAAAAAAATTTAGCAACCAAGTTGCTAAAATCAAGCATGATTTTATCTTTTGAGGTGGGGAGGTGATTTTATCTCCAATGAATCTGGACATAATACCTTAGAATGAATCATCATAAGTACACACCTTTGGGAACCGGGGGCCCTGCAGTGAGTGAGCTCACTGCATGCGTGCAGTGAGTGAGCTCACTGCATGCGTGTAGTGAGCTCTCTCGGCCGTCCGATCCGAGATCAATGGTTCGGATCGTCTTACATTTTAAAAAACACTTTTACATTAACTTTTAACTCCAATTTATCCAGACCGTTGATCTCGGATCGGATGACCGAGAGAGCTCACTACACGCATGTAGTGAGCTCACTCACTACACGCATGTAATGAGCTCACTCACTACAGGCCCCCTAATTCCAACACGTTTGTGCCACTCCCCACCACACCCTCACTCACATGCCCACACCCCATGTGAGTGAGGGTATGGTGGGAAGTGGCACAAAGGGTATGTACCTATCATTTTTGTTTTAGAATTGGAAATTTGAGGGGTGTTCCACTAAAAAAATAATTTTTTTCAAAAATCTAGACAGATCATTCTATCATAATGTATCACATAAAAAATTAAATTATTCTAAAAACACTCTTAACAGAACACACATGAGGTGAGAAAACAAAAACAATGGTGTATGTTTGTTTCCTTCTTAAAGAAGTAGTGTGTTCTACAAACTTACTTATAGTGATAATGAATTAATGAAATTTGTTTATTGAATAAAATTGAGTTGATGTATTACAAGGGAACAACGTGTCTCGCAAAGCACAACATCAATTGTCTTTTATTTATAGGTTTTGTCTTTATTCCAAAAAAATCATGTTTGTTAGTTTTGGCGTCAAGCTTTTGTGAAATTATTGATTCGTCTCGACTTGAGGAATCGGTACTTAAAAGTTTGACGCAAAATAAACAAACGCGGAAAAAAAAATAATGAAGACAAAATCTAAAAATAGAAAAGACGGTATGGAACAACACCTAAGTCAGTTTTGTTTAAACCAGTTCCCTGACTCATTGTCAATAATTCAGTTTGTGAAATTTTTATTTGTTCTTTAGTTTTGAAATTGTACACAATATAAATATTAACAAATATTTTTTTTGATAACCAGATAACTAGGTATTTGCTGGCATTCACCAAGATTGCGCGTCAAACTGTCCAACGAGCTCATATTCTAGCAAAACATGCTATGGACCTTTTTGTTCCTCACTCAGACAGCAGTGATGGGTTTCATCAGCCTTCCAGCATTATTAGTGCAACTTAGCTCTTGTTCATGTTAGTAGTGTTGTTGTTCACTTATATTTGGTAGTGTTGTTGCTCTGTTTGTTCTTCTATGTATCTCCTGTGTTTGTACTTGGTTTATCTAATGAATTTCTTCCTATTTCTCAAAAAACAAACAATTTTTAGAGTGTATTTATAAGAAAGTGGAGTGAAAAATCTTTTAATTTTTTAGATGTTTTTTATTTAATGACATTTGGAATACGATTTCAAGATGCATTGGTAGACAGGTGAGACTGAAGACTCCTTTTACAATGAGATATGTTTGATTAAGCTATACAATTACAAAAATGTTACTGTTAATGATTGTAGATTCATATAATCTTTGCAGATCTATATTGATCTAAAAAATTAGACACAGTGTGATTTGTAGAATTTCTTAGAAAACGTTGGACGGACAAACTTATATAATTTTGAAGTATTCGGAATAAAACTACTACTACTAATTTGAAGAAATTTTGAAACATGGGTAGGGTGCGGGGTGGCTTGCTGGCTCCACTAACCCAGTCCAATCGGTTGTTTCCCAACTGATCGGATCCCCCTTCCGATTTCCCCTAACCCAGTCCATCGGTTGTTTCCTTCTCTCGTTTTTTATCGAGCCCCCCCTTCATTGCCATCCCTTCCCCGTCCGATCAGATTCTCTTTCTTTGCTCCCCTCTCTATCCTTCCCCCCTCTGCTTGAATCCGATTCCCCTCTTCGCTTTCTCCTTCCCTGTCCGATCCGATCGTGCATGCATGTCTGATATTTGTTTTTGGGGACTGTCTTTAGGCCTTGTTTTTTGTTGCTGATGATGCTGGTTTGCATGGCTTGGGTCTCCCATTGCTTGCAGGTTTGCAGCCCATGCCCATCTGTTTCTTGGCTTGCTTGATGCTAGTGGTGTTTTTTCAATGGTTGCGGATCATTTTAGATGCATGTAGATTAGTTTTTTTTTTTTTTTACCACAAACCTTTGTTGGCCATCCCTTGTCGTCAAGCACCCTTAGGCCTTTGTTTTTAGCCTTTATCTTATGGCAATAACATTAGTTTTTGTGTTTTGCAGTTGTACCACTATGTTTTGTTGTATAGGCCTAAAACTAAGGTGTGACAGATTAGCTTCCCTTAGGGTTCTCACCCGTCGCCGGCGCCTTTCCCCATGTAATGGGGATACGCAGTTGGTTTGACAAAAAAAATTCTCCCTATTGGCAAAAAACAATTGGATCCTCTCCATTTCGTTATCTTCATCCGATCATCATCCAAGAGTCTCACAACCAAATACGACATAAGCTAGTAACTGGCGCGGGTACCCAGCAGGACCACTCAAGTCATAACCACCACTCTAATAAAGCCATTCATAATCTTCAAACCTCTAGGGGGCGCGCCAAGTAGAATTACAAAACCAACAAAAAAAATGCCCTGAATGTATCCATGGAGCAGCTGTATAGTGATAGATTGCCATGACCCAAAATGATTGAACAACACACCAAAGAGCGCAGACTGAATACGCAACCAATATGTAGAGATTAACGCTCCATTCATATGACTTCCTGCTTGAAAATAGAAGAGTTTTACGGTAAAAGAGTTATGGTACACAATGGCAAAACGAACACCAAGAAAGCAAACAAAAGATGCAAATAGGGAAACAAACATCAGTAAACATGGCTCGAAAACAAGCTAACCCCGCAAATTATTTCAAGAATATACGAGTTACACTTAGATACATTGTAGCGCATTATGCTGATCAAAAGCACAAACCAGCAGTCTTCGATAGAACTCAGCAGTCTTCGCATTTTTTACATCCTAAGCAATGAGGAAAGGCAATACAGTCAGCATGAAAGACTCGTAGGTAAAAGTCGCTGATCCTGAATACGTTGTGTCCTTCTCCTTAAATTTCTCCGTCAATCCCTGCAAGAGATCAAGTATTCACCATCAAATGCATAAACTACCGTAACGGAAAAAGTTCTACAACTAAATGAACTTGAGATGAGTAATTTATTAAGTAAATATCCACTCTCTTCCCCACGAAATCATGGGCTTGTACCAATAACTTATCAACCGTGCAAACGAATAACATGTACGAATATCAACTCAAAGAACTGGAAGTGGCACCTGCCATAGAAGGGACATAAGAATTGCCTCCCTTTTATATCAATGAGACATTCAAGTCAAAAGACCAAGCGCCCTACTAGTTCACTTAGGGCAAAAGCCAAAATGCTCCTTCCTCAGGTTAACTCAGCCAAATTTTGTCTCCAGGACTCACAATTACCATAAAGAAATTCTCATTTCACAAGCATAGAATTAACAGAATACAATACTATTCAAAATACAATACCCTGGAAAGCAATTTGGAAGACTAGGGCTCCTCTGAAGGTGGGTTTTTTTGTTTGGTGTGCGGCCCAAGGTAAGATCCTTACTATCGATAATTTCATTCGAAGGCGGATTATCATTGTTAATCGGTGTTGTATGTGCAAGAGGAATGCGGAGACTGTTGATCACCTTCTCATTCATTGCCCTTTGGCATGGGAGCTATGGACTTCGGTGTTGTCTTGGTTTGGTATTCAATGGGCTGTATCTAGAAATGTTATGGAACTTCCAATTGCTTGGAGAGGTACAAGAGTGGGAATGAGGAGGAAGTGTGTTTGGAACATGATTCCTCTTTGCGTGATGTGGATGATTTGGCGAGAGAGAAATCAGAGATGTTTTGAAGGAGTGGAAAAGCCTCTATTTAGAATCAATAGTTTTTTGGTGAATAGCTTGTATAGTTGGGACAAGGGAGATTGTTTTCCGTCTCTTTGACCAATTTTTTGACTGGTTTGATCTTTTATTTTCTCATGATGGTGCATAGGGCCTTTTTGTTGGTGGCCTTTCTTTTGTATTTGGGTAGCATCCCTTTATGCTCTTTTTAATATAATTATTTACTTATATAAAAAAAAAAAACCATTAAAAAATAAAGACACTACTGATAAGGATTATAGTGGCGAATTCAATAAAAACATACCTTGACAGTGAGGCAACACTCGATGAAGTTGTCGTACTCGATGGCCCTGTTCTTTCCACCTGTTTTATCAAACTTGGAGACGAGCAATTCCAGAACACCCGGTGACACCCCAAATCCTAAGCTCAACAGTGCCTCTCTCAATTCTCCAGAATCGATTTTGCCACTGCGGTCCCTATCGAATCTCTCAAAGATTGACTATTAACAACAAAATGTTTCAGATAGTCAGGTGATAAGTAAAAAAAAACCGTTCTGAAGACAAGATTAGAGGATTTTAACATACCCTCCAGTTCTGAAGACTGTAATACAAAGCTGTGAACTCCTTTGGCCCTGTTTCCCAGAAATCATTCACCCAAAAAGAAAGATTAGGGCATAACTCTGTTTGCTATATAGGACAAGCAACTTGAAAAAAATGGAGACAAACTGAAGGGATTCAGACGTAAAACTAACACCAATATGCTTCTTATTGCCTTGAAATAGTTAAAACAAAACAAACAGAGGGGGGGGAAAAAAAAAAAGACAACATAAGTAGCAAGTCGACCTATTCTTGAGTCCAATTGGAAGAAAAATCGTTCCACTAGATTTTACCAGAAAGTTTCAATAATGCAATGTTGGCAGCACTTTGCATTCATTATTATAAATGGGGCCTACTTCCAGCAGGGTGAACCATGCTGCGACACTGCATTTTGCCTACTTTTTGTGTTCTTTTTTCAAAAGTATACCTTATTAATGAACCACCCATCCCATAATGCTCATTTACATTATACAAAGACCTCAATCGAGTCAACATTCTTATGTTCCAGTCAACCAGAGTCTTTTCATAGTGGATGATTGAATTGCAATTAAACTCGGCCCAATCTTATTGTACAAGGATTGAGCCGAATACACGAAAAAGTCCATTGAATTTTGATGGAAAGGTGCATTCTTAAGTTTTCGATGAGTGTCTAGTTCCAAAAACTAAAAGAATAATAAGACACGCTTCTAACTATGTTTGACATGGTGTCCGAGTGCCCAACGTGACACCTGACTAGTGATCCGCTAAGTGGGAGACAAAGTTCGACACCCATGCCTTTTAAAGCAGCCTCATGGTCAAAAGCACCACGTGAGCATGCCACAATCAATGTAGAGACTAATTTTCCCCAAGTCTAAGATTGCAAGTTTGCTTATACTATAGCAAATGAACCGCCCTAAGAACACAGGACCATATGATAACTTCTGGGCATTGCACCACACAAATGGTCCCCAACAACCTATTTGCAGGGAAATAGTCCAATCAAAATCCGCGAGCCAAATGACTCGCACAGAATGGTACTGAAAGAAACGACCTTGTCTCCTTCCCTTGTAACAAAAAGACTTTACATGAAGTCCCAGAAATATGTTCTGGCTTTTTATTAGCCTTGATCCTTTCTAGCTCAATGGCCTCTTTATCAAAGTAAATGCTGACTTTTTCATCAAGTTTGAGCTCAAGCAGGGGATCTCAGGCATTTTGTTTAGAAATTATCGGGGATATCTTCTCATTAATTGGTGAAGCCTCGTCTCTGATCCCCTATTTATGATAAACGTCAACTCTATTCACGGATGCATTGCTTCGTGGCAAACTCAAGGTATATGTTAGGCTATTCAAGCACCTCGCCAATCGTTTGAACAAAGCTTCAGTTCTTCGTGTTCCAAGAACAGTCAACTAGGAAGCTAATCAGGTTGCTAATTCAGCATAAAAAAAGGGGTTGCCTTCCTCCAATTTGGCCCTACAATATTATGAAGCCTAAAAAAGGAGCTACTTCTGGGATCCTTCCCTTCCCCAAGGATTGGGAGACTCATTTTCTTTCAGTACCCTGCACAAGGGCTTAGGTTCCCCCTCACCACTCTCAGCTCTAACTCCTTCCCTCCCCAGCTCCCAACTAGCAAATATTAGCAAATGCTGGTGAATTTTTCCACTAACACACTCATGGAAGAAGAAGAAGAAGAAGTTACCATGTATCTCTACCCTGCACCAAGGCTTAGGTTCCCACTCGCAGCTCTAACCCCTCCCCTCCCAGCTCCCAACTAACAAATATTAGCAGCTGGTGAATTTTGCACTAACACACTCGTGCATATGCAGCCACAATTCCCACATCTTACCTGCTATTTTACGATCTCCTATAACCAAGATCTCCGCTGTGAACTGCTAGTTACAAAATCCAATAACTTCGCAGACCATGTATACGGCTGCAAACAGAGATCGGCTGAGCCAGGTAGTAGGTTGTTCAAGCTTAGTTTGAATACAGAATGAGCTTCAAAATCGTATTCCAGCTTGATTTGTTAAATAATAGTTTTGAATCCAAATGAGCTTCAATTAAGCTCATTATAACTGAGCTCGAAACTTGAACTCCTAAACAACATAAACAAACTGAGTCGAGCATTAGACTGTTCAAAATCGATTCGACAACGAACAACCTCCGAGTGTAGTTTGCTTATGTAAACAATTCAATAAGGCATGTGCTTCTCATGAGTCAAACCAGAGTCAAGCTGGAATACAATGATAAATTTTAAAGTTCCGATCATAACCATCTATACTGGTATACATATAAATAGCATATATAAATTCCAGTTTTGATAACTCGGTCCGGGCAACCTTACGCACAGTAATTCTGGGACCAATTCACCGACCACTAGCAGGCCCAATTAAAACCAGAGCAAAACCACGCATGTACTGACAACGTACATAAATCTGTATATATATATATAAAGAGAGAGAGAGAGAGAGAGAGAGAGAGAGAGAGAGAGAGAGAGAGAGAGAGAGAGAGAGAGAGAGAGAGAGAGAGAGAGAGAGAGAGAGCTGACCAATTTTTCTGATATTGGAGTTGGTGAAGAGATACATGAGGAGATGAACAGTCCTGAGACTAAAACTCTGATTATAAGACGACAAAGCCCCCTGCAACTCCTTGTCGTCGATCAAGCCGCTGCCGTCCTGGTCCGCGATCTGGAAGCAAGCCACGATGCTCGGATCCGTGCCGGGAGGGAACGCCGACGCCGAAGGCACCAGAGACGAGAACGGGCTGCTTCCGTAGGCCGGCTGGGCCTGCGGCGGGTACCCGGTGGGGGAGGGCCCATGGGCTCCGTAGGGTGAATTTTCCTTGGGTGGCTTGGGTCCCGAGGGGGCGTAGGGTGCAGATGGGGCGGCGTAGGGTGTGGATGAGGGTGCGTAGGGGTTTTGGGTTGGGGATGGAGAGGCGCCGTATGGGGCGGAGGAGGAGTAGGGTTGTGACGGTGGGGGTTGCGAAGCGCCGTATGGGGCAGCGGAGTAGGGTTGTGACGGTGGGGGTTGCGAGGCGCCGTATGGGGCAGAGGAGTAGGGTTGTTGGGGTTGCGAGGCGCCGTATGAGGCGGATGAGGAGTAGGGTTGTGACGGCGGAGGGCCGCCGTATCCGTAGCCTTGTTGGGGGTTGTTATGGGGATATCCAGACATTTTATGAGAGAGAGAGAGAGAGAGAGAGTTTTGATGGTCGAAAAGAAAGAGTCTCTTTATAATGGAAAAGGTTACAATACACACCCATAATTTGGGTGTGTATTATAAAAGTTACGAATTTTTTGTAAAAGTTACGATTTTTTTTATAAAAGTTACGAGACACACCAAAATGTTACGAATCATGGAAAATGTTACGAATCATATTGCCAAAAAGTTACGAAAAACTAAAAAAAGTTACGATTGCTGATGAGGTGGCACAATCTGGACCATACAATAAGTGCATACGGTACACCCAAATAAGAGGTGTGTATTGTAATCATTTCCCTTTATAATACTCCTTTTAAGAAGATAAGAAGGGAATCTGAACATGTAAATGTAACGCTGGTTCTCGTGTTCAAATGACGAAACTGACATTTATTTTAGAAATTTGAACAACTGATACCGTGTGTATTTTTCAACAAGTTACTCGGCTCAAAATGAATGTCCTAAAATATTATTCACACCTCTCGAAAAATTATTTATAGTAGTATTTTGTAAACCATAATAAATTGTGTATACAATGTAGATCTCATTTGGTAGATTTTACTTAATTTTATTAAACAAAATCTTTAAAATTAAAACAAGTATACTAGATTGCAATAGGTAATTAAATATTCTTCTAGATTTTGGATATCACGTATGTTTTCATCCTCCTATTTTTATGGAGTTATGTTTTCATCCTCATTTAATGTAATTTACATTTTTTACCATTTCATTGTGACATACATAGATGTTTATATATAAATTAATACTACTTGTTAAAGTAGTGGAAACTGATTACCAATAATTATGGGTAACTAATACTAACTGATTAACTTTTTGAAATGAAGGGGGAATCCAAAACATCTCCTAAATTAGTGGTAACTAATTGCTGTTACGTAAATTAGTGGAAAATAATACCATTTCAAAATTAATTACTGATAACATATCTAAATTAAAAACAAATGTTGACTTGTATTTTACCATGATCAGTGGATAATGTTGACATATTTTTACCATGATCATTTGACAATGTCAACATATTTGTTGAGGTTAATATTTTTACACAACCTTAAATCATAATTCATAATTCAGTTCATCTACATTGTTATAAAAATAAATTCACAATTTTAATATACATAAGCACTCGATATCAAGATAAGGTCTTGATGCAATAGTAGGGTTGGGACATCTAAGAAATTCTAAGAAATCCAATTGTTAGAGAAAAAATTAATTTGTCTCACCATCTGCGACTCCAGAATTATTTTATAGGGTGTTCAAAATGGTTATCATTTGGTCTCTGTTTGTCTATAGAAATAACATATTTAATTTCATAAAAAGTTTAAATACTTTCATATACAATTTGTTGATTTTTTTTATCAAACTAATCGAGATCTTTAGATTATGACACAAAGAAAAGACTTATAGGAGGCAAAAGTTGGCTCTTAGAACAATCAAGAAGTATGTATATCTTAACAAAATGCTCATAACACTAAAACTTGTTGACACGTGAAAAACGTGCATTCTAATAGTTACTATATTGTGATTATCTTGTGTTCTTTTAAGAGTTAAGTTCATGTTATATCAATCCCCCAACAACAAAACAAAGTGTTAAAAAAATGAATCGATGTAATGCAAATTAGTAAATTTCATGGCCGTAAACTACTCTAAGATCATAAAAGAGACATAGGACTCTCTAACATGAAGAAACAAAATTGGAAGGAAAAAAAAGGAGAAACAAGTGAATACACTTATTTATTTAGTATTTATTTTTTTGTTTATTCAAAGGAATACACTTATGCCAAAGAATACAAGTACACAAATAGTACTCCAAGAGAGAGAACAGGGTGGAAACTGGAAAGAGAAAATGAGGAAGCCAGTGTGTCATAATCAGGGGATCAGAAGTCCTCCTTTCGAAGAAAGTGTAGTCTATTGATTGAAACTTTTTGTCATAATCTCATTTCTTAACAAAGGAAAATGCTATAATACACATACGTTATTTGGGTGTGTAATACACGCCCTAATAAAAGTTACGAATTTATTGTAAGACTTATGAATTTTGTTTATAAAAGTTACGAAATTCACCAAAATGCTACGAATCATAGAAAATGTCGCAAATCATATTGCTGAAAAGTTATGAAAAAACTGAAAAATGTTTCAATTGCCGATTATGTGGCACAATCTGAATCATACTATAGGTGCATATGATATACCCAAACAAGAGGTGTGTATTGTAGCCATTTCCCTTAACAAAAGGTTATTTGTAAAGGGTGTTCAAGGTGTATATAGGGTGTTCAAAGTTAAGGTGTTCATCTGAACGCCATGTCTTGTATGTTGCGTCCCCCCTTGTTTCACGAAGTTAGGGGTGTTTAACTAAGGGTGTTTTTTTTACTTTTCACGGTTTTTTATGTGATATATTATGAGGAAATGACCTGCCTCGAAAATTGCCAAAAGCTGCCTTTAATCTACTATAAAAGACGTGTAATTTTTTAATTAAAAACATATAATACTTTTGGTCATATTTATTTGGGTTTTGTTAAAATGTGCCCCCTAGGCACATGATAAGTTTCACTTAAATCCACTTTTATAGAAAGTAGTAAAAGTAATAGATATATTTGAATTTCCTATGCAAAAAGTAGTAAAAGAATTTGTGCCTATAGTTTATAACTTAGATTTCTCATGCAAACAAAGGTTTAATTATACTCATTTAATGAACCTTATCATGTGTCTGGGGGGCACATTTTAATAAAACCCTATTTATTTTTACATCTTTTGCGTCAAATTAAAGATCTTTATTAGTTCGATGTACTATAATGTTTATTTAAAATTATTTACAGAAGTGCTTTATTTTTATTTAAAGATTAATTGTAGTACTATTTTATGATGAACTAAATTTGCGGGACATTATTGCATTTATGTTAACTCGGAGTCGGACATATAAAAAAAAAAGGAGTACTAACATTTTCTTATCAAGAAAGTGGAGTAGTTAACATTCGAAATTGGAGCAGGTGAGATATTCTTTTACTGAAACTTGCTAGGACCGGAACTCAATAGCGAAATGACAAAATTGTGCAAATAATGGGGTAAACTTGTTATTTTCAGTTAGTAATGGGGGCATGTACTACTATTCTAGTAAACAGCGGCGGCCGTAGATCAAAATCGGCGACGCGTTTGTTTGGCCTACTTCATCTTTCCCACGTGGCCCCTCATACGCGGAGGCGCGTCAAAATGACAATTGTTTACGTGCTGTTTTACTATATGTACTAGGCCAACCTCCTCCCTCTTTCGTGTGCCAACTGCCAAGCTACCATTCCGGGGTGCTTTGGCCAAAAAGAGAAAAACTAGATTTTTAGTTTTTTCGTTTTGTTTTAATTCAATTTTTTTTTTTTTTTTTTGCATTTGTTAGTTTTGCGTCAAAGTTTTGTGGTTTATAGATTCGTCTCGACGAGACGAATCCAACGAATATACAATTATGGTAATTTTTTTTTTTTGAATGAAGTCGAAAATAAACTAGTTTATTGGTTTAATTTTGGCTTTATTAAAAAAATAAAATAGTTTTGACCATAATTTTATACTCTTCGGATTCGTCTCGTAGAGACGAATCCATAAACCACGAAAATTTGACGCAAAACTAACAAATGCAAATTTTTTTTGAATAAAGACAACGAAAAAACCAAAAAATCAGTTTTTTTCTTTTTAGCCGAAGCACCCCTCCTTCCCGGAAATTCACAAGGCTTGGAACTTTTTTAGTGTTGAGCACCGTCACGTGGTATATGCAGGGCTTCCATTTTTAGTCACACGTTGTGATGGTGTTTATACTCTTTGTCTTGGGTCCCACTGCAATGTATAGTGCTGTACACACTAAAATTTGACTTTGTGAATGTTTTAAACCTTCATCTTGGACGAATCTTGATGATGATGTCGTAAATTTTTGTATGATAGATGCAAGTTTGATGAACTTTGTGGACTTCTAGAAGCCAAGCTCGCAGATGCATCAATAGAGCCCATAGCCTTTGTTATTGTTCTATCTGTACAATGTCGCGGCCGACGCCACATGCATTTGGCTCCCGACAGATTGTTTTTTTAAGGCCTGCCAGATCGGCTTGCTCAAAACCTCCTCGTTAGATCGATCCCCTTATCGGTACTTTGTTCCGTCGGCAACATATCGATCTGTCGAAAAATCTGAAATCTTTTGCATTAGTTCGAAACAGCTTATGACTTTTTTATTTGGTCACCCCAACGTTGTGAACGTCTAGGACTCTTAGAGATGGAGTTTGACCGAATTTACTCTTTATGCCATGGATTTAATTAATTCATGTTAATTATCTCTTGAACTCCATAAAATGAGCCTTAGGGTTTTCGGCACTGAGGATCCGATAAATCACACGCAACCATAAAACCCATAGAAAACCCCGAGCACTCTTTACTCCCCATGCACAAAGCAACAAAACCCTACAACCTCCGTGCCCCCAAAATCCGCTTAGTTCTTAGGGTTTTCATCCAAAAGCCACTAAAAACTTCGAGATTCGAGTTTGTTAATCAAATCAAACTACTGAGGGATCAATGTGGGATGCCACCACAACATTTGGGCTAACAATTACTTCTTGATCTATTTTCTAACCCGTTGTAGGTCAGTTAGAGTTTTGGTTCTGGTATAAGGAGGAACAGTTGCAGACACATGTTGTGTCGCCCAAGACATTGAGCCCTGTGCGATCTGCCGGCCATCCGACCAACAGATGATTTTCCCGGGGGGGAATTTCATTTTTGCTTTGTTTTTATTTCATTTATGAAAGCATCTTGTACCCCTCTTTCCTTGTGTGTTTATTTCCTGTCTTGATCACCATATTATTGCTTAATGGCTAATTAATCCGTATATGTGCGAATCAAAGTAACAAACTTGAAAGCCTTATATCAAGAGAAGCAGCCCAACCGTTTGATTGGGCATAGATGAGTGCCCAACACCTCCTCCTCTTCGTACCCTCGGCTTCTAAACAAAGAATTTATGCCCAACCAAAACTAATTCTTTAAAATTCAGACCGTCCAACACATTTTTGAACGATTGGGATGCGTGCATAATACCCACCCGTCACCAAAAAAATGGGACAAGATGAGAATTGGCTTTGAGGACGAAGATAAACCATTGGACAGCCTTATTCATCCTTGTAAAGCAGAAGCCACCGTTTGGCTCATTGAAAGAAATCCATCATCTCTCGACGTCTCATCATCATCTGGCAAAACTCTGGCTCTATGATCCGAGGCCCCATTCTTTGATCAGCCGAGTACCGCTACATACCCAGAAAACACACATAGGATTTACCCCGAATTTGAATTCCAATGGCCCAGATTCACTCCAACTGAATCTGGGCCATTGGAACTTAGACTTTCCATAAACATATGCCGAAGCTGTAGACATCAGATTTTCTATTATAAGGCTTCCCATCAAGAACCTACAAAGATATAGTACCTCATTAACCATTCCTTGTAAATGTGATGAGACGTACAGAGAACCAAACAAATTACATTCTTCTTTGGACATTAAAAAAACTAAACAAATCCTGATGATTTTGGTATATTTGTCCCCAGTTGCAAAGGAACAATAGAATGAAAGGTAGTGGCAGTAGAAGAATTTGCCTCGTAACACTTTGGTTGGCAGTTCTTGTTTCAAGGTTACGAATTAACCTTATTCTAGTTCTCATTTATGCTTCAATTACACAAACTGCGATTGATATTCACTCGATCGTGACAAGGTTTAGAAATCACAATTACATTGGGCTGCCATGTACCCGGCGGTTCCAGTTTCACCCGTCCTGGCGAGAGGTTTTTGGGCTTCCACACAAGCGACACCAAAATCAGCAATTTTTAGATTTCTATGGGCATCTAGCAACGTGTTCTTGGCTTTGACATCACGATGTACAATGTTCTGTAACTGCAGATAGCTTAATCTGCACAAAACTTAGAAAACAGTAACAATGTTTGACTACGAAACTTGAAATAACAGTTTTTTGAATAGTTTTTACTTTTAAAATGACAATAAGGAAACTCACCCACTAGAAAGGTTCCAAATCAAGCTGCATCACTATCGTCAACGCAAGTTTCCTTTTTCTTTTTTAATACAGGAACTTTTTAAGCGTCCCACCGGGAAGGTACTCCACCACAACACAACAGGATCCTGATAGTTGCTGCTCAATCTCCAATTACAAATTAATCCCCAAAACCATATATTTCTGACCATAACTTGTCACAACAGCAGCAAAGGATACTCTACCCCGAGATCGATGACATCCCAAACGATCAGCCAACTGGTACAGTCCATTTTACATTTTCCTTAAGGTGATCTCAGAAATTTACTGAGATGTTCTCCATTTGTTATAATTTGCTAAAACCCAACCACATTCCATTTGTTTTAGTTTCTTTTCTTTTCTGGGCATGAAAAAGTATGTGTTACAGGGAGGAGAATCAAGAAAGATTCTTCAGTGCCCCCTGGGGCACCGCCACCTAGTACCTCAGGCGGCTCCTCCACCATGGCACCACCACATATTGTTGTGGGCGGCATTCTAGCGACGGTTAGATGTTTGAGTCCAGTTTGGCAAATTGGGGTCTCATTCTAGCGTTGGTTTCCTTGTGTCGTGAGTTCGAACCTTAGCACTTACGTTTTGTCGATAAACAAGAAAAACAATGTGTGCTAGTGGAGGTGCTTGGGGTACCACGTGGTGTTACACATTGCATAATCTCTCGAGAATCACAGAGGAGGTCAGTACCTAGAGTTCAGTAGGGGTAGTTAGAGTCCACATCAAAACCCAGCTGAAAGACACGGTACACTCTGCCACGAGCCCAAGATTAGAATACACTTCCTCCGTCCCATATTTCTTGTCCACTTGCACTATTCATAACCCCTCAAAAAATTGTTTACATTTTCAAATATATAATGTTGTATATATTCAATATGGATCTCGTTTGATAGTTCTCGATGAGTTCTATTAAAAACAAATTCAAAATTGTAAAAAACATTATAGATTGAAAAAAATAAGCAATTGAAAATTGACATCCATGCACGTAAATAGATAAAAAATTCGGGATGGAGGGAGTAATGTATTTTGGCCCGTGCCTAACCCAGACTTTGATTGGGCCGAGATGATTCAGCCCAACTCCCAAGCCCGGTCCATAGAAAATTCTTTACACTGCGTTGATTCGAGAAAACTTCAACAAACAATTTCCACAATTGCCGTTTCAGTGGTTCCATGACACGACGTCCCTTGAGTTCCGCAATTTTTGGAGGTATAAGGGACCGCTATTTCAGGAGTAAAACTTTCTAAGAACAGTCACCTAAGGCATAGTGCCAAAGGTTAGGTTATTAGGTATGTCTCTGGTCCTTCCGCCCATACTCCCATTGAGTGACGATTAGATGGGTACAACTATTGTTTAATTGCTTGTTTGGAATTGCTCTTCCAGTTGTGCAATTGAACAGTAAGTTGCAGAGCTACAAATACTATGGATGGAAAAGGATGTACTCAAGTAACCATAGGAATCTCAGTGAAAGCCGAAAGGTTAAAGCATGAAAGAATTTCACTTTAGTTCAAGCACCATAGGAGAAATTCAAATATAATTGACAGCAGACCGATCAATCGAACAATCTGAATTAAAGATTCCCAAAATGTAGAAGAACTAAAATTCAAGTATCGCGATCGATGCCAATTAGAGTCTTCTTTGTGATCATGCTTGTACAATCAACTCACCAATCCTCGCCTTTGCCTTTTCCATACCCATCTTCTCAAGTTCTTTCCTCAGCATCTCTGACGTATAATCCGTCGGAACAAATCCTCTCAACACCATAGCCTCGTAAAGCACGCAAGCATGTTCAAGCTTCCCACTATTACACAACCCATGAACCAAAAGGGAATAGGTTCCAAGCTCAAGACTAACATCATTTTCAAACATGTGGTTCAACAAGAAGGAAAGCAGCTTCATCCTTTTCTTTCTGCAGCACATCTTCAGCAACGGCGCGTAAGTCCTTAGATTCGGCTTGCACCCATCCTTCTCCATTTCCCACAGCAGTTTCAGAGCATTATCCTCTTGTGAATGCTCACAAGCCGTAGCCATTATTGTATTATATGTCACCACATCCGGACTAACCCTGTGCTTCGACATATCATCAAACGCTTCACGGGCATCCTGTAGCCTACCAGCTTGACTCAGAATATAAATCAATGAGTTATAAAATGAACAATCAGGAACACAACCTCTCTGCGTCATTTTCTCGTACACCTTCAGTGCCTCGTTGATTTCTTTTGCCTTCCCTAAAGCATGCATTACAATAGTGTATGTCACTGTACTCGGAGGACACCCCTTCTCTTCCATTTCTTGTAAAACTTCATTAACTTTGCGAAAATCCTTTTCGTGGCAATAGTATTCGACAAAACAAGTGTAAGAAATCACGTTAGGACTAAACCCATGACTTTTCATCTCGTCCATGGTGTCCCTACCTTTCTCTATTTGCCTAGATTTGCACCAACCATGAAGCAATATATTGAAAGTATGAGTATTTGAAATTACACAATCCTTATACTCCAAGTATACTTCTTGCGCATGCTCAACACTGTTTCCTTTCACCAATGCATCCATCAATGAGTTCATAGCTTCAACATCCTTTCTCAAACCACATTGCTCTATCTTCCGAAATGTCTCTATTGCATCTTTGTACCTTTGTGCCCTTGCAAGCTGTTAAGGAAGTTAAACAAGCACACTAATCACACTTCTGGGTAGTTACAAGTTAGTTAAGTGTGGTGACACCTCAGCAATCCGTGTGCTGTCTTGTAGACCAATAGGAAGATCTTGTGCTGTAGACTTTTCTTGTATAAATAGTGCAAGTCTGTTTCTGTTGAAGGTTAATGAAAAATACGAAAACAAATGCAGTTCATTCATACTCTCTCTACTTTCTTTTTCTGTGTAATATTTCTCATGGTATCAGAGCTGTGAGACGTAAGTCGGTTACATCGATCCTGAAGATTTCGATTCACGGTTCAGATCGTCAAGTCTTCAAGAATCGCATTTTGATTTTCAAGTTTTCAAGAATCATATTTTGATTTTCACAAATGGCATCTTCTGCAGCATCTTCTTCTACATCGTGTTCTGTATCTACTGCTTCAATTCCACCTACACTCGCATTTTTGGTGTCAAATTTCAACTCCTTGGTGAACATACGGCTTGATACTGGTAATTATCTTCTCTGGAGAACACAAGTCTTGAATGCCTGTCGTGCTAATGGCTATATCGGTTTTTTGGAAGGAACTGTTGTCTGCCCTAATTCTACGATCGTTGATGCTTCGAATAATACTGTTGTGAATCCTGATTTCACTCTTTGGACATTGATTGACAACCAACTCTTGTCTTGTTTAACTGCTAGTCTGTCTGCAATCACTTTACCACATGTATTAGGGTTTAATCATGTCTCAGATGTTTGGAAATCTCTGGAGCAGAGATTTAATTCGATGTCCAAATCTCACATTCATGAATTGAAGAGTAGGTTGTATAATGTGACAAAAACTGGAACCATGGATGCATATATCGATGAGATTCGTACACATGCACATCAGTTAGAGGCTGTAGGTCATCATATTGATGATGATGATCTTGTTTTTTATGCCTTAAATGGCTTACCTGTTGAAGAGTTTAGGAATCTGAAAACTGCTGTTCGAACTAAGGGAGAGATTTCTTTTGAGGAATTAACAACAATACTTCATTCTGAAGAAATTCAAATTCATAAGCAAGAAGCATCCACTGCAGCTAAGGTGTTTGTTACAAATCCTGTAGCAACTTCTTCTCATTCCACTGATAGAGGGACTTCTAATGTCATAAATCCTTCTTCTAAAGTTCAGATGTATCATCCTACCAATGAACAGGGAAATTTTTATCCTCAGCTAGTTTCCAATCAGAATAGGAGTAATGGATATGATACCAGAAATAGAGGTGGCAATAGGAACTACAATCAGAGAGCTCCTTGCCAAATTTGTGGCAAAACGAACCACACTGCCTTCTCTTGTTATCAAAGGCAGAATATGAATTATCAACCTCCACCTTTTGTGAACACTGGATTTGGTAGATCTAATTCTCAGTCATGGAATGGGAATGGGACTCCTCAGAGTGGTTTTGCTGGTTTCAATGGACCACCACAGAATGTGTCATGGAATGGGACAGTTTCAAATGGAGTTTTTGGCATGCCTTCTCAATATGGAGGATTTGTGAACTCTGGTGGTTTTTCTGGTGTGAATGGATCTCAAGGGACGTCTGCACAGTTTCATGTTTTTTCTGGTCCACAATTTGTTGTTCCTAGTTCTCCTCAGTTTGCTCAGAATAATAGATCAGGACCACAGTTTGCTACATCCGGGATTCCTCCAGTGGTTAATATGGTGACACCTGGGTATCCTCAATGTTCTGCCAGTCCTTCTACTGCCTTTTCTGCTGTAACATCAAGTACTAATTCACCACAATGGTATTTTGATAGTGGTGCCTCCTCTCATGTGACTAATAGCCTAGCTAATCTTCAGCTTCATCAGCCTTGTGTCTCAGGAGAAGGTGTGGTAGTTGGCAATGGAAATTCTGTACCTGTTACTTACTCTGGTAAAGGACTTCTCCCTACTCCTACTACCAATTTTACTCTAAATAATGTCTTGCATTCTCCTGCAATTACCCATAACTTGTTGTCAGTTTATCAATTTGCTAAAGACAACCATTGTACTCTAATCTTTGATTGTAATGGGTATATGATCCAGGACAATCACACTCTTCAAGTTCTACATCAGGGTCCATGTCTCCAGGGTTTGTACCCCATTCAGACATTCTGTAAAGCTGCTCAGTCTACTCCATCTACTCAAGCTTTATTCAACACTTCTGTGTCTTCTGCTTCTTTGTGGCACCAAAAACTAGGTCACCCTAGTCTTCCTTTGTTCTTATCTTTGATAAAACAGTTTCATTTGCCTGTTAGTAAACCTGTTGATTTAGCATGTTTCAGTTGTAATAAAGCTAAGAGTCATAAGCTGAGTTTTCCCATTTCTGTTTCTAAGACTACTCAGCCATTTGAACTCTTACACATGGATGTATGGGGCCCTGCTCCTGTTGCTTCCTTTCAAGGATATAGATACTACTTGCTTGTTATTGATGACTTTACTAGATACTCTTGGTTGTTTCCTTTGCATTACAAGTCAGAAGTTAAGATTGTGATTAGTCAATTCAAATCTTATGTGTCCACACAGTTCAATACTTCTGTTAAAACAGTAAGATCAGACAATGGGGGGGAATTTGTGAATAATTTTCTGAGTCAATTGTTCCTTCTAGCAGGCATCATTCATCAAACTTCTGCACCCTATACTCCTGAACAAAATGGTTTGGTTGAAAGAAAACACAGACATTTGATAGAAACTACTGTTACATTGCTTATTCATGCTCAAATGCCTAATACTTCTGGCTAGAAGCTCTTACCACTGCTGTCTTTCTTGCCAACAGATTACCCCATAGTTCTTTGAACTTTCAAGTTCCTTATTCTATTCTGTTTCACAAAGCCCCAGATTATTTTGCTCTTAAGCCTTTTGGTTGTGCTTGTTTTCCTTGGCTCAAACCCTATAACTCTCATAAACTTCTTCCTAAATCTGCGACCTGTGTTTTCCTTGGATTTTGTTCCACCACAAAAGGTTATAGATGTTATGATCCACTCACTAACAAGGTCTATGTATCAAGGCATGTGAAATTTGAAGAGTCATGTTTTCCTTATCAACGTATTGTGTCTTCTGTCTCCTCTACTTCTTCTCCTGCTGTATGCTCTACTTCTTTTCCTATCTCTCTTACTTCTTTTGATGACCTTACTGTTCAGGTGTCTTTACCTTTTTCTCTTAATGATTCTTTGTCTCTCCCTTCTAATCCTCATGCTACTGTTTCTGCTCCTTCTAACACTGAGTATTCCTCTTCTCCTCCTATTTCTGCTCCTATTTCTGATTCTTCAGTGGCTACCATTGACCCATCTGTTTCTGTCTCTTCTCTTCATCCAATGATTACCAGATCAAAGACAGGTGTTTTTAAGCCTAAACATCCTATTTCCTTGCTCACTACACATGTTGTCACTGAACCAAGGACTTTTCATGAAGCTGTCCACAGTGAGGTTTGGCAAACAGCCATGGCAGATGAGTATAAGGCTCTGGTTCAGCAAGGCACCTGGGAATTAGTTCCCCCACCTTCTCATGGTCATATTATTGGTTGCCAATGGATTTATAAGGTCAAAAGGCACTCTGATGGGTCTGTTGCTAGATATAAAGCTCGATTAGTAGCTAATGGGAATCAACAAACTGAAGGACTGGATTACTTGGAAACTTTTAGCCCTGTCATTAAACATCCAACTTTAAGGATTGTTCTAAGCTTAGCTGTTACCCACAAGTGGTCCTTAAGGCAATTGGATGTGTCCAATGCCTTTTTACATGGAGTTCTCTCTGATACTGTTTATATGAGACAGCCATTGGGCTATCAAGATCCAGACCATCCTTCTTATGTCTGCAAATTGACTAAAGCACTGTATGGGTTGAAACAAGCTCCACGAGCTTGGTTTGCTATGTTTTCTTCTTATTTGCTTGAACTTGCTTTTGTTCCTAGTAAGGCAGACTCATCGTTGTTTGTCCTCCACACTCCATCAGCTATTACCTTGGTGTTGATTTACGTAGATGATATTCTTATCACAGGATCTGATTCACATTTTATTACTACCCTTGTTGGTTCCCTCAGTTCTAAATTTGCAATGAAGGACCTGGGGCGTTTGAGTTATTTTCTGGGCTTAGAGGTTAGTTCTACCTCAACTGGTTTGTTCCTATCGCAGTCCAAGTATGCTTCTGATATTTTGAAAAAGGCAGGCATGGAGGATTGCAAGTCCAGTCCATCACCTACTTCTGCTAAGGTTCCAGTGGATCCATCAGATCCTTTGTTTCCAGATGTTCAGTTCTTTAAATCTATAGTTGGTTCTCTGCAGTACTTGACCTTAACCCGTCCTGAACTTGCTTTTCCAGTCAATGTGGTGTGCCAACACATGCACCAACCACGGCTTAGTCATTTCAGTGCTGTCAAACGCATACTTAGATACATTAAAGGGACGCTTGCTCATGGTTTGCATTTTATTCCTGGTCCTATGGTCTTGACTGCTTTTACAGACGCTGATTGGGTAGGGGATCCTGTGGATCGCAGGTCTACTACAGGTTATGCTATTTTTCTGGGTCACAATTTGGTATCTTGGTGTGCTAAAAAGCAACCAACCGTTGCTCGGTCTTCTACTGAAGCTGAGTACAGGGCAATGGCCTACACTGCTACTGATTTGGTCTGGCTTCGCCATTTGCTTACTGAATTACATGAGCCCATTAAGTCTCCTCATCTACTCTGGTGTGACAACAGATCGGCCATGGCTTTAGCATCAAATCCTGTTTTCCATGCTCGCACTAAACATATTGAGATTGACTATCATTTCATCCGTGAGCAGGTGCTAGCCAATCAACTTTTATTGTGTTTTATTGAGTCTTCTGCTCAAATAGCTGATATTTTTACGAAAGGGTTGTCTGTTGCTCGCTTTCTTTTTCTTCGGAACAAACTAATGGTTGGTTCTCCACCCATTAGTTTGAGGGGGTCTGTTAAGGAAGTTAAACAAGCACACTAATCACACTTCTGGGTAGTTACAAGTTAGTTAAGTGTGGTGACACCTCAGCAATCCGTGTGCTGTCTTGTAGACCAATAGGAAGATCTTGTGTTGTAGACTTTTCTTGTATAAATAGTGCAAGTCTGTTTCTGTTGAAGGTTAATGAAAAATACGAAAACAAATGCAGTTCATTCATACTCTCTCTACTTTCTTTTTCTGTGTAATATTTCTCACAAGCCTCCTGAAAACTTTAGTCATTGTAACAAGTGAAAAATACCCTTTTCCCAATCGATCCATTTCCTCCACCACTTCCCACATAAGATCAAACTTCCTACATTTGCCCAAGATATCAACCAAGGAGTTATATAAATCAGCTGAAAACTTAAACCCCATTGGTGATTTCGCCCACTTGAAAAAACCCAGAGCCGGTATCCAATCATAGCTGAATCTCTTCAATATTTGGCCAACCAAACTCTCTGATACATTCACACTACACCCATTTAAAGCTTGCATAACATCATCAGGAGATTGGAATTGATTCTTCAAGATTTTACTTATTCGATCAATGTCAGTTTCCGCAATATCACTCACTATGGATTTGATGTCAGTTGTTTGATCCTGAATCTTGTGATTTCCGGCCCAGAAAGAAACTGTGGGAAGTGAAAACTCATCCTCTTGATCAATGAGCAATGGGTTGTCTTTCTCCAAAAACTTAACCCAACTGGGAAGCTCAGGTGACTCGGTTGTCGTGGACGAGTCATCAGTTTTTGGTGACTCAGTCACATTACAGAATGATTTGCATAAGAAACTATACATCCCATTAATACGGTGAATACCATCTTTAAACATGTCCAAATTCTTTGAAGCCTTACAATGCAAGAGAATATTGAAGGGTTTCACTTTTGAAGACATTTTTTTCTAACTATTCACAGACCGGTTTCCTCCTTTCGCTAGTCTAGTGGGCAATTTGACGAACACGTAGTAGGCGTTTTAATATATTCGCAGAATACTTTAAACGAGGAAACAACTATCGAAGTTGAAAGCAAAACGCACCTAATGAGATGGGTTTTTGACCCAATAAGTCGTTGATGTTGTCGTTCATCTGGAGAACTAGCTTTGCAATTCCAGAGTCAAGCTCTTTTTTTTTTCCTCCTCCAGAAGTTGGAAGAAGAATGCCGCAACTAGCAAATCATTTTGGTGAACTGATTGTTTCACACAAACAGACAGAGAGAGAGAGAGAGAGAGAGAGAGAGAGAGAGAGAGAGAGAGAGAGAGAGAGAGAGAGAGAGGATTGCCGGTTAGAGCAAATCCAATGCAATTGTCAAAATGGCTATAGCCATTGCTATATTTTGGCACCAAAAAATGGTTCCGGTGCTTGGTTCTATTTTAGTACCAAATAGTTCCAAATTTAACTAACTTTCTCACCATCTCACTTTTAATTATGTTTTCATCCCGAATTCAACTATGTACGTTATTTTCAACCCCGTTGTGATCTAATTTTTTAACCCTCATTCCGAATTATTTTTTAATTACGTTTTTTTTTGTCCTCTACTGTTTCAACTACCATTCTACCCAAATTAGCTAAATAAAATGTATTTCATTAACCAATTTCAAAGCATTACATTAATAGATTAAAAAAAAAATTACATTAATAGATTAAAAAAAAACATGAGAGGGTACATTTAAAAAAAAAAAAAAAACTACAATAATTAATATTCGGGTGAACAATTGCATTATTTATAGGAGGGCCAACAAAATTACCGTATGAAAAAAGAAATCAAAAAATAGTTGTTGGGTTAGATTTAGCCGTTGATTAGCCCGTTGGCACACCAATTGGTGTGCATCTTGCAACACCAAATAATTTCTCATGTATAGATCTTCTCCCCCAACCAACGTCTGGTGCTACAGGAGGAACCAATTTCAGATCTAAAAATTGGGGATGGGGAAAATCCCCATTGAAGTCGATCTTTCTCTCTCTCTCTCTCAGACTTCGGCCTCTCTCTCTCTCTCTCTCACACACACACACACACTCACAAACACCCATGGAAGTTGAGGGTTTTCCCGTCTGGAAGAAATCACCATTGATTCCGGTCACCATTGATTCCGGCGAAGGCCATGGAAGTTGAGAGTTTTTCAGTGGAAGAAATCACCATTGATTCAAGTATGTGTTTCCCACCCATTTTTCTGGTATTTGGCACTTGGATTATGACGTGATAGCCATCCTTGGTTCTAAATATAGAACAAAGTATAGCTTTGTGCCATTTTAGAACCAAGTATAGCACTGCACTGGATTTGGGTTTTTTGAGTCTGGTGTCAAATTATGAGTATAGAACCAAGTATAGCTCTTGCATTGGATTTGCTCTTACGAGGTATCTGGGATGCAAAAACGGAACCCACCAGAGGTAGCGGCGGCGAGGAGAAGAGGCGTTCGTTAATATTCTCTCGTTGCTTGGGCAAAAATAATCTCAATGAAAGGAGTAGATTAGTATTAACAACAGATGAAAAAAAAAAAAAAAAAGAAGAGAAAAATTATTAGATAATTAGTTTTTTTTTTATCCAATATTAGATACTATAATTAGTTCATCTCGACGAAAAGAATCTATATAAGAGAAAATTATGATAAAAACAAAAAATAATACAAAAGCAAGGTTTTCGGAATTATTTTTGTTTTTATTTACAAAAAATTTAGTTTGGTTCATAATTTTTACCTCTCGTCGAGATGAAGCAATAATCCAAAAAAAATAAATACTTACAAAACTAAAAAATTCAATTTTTTTTTAAATAAGTACGAAAAAATAATCCATTTTTCCAAAGCACCCTAATGTTAGTTAAGAGCATTTGGTTTCATCAACAGCATTTCTGCTTATTTTGGTTTTTAGTAATTTTTTTTTTTAGATTTTAGTTAATGTTTGTTACTATTTTTTAATTCTTCACGTCAGTAATCCAAAATAATACAAGAAGTAATTAAAATTAATTCTTCACGTCAGTAATCAAAATAATAACCATAAGTTTCGTTTTATCTTTACTTATTTTTCCTGATTATTTTGTTAACTTTAGCACACTTTTTATTGTTTTCACTTAATACAAAAACAAGTGAAATAAAAACTTAAGACAACAAACACAAGCTAAATGGAAACATAGATTTATTTTTGGAAAAATTAGTCATACTTACCTTTTTGAAGGGAAGGAAAATGAATTTTTGGAATCAAACATAAATACATTATTTTTAATACTGATTTAGCAAAAAGACACAACACAATCTTTCTCCTTATTTTGGACGTAAATACTCAGGCCTCTCACTTACCTCACAAAACCATCGGCAAAATTAAACCCAATTCATCTCTTTCGATAACTTCACCTCAAGATCTGATCACTTCTCTCTCTCTCTCTAGAAATGCTCTGCAACTAAGGGGGAGCATTTCACGCTTAGTCTAGCGATACAAAAATAGGCATTGATATTTGATCTGTACTTATATTGAGTTAGAGTCCTGGAATTTTACTTGGCTTTCCTGAATCAAAATATTTGAGACATCAATTTTGCACTACAATTATGTTTCTGTATGCCTACATTTGTGTTTCTGCATGCCTTTAGCATGAGTTGCCCCTTTTATGAACATCAATTCCAACTGCCTTTCAAGTGCTCGACAAAAGGTCCGAACTACATTAGCCTTATGCTTTCAAAGATATTTTTGTGTCATTTCAAAATCGTGTACGAAGTAAAGTCAAACTTCACTTCCAACTAAGAGCTACACTTATTAGTAGCATTTCACTAATTTTTTGGTCGCCGGAAGTGGTACACCTGCGTTCCAATACGATGAA
Organism: Vaccinium vitis-idaea; assembly: GCA_963854785.1. NCBI lineage: Eukaryota > Viridiplantae > Streptophyta > Magnoliopsida > Ericales > Ericaceae > Vaccinium > Vaccinium vitis-idaea. The sequence goes on from OY978218.1 coordinate 28,014,505, forward strand.
TTTTGCGACCGAAAGCGAAAATACAAAATAGAAAGATAAAGACGGGGGAAATCCTTGCACACCATGTGTTTGTTGAATTTTCCAAGAAAAAACACAAAATTAAATAGGAGTACTACTTACTTTCAATTCTCCACCTAATGAATATTAGGTATCTTGGATGCTTTGGCTAGAGTCACCAAGTTGGTTGCTCGGTGGTGATCATAAATACAAAACTAAAATTCGTTAATATGCTTTGGCTAGAGTCACCAAGTTGGTTGCTCGGTGGTGATCATAGATTATATTTAGTGAACATAAACTAATTTTTTTTTAACACCAAAGATGTAGTATAAATTTGAAATACGCGTCACTAGTTTACAAGGAAACAAAGTGTCGTTTTATAAACCAGGAGAATTCTAACAAATTTATACATGGTGAAGTGTTACTAGGCTTTTTGAAATTATAACTTTTATATTAGTGAAAATTCATTAATTTTTTGGGTCGCCGGAAGTGGTCGGCTGAAGGTGGGGTGGTGGTCGACTAGGAGGCAGGAGTTGATTTTTTTTTTTTTTTTATAATAATTTTCTAGACGAAATTATAACTTTTAAAAATTAGTAAAATGTCACTAATTTTTTGGATCGCCAGAAGTGGTCACCGGAGGTGGGGTGGTGGTTGGCTGGGAGGCAAAGTTGATTTTTTTTTAAATTTTCTGTACAGAATTAAAACTTTTAATTAGTGAAATGTCACTATTTTTTTGGGTTGCTAGAAGTGATCGGCCGGAGGTAGAGTGGTGGTCAGCCGGAGGTAGGAGTTGATTTTTTTTTGAATTTTCTGTACAAAATTAGAACTTTTAAAAATTAGTGAAATGTCACTAATTTTTCGGATCACCGAAAGTGGTCAGCCAGAGGTGGGGTGGTGGTCGGCCAGGAGTTGATTTTTTTGAATTTTTTTTGTATAAAATTAGAATTTTTAAAAATAAGTGACATTTCACTAATTTTTTTGTCTTTATGTTCGATTGCAAAAGTTCTTTACCCTTCCCTTAAAAAATGTCAAATATTTTAGATTTTTGGCTAAGTGGTCGTTTATTTTTTTATGGCCACAGCAAAAAATGAGAAAAAAATCTTTTCATTACTAGGATTGTGGGCTCACTGCCTCGGCCTAAGAAGGGGATCCATATAATGACGTGGTGCGTTGAGAAGGGCCCATCTCGAGCCCTACTAAATTGATCCACAATTCCACATCCTTGTCTAAGAGTTGGAGGTTGGGCCATGATCCAACTCTATTGCAATTTTAAGATGATTTTTTTTTTTTGGGCTTTTATCCCTTACACAATTCACATTTTTTCTATTTAGTTTCTAAACTAAAAATTGCACCTATTTCATCTTTAAAATTTTCGATTCCCACCCATTTGTTCCCATTGATAACAAAAGGTATCACGTGCGCAACGTGTGATCATACTCCAAATGAAAGGGAGAAAAATGCCACTTAAACTCCGAGTGATATTCCCCTGACACTCTCTCTCTCCACGACCAACCCCCTTCTATTGTAGCAAACTTTGAGAAATAAACGTTCAAAGGCATTGTCCCAATTGCATTGATGATAGCTCACATTCTATTTGCTAAAATCTAACATTTGATAAAATCAAGTGTTGGTTTTAGCAAATGAGTAGAAGATGTGCTAAAATCAACACTCAAATGAGGAGAAGATGAGTGTTGATTAGCACATCTTTTCCTTATTTGCTAAAATCATCGCTTGATTTTATCAAATGTTAGCAAATAAGAATCTTTCAGAACTGACAAGTTTTCCGTTTAATTTTATGTGGAATCCCATAAAATCACCAGTTGATAAAATCACTCTTGTTCCCATTAGATAAAATCCATGTTTGATTAAATCTCTGCCCAATGCACCATTTACCATTTTGCCCTTATTTTTTCTTCAAGCCGCCATATCTAACACAAACAAAGAATCACGAATTCTCTTTTTCCCGTTCTGAAACTATGGAATGCACTATTTCCCCCAAAATTGCATACCGGATTAGATCCTTGGAATCCACCATGGTTATACGTTTTGTAATTTTTTTTAAAAACTTCCATTTGGCTTTTCATGTGCAACATATCCTTATATGTTTTTTTGCAAATGTGGAACATAGGTAACATGGGACACGAAGTTAATTTTCACAGAGGTTTGTAAAATCATAATTCGTTCCCATTACGTAAAAGTTTATTTTTATAAAATCTTTACGCAAATTATCATTTACCATTTTGACCTTCATTTTCTTTCACCCACCATTGAACAAACAAACATTTCTTTTTCCGATTGATGTCATCGTATCGAAATTAACCGTCACAAAAGCAAGAAAATTACAAACCAACATATTTCTTCTTTCAAACAAAAGTCACGGCAGATTCATTTTCAATTTCAAAGCGGGCAATTTTTTTCTTTCTCTTTCGTCAACTTCCACCATAAATTACGGCCATAATTTGACATGAAATCTAATAAACCATTACGTGATTGTCCCCCTTGTCATCAACTTGCACGACCTCGTTGGTTCCGTCCCTGACCATAATCTAATGCAATTCTATCTCGAATCCCATCACGGAACAAATTTATCTCCTGATCCATTTGCGCGAACTCTGGGGCAGACTGCATACCATCCATAAATTCCTGGCGAATGTCACGGGATGTTCTGTCTTCAAATACGTACGACTCATTCCCCAATTCGGCATCCTTGAAATATTCATCTGATGGGTAATGCATTTGAATATAATTATGTAGGCCCATTGCTATAAGAATAAATTTTTTAACCTCTTCAAAATCATATTCGCTAGCTATCTTCAAGAAACAGAATCTGCGTTTCAATACACCGAAAGCGCGTTCAACACAACTCCGTAGCGATGAGTGAACCTTGTTGAATCTTTCACTGCTATCAGTTGTAGGCACCCTCCTTTGCCTGAAGTCGTCCTGGTGATACATAAAGCCCTTGCATGGAGCCATGTACCCTTTGGCATTGGGATATCTTGCATCAACTAGGTAGTACTTACCTAATTCATGAGTAAAACTGAAGTCAATTATTTTTCATACAAATACATGTATGTTGAATGCATAATTTTTATTGATTAATTTCAGTGGTAAATATATACTGTTCGAATTTCAAACAAGGATTACTTTTTAAAAAAAAAAAAAAATTACTTGCAGGTGGCTGGGGTTACCGATTGCCTCTTTTCACAGTATCCTGTTTAAAAATTTGGTAGTCGTGCATTGATCCTTCATACCCACTAACATCAAATGTAAAGCATAAATTGAAATCAGCAACAGCCATGACATTGAACGTATATCCACCCTTACGACTCCAATAATTAGCGGCTTTTTCCGGTGGTGGGTTGCATGGCACGTGTGTATCATCAATTGCGCCGATGCAATCCTGCAATACATATATATATATATATATATATAATCAAGAAATACACAATTGCTGACCAAAATTGCCGACCAAAAAATCTTTGGTTGCCAAAATGTATAGCCATTGCCAACTAAAAAACTTTGGTTGCTGAATGTTCGGCCAATCCCATTGTTTTAGTCGCCAAATGTATACCATTTCCTGACCAAATAGGACTTTAGTCGGGGAAAGTTTGTCCTCATGCCAACTACCTTTATTTAGTTGGGGAAAGTTGAATGTTTGCCAACTACCTTTATTTAGGACTTTAGTCGTCATCCACGCAATCAATGTTGGAGTGCAAAGCAAGAGGTGGTGGGTTTAAAACTTGGCGGAGTCAATTTAATTGATTGCGTGGCTGACATCATCGCTTTAGCTAGATGACGTCAGCGTTAGCTAATGGGAGGGAGACGTGGCCGAATTTTTTTGGATGAGGGAATTGCCACATGGCATATTTTATTGCCAACTAAAATCATTTACCGACTAATTCTTTTTGGTCGGAAAAACCAACCTATGCCGACTAAATATTTGGTTGGGAAAACCAACCTTTGCCAAACAAATACTATTTTAGTCGGCAAATACCTTTGCCGACGGCACATTGCCGACTAAATTTGCTGACAAAACTTTTAGTCGGCGATTCCTTTTCCCAACTAAATATGGTACATTTGCCAACCAAACCGTTATTCGGCGATGGTGTAATTTCTTGTAGTATACATCTTTAGAAAACACATTTGATTATATGAGCCTTGTTTCTTTGTTGGATGATTACGTACAAAAGTTATGTTCGAGTGTACCTTGAAATGGCCATCACGTTGAACGTAGTGCCACCCTCACTGCTTCACGTTGAACGTAGTGCCACCCTTACGGTTTCGTTAGGTGGTGGGTTGGATTGCATGGCACACATGTGCCATCAATCTTCTTTTGGATGCTGAAGGATTACGAATAAAAAATCAGCGGTTTCGACACTACACAAAGCAGTGCACTTGAATCATCTAGTAGACAAAGACAAAACGAAATGAAACTTACTAAATTTGGTCCTAGAGAGGGTTGAGAGCTTCTCTCTCTAGAATCTAGAGAGAGAATGCACTCCCCTCTTTCCTATCATAATTTTTACACAAATCACCAGACAATTTGTTTGGATTTCCTTGAAACAATCTGTTTCAAATGGAGCATATCCCATTTTTGGGTCATTTTCTCTATCAAGCCAACAATCTGTTTTCATTTCCATATATGAACTCACGCCCATCTATGGGTTTCATGGGGTTCTCAATCAAAGGGGAGGATTTCCCTTTCTACTCAGCAGGCTATGAAGTATCACAAAATCAGATGGGGGCTAGTCCTCATGGGGGCTCGTCCTCACCTCTCCTGACTGTACAAAATCTATCTTCTGATGGTGTTTACAAAGCTTCAACCTCGGAGCTTCAGCCATGGAGTTTCACAACAGATTGAGCTCCTTTCCGAGTGAGTTCAGAAGTGGGTCGACCCAAATGCAAAGGATCCATGGAGGGCTTTCACGCAATACAGATCTGGAGCTCTAGTTCTAGCACAGCCGCTGTTCTTCCTCGCGTATCAGTTCTCCTCCTTTGTGTCGATGGTGTCACGGTGGAGGGGGTAATTCCATTGTGGTTCCTGGCGCTACAGGTAAGACTATGGCAGTTTTAGATCTAGGTTCCTGTCTTATGCTTTGATTCTATTTCTTGGAATCCTTGAGCTTCATTTTTGGGGCTGTTTTACATTAATTTGGCCATTTTAATTAGTAATCTCGGATTGATGTCTGGAAAATGTGTGTAAATCTGGGTTCCCTTTTGAGGAAGAAGGACTGGTTATTCACGTTTCTTCCTTGTGAAGAAGACAGTGGGGCCCACGGCCCAATTTTGCAAACAAGCAGTGCACTCAAATTCAATTTTTAATTCCGCAAGTGGTGAACATAGTTGTAAAGGTTGGGCATACCTGTAGCTTTACAGTTGATTACGTGTTTTGACTTTTCAATCGGTGGGGACCACAGTCCTATCTTAGACCATTACACGCAGTTGAAAATGAAAAGGGGTGGGTCCAGCTATACCGCTACATGCAGCGTAATCTGCTGGAAAACATCTCCACGATGGTATTTAGTGCTCATTAACCCAAGCCTGGGGTCCACAATGGCCATCACTTTTAGAGTGCACTCTACGGTTGTACATTTTAAAAGCAAATCCTTGGTCCAGGTGATGACAACAATGTACTTGTGCATGGGTGCTTGTGCAAGGTTTGATAGATCAAAATCATAGCTATATTCTGAAACACATGGGTGATTGTGCAATGCTTGCATCGAAAAAAGTGGCCTTTGGCCAGCAACAATATGCACGGCTAAGGATTTATTTACTACATTATGCTTATTATCCCTATCCTTGCGGGTTGTACAAGGGCATTTTATTTTCCCACCCCGACGGGTTGTGCCGGGGAGTATGCAATTTTCTTTTCTTTTCTTTACTTTGATTTTATCCTCCTTGGGGTATGCCCTTTGTAGGTTGTACATTCGCTTAACCCCTTTTAATTTCAAGCTAAATTATCCAAAAAAAAAAAAAAAAACGAAACGAACAAGAAGCAATTAACAAGGAAGACATGAACAATACCTTAAGGCCTTGTTTGATTCGCAGATTAGCTGTCTGGGATAGGACTAATTGTACCGCTTCCTGAGTTATTTCAGGTTTGGTTCATGAATGTCTCTCGAGATTATTTGTTTTTTTATTCCTAAGGCTCTTAGGATACTAAATAATCTCAGGGGAGGTGGGATTGAGTAGGAATAATGGAAAACATTGAAGTTTACTGTAAAGCTATTGAATGCAGCTTTTTTTATGCAATTGCGTTGTGTTCAACTCGCCACACCAAAATATCATCCATAGTAATGCATAAATAAAGGCTTGAGAAGATCATTGCATGCCAGAGCATGTGTCCAAAGGCAGTACACAACTTTAAGGGGGGAAAAAGGGTAAAATAGTAAAAGGAAATAGACCCTCATGTGCACAAATGCATATTTTTGGTCCCACACATATCAGAGATTGTTATTTGAAGAGGAAAAAATTGGGTAACACCTGTAACTTCACATGCATTCAATCAGATGAATTTCGAAATGGAAAAGAAAGCAATGGAGAAAAGGCATAATATGTGGGTGGGGATGCCCAACCAAAGGCCCAATAGGCAGTATTCACATGTGGACGGCAAACAAAGACAAAATGTACCCTGTACCTTATCAAATATTGTTAAGATTTCATTGTCCAAAAAGTTAAATGTTTGCCGACTAAATATTGTTTGGTCGGCATATACAATCATTGGCGACTAAACTTTTGTTGGCAAAAGACACAATTGGCGACTAAATGTATTTTAGTCGAGAAAAGCCGTTCAAAAATTAGTGATGTTTTAAGACAAAAATTATGTAATATTAATTTATACGTAAATATGCTATTTTAATTTTTTAATATTTTTAATTACGATTTACACTAAAAAATAAAAAAATTATGTACTTTTATTTTATTTTATGAAATATAGTATATATATATTTGTATATATTTATTGATCAAACAACAAACAAGTCATTAGGTAGCCTAGTGGTTAACTGCTTGGAGTGCAAAGCAAGAGGTCGTGGGTTAGAAACTTGGCGGAGTCAATTTAATTGATTTACGTGGATGACGTCAGCGCTTGAGCTAGATGATGTCATTGTTAGCTAATGGGAGGGAGACATGGCCGGATTTTTTTGGATGAGGGAATTGCCACGTGGCATATTTTATTGCCGACTAAAATCCTTTACCGACTAATTTTTTTTTTGGTCGGAAAAACCAACCTATGCCGACCAAAACGGCACATTGCCGACAAAACTTTTAGTCGGCGATTCCTTTTCCCAACTAAATATGCAGTGAATTGGCAAGCTTTGCAAGAAAAGATAGCAACATGTAGTGAATTGATTAAAAGAAATATCCTTCAACAAGGGGTGGAATTTGTTGGTCTATGTCCACTGTGTCAGAGAGAGGTTGAAACAACTGTTCATCTATTATTACACTGTCCTATAGCATGGAAAGTATGGTCTCTTATCATGAAATGGTGGGGGATTAAGTGGGTTTGTCCTTCAAATCTATACATGTTAATGTGTTGGTGGTCATCTTTCTTCTTTAAGAATGTTGAGAAAACATGTTGGGATATTAGTTTCTATGCTGTGTTATGGACTCTCTGGTTGGAAAAGAACCATATCATATTCATGAACAAAGTTCCGGATGAAGTGGAAATCATTGATAACTGCAAATCTTTGGTTGCTCTGTGGACAAAGGCTTGTTATGATCTCAAAGCATATACGGTGGAGGATTTCAAACGATGCCTACCTGGTATAAGAAAATTGAAGCTACCTAAATTGAGGGAATTCTGAGTTGGATTTGTTCTCTCAGGAGGCTCTTGATTTTGGTGTGAAGGTCCAAAGAGCAACCCAATGTAGAATTAAAAGAAACTAAAATGAGACGGAGAGCAAAACTGTAACAGCAGCAGATTAGGCAAACTCAAAACAGAACAAATTCATAGCGTAGTTATTATGCGAAATCTTGAACCTTAAAAAACTGATGCAACAATTCTAGCAAGCGGTGTTTCGACAACTAACAGCTTTACTCAAATCAGAATATTCGAATGAGATGGGCTAATCAATCATGCAATAAAGATAATCAAAATGAAAAGTAAAAGAGTAAGGGAGAGAGAAATCAAACACGCGGATTTTTATAGTGGTTCGGTCCGCAACTTCACGGCCTACTCCACTCCCCGAGTATCCTACTCAGGAATTGCTGCACTATCTCCAATAGTTGTTACAACCTTCTAACTTCGCGGGTGCTAGAAAACCTTTACAAACCGAGTGATCACTCCGAATCAACTCCAAACTAGCTCAGAATACGGCACTAGTCAGACCTAACCCAAGTGAATTTTTCTACCCAAAAATCACTCACAAAACAGGTTACAATTTCAGAACAAGGGTGTGAAATCCCTTTTACAATAACTCTCAAAAGAACACTCAATCTAGTGTAAATTATTCAAGATGAAGAACTGAGTTGAATGGAAAAATTGCAAAGCAAAGCTCACTAGTTTTCTTCCAGAATGTTATGATTACATAGTTCCCCTTGGCTTCTCTTTTATAAAGATGATCACCCAATATGAACGTTAGAAATTTTACCCGTTAAGCGTCACTTTCTCAGCAACTTGACTTGAAAATCTTCTTCCATGATTTTTGTTCCCAAATAAGCTTCACAATCTGACTGAATCTTGAGAGGCTTTCTAGCCGTTTGAAATTGGAGACAAGATTAGTCCTCAATCTTGCTCCTTTCCATACTTGACTGTTGGAGATAGGAAATTGATGAAGAGCACCTTTCAATTGCATCTTTAATTGACTCATGGTTGATTCTACTTCGATTCTTCCTCAGCAAATTGATCGTTTCCTTTCTCTGGCCTCCATCTCCTCTTTCTCTTTCTTCTAACGTTGAAATTCTAGGTTTAGAAAATATTCCCTGTATATGCGACAGATTGTAAAATAGGCTTGAAGAAAATTGCCCTTGAAGTTTCTTAAAAAATAGTCAATATCACGTTTAGTCCAACAAATTCATATTTTCATTAATGAGACCCACTAGACAAATAAAGTTTAAATTATTGTATGTTTGTTATCATCAAAATCTAGAACCTTGGGGCTAACAATCTCCCCCTTTTTGATGATGACAAACATCTATATCAATGAAGCTTAAATTAAAGAGTTAAGAGAATTAAGAGATAGCTCCCCCTTAATAGATGCAACATCTTCTAGAGCCTCTCCTTGTAATTTCCTCCCCCTAAATACATGTAGCCTTGCTGGAGCTTCATTTACTCTGTCTTAATACTTCTCCCCCTTTGTCATCAACAAAAAAAATCTTGCAATGAACTTGTTTTCAAAGAAGGCATCTCGACCAAGAGTTGAGTAGCAATGGATAAAGAAATCGAAAACACGGTGATTGCATGAACTGGGAGTTTAGATACAGGAAGCATAATATGGTTCTTAACAATATGAAACCTTTGACAACATATAAATATATATCCCATAAAGATATGCCGCTGTTATGCCAAAAATATGTGCAACTAGTCGGGAAAAAAATGTGTTAGCTCCATGAGTATTTAGCTAGGTCAATCAGTAGTGGAACCCAAAAAAATGGTCCAAGATTCAAATTCCACTAAGACAACGGTAGGAGAAAAACAATGTAGATAGAGTGCAGATTAGCAATGCCTAAGGAATAATAAATAGATCAACAGTAGTTTATAATGAGATTAAGAATTGTCAAAAAGGATTAGACATACCAATTTCTCTTCTTATGCTACAAAATCGATCTTCGCTAAGAGGTTTTGTAAAAATATCAGCTAATTGATTATCGGTGCTCACAAAATCAATGACAATATCTCATTTTTGAACATGATCTCTAATAAAGTGATGTCTAATATCAATATGTTTGGTTCTAGAGTGCTGAATAGGATTCTTAGTCAAATTGATAGCGCTTGTATTATCGCATCTAATAGGAATATGACCAAAGTATAAACCAAAATCCTCTAGCTGTTGTTTCATTCATAAAATTTGCGCACAAGAACTACCAACAACAACATATTCAGCTTCAACAGTAGATAAGGCAACAGAGTGCTGTTTTTTACTAAACCAAGAAACAAGAGAATGTCCAAGAAATTGACATGTACCACTAGTGCTTTTTCTATCTATTGTACAACCAGCAAAATCCGCATCAGAATATCCAATTAAATCCAAGGAAGTGCCTCTAGGATACCACAATCCTAAATTTGGAGTACCAATCAAGTATTTAAAAATTCTTTTAACAGCTGTGTAGTGTGATTACTTTAGGAGAGGATTGAAATCGTGCACATAAACACACACTAAACATTATCTCCGGTCTACTAGCTGTTAGGTAAAGGAGAGATCCGATCATACCTTTGTATTTCTTTTCATCAAAAGGCTTACCCTTTTCATCTTTGTCAAGTTTGGTCGAAGTGCTTGATGTACTTGGACTGATTTATAAATATTCCATCCTTTGATTGCTTTATTTGTAGTCCAAGAAAGTAGGTGAGTTCTCCCATCATACTCATCTCGAATTCTCCTTGCATACATTTTGCAAAATTCTCGCACAAAGTTTCGTTAGTAGCACCAAAAATGATATCATCAACATAAATTTGAACGACAAGTATATCACGATCTTTGGTTTTTATAAAAAGGGTAGTGTCGATCTTTCCTTTTGAAAAACCATTTTTAATCAAAAAAGTGCTCAAACGATCATACCATGCTCTAGGTGCTTGTTTTAAACCATAGAGTGCTTTAGAGAGCTTGAAAACATGATTTGGAAACTCGTGATTTTGGAAACCAGGGGGTTGTTCAACATAAACCTCTTCAGAGATAAAACCATTTAAAAATGCACTCTTTACATCCATTTGAAAAAGTTTAAAATTTCTAAAACAAGCAAATGCAAGTAACATTCTAATAGCTTCAAGTCTAGCAACGGGGGCAAAAGTTTCATCAAAATCTATGCCCTCCACTTGGTTGTAACCTTGGGCTACGAGACGGGCTTTGTTTCTAACTACCACACCGGCTTCATCCATTTTGTTTCTAAAGATCCATTTGGTTCCAATGACGGAACTATTTTTAGGTCTAGGTACCAAGGTCCAAACCTCGTTTCGTTCAAATTGGTTGAGTTCTTCTTGCATAACAAGAATCCAACTTTCATCTTTTTCAGCTTCAACAAAAGATTTAGGCTCTATTTGTGATAAAAATGCAAGATTATTGCAAATATTACGAAGGGAAGATCAAGTCATCATACCTTGAGACGGATCACCTATTATTTGACCTTTGAATTGATTGCTAGCATACCTCCATTCTCTAGGAACAGTAGCAACATCTCTATGCTGTGGTGTACTTATGTACACACCATCATCAACAATTGAATTGACTCCATGGTCCTGCTCGGTTGCAATAGAATTAATTTTCTGCACCTTCTCTGCTGTGATTGAGCTGACTCCATCAGTTTCAATGGCCTCATTAGAGGCTGATTTTGCTGCAGCTTCTACTTGATTTTGTTTGCTTATTGAAGTATCCTGTGGTATCTCATCATCTATGCTGTGAATACGAGTAAAACCCTTGGAAGGGACATGATCAGATTCATCAAATGCAACATGGACAGATTCTTCTACAACTAAAGTTCTCTTGTTAAAAACTCTATATGCTTTGCTAGATGTAGAATAACCAAGAAATATGCCTTCATCAGATTTAGCATCAAACTTACCCAAATCATCCTTGTCATTATTATGAACAAAACATTTACAACCGAATGCACGAAAATGACTAATGTTAGGCTTCCTACCTTTCCAAAGTTCATAAGGAGTCTTTTTGAGAATAGGCCTAATCATAACATGATTTATAACATAGCATGCAGTATTAACGGCCTTTGCCCAAAAATATCTAGGCAAATTTTTATCACATAACATTGTTCTCGCCATATCTTCTAAGGTCCTATTTTTCCGTTCAACTACACCATTTTGTTGAGGGGTTCTAGGGGCAGAGAAATTATGATCAATGCCATGTTCATCACAAAATAACTCAAACTCACTATTATCAATTTCTCTACCATGATCACTTCTAATACTAGATATGAGAAAACCCTTTTCATTTTGAACTTTTCTACACAATTTAGTAAAAGCAGGAAATGTATCACTTATATGTGTAAGAAACATAACCCAAGAATATCTAGAACAATCATCAACAATAACAAGAGCATAATGTTTACCACCAAGACTTGTTCTAGTAGGTCCAAACAAGTCCATATGCAAAAGCTGTAACGATCTAGATGTAGAAACGATATTTTTAGATGAAAAAGAAGTTCTAGTTTGTTTTCCCATTTGACATGCATCATAAAGTCTATCCTTTTCAAACTTTATTTTAGGAAGACCAATAAGCAAATCGTTGTTTGAAAGCTTTGAAATCAAATGCATGTTAGCATGTGCAAGTCTCTTATGCCACAACCAACTATTCTCATATACTGCAGTCAAGCATCTATCATCATTGGAAGATAATGAATGAGCATCTATAATGTAAACATTTTCATGTCTAGTACCAACAAAAATTGTTTTCTTTTCTTCCATGTTTTCTATGATGCAATGTGATTTTTCAAAAATAACTCTATGACCCTTATCACATAGTTGACTTATGCTCAGTAGATTATGTATTAATCCATCAACAAGAAGCACATTTTCAATGATAGGAAAGGGGTCCTTACCGATATCACCAATACCTATGATTTTACCTTTGCCATTGTCACCAAATGACACGAAACCACCTTCTTTAAATGATAAGGTACTGAATAGCTTAGCATTACCGGTCATATGTCTTGAGCATCCACTATCTAAGAACCACCGTTCATTCTTTGTTTTTGTGCTCAAACATACCTACAAAAGGAATTAGACATTGGTCTTTGGTACCCATACTTGCTTGGGTCCTTGAATGTTAGTGGCAAAATATTTTGGAACCCAAACTTGTTTAGTTCCAACATAGGTATTTCTTTTAATAGGACATGAATGTAAAATATGACCTTTCTTGTCACAATAATTACAAGTAGTAAATGGACAAGATGAACTAGTTGCTTTCACAAAAAAAGTTTTGATAAAACTTTTGCTTTTTGGTAGGTTCAAAACCTAAGCTAGCTTTGTCGCATTTTTGTTTTCCCAAAATAACATCCAAAGTATCTCTCCCTTTAACAAACTTAGACAAAGTAGGTTTCAAGTTTTCAACTTCTTTTTTTAGTTTTTCATTTTCAAGTTCCAAATCTGAAATTATGTTTGTTGACAAACCTTCTACTTTTTCTTTTAATACTTCATTTTCTCCTTTCAAAAGTTCATTTTCAGCAAGCAATGAAGAGTTACTCTTTTTGAGAAAACTGTTTTTAGAACCTAATTTCTTAAACTCATCATGAGGGGGGTGAATTGTGTATCTCAAAAAATAATGCGGAATTAAATAACAAAATGCAACACCCAATATAAAATTAAATCGATTCAAGCACGCAAATAGTAATTATATGACAGTAAATAAGGAGTAAGGGGAGAGAGAAATCGAACGCAACGATTTATAGTGGTTCGGTCCGCAACTCCACGGCCTAGTCTACTCCCCAAGTGTCCAACTCGGGATTTGCTGCACTATCTTCAATAGTAACACTTTCCAGCTTCGCGGGTGCTAGAGAAACCTTTACAACGAGCAATTTATCCCCAATTGCTCCAACTAGTTTTGACTCCGGTGCTAGTCACACCTACCTGAGTAATTTTTTTTTTCTCACACAAAAATCACTCATAAAGATAACCTCTCACAAGGGGTCACACTCCCTTTTACAATAAAATCTCACAAATTAAACACTCTCAAAAGTGTAGATAAAAACAAGATGAAGCTTCGAGTTGAATGAGAAAGGTGGCACAAGTAATTTTCTCGTTGGGAGCTCTCTGTCCTATTCACCTTCAATTTGCTTAGCATTATTTATATTCTTCATGAGGCCGTTGGAACTTGGAATTGAAGCACATGTTGCATCTTCACCCATGGAAATAAGTCATTCCATTATGGCCTTAATTGAACCAAAACCTTGCCAACCAAAGCCTTCCCTTTTCTACACTAGCCGTTTGAAAACCCATAGCTATGTAGTAATAGTTCTCCTTCCATTTATTTGCCACCAATTGCTACTCAGAAATTTGAATCCCATTTGAGCTGTGAGGAACTTCCATTATTAAGCCAATCAATCCCTTTATTTTAACTAGCCGTTTGATCTCAATTACATAGGAAATCATCCTTACAATTTTATTCTCCGTGGCATGTGCATGTTACTCCCTCAAATTCCTTCTTCTATTAACAAATCAAGCTTCCACACTTCAAAGACAATATTCACATCCCCAAAGAACAATTGTAGCCAATGAAAACTTGGGAGAAGATTTGTCCTTAATCTTCACCCCTTTGATTATATCTTGACTATTGGAGATAATGTTTTGGTGTAGAATCTCTCCTTGTCTACATCAACCAATTCCTACAAAGTACACAATCAATTCAAATGAGTACCAATATCACAAAATAAATTATATTTCTCCAATTAATAAAATCAATTTTCTTATCATAAAAAATCACTAAGGTTGTATAGAAACCTTTGGGCTAACAATCTCCCCCTTTTTGATGATGACAAACCATTAATGATTTTATTCAAATAAAAATCATAAATATAATTAGAGAAAAAGAAATAAGATACTCCCCCTTAATTGGTGCATCCTTTCTTGAGCTTTTTCTCCCCCTCTAGCTTTCACAAATATTTCTCCCCCTTTGTCATCAACAAAAACTAGGGGACTCTTTGATCAAGATGTGCATCACCACTGAGTTTGAAGCTCCCTTTCAACTTTGAATGTTTGGATATCAATCCAAAATGAATATAGCGCATGTTTGCGGACGCTTTTTCGGACAACCCAAATTTATTCATTGGCAAGTAATCCATAAGCTTCATGCACTAGAAAATCTCGTTAGACATATGAGCGCATTAACAATATTCCAATAAACTCATGAGCAAAAAAATATGTCAACTTGTTTTCATGTCATAGAGAATTTAGAAACAAATCATTTGAAAAGATATTTTAACAAAAGCTTTGAGCAAATTAAAAATAAGTAGAAAAAAAATTAGATAGACAATCATCAAAATCAGTACCTTTAAAATGATTAGACCTTGGGCAACTAAAATCAATAAGTTATAGCCATACCATATGAATCTGAGTTGACTGTACCATTCTGTTGAGTTTAGTCCATCATAGAAATACACGTTCCTTGTTATTTAAAAAAATACATCTCAATATTTACCTTCGAGAGCCCAAAATCTGCAAAAAAATAATTCATATGTGGTTCTTTGGTACCCATATTTGCATGGGTCCGTGAGGGTTAGTAACAGGATGCTTTGGAACCCACATCTTTTTAGTTCCAACATGAACATTTCTCCGAATAGGACAAGAATATGATAAATGACCTTTCATACCACAATAATTGCAAGTAGTGTGAGGATGACTAGAAGAACTTGATTTCACAAACAAATATTGGTAAATTTTTTGCTTTTTGTTAGGATTAAAACCAATGGCCGCTTTGTCAAAAATACATTTTTGTTTTCCAAGAATAATATCCAAATTTTCTCTTCCTTGGACAAACTTAGAAAGAGATGTTTTCAAATCGTCAACTTCTTTTTTCAAAATATCATTTTCAAGAATCAAATCATTTTAGTTTCTTTTGGAGAAGAAACTTGCTCAATTTTTTCTTTTAAAGAATCATTCTCCTTTTTCAAAAAATCATTTTCAGCAAGGAGTAAAGAATTAGTCTTTTTGAAAGAACTAATTTTGGAACTCAATTTTTTAAACTCGGAGTGCAATTCTTCATATGCATCTAACAGTTCATCATAATCAAAATTATCATCCGAATCATTAATAGAGTTTACCTCGCTTGTATCATTAGCCATTAAGCATAGGTTTGCTTGGTCATTATCCTCCTCGGAACTACTGTCATCACTGCTGTTACCCCATGCTGCAAACATTGCTCTTCTTTTTGCCTTCTTGCTTGAGGGCATTCAGACTTTACATGACCTAGTTTTTTTACACTCATAGCAAATTATAGGATCTCTCTTGTTGTTCACATTTTTTGCTTCATCCCTCTTAAAAAATCTTTTGCTATTTTCTTTTTTCTTTCGCATGAATCTTTTGAATTTTCTAGTAAAAATAGCTATTTCCTCATCGCTGCCACTTGACTCTGAATCATCTCTATCATCTTTTGAACTCGAAGTAGAACATTTGAGAGCTATGTCCTTTTTCTTGCCTTGATCTTCTTCCAAGTTCATTGTGATTTCGTGAGTCATAAGTGAACCCAGAAGCTCATCCAAGCTGTAATTTGTGAGATCTTGTTTGGCCTCAATAATTGCCGTCACTTTTGGCTCTCATTGCTTTGGTAGTGACCTGAGAATCTTTCTCACAAGTTCAACATTAGAGTAAGATTTTCCCAAAGATTTTAAGCCATTGATAATATCAGTAAAGCGAGTAAACATAATAGCAATGGATTCATTAGGCATCATTTTAAACAATTCATATTTATGCACAAGCATATTGATTTTCGATTCCTTCACTTGACTAGTTCCTTCATGCGTGACTTCTAACTTATCCCAAATCTCTTTAGCAGAATCACATGCAGATATTCTATTAAATTCAGCGGGGTCAAGTGCACAATATAACATGTTCATTGCCTTGGCATTCAATTGAATCCCTTTCAAATCATTCTCATCCCATTCATTTTCCTCCTTAGGAACTACAACCTTATTCACAGTTTTAGTAGGACGGTGTGGCCCATCAACAATAATTTTCCACAACTCATAATCTGATGCTTGAATATAAATGCGCATCCTAGCCTTCCAATAATTATAGTTAGACCCACTAAACAAAGGAGGTCTATTGGTTGATTGGCCTTCGGGAAGGAAGGTGGCATTAGGGGTTGCCATGGATCTACTCTAAGATGATTGTGTTAAAAAAAAAAAACTAGAGCCGAGGCTCTGATACCAATTGTTGGCCAATCTACTTGGCTACTGTATTTCTTGTGTTACAAAAATAGTATGGACTTGTGGACATTGTTTCTCATACATGGTTAAGAGACATTGAATATGTGGCCAGTGCATGACTTTTGTCTAAAGTAGTAGACATTCACTATTTTTTTTTTTTTTTTAGAGACATAGAATTTTCAGACGAAATGGGACTTTAGTCGGGGAAATTTTTTCCTTAAGCCGACTACCTTTATTTAGTTGGGGAAAGTTGAATGTTTGCCGACTAAATATTGTTTGGTCGGCATATAAATCATTGGAGACTAAACTTTTGTTGGCAAAAGACACAATTGGCGACTAAATGTATTTTAGTCGGGAAAAGCAGTTCAAAAATTAGTGATTTTTAAGAAAAAAATTATATAATATTAATTTACATGTAAATATGCTATTTTCATTTTTTAAATATTTTTAATTACGATTTACACTAAAAAAAAAATTATGTACTATTTTTTATTATGAAATATAGTATATATATATATATATATATATATATATATATATATATATATTGATCCAATACAACACAAGTCATTAGGTAGGCTAGTGGTTAAGTGCTTGGAGTGCAAAACAAGAGGTTGTGGGTTCGAAACTTGGCGGAGTCAATTTAATTGATTTGCGTGGATGACGTCAGCTAATGGGAGGGAGACGTGGCCTGGTTTTTTTGGATGAGGGAATTTCCACATGGCATATTTTTTTGCCGACTAAAATCATTTACCGACTAATTGTTTTGGTCCGAAAAACCAATCTATGCCGACTAAATATTTGGTTGGGAAAACCAACCTTTGCCGACCAAATACTATTTTATCGGCAAATACCTTTGCCGACGACACATTGCCGACAAAACTTTTAGTCGACGATTCCTTTTCCAAACTAAATATGGTAGATGGTGTAATTTTTTGTAGTATACGTCTTTAGAAAACACATCCGATTACATGGGCCTTGTTTTTTTGTTGGATGGAGGATTACGTACAAAAGTTATGTTCGAGTGTACCTTGAAATGGCCATCACGTTGAACGTAGTGCCACCCTCACTGCTTCATGTTGAACGTAGTGCCACCCTTACGACTTCGTTAGGTGGTGGGTTGGGTTGCATGGCACACATGTGCCATTAATCTTCTTTTGGATGCTGAAGGATTACGAATAAAAAATCAGCGGTTTCAACATTACACAAAGCAGTGCACTTGAATCATCTCATTTCACTTGAGGAAATAATTATTCCTTTTTTAAAAAAAAAAAAAAACCAGATTACTATTCTGCGGTGTATTGTCGCATGCAACATAAATTACCCATTTCAGCTAGTAGACAAAGTCAAAACAAAACGAAACGAACAAGAAGCAATTAACAAGGAAGACATGAACAATAACTTAAGGCCTCGTTTGATTCGCAGATTAGCTGTCTGGGATAGGACTAACTGTACCGCTTCCTGAGTTATTTCAGGTTTGGTTCATGAATGTCTCTCAATATTATTTGTTTTTTTTATTAGTAAGGCTAAGGGGATACTAAATAATCTTAGGGGAGGTGGGATTGCGTAGGAATAATTGAAAACACTGAAGTTTACCGTAAAACTATTGAATGCAGCTTCCTTATGCAGTTGCGTTGTGTTCAACTCGTCACATAATTATCCAAAAAAAAAAAAAAACTCGTCACACCAAAATATCATCCACAGTAATGCAAATATAAAGGGTTGAGTAGATCATTGCATGCCAGAGCATGTGTCCAAAGGCAATACACAACTTTGAGGGGGAAAAGAGGGTAAAATAGTGAAAGGAAACAGACCCTCATGTGCACAAATGCATATTTTTGGCCCCACACATATTAAAGATTGTTATTTGAAGAGGAAAAAACTGGGTAACACCTGTAACTTCACATGCATTCAATCAAATGAATTTCGAAATGGAAAAGAAAGCAATGGAGAAAAGGCAGAATATATGGGTGGGGATGCCCAACCAAAGGCCCAATAGGCAGTATTCAAATGGGGACGGGCAAACAAAGACAAAATGTACCCTGTACCTTATCAAATATTGTAAAGATTTCATTGTCCAAAATAATGGTTGCGACCCATCTAAAAACAGACTTGCGGGTACGATGCCGAATGACATAAAATATTTAATTGAAGTCATTCCTAGTACCAATTGGTGTTAGGAGAGATGTTGGAGAAGCGGTCCGACAATGATAAGACACTAGTCCATTGAGAAGAACAGGACGAAACATTAACCTGTGGTCAGTGGTCCAATCTACTAGAGATGCTCTTACAAAGCATGAGATCCTATGCATTCCGTAAGTTGCAGTTCCTGATCCAATGGGAAGAATCACGGCTTCCCCTTTTTCTTGCCAGCGCAGCATCTAGCCAGTAGCCACCTACACCTATAGTCCCAATTTGCTCGACTCTCTCTCCGTACTGTTACTACTATTTTGTTGTTTTCCGAGAAGGCACCCAAATGTCAACTAAACACCAAAAAATAAGATTAGAAAAAATGATTTTTGCAAAACAGTTTTATGTGAAAAATATTTTA
Organism: Vaccinium vitis-idaea; assembly: GCA_963854785.1. Taxonomy (NCBI): domain Eukaryota; kingdom Viridiplantae; phylum Streptophyta; class Magnoliopsida; order Ericales; family Ericaceae; genus Vaccinium; species Vaccinium vitis-idaea. The sequence continues at coordinate 28,034,075 of OY978218.1, forward strand.
CATCGTAAAACATTTTACATCGAAACAAACGGAGCCTAAATTCTAGGTGGTACACAATTATTGTTGAGAGGTTATTAAGTGAACTTGGAGCAATACTCTATGCCTATCTATCAATTATTGTCGAGAGGTTATTAAGCTCTCTTGTAATATAGATAGATAGATAGATAGGCATAGAGTATTGCTCCAAGTTCACTTAATAATCTGGAGCAATACGATTCGAAAAAATGATTTTTGCAAAACAGTTTTACGTGAAAAATATTTTACATCGTAAAACATTTTACATCGAAACAAACGGAGCCTAAATTCTAGGTGTTACACAATTATTGTCAAGAGGTTATTAAGTGAACTTGGAGCAATACTCTATGCCTATCTATCTATCAATCTATATTACAAGAGAGCATAGAGCCGGCAAGAAAAAGGATAAAACCCTAGGGCTTCTAACTTTTTAGAGAGAGAAGCTCTCTAGGGCAGTAGTAGGCTCCTAGAGCAATACTTGGAGCAATAGTATAGGGGGTCTCCAAGTATTTAACCTACATTTTATCCCTCTCTTGGCCAACTCACTCCCTCTCTCTCTACTCTTTTTCTCCATTGGCTCACCACACCTAAAATTTCAAACCACATTTTCTCTCTCTCTCTCTCTCTCTCTCCCTCCCACTATTTGAAATTCAAACCATATTCTCTCACAATACCTCCTCTCCTTTCTCCCTTTCTAAAATTCGAAGGACCATAAAGAATGGGTACGGACACGGGCAAAGGTACGAGCACGTGCGTCAATTGCTCAAGCTGTGCCAAAGTTATGGGTCTCACAGTATTCACCAATCACAAAACATATAGAATAGTCGAAATATAATTTCTCAATCACTGTCCAGAGACACATATTCGCATGACAATCATGACTAAGTGAACAATTAGAGGGGGGAAAATCTGGCTTGCACTCTTTATTTCTATGAACGCGATGGCAACTGTCACACGAAGTTGATAGGAGGAATTAATGGGAATTGGGACCAACGAGGAAGTAACCTATTGGGAATTGACGGAAATTATTGGTTGTGTTTTAGTTTGGGTTTTGGGTTTTAGTTTTTGTAATGATTGGAGGGAGAAATTGGAATAATAATTAAAGATAAGTGTTAATGATTAGAGCAAGATAGAGAGAAAAATGAGAATAATATTTGAGAATAGAGGTAATAATTAGATAATAATAGAGAAAACCGGGTCTTGAAATCTAAAACGAACAATGCCTTATAACTCTTGGAGTACCGCCGGACTTTTATCACAGTACATTCTCGCGGGCCTCAGTAGTAGGGTGTTTTGGACAAGTAATTGAGTCAAATTATTTTTTTTTCCTATTCTTTTTTTTTTTTTTTTTGCATTTGTTCGGGGTGTTTTGGCTAAATAACTGAGCTGGATTATTTTTTTTGTAATTATTAATTTTTTTTTTTGCATTTGTTCATTTCGCTTCAACTTTTTGTGAATTATTGATTCGTCTTGATGAGAGAAATCAGAAAAGTATAAAATTCTTATCGAAATTCAAATCTTTTAAATAAAGAAAAAAATAAGGCACTTTTTTGCTTATTTTTTTTATTCAAAAATTATTTGTCTCATAATTTTTTACTTTTCAAATTCCAATTGTCGAGGCAAACCAACAATTCACAAAAATTGGACGCTAACGAACAAATGCGAATTTTTTTTTAATAAGGTAAAAAAATATAATCCGACATAATTATATAGCCAAAACACACCTCTTAGTTTTGTGTCAAGTTCTCATGGATTATTGGTACATTTCGACGAGAAGAATCTAGAGAGTAAAAAATTATTAACCGAACTAAATTTTTTATGAGTAAAGACAAAATAAATAAAAAATAGATAAACTTTTTGATTTATTTTTGTCTTTAGTTAACTTTTATAGTTTTGATCATAGTTTTTTACTTTTTAAATTCCCCTCATCAAGAAGAATCAATAATCCAAAAAACCTCGACGCGAAACTAACCAATACAATTTTTTTTTAAAATTAAGGACAAGAAAAATAATTTGGCTCTATTGTATGAACTCCACGTAAATATGTAATTGTAAAGGATCCTAGAACACAACGTGGCGATGCCCCAAGCGTAGTGCATAATCACTTTTGTTTGGCATCATGCATGACGTCGAATTCGCCCATTCATGTGCTTTACCCCCTATTTGCGAGCAACAAACCAAAAATGATACATGTACAACAAAAGTTTTCAACTTGTCTCCAACACACTCACATGGTTTGTGGAGCCCACACACAATTGAGTGTGAAGTGTGTGTGGGCTCCACACACCATCTGAGTGTGTTAGAGATAAGTTGGAGACTTTTGTTGTACATGTATCATTTTTGGCAACAAAATTTGGTACAATTCCAGTGGCATTTCCCAACCAATATTCAATTGCTTTCTCGTTGCTTTATTTTCCCTTTTCACATTTTTTTCTGCTAAAAATTGACCAAATGGTCACGCGAATATTGTTTGTGTAGCCGATTAAAAAAATAATTGTTTTTTAAAAATGCATGTCTTGCGAAAAAAAAAACAAAACAAAATGGGCGGAAGGAGTAGTAGATTAAACTGCATGACGACTGACGAGAACGCCTCATCATCTGTCCTCCTTCTTATTTTTCCTTTCTTAATTATCTACTTATTTTAGTTCTTACAAAAATGTATCAGTTGCAATTTCCTCACCGCAATTTTAATTGGATAGTTTTTGTCTTTATTTCAATTTTTTTTTTAAATTACTGTTATCCTCTCCATTAATTACTTTAACATTCTTGAAAATAAGGCTTGTAAATTGTTTCAATTTGCATTATAGGGGCAAGAAAAGTACTCCGTTAACACTTTTTCTCTCCTTTTGAAAAACGAATGTCATCTATCGATTCCGTCATCGTCACTCTCTCAACCCACCCACTCCAAATGACCAGGAATAGTAACTGGCGGGCGGGGCATCGGGTCAAGCATTAATCTTGATGGTTAAGGTTCTACTTGTAACCATCAACGATGATAAGCTATTGAGTGCTCGTGGAGCAATGTTCCAGCAGGGCCATGTTCTAAGGGCTCTTCGTACCACACATTCGTGTTAGACTCCAGGAAAAAAAAGTGTGGATCTTACACTAATGTGTGATAGCTGTAACGCCCCCAAAATTTGGGCACGTTGATTATTATTACAAACCATAATAAAGTCTAATCCCAAACTTTAATACAAATAATAATGTCCTCAAACACTAGATAAATAATAACCGGGGTGGTTCTAGGTCTTCGTCTATCCCTGCGCCGAGTCATTCCCCACTCTGGCAGCATTTCCTGCTCCGCAGGACTGGTTCCCATAGTATTGTTCCTGTCCATCTGAATAATCTGACATAATACGTCCGAGTCGCGCAAGCAACATCATGGTGTTATGCCAGGGTTACACGAATGCAACACCGTGAGCAAAGCCCAGTAGTTCACTACGCTAAACGTCTAAGTAGCAATTCTAGAACAATAAGTTCATGAACAACATATAATACTTGTGAACAGTAAATCATGCGATACATCATGCGTCTATACGGATCAGAGTAAACATGCGCAGATAACAATATCTCATAACAACTATATCTCATAACAGTGTCTCGAACTGTGTCACGTGTCATTTCATCGAAATAGTTTCTCGTTCAGTTTCTCGAACTTAACTCGTTTATCAATCGTTTTCTCAAAAATCAATCATTTTTCTCAAATCGGTGCCTCTCTCGGCAATCTTCTTCAAATTTCATTATCTCCCATCACTCCGAAAGTTATTGATCCGTTTCCGCCTCCTCTCAGCTGACGGTACCAATCTTTCCGCTCGAGGTTCCGGTTATCGTGCATCACTGAACCTAACCAGTCTCTTTGCACGGTCCGTCTACCCCGCGACTCACACGACACAGCCCCGGCCGCTTGCATCACCGAACTTAACAGCCTGTTTGCAAGTCCGTTCACCGTGTGTTGTACACGCTTAGCCCAACATCCTAGTTCTCTCCGCGAACTGGAAGTGGCGCTTTCGCTGCACTACCGCAATCAAAACCATTCCTCCAAATTCTCTCCGCGAATTTGAGGTGGCAACCAAATCATCTCATCATATCTCATTTCATTTCATTTCCCAAAAATCTCATTTCATTTCTCACAAATTTCATTTCGCATTTCAAAACTCATTTTCATTCTCATCTCTATTATCTCATTAACAGTTATTCAATTTCGCGTCGGGTGACATACGTATCGCGTACGTGCTCGGTGTCACATGCTCAAAATCATGCCCATGCAATATTCCACAATTTTCTCTAAATTCACATTTCACCAAACAAACATTTCTCACATAAAATCATACATTAAAAATACACCAACTCTCTAAAATATATTGTTTCCTCTAGAAACTCTTCCACATAAAATCACACTTTTAATGCACCAATTTCCTTCAAAATAATATTCCTTCCAAAAATCTTCTCACATAAAATCATACATTTTAAAACTCTCCAAAATAATATCGCAAATTTTCTCAAATTAATCCTTATAAAAAATCTCATTTCTTCCTTGTCCTCTTTCAAAACTATTTTATTTCTTCCCACAAGAAATAAAACTAAACAACTTGCTCTTTCTAAAATAATTTCAACACAACTCTTTTCTAAAAATTTCTCTCCAAAAATCCTTCATCACACTTTATGAACTTTCTAAAAATATTTAAATCTCTCCAAAAATATACTCTTTATATTTTTCTAGAAACTCTTTTCTAACAACCTCAAATAAAACATCTTTTTCGTATCTAGTAAAAATCACAATTTTCTTTCTAGAAAATTTGATCAAATAAACTCACAAATATTTTGGTAAAACCTTTCTAGAAATCAATGATGAAAAATTCCTCTCTTCGTATCTTTTTAAAACAAAACCCATACTTTCTTCCAAAAATATCCATTAGCATTTCTTTCTAACAATTTCTCATAAAAGAAATTATTTCACCCATTTGAGAAATAATATTTCAAACAACGATCAATAAATTAATCAACCAAGATTAACTAATCCTTCCAAGAAATATTAACAAAATAATACTAGAACCTTGTCTAGTGAAAAATCAAATACATCTTCTAATTAACTTCTAATCATTTCAAATCACTTTCTAATCACCTTCTAATTACATGAAGAACTACTCTAATTAGAAATCCATAAACATACTTGTTAATCTTTTCAACATGAAATCCTCTTTCTAAACTACTAAGAAATATGCTTAGTCATTTAACACATGCATAAATTAACTTAATCAACTCTAAAATCATGCTTAGAAAATTAGTAAGAACAACTTAATAGAACTAGAATAACTAATTAGAAGAGTAGTTTAGTAAACTACCTTAATTTCCGGGTGTAAACCGGAAGCCGAAAAGCTATCCTTTGGTGTAGAAAAACCCTTAAGCTAACTAGATTACTCACTAATTAGCCTAGTAGGTGGCTAATTAGAATTAAAATATGGTGGCTAAAAGGTGGTAGAAATAGTTGGTTTGTGGGAATTTGGGAGACAAACAAAGAAGGGATGTTTAAAGTGGGACAAAGGAACAAGGTGTGGGCTATTTATAGACAAGAGGAGACCTCTCTCTTTCTCTCAAAATTTTCGGCACACACACACACTAGGGGCCGAAATTTCCAAGTGGGGGTGGAGTGAATGTGTATCAAGTTGGCACATGGCAAGTACACAAGTGGCACACTAGGTCTAGGTAGGAATCTAGGTAAGAATCTAGGTCCTATAGGTCTAGATGCTTGCTAGGATGAACAAATATGGCATATATACATGGTACCAATGTTGAAAGAGTAATGGTGGGGGAAAAACGCGTTCCGTTGTGCAGGTTTTTGCATGGTCACCTTTGTTACGGGGTGTTTTTAGGACCAAATTCACCCAATGTGCATGTGAGTGCATTAAATGGCTAAGGGGTAGCCCTAACTAGCTATAAGTAGGGGGAATATTCTCTCCTTAAATTAAGGAAGTATGTCCCTAGCTTACTTGGAAGCCAAGGCCTAGTTTGGTTAGGCTAGGTTGTATAGCATGTGCTCAAATGCATGTATTGTGTGTGTATGTATAGGTTACTCCTAAAATAGCAAGGCTAGTTCTAACTAGTTTTTGGTACAAAATATAGGCTTGGGAATCTTTCCTAACTTGCACAAGTGAATCACATTAACTCCATGCATGTGCCTTGTACTACCATGCATGTACCAAACACACACACACTAACCTCTCTCTCTCTCTCTCTACCGAACTCTCTCTCTCGGCATCTCTCTCTCTCTCTCTCCCCGTGGCTCTCTCTCTCTCTCTCTCTCTCTAACTTTATTATCAACTTGGTCATAGCATCAAGTCCCAAGGTGAAAGGACTAGTCCATGACGTACTATGGTGATTGAATGGAGTAAAGGTAGTGGGTTTCGGGTATTAAACACGGTTCCCGGGTGCTACGGTAGTGTAACGGATGTGTTACTCGGTCTCGTACGCGCATATACATGGCTAGAAAAGAATTAAATAATATTTAATATAAAAATATTCCGATAATCCGAAGATTAAAAGTAAATAATTAATTTATTAACGAAATTTTTATTTAAGAAAATCCGGGTCGTTACAATAGCAGTGTGCAATATTTCTCAATTCTCATCATATAGTCCTATGTGATAGAGAGAGTTCTTGAAAGTGTGTGAAGAATATAAATGAGGGGGTGGTTTAGTGGTTGAAACACGGACTTGGTTGAACAAGGTCTAGTTTCGCGTTCTCGCAGCTCCTTGTTTGGTCTTGTCATACTTCTAATAGTAGCCACGTACACGTGCAGGGATCTTAGCTTCGGTTCTAACATAGATGCGATAGAGTCCTTCACAAGTAGTAGTATATAGTGTGACAAGGCAATACTCTATGGCATAATTGACGGGTACCATACCCGTGGGCCGGTGCATAGAGACTCGGGGTGCATGAATGTACGAATTCGATAAGTACTTTATTTTTTTTATATAATATCTTTGTTATTTAGACAAGTCCTATAAAAAATTTGAGAAAATCTAAATCTTTTTAATTATATATAGTTAAAAACTAAAATAATTCTACATTATTATGTAAGTTTTTCCTAATTTCTTTTTTAGACGAAAATAATTACACATGTTGTAATTGTCAGCCAAAAAACAAAACAATGTCACATACAATACAATATGTACTACACAAGCTACATGATACCCTGAGTACATTTTTTTTTTATTGAAAATACTTTTCTTAAGTCGGCCCCCTTTTGATCTAAAATTTTGGCTCCGCTACTGACGATACCTACAATTGCATTTTCATATATAACAAAAGAAGAAAAGGTTCCAGGAATACATATATTTGGTTTGTAGTTTAGAAAATTTATCTCTCAAAGGCTTCACTGTTTCTTCATCTGTGTTTTTTTGTCTTTAATTTTTTTTATTAATTTTTTTTACCTTTTAAATTTATATTGCGTACCTCTATTCAAAAAGTAAAAAGTTTGTTAAAATGTTAAAAAATTTGACTAAACACGAAAAATTATGCGATCCTATACAAAACTATTATCTCCAAACTTACCTCAAAACTACAAACCAAACAAAGTAGCCCGAGAAAGGATCCCTTTCTAGAAGGTCAAAGGTGTGAAGTGGCATGTTAACTTTGTCTCGTCACAATTACAAATACGTACCGTTGGAGTCTCTAGAAACATAAACATTTCTACAAGTTTAACTAATATTTGAGGTTGGCATTTTTTACGGAGCTTCCTGAAAAGGGGAGTTTACGGAAGCTCTTTTTGGGGACCCAACTGGCACGTCATCCAAAATGATCCAGGTCCTTATTTTTTTGCACCAAAATTTAATTTTTGACATATCTATTGATGTCGGGTCAGGTTAGTTTTTTTGCATATGCACACTATTCTGCGGACCCTATAAGATGACCAGTTTGGATCATTGCGATGAGTTATCGGTGGGGTCCATTTTGGGGCTTCCGTAACCCCCCTTAATATTTGTGTTCGACAATATTTAACTCTAAATCCTTGCAGACAGTTCGTTTCGGAGTTGTAATCTCTGACATTAATTAATTTAACCGAACATAAAACTTACACTTAGTGATTGAATAATAAACATCACTATCCCCTCAAGAATCGATGTAAACTAAGAAACGTCTGTATTCACTCATCCTTAGATATAAAAAGATGGTTAGCATCAACATCGATGGTGTTGATGAAATCATACATATTATTCATTAAAAATCTTCACATATCGACCAATCGAAAATAAAAGCATAGAAATAACGACGACATGCTACACAACCATCACCGGTATCCATTCCATAAGTGCAAGATATATTTATTCAACTGCGCAAAATATTGGTAAATTGGAGTCAAATTAATGTGAACTTCTTCTGCAAGAAAAAGCTCTAATATGTATTATATTCATGGAACTTACTTTCGAATCAAGAATTTTAACTAATTACATAAGAGCTATATCTTAGGGAGGAAGCAAATATTCATGCCAATAGAACAAGTTGACGAGTCATTTGGAGGAAGGGTATTTTAATTAAGGGAGTACTCCTTAATTATATTTAGATTAATTTTTATCCTTTCTTTTTATCTCTAAAGGCTCACATATGTGTTTGGAGCCTCAACCGCTCAATGAACATTGAGCTCACATGATGGCTGATGCAGGTGGATTTCATACCCATGAGACAGTAGAAAGGGGGAGCATGGATTACCTTACTCCCAACCAAGGGCGAAGCCAGGACTATAATTTATCCTGGGCTAACCCAAACTTATACATAAATACGTAAATGTTCAAATACAAAAGAAAAGTACAAAGAAAAAGTAAAAAAAATAAAATTGTACGCTATTAAAGTTGGACTTTACGAGTTTTAGAGAGTAGAATTTATCTATTATCGAATCTGAGTCGATATCTTCAACAAATTCTCTTTCAATATTGAATCCACAAGAAAATCATCCCCTATTTCGTGGCAAAGATAAGTTTTCATATGCTTTAGCTAGCTGAAAATGCTCTTTCCATTGTTGTCATGGTAACATGATGAATGTTATAACGAATGCGGTACCGTTTTTGTTATTGAGACGGTAAGGTAGGTACCGATATTGATATGTTACCGAGTAACATTTTTAGATAAATAGTTATATTTTTTTATTAAAATATAATTGACATATATACTTGAAAACTTAGCCTTCATTTAGTATAACTGGAGAATATACTTGTATAACAGTATTGAGAGAAAAAATAAAAAGAAACGTAGAACAAACAAATAAAATGAAACTCAAATATAGTATAAAAATTAAAAAGAGTAACCAAGTAGGGTGTGGAATGTTGTACCCTAGTACAGTAGTCTGAAAAGTTAATGCACTGTGTTGTCTGTCTTCCTCACCCACTCATGTTCCTTCCCCAAAAACCTCATTTGTTAGCTTGAGGAAGACAAAAGGCTTCAGTGCCATCTTGATAATCGTACGAGGAGCTGAAACACCGCCGGACATCCGTCGGAAAATTGCAAGAATATTAGATCCATGAGGGAATCCCTGGTTTGATCGTCTTCTTCTCACCTTTTCGCCTGATTTTTGCAATTTTATCAATTTGGTACATCTCGTGGTACTCACTGGAACAACCGGAAGTAGCCAGATTGGTGTTCATTTACTTTTGAATGGCTGTTCATTTAGAATGGGCTGGGCTAAAAACACAAAAAGAGAGGTGGGCTAAAATTTATTAGGGTATAATTTTACCTATAATTTTTTTTTCCCATTTTTTTCCCATCCCACCTGGGCTATAGCCCACCTCAGCCTCCTCATGGCTCCGCCCTTGCTCCCAACAAGGTGGCTGTGTCCCAAAAATGGGCATGTTCTCGAGTAAAAAAATTGTGATCTAAATAGTTCATTATGCAGAGCTAGACGAATAGACCAAACTTGAAAAAAAATCAAGACGATCGGTTATCGGTAACTCAGTGAACAAACTATATTTATTTAAAGTATAAGTTTTGGATATATGTTGCTTTATGCGTCAAGTTTTACAAAGTGCACGATTTTGATGACAATTTTTTAGCTTGGGACGATGTTGTTTTTTTTTTTTTTATCATCACAATAGATTTCAAACACATTTGTGTTTGAAATCTATATCCGGACATCTCTGTCCCAACTTTTTCTAACGGGTGATTTTCATTTTGGTGGCATAAGGAGCAATTATTTGCGGAGTGATGGTCAAGTTTTTGGGGATTACCACTCGCATGGGGAGAAATTTTTTAATTGCACGTACACAGAATCAAAACTTGAATGGACATGTATACCCAGGGAGAGCTTCTCCTCCGGACCTCCGGTCCTCTATGATCCGAGCATTTTTTTGACGATCCGAACCGTCTAATGTGTTCAAAAGGTGTTTTCAAGGGTCCAATACCGGGTGAAGATTTCCTGCGTGGACCCTTGAAAACACCTTCTGAACACATTGGACGGTTTGGATTTTCTAAAAACAATTTTTAAAAGTGAAAAAATCAAATTTTTCCCTAAATCCGGGGGTCCGGATAGGAAATTTTCCGTGTACATCCATCCTTATTTGGGTACAATGCTATTGTCAAAGAGAGGCATGCATATAAGTTCACTCAATGTGTGATAAGTTTTCATACAAGGAATAAAATATATTTTCGTGAAACAAAAAGTGAAATTAAGATAGCACACTGACAACCCATTGGTCCTCATTCATGTGGAATGTAGTTGGCAAATGGTGGCATGTGATTCCACTTAAGGTGTGCAATATGAATATATGATTTCATTCGAGGAGCAAAGATTAATTTTTCCAGAACAAAAATTATATAAGAGAGCACAGTAGCTCACACACGTTAAAAAAAAAAAAAAAAAAGAAGAGAAGAAGAAGAAGAAATCCAATCGTCCTCTTTCACTTTTTTGTGTTTGATAAAATAACTTTAACTCCTTGTATGAAAATGTGTTGCACAATATGGCTCCTTTTGACAATAACTTTACACCCAAATGAGGACAATTGTGTTATTAGTTTGCTGTCTTAAAAAGACGGAAAGATATTGGACAAAATAGGTTTTTTTTTTTTGCTAAGCAATTTTTTTAATTAATCTTTGAAGAGGAAAAAAAGATTAAATGGACAAAAACACATTGGCGACGGCGAGAAAATGCCACTCAAGACCCAAAAAGCCAGGAAGGCAAGGAGCCAACTGATAAGCACACAAATATATAAATATTAGTGGGCTTAAGTCCTCGAGTTTGATCTTATTATTATATTTATTATTAATTTTTATAAGATAATGCGCATAAGGTGTGTTTTGAGTGTTTTAGGAGAAAACGGGATAAATATGGTGCATTCGATGCTGTGCGGAGGTGTGATGCGTCACACTGGATAATCTTCCAGTCAAGCAACCCACCGAAAGAAGAAAACAAAACAAAGAGGAAAAGAAGAAAAGTTGGTTGATGGCTGTCGGGGAATTGAAAAGGAGAATTAATTGCGGAGTCCAATTGATATCAGATTTTGCCCTACGAAACACATGTCAAGCACATAAATTACAAGAGCTATACCATTTTATTCTCGGAATTAAAATAAGAAATTTGACTGTTCAGGCGCTCGAATCGGACTTCATTTTGAACATTAGTCGACCGCGTGTGCAACAGGAGCCACGATCAGTGGCGACTTTTACTTTCTTTTTTCTTTACTTTTCCTTTTTATTTATTTATTTTTTTCCCTATTTAATGGCATGTGGGGGGAAGCCACCGGGATCACATTTTGGGGAGAAAAAAATAGTACTCTGTTTCCTCTCTCTCGGCCGAATTCTCTTCCTTTCTCTTCTTCTGTTTCTTATTCTGTCTGTCAGTTTCTTCTTCTGTTTTTCTTTTCTGTTTTCATTTCCAAGCCAAGCCAAAGAGTTCTTTCCTCCGTAATTTAATTCAAGTTTGTATTGTGTTGTAAAGATTTTGTAGTTCTTAAATTATTGTTTTAATTTCATCTTTATATTTCCTTGTCATTTCAATTTTAATTTTAAATTCGCTTAATCAAGAGATTGAGGTTTGGTTGTGAGTATGCGCAAATTACTCGGCTGTTTCTCACACCAAACCCGAATCTAAGATTAGTCTTAGTTGTGAATTCCTTTGAGGTTGAAAGGAGGACACCTTTGGTCTACCCTCCTGTACACATCTCCTCGGCACTGTTTGGTTCTTTTATTTCTTTGTAACAGAAAATGATTGAGTGCGAGCATGCCAGAGAAAGTTTTAATCTCCTCTCTCAGATTAACTTTGGAAAAACCAAATCTAATCAGACGATTGTGTTTTTAATGGTTCAATTACCTCAATTAAGAGGATTTTTCTTTCAAAGTGAAGAAATGCAAACCAATATACTTAAGAAATTAAAGTACAACAAAGAAACAAGATATTTCGATTGATAAATCAAAGGTAAACTTACTTCGAAATTGCCTTCAACTCCAAAATACAACGTGATGAGAACTTCGAACAGATGATTGTTACAAGAACAATCGAAATTAATCCTAACTACTTCCTAATCTACTTTCTAATCTACTTCGAACTGAGTTCGAAATCCTAAACTACTTGCCAATGAACAAACCAAACATCATTTTGTTTGATAGCTGTTTGTTGAAGATTTGTCCGGGGCTTTTTACTCTTCAATCTTTTCTATTTATAGACGCTGCTTGTTAGTTGAATTTCCCGCTCAACGATTTTGAACTAGGCTTGCTTCGAACTCCAACTTTCATAATTTGAATTGGCAGTTTCTTCCCTCCTCCACGTCTGAATTTGAATTCTTGTTAATCTTCTTCCAAAAGCTTCTCATTGAATCTGTACCGTTGCTCGAACTAACCCAAATGATTACATTTTAAGGAGATAACTGTCTTTCAAGATGTAATCCACGTGTTCTAACTGCTAATTGCCTTGTATCACAAGTTTACACGTGGACTTTATGCATTTAGCAGTTAACATCATAGCTTCGAAGTTGATTTTTATATTGACAATACCTTGTAACTGTCAATAACTGCTTTTCAAATTGAGAAACAATACGACATCGTATTTACTCAACTTCAATTCAATAATCCAGTGTATCTTCATTGACAGATATTTGCCAACGTTTGACATCCCTATTACGTGTCAATTAATTATTGGATTTGTTAATTTTATATGTAAACATGCACACTCTTAAGACCGATCTTTTCCTTTTCCCGCCCCTCTCTCATTTTATCCTCTCACTCTCTCTCTTATTTTCTTTCGCCTTCTTCTCCCTCCTTCTTCCTTCTTCTTCATCTTTCCGCCGAACCACCAATTTCCCTTCTCTCCCTATCTCTCACCCAAAAACCACAAAAGCCAAAACCTCTCAAACACCCAATCTCCCACTGAATCCCTCCATAATCCACCACAAAAGTTCACTCAAACCCAACTCTAACCCCGAAAAGCCCAAATTCCATACCAAGAAATGACAGTGTACGTACCCAGTGGTTGGAAAGCCCAAATCGAGGATGACTTTCGGCGATCCCAAAGAGATATGGAAATGTTGGAGATGCAGCTGTTTTTCGGCATCCAATGGAAAATCTTGGCCAATATCTTTTTGGTTTGTGCTCCGTTTCAATAATACACCCACCGTGGTTCGGGCTTAAGGTGAACTTGTGTACTCGGTTGTGATTTATTCTCTCTTGGCTTGTCATACATGCGACCATCCTCACAGAATACGGGAACCAATTACGTCGTGATTTCGAAACAACTGGTCAAAGGTGGTTTAGAAGCAACGGGGTAATCGGTTCTCGTATTCTGTGAGGATGACCACATGTATGACAAGCCAAGAGAGAATAAATCCCCATAGAGTACGCAAGTTCACCTTCAGCCCGAACCACGGTGGGTGTATTATTGAAAACAGAGCACAAACCAAAAAGATAATGGCCAAGATTTTCCATTGGATGCCGAAAAATAGCTGCATCCCCAACATTTCCATATCTCTTTGGGATCGCCGAAAGTCATCTGCGATTTGGGCTTTCCAACCACTAGGTACGTACGTTGCCATTTCTTGGTATGGAATTTGGGCTTTTCAGGGTTAGATTTGGGTTTGAGTGAACTTTTTGTGGTGGATTATGGAGGGATTCGGTGGGAGATTGGGTGTTTGAGATGTTTTTGCTTTGGTGGTTTTTGGGTGAGAGATCGGGAGAGATGGGAAATTGGTGGTTTGGCGGAAGGAGGAAGAAGAAGGAAGAAGGAGGGAGAACAAGAAGAACGAAAATAAGAGAGGAGAGAGAGAGAGAGAGAGAGTGAGAGGATAAGATGAGAGAAGGGCGGGGAAAGGATAAGAGAGGATGAGAGAGGGTGCGAGAAAGTGCGAGAGGGGCGCCCTCTCTCAGTTTTTTTTGGATCTGGTACCTTCCGTATGGGAAAAACACACTAACACCTCCGAACTCACTTTTATCATTATTTTGGTCCACCAAATCATCATTTTCCTCTTAATGATAATCAACCACTCCACCCCCACACATCCGGTTTCTTAGGGTTATGAAATTCAAGCGACGTGATTTTGTAAAAACATGGGTTTTACAGCTGTGACTGAACCATAATAAATTTGTTAAATAACTTAGATTCGCCACTTGACATGATTCTCGGTGTGTCAAGTCACCATTTGAATAAATATTTTGGTAAATAAGAAATAAATGTCTCGAGTCGAAAGATCCAGTTTTTTTCTTTGTTTGGTATGCGATTTTAGAGAAGAAAAGGTTCGGTAATTCACTGTTACGTGTAGGGAAGCCGAAGCACCCTATTCCACCCTTTCGGCACTCGGAACAAACTTTTCCAAAATGAGTAATTGAAGACTTGTGAGGATTAAATAAAGACATACATATAATGAGAAGAAGAAAAGTAAATATTCTGTCTGAAAATGTATTTTATTGTATGAGACATTTACAAAAGGAGGGGGAATATATACAAAAATATGATTTGGGCCGAGCCCGACCTTATGGCTTCCTACGTACCCCGCACTTGGGGAAATCAAGTCGCTACGTAGTTCAAGAGCAAAAATAGGTTTATTTGGGATTGAGCCCTACGTATCTCCGGCCTCAGGATAATTAGGTCTCGCGTAGTTCGGAAGAAAGCTGAAGTTTTAGAGAAGTTAATCTCGCTGGGGAATTTAGGTCAGGGAGGCACAAAAACATTTCAACCTTACACAGAGGACAAAGTCTAGACTCTATCGGTTAGAATGATGGGGATACAAAAGTAATTTAAAGAAACGCTGAAACATCTCTGGAAGGTTCCCTGACTGGAAACGGGTCAAAAAAGACTAGACGACTCTTGGCCGAAAATAGGTTTAAAATGCAGTTTGCAAATCCGTATAAAAAGTTGTAAAAATTTCGTTCAGAGCCGAAAATGGCACTCGACGGGCCCCGGGATATATCTGGTACAGTTTTAAAGAGTAAAATATGAATACAGAAAATATAATAATTTCGAATCCACCCTGACCACGTAACTAGGTTATGCATAGGTTAGGATTTCTACTCGAATCACAATTTGTCAAGAAAAAAATTGAGTTGTTAACAGGCATGGACTATCCCATAGCGCGGACCGTCTCGCTGGCACAAACCATCTTTTTCACGGACTGTCCAGTGGCACGATCCGTCTTACGAGCATAATCCATCTCAGTTACCCAAGTACAAACAAAGAAAACAATTGATTAACTAGGGTATTTGAGAGTGCTCTTGACCGGAGCCTCAAAAAAGCATCTGGTTGTATTAGACAGTAAAAGTGGGTACAATTGACTCAGTTGACTTTTTGGTAAAAAGTTGAATTTTGCCACCCAGAGCTGAAAAATAGTCTCTGACGGGTCCTGGGTCATCCCCAGTAGGATCTATGGGTTGAAAATAAGTATTTGAGGTTCGAAGGGTATTTTGGTAAAATTTGGTTTCAGGACTCTGGATAACTGTTGACAGGCCCCGAGAAGCTTCTGGATCAAATTCGTAGGCTGAACTGACTCGGGGTGTGAAGTAGGAGTATTTTGGCAATTTTGACATGGAGTTGACATTAGGACTAGAGGATACTTAAACCGGACCCCAGCGCATTTCCTAAGTGTCTCTTTTGGGGAATTTTGGCTAAAGAGACAGACATGTATTTTGGTAATTTGGGGGACAAGCTGAGTGCGGGTCCGGAACAACGTCAATATGGATCCTACGACTCCTTGGCAAGCATAACATTATGGACTCCCGGCTCGAAGCTCGGGTAGAGAATCGGACAGAGTTTCTAACAAATATTGGATAATATATCATCCAGAAAAAATCGGCTATAGCCTTCAGCAGAAAGTGGTTAATTTTGGCCTGGCGCTCAGATAGAGTAACTAGGGGTGTACATGGTTCGGTTTGGACCGATTTTGTAGAAATCGAGAATCATAACCAGACCATTACACATAAAGAACCAAACCACACCAAACCATTAGACCGGTCTGGTTTGGTTTGGTTTTCGGATCTAAACCATGTTAGCATTCAAAAATTGCGAAAAAAAAAAATTGTCCACAAAATTGTTGCAACTCCTTCGTAAAACTACTACCATTATACCAACCCACAAATAGATTAAGAAGTCTATCAATAACTAAAATAACTATTAAGATATCATTATTGATATGGGTGGCAGATGCAACATTAAAACTTAAAACTAACAAAATTATCAAGTGTGTGTGGGTATATAGGAATGTATATATTATACTATATAATGGACCGGTTCGGTTCAAACCACGGTTCCTAATTATGAAACTGAGGACCGAACCAAAATATCCGGTTCTCATTTTTTTAAAACCAAAACCAATCCATTGAACCATAGAACCAATCCAAATAGACCGGTTTGGTCAATCCAAATAGACCGATTTGGTCTGGTCGGTCCGGTTTCACGGTTTTTTCGATTTTCTTGTATACCCCTAAGAGTAACGACAGGACTGGTTGATTTCGCGGTGATACTCGGACAGAGTAATGTCAGGACTAGATATCTGGACCGTCACTCGGATAGAGTAACGACATGGGTGGAAATATTAGCCAGCACTCGGATAGAGTAACAGCAAGACTGGAGGATCAGAGTCGGAACTCGGATAGAGTAACAACAGGCCTAGGTGTTACGGTCTATTATGACCAAGGAATCTAGGGTGTTTGGGTCTATTATGACCAATGAAATTTATGGAGAAAATTCAGCAGCGCTTTCGCGTAGCCCTAACCAGCGGTAATTCTTCTCGAAGAAAAACCAGCAGAGCTTCCGCGTAGTATATATATATCTCGAGATTCCGCTTGGGGAATCCGTCAGAGCTTCGATACAACTCTAGCTACTGAGGTTCTTTTCTAAGAAACCTAGTAGAGCTACCGCCTGAGCTAGTGATGTCTAAGTCGAACACGGGGGGCATGCTGCGCCTAGGCTGCTGTGCAGCGCGCTGTGCATCAAAATGGCGTCGTTTTGATGCACTTTTGGGTCACGAAATGCTGCTGGGAAAGGCTCTGTTTGGGGCCTTGAAAACCCATTATTCTTTCTCGCACCAAAAACGTCAAAAACTCTAAGTAGCATCTACTTCTCTCCCATTTTTCCCTCCGTTAAAATGAATGATCCGGAATTTTTTTGTTCATGTTTCTGTTGGAAGTGATCATTAAAAGTGAGATAAAAAAATGATGGAGATCGTACCCGGGTCCCAACAGAACAAACAGGATGTATGTATGTTGTTTGAATTGTGGTTGTTCGTGTGTTGATAGGGCTGTAATGTAAGTACTAGGAGACAAATAAAGGGTTGGTTGCATGGTTAAAGTCTACAACTTTAGAGATTTGTTTCTTTTAAGGTTTTAATCTTGTTCTGTGAGGCTCCAGATCCCATTCGTGTTCATTCATCCCATAAAGAAGTAGCAATTCTGTTGGGAGATATTGTGACCAAAAAATGGAAAACATGAATGGAAGAATAATGGGTTTTCAAGGCCCCAAACAGAGCCCTTCCCAGCAGCATTTTGTGACCCAAAAGTGCATCAAAACGATGCCGTTTTGATGCACAGCGCGCTGCACAGCAGTTTGCGCGCAGCACGCCCCCCGCGTTCGTCTAAGTCGACTTGCGATGGTAAATGCTTGAGCCCTTTGCGAATTGAACTCAGAAGCCGTGTGAAAAGTGTGTATAAAATTTGGAGGTGGGCATCACATATTTATACAAAAATGGGGAGCCTAAGGCACCCATAGAATGGGTGCCTGCCACGTGGAAGCACCCTATTGGGTGTGCCTCCCTAGGCCCCTATTCATGGGGTGCCTAGGGATTTGCACTGTTTTGCGCCGTGTAATCCCGACTCGATTGTGTTCGCGTGCAGTTCTTTGATCCAGAAACATCAAGGAATGTTCCTCTAAGATTTTGAGATGTTATGAGCATCGTGGAGACGTCCATTTTTCCAAATCATGCTCCGAAGATGGAGAAATGAGATCGTTCGGCTCTTGGTTGAATTGGAGCGCGGTAAGCGATCGGATGACCAAACAAAGTCCGATTGACCTAAAATTTTACACGGAACTTCAATATGGTTAGAAATGAGTTATCAATGGTTTAAATCTTAACAATTAGTTCCGATGCCCATGATCATGGAATTGACTGTCTAAGAAAGTGTAGTGTCTCGAAATCGCCCGAAACTTAACGTGAGACTTAGTTCATCACATTAAGCTTAAATAAGAAATTTGGTGTGATTTGGAGTTATACAGACAAAACCTGGGTCTTCTGGCCTTGTTCGCCTATTTTTACAGGGAAAAGATGATAGTGGGGTGATAGTTCAACGGTCAAACATCCTCTGATCTTGACGTGGCTTGAACCGTTCACTCTGAAATGTCAACATGAGTACATCCAATGGTTTTGATACTCGATTGGATGTCCCGAAGATATAGTTGGCCGTTTGGCCCAAAAACAAGCTTCCGAGAGCTAATTCCTGTCAGAAAATAGAAGGGAGGGCTATGGCATCCTGAAATGGCATGCTTGTCATCCAATCTATGCACATGCAGATATTAGATGTTATTTTGTGATTTGAATTTGATTTTGACTTACCGCGACATCGGCACTTTGTACCGTGCCGATCTACCTTTTCCGGAAATCGCATGTTCTACTCGGTAAGGCTATTTCTGATTTTTGAAGATCCAACGTCTCCTTTCCTTTGAGCATCAACTTCATCGATTTATTTAAAAAAATAGGGGTGGGGCAAAATCCAATGTCAACATAGATGCTGGTTGGGCGTCCAATAGAATTATATGAGCGAACTCTTCTTTTACCTCTTCTTTTAAGGAATGACTTTTAGATTGGACTATCCGCCTTCGTTCGAACAAACAAAAACTCTTTTCTTTTATCGCTATGCTTTAGGCCATCTGAAAAAATCGAAATTCTCTAGTATTCCCCAATACTTCTTTTTCGCAGAGATGTTGTTCTTTCTACGACAAAAGACAATGCTTATTGGTTTGAAAGGGCATCCAACTGGCTGAACAAGTCCAAACAACTAACACAATCTTCAAGCCAACCTCCAAACAACAAATATCCATCCCTTATTTTATAAGTCCCCCCATTCTTCGACCGTCCAACAAACATGTGAGCTTCATGTGGATGGGGCGTGGAAAGAAGGAAGTTCATGGAGTGGGATAGGTTTTACAGCTAGAGTCCCTAATGGATGCATGATTGCGCAACACTCCATATCAACATACATCAACATATAGTCTTGTCCAAATGGAAATCCAAGCGATTCATCAAGCGATTAGATGGGCTTTAAAACCCAATTTTAATGCTTTCTATATTCTTTCGGATTGATTTAATGCCATTATGCAGATAGGGAGGAGGAGTGAGTGTCACTACCAGGACACCTTTTTGATTCGTAACCTGCGAGAGGACATTGCAAAGCTGAGCTTTTGTCAAATTTCTAAAGTAGCACTGAAAGAAGTCCTGTGTGAGCATACTGGCCAAGCATGCGCTTGCCTATTTTGTCCCTCAGCCGGACACCGGTGATGGAAACTCCCTTTAGTTTTTGCTATGTTGTGGTTGTTGTTCATATTTTCTATGTTGTTTAGTTTTCAGCTTGCAAAAACTCGGTTTGTATCGGGTTGCGATTATTAATGATATTTCTATCTCTTTATCAAAATAAAAAAGTTCAAGAGGCTGAGAAATGGAAACAGAAAATAAATCAGTGGGCTTTTGATTAGCAGGTACTGGGTACTAACAAATAAAAATGAATCGGCCTTCGCTTCTGCCCAAAATGTGTAGGACAACACACAATGAGTTTTGTATTTTGGCATTTATTAAAAGCCGTAAAATAATTCTCCTATAAAAATCTGAATTTCATCAAACGAGATACAAGCCACAATCACACTAAGAGTTGAGTTTGTTATTCTCATGCAAAATAATAGTAATAATAATTTGTTTGGGTATAGACATCCACTTGAACATAACATATTTTTCTTGAAGTTTATTTTTAAAATCATAATCCTTATTTCTTAAAAAATAAAATATGTGTTATGTTAATGTATCCCAATCAGTCTATTGTTTTGCATCATGAAAATCTTAACGATTTGACTAAAACAAACAATTAGGAATCTAATTAACCCGATATATACTTCAGCAAAAGAGCAGAATACTGATCGGAGGTGTCACCGGTACATATATTAAAAATATTTTTCTTAATGACAAATCTTCCCTACTAAACATAATTTGTAAAAAGACATTGTCAAAATTTATTTGCCGAAATGAGACCAAGTAAAATCTGAATAAAAAAATTCATCTTCTTACAAAATTTACTTGAAATTATGAGAGATTAAGACAAGATGAGAAAAGCCTCAGGAATCTTCAAGAGAGACAGGTAAACATCCCAGGTTTCTTTAAATTCTAGGCTATATGGGGTCTGCAATCATTTTCTTCTTTTGATCATGGTGCATAATTATTGTCGAGAAAAGCCTCAGGAGTCTTCATATTTTGAAAGCGTTGCACTATAGCTTCATTATCAACACTCTTAAACAGAGAGAGAGAGAGCAGAGAGCAGAGAGCAGAGAGCTTTCATTCATTCGACTTTCCCTTTTTTTTATTTTTTGACCAAACCCCACTTTGCCATTTTATATTATATGTTGGGTTTTAGAGCCCACTATCCCATATTCCCATTGGCATTAAAAATCCACTATGTGATATTATATCTATTTATTTGGTTTTGGGTTTGTTTTGTTTTGTTAGAGTTATAACAAGTTGGGTCAAATTTAGTTAAATATATTTATTTTAACCTCACACGAGTAACTCAGCGCTGACAATACTAAAAAAAATATAATTTATATTTAAAAAAATATATTCAATGCATTTTTTGAACCCAAGCGACTTCACTGGGTATATAGTGGAGTCGCCTTGGTCACTGTGACGGTAACCATCTCCAATGAACTCTATAAAACACTTTAGTAGTGTGGATAGCTAAAATTTTAGTTAGTGAATATGCAAAAAAAAAAAAAAAAGACCCCAATGGATTAGATATATTGGCCTATAGGCTTATGGCTCAATCACTGACGTTATAAATTTGGCCCCTACGTTGCCCCACCCCTGAACGTAACGGTGCTCTAAGAGTACTGAATAATCACTCTTCTTTGGCATCATGCATGACACCGAATTCATCCATTCATGTGCTTTTGCCCTAACATGCGGCCACAAAAGTTCGGTACAAATCCCCTGGCATTCTCCCAACCAATATTCAATATTTCAATTGCTAATTTCTCCTTGTTTTATTTTCCCTTCTACCTTTTCACATTATTTTTTGTTTTTGCTTTTGATAGTACGGCTGTACAAAATAATTAAAATATGGTGGAAGGCAAAATATATAGGGGCCGATCGATGTTCAAAAGTACATGATTCGGCAATAACGCGTTTACTTTACGGAAAGGATCCCGCTCTTGATCTACTAGAATAACTTGTATAAGTGCACTTGAGTACTACGAAAAATACGTACCCAACGCCTTACAAAACCATACCAGGTGCAATTTCTTCACTGCGATTTTAATTGGATAATTTTAGTCTTTATTTCAAGTTCTTTAATTAGTGTTATCCTTTCCATTAACTACTTAAACATTTTTTTTGACAAACAGAAACCTACTACATCATAATCTAATTAACGGGATAGAGAATAGAATCCTACGATGAGACTCGAATTAGGACCTTATATCGTTTGCCTTGTAGGGGCACTATCAAACGGGGCAAAAAAAAATTAGGTAACTCTTTTTTCTCCCCTATTGTCAAAGAATATCTATCATCTGTCCACTTCACTCTCGATCTCAGGTTCTCAACCCATCCACTCCCTATGACTAGCAATAGTAGCTGCCGGGCTGGGCATCGGGTCAAGCATTAATCGTGTTGGTTACGGGACGGAGCCAGGATTTTACCTTTCTGGTGACGAAAATATGTATTTAAAAAATAAAAAGACAAACTGCACTATGAGGGTAAAAGATTAAAAAAATCTAGTGGTGGCGAGTCTATATAATTCGGGGATGGAAATTTATTTTCTATATAATAATTGTATTTTTTGAAAAACCTTGTGGTGGCGGCCGCCACCACTTGTCCCTCCTTGGCTACGGGCAGAACCATAACCATTAACGATGAGAAGTTATTGAGTGTTTGTTGAGCAATTAATGTTCCGTGCCATTTTCCAAAGGCTCCTCCATCGTACCACTTAGACTCACACACACAAAAAAAGTGGATCTTACACTAATGTGTGATGGCAGTGTGTGGAATTTCTCACAAAGTGTGTATATATGTATACAATGTCAATCCCATCCACACCACTAAAAACCGGACCCGTCCGGACGTCATAGTTCCGGACCAAATCTCGACGATCTAAATCGCTCAATGTGTTTAAAACGTGTTTTTAAATGTCCCCACGAGAAATGAGTAAAAGGAAATATCGGAAAGGTCTTGATCAGGAAAGTAGGGCGTGGACGGAACGTCCGCATTTTGGGGTGTGGATAGGAAAATTAGTGTGTGTGTGTGTGTGTGTTTATATATTCTCATATGTTATAGAGAGTTTTTGAGACTGTGTGAAGAATACGAATGATGGATTGGTTCAATGGTTGAGACACGGACGTGGTTGGCAATGTTGGACTTGGTTGGAGAATGTCCAAATTCGAGTTCTATTTGGGCTAATCATACTCCTAACAATAGCCACAAATAGTGGGATTTCAGTTTCAATCCTGACATAGGTGCGATAAAGTGCCCTACAAATAGTGGTACCGTGTGACGAGACAATACTTCGTGACAGAGTTGACGGGGTACCATACCTACAATTATTTTTTTATTATAACCAAAAGGGAAAGCGTTCCATGAACATAGAATAATTTTCTCCAGAAAAGAACCCTTTCTGGATAGTCAAAGGTGTGAAGCGGCATGTGAACTTTTGGTAAGTATGGCATGTGAACTTTGTCTCCACGCAATTACAAATACCGTTGGACTCAAAATCATTGCCACAAGTTGAATTATATATTATTTATTTTCGACAAACCATTCATAAATCCGTGCAGACCACTCCTTCGGAGTAGTTATCTCTGACATTAATTAATTAATATCTCCTAGCCGAATAAAAAAATCACACTTGGTATTGAATAATATAGTAATAAAAATGATCTCCTCAAGAATCAAAGGAACCTGTTGGTGTTAAGAAAGGCTTCGATAAGTTTTTACGATATTTGACATCGTATTTGCAAGTCTGTTTTTAGATTGATCGCAAGAAATGCATTGCGTAACTAAATTCAAAAGGACACTCCGGGTCCAACACTTCTTCCGCGAGCAAAAACTCGAATGTATTTTATGCATGGAAACTTACTTTCCAATAAAAAAAATTAGCTAATTATATATGTACGAGCTATGTATCTTAGGGAGGAAGCAAATGTTCATACCAATACAACAAGTTGAAGAGTCAATCGGGGCAAGGGTATTTTAAGAGATTATATTTTGACTTTTTTTTTTTTTTTCTTTGATCTCTAAAGGCTCACATATGTATTTGGAGCCGCTCAATGACCATTGACCACTGAGCTCACGAAAGGGGTAGCCTCCAGTATGTTAAGCACAACAAGGTGGCTGTGTGTACCAAAAAAGGGCATAATCTCGAGCCCAAAAATTGTGATCCGAATCGTTCGCTATGTAGAGCTAGACGTATAGAACGAACTCGCAAAAATCAGGTCGATCAGTTATTGGTAACTTAGTGAAAAAGGAACATTTGACCAAAGTATAATATGTTGGATATTTGTTATCCTATTCATCAAGTTCTACATAGTGTACGATTCTGATCGGTTCGGATCACATTTTTTAACACGGCAGAGAGCAGATCCCCAGATCGTGATCAGACAACTCTAAACGTATTTGTATTTGAATCTATATTTGGACATATATGTGTGTCCCAACTTTTTCGGGACGAAAGAGGAACAAAGTATGTGCAAGTGGTTCACAGTACACTAACAGGCTGAAAAATTTGGTCATGTTCGGTCTGCGGTGTTATGTTTGAAAATGGAGAGGAGTAAAAAGCCCATGATGCAACCATGATGCCAGTGATGCAACTTCGATCATCACTTGTTAAGGAATAGACCCACGTCGCTTGGGAATGAAATGGGTGAACACTTATTAATGTTAGGCCTCTTCACTTATTATGAATTGATGTTGAGTTAAACAATATAAAGTTTCTACGTAGTATCGGAGTGGGGCTCGTTCCACCCACACTTTTAAAAAAAATTCACAATCCACACCCCACGTTGACAGACTAGCAAAAAAGCTACACGATGATAAACCAAAAAAGAGATTACACGTGACAAACCTCAAATGCGGTTGCACGTGAGGCGAGATGTTAAGAAATATGTCTCAAATTGCTTGCAGAAGGATATTAAAGAATATAGTCCAGCATTACTTGGAGATAAAATGAGTGATTATTTATAATACTCTACTAACGTAAATTATTTACTTTTAGAAGGAAATTTATAAAATGGATTGTGTGGGCAACAGGGCAAGGGGATAGATTACCCCGGATTAACGATGTATCATAGAAGCTTCCGGATTGCTTAGCCTGTTATGTTATCCTTGCAAGTTGCAAGAGGGAATCAACGAAGCATATACGTATATAATAACAAAGAATAGACTATGAAAATTAAAGGCTGCTTTCATTTTTTTTCTAATCTTTGACTGTTTTCTAGAGGAACGATAATTATTATGTTGGTGGTAGTAGGCAGTGGCTAGGGTGGCTGCGTGGGGTTCAAACATCTCGAGAATAGTCTCTCTCTTTAACTTTACCGATTTTAGAGCTATGTAGTTGGCTTATGTCATCTAGTCACACGACGCCTAACCGTGCCGCGGAGCTTTCGACTATAGGTGCATTAGTCACTTGGTTTGTATCGGTTAGATCTTGTTTGATATCTACATCAAGCATGCAGTTTCTCGATAGTTGAACGCCGATGTCTTCTAAAATCTCTTCGGTTGTTTACCTGTTTAACTGTGTGTTGGAAGAATCGTCATTCACGTGGAACTACCGTCACAACAACAGTTTATCATCATACATTGATCACGGACATCTGACGGCCGAAACAATCTCTCGTTGGACATGTATCCTTCATTAGTTTTGGTTCTATCTATGTTCTTCTTTTTTGTATGATTATCTTTATTCTGTTGTTTTTATATTCGGTAGTTTGTAATGGCATTTATTGTGAAATGAAATTCTCTCTATTGGCTAAAAAAAAACTCTTAAGATATAATAGCAGAGATAAATTTGAGAGGCTATTTTTCAGCTTTACTTTAATTTTTTGAATTTTTAGATTGTAGTCAAAATGTATTACGCCCTCCATTTGAAATTGTTAGCCACTTTTGAGAATTTCAACTTTTAAAACAGATATGCAATAATTGCATTCATCTAATGTATTCACATTAAACAGATTCATTAATTTCCAGCAATACCCTTATATTTCAATTTTTGAGAGAAATGATTGTTGTCGGTAAATGAGTTATTTTGGAATATTGAATCAATTTTGTTTTTGACTTTTCAAACAGAACAAATAATTTGAAACATCCCAAAATAGTATAAGTGACAAGCAATTTGAAACCGATGGTTTATCGAATGTTTGAGAGATATTTGCATATTGCATTTCACAACATGAGTAGTGTTCGAGAAACTAGACAGAGACGAATGACTTGTAATGGAAGGCAGCTGATGCAATAAATTAAATGATCAAAATAGAGTTGGTTTTGTACCATGTTGGTCTTGGTTCGAGAGATAAATGACAAAAAAACATACGTAATAAGTGAAAAAAATATATATGTATATATATTATGTAACAAATGCAAAAAACATACAAAAACGGGAGTACCATACACCTTTTTTCGGGACGTACCATACCATACACTTTTTTCGGGACGTAACATATATTTTCCCTTTAACCAATATTGACAGTGATGATTCATGTTAATTAAATCATTCTTCCTAAAAAAAATTACAAGTGTGCAAACAAAGTTCAATTTGGGGCTCCATCCATTTCTCTCTTTTCCCTCACTCTTGCTCTGCAAGAAAAGTCGATTCAAAGGGCGTTGAAACCAGCAATATTTCAAATTCACAACTCCATAAGAGAAAAGTAAACCATCACGTGGATCTATAGCTATTGCATATATATTCCCAACAAATGTTGCTCCCTTCAATATTCTACGAAATACCAACACCCTGCAATCCACTTTGCTGAGAGGTACAAAGAAGAAGAAGAAGAAGAACAGCAGCAGCAGCAGCTACTTTAATAAGGAAATCCAATTTTGATAGAGATCAACAGCTGAGGTTAGTCGATGATTTTGATCTCATTTTCATTCAGTCTTTCTGTTGGAGATGGATAGATACATAGATAGATATTGCGAGATAGGTAGAGAATTTCATTTCGACTGAATCACGCTTGAATTTGAGCAAACCACATCATCCACCAACCCCGGATTGTGTTGTTAGATCTTTCACTGTGATGGCTTAAAATTCAAGCTATGTATCAAGTAATGCAATACTTGATATATACTGCCGCCGTCGGCGGTATCATCAATTCGTCCACTGATTTTATCAGTAATCGATTGTATTCGGGTCAGTTTATGCGCATTTCTATTAATCTCTTTCGACTAATTTCATCGTCTCGTTCTCCGCGCTTCCACCCCGTAGCTGGCTGCTCACTTTTTGTTGGCGACTTTTGATGGCCGCAGTTACTCTCGGGGCCTGATTTCTAGTTCTGAACCCATGAATGGCGATACTGCGTCGCATCAAATTGGGAATCTCTTGGGTTAGGTTTCTTCTAAAAAGTACTCTTGAAGAATGTTTAGATCTGATGGTGTGAAACCTCTTTTCAGAGTTCTTTGCCGTCAGCTTGTTCTCTGTCACGTCAAGGAAACTTATTCTATAGTCATAGTCTTAGGCACCGTTACGTCGTCATCGGTGGTGCTGGTATCCCAATAGTCTTATATACCACGCATTTCTACGAAATACAATATTAAGTACTATTACCTATATATATTTCAAATATGCAATATGAATATTATTTGAAATATGAATATTATTTGATATATTTTAATTTGCTTTATAATTTAAAGCTTTTGAAATCATAAAAAAAACATTATAAAATAAAAGATATAGGCAATAAACAAAAAATTGGCGAGGAATAATGGGCAAACAAAATGGGAAATGAGACAATAAACAAAAAATTGACGAGGAATAATGGGCAAACAAAATGGGAAATGTGACTGAGGAAGTATTAAAGTTGGGTAATTTAAGTGAGTAGTGTGGGTAAAGTACCCTTAAGGGGTGTGTGTGCAGCGCTATGCGGCCCACCTCGGGTCCTGTTGTTTGATCCGAATCGTTTATTTTTTTTGTCTCGTCAATTATTTATACTGCGTAAAATTCATATTGATCGGATATATTGGTAACTAATTGATCGATAACCACTCAACTTATAGTTTTGTGAAAAGCTCACCTGCAATGGTTTCTTGAACTGTTTCATTTCCATGAAAAATGCAGTCTGGAAACATAGTTATTGTTGTCTGATCAACCTAAATTTTGGCGTCATATACATACTTGATGGAAAAAAACAAAATAAAAAGTTTGGATAAAAAAACAGAACCCGATGTAGGCCCAATAGCACTGCACAACACGTGTGTTGTGCATACGCGGCACAACACACACCCCTGACCCAAGTGGTGCAGGTTGGTGGCCTTTGAATGGAGTATCTGTGACTTTAAGACGGCGATGTGAGAGAAAATTTACTTTAATTTCTACGACTAACGCTTTATTAATTATGAATTTCAATTAATTATTTTAGTAAAAAAAGCCGCAAGTAAATATGGAGTCATGTGCCGCAGACAAGCAACTTTCCACTTTCCCAATTCCTCCAGGTGCAATCAAACCAAACCCCAGTTCAAAAAAAAAAATCAAACCAAACCCTTTCCTTTTCTTTCGTGTTTGACTTTTTACATTTTCCATTTTTAATTTCTTTAATTAATTTTCTGCACAAGTTGGTCTTTCCCGTGCACCTAGAAGACACGCCTCCCTTCAAAAGGTGAAGGGTGTTTGAGCCAACTTACGCACACATCAATTACTTTCTTCTCAAATCTGGTAAAAAATGGATCATCTACGCCAAAACTATAAAAAAAAAATTCAATAGATTTATCTGGCTTAACCTTTGCATCAAACTCCCTCCATGATTCATCCTACTGTTAAAATTCAACATTAAATCTTTCACTCCACCTCTCCGTAAAATTAGGAATTTGGGGGTCACACTGGAAGTGGGGCCTGCTGTGCACTTAATGCTCTGCACCGTGCAACACATCATCCTAACCTTCCAAAAGTGTTTTTAATGGTCCTGATTCGCAGACGCTTTCTTACCGGTTAAAATTAATTCTTACCGGTAAAAAAGCTTAGCGAATCTGAACCATAGATTTCCGACATGGACGACTGGGATGTGAGTTTCACAGTGCAGCGCACTAGGTGCATAGCAGGGACCGGATTCTGGTTCCCACCACAATGTCTCTCCAGGAATAAACTTTTGTCTATCTCACTTTTCCCCCTCAACTTTTGTTTATTTCGCTTGAATGATATGGTTGTATTATAGGAGTATTACATTTATACTCTTTCCTATTTTCGGCAACTTTATACAATTAAACAAATTAAACTTATTCTTCTTCTATGTAATTAACGGTTACTGGGTTTTGTCATTACCTACTCCGGTCCCATATGTCTTAAAGTAAACATAGAAATTATTGCACCCACAAAAAAAAAAAAAAGGTAAACAACTTTAGTTATCTTTTTGCTCTCTCCATCCTTTTCCACTTTTGACGAGTCTTTTTCTCCGTCTTGTGTATTTAAATAAAATATTTCACATAACCATTTGTAAGCAAAACTTAGACTCCTACTTCCTATCTAATATGCTATATTCACTCGGTCTCAAAATCCATAACAATTAGACATTCGCTCGTGTTAAAATTTTATGTACTATAATTCTCTATTTATAAGTTTTCTGAAGACGGGGGCTTATAGCATCTATGAGACAGATTCATGTTGCTCATAAAAAGTATTATGGATTAAAAAAATTTAAACAATATTTTAAGAGGACCTAAATAGTGAAATTATCGTTGATTTTTGGATGGAGGAAGTAATTCTAACAATCCAAAAATGGATTATGCTAAGCATAGTTTAAACCTAATTAGACTTCCTCGTTCACCTTATGAGCTAGAGACTCAGCATCAACCACCTCTTGATCAAGAAATATTAGCTTTTTCCCCCTCCCTTTTAAGCAGCAGGCAGCAGTAACCAGTGAGAGCTTGTATAAAGAATGCTCAAAAATCTTTTCTTTTTGAACTTAGGAGCCTTATTAATCTCCCCATTCATGAACATGGTTCAGAGCAAGCATCTGTTGCCACAGATATTTTAGATACAGGGTAGTCAAAGAAAAGGTGATCACATTGAGTATCTCTTTTCACATCCGACTCCCGTCCCGAGTAGCCAATCTGCCCCATATAGCCAACCATGTTAATATGAAACTCCACCTAGGAACATTCTAGCCAAACCACACCAGTTGCTGCCATGGCTGCGCCTGGTAAGTAGTTCACATAGCTTCCCAAGCTGATTTATTGAGTAGTACCCGCTTTTGGAAGGCACTCCACAACACTAATAGTCTTATTTCTCCGTTTGTGAGAAGTGACGGGGGCGTTTGAATGTTAATGCTTCGTTGCTGTGATGATAAGACACAGAGACAACATTTTCAATTATGCTTTGGTTTTTCATTTGCCTTTCAGATAAAGCTTCTTCTTCAGCTCGAACAATCATACTTTTGTTGATTCCTCTAGTTTAACCAAAACAACCACCGTTCACATGTCAGATCTTGTTCCCTAAACTTTTTCTCTTTTGGTAAGTCAACAATCAACATTGATGCCTTGAGAATTCCAGCAATAGAACAAACGTAAATGGGCTTTAGTTAAACCTAAGAATCACAGAGATTGAGCATAAAAAACAGAAACCAAGTCAAGAAGCACTACCTAGCTACCTCCTACAACCTAAAAAAAGTTTTGGGCAAACCAAAGAATCACAAATGTTGTAGTTTTCACAGAATGGACTTCGACATTTTTCTCCAAGAAGAGAGGCAACTTTTCGCCTCCTGGAGAATGCACTGAGCCACCTCATCGCACCCTTCACCTTTTTGCTTGAAGATCATTAAGTTCCTTTCATCCAGACTTAGCATATACGAGACTCGCTGGGGGTCTGGAATCCTTATGGTCACGCCCATTGGAGGTTGCTACAGCCGGTCGTCCCCTTCTCCACCCCTTCAGCTTTGCAAATGGCTGCACCAAAATTACACTAAAAAATAAATGGTCATGTCTCTTAGAGGGACCTGAACACAAGACACATAGCTAGTATCAATAACAACATCCCACTTTGCCAACCTATCCCTAGTAGCAAATCTTGCATGAAAATTGGCCACTCAATGAATGACCATTTGGGAATGTGATTAGAGTACCCACAACTGAGTGGTCATCTATTTTACCCAACGTTCGAATATGGAAGGAAATGAAATGATTTAGAAGTCAGCCTCCTTACAAAGTTCAATCTACTTCCTTTTCCTCCATGGGAAAGAACTCTTTATTTATATGTTTGCTTTGGTAGATATGCTATAAGTATGTATTGCGCATAAAAAAAAGCAGTAAAATCTTGAACATTCATTTCTCTCTTGTTATTTCATTTTTGTGAGCTGTTATTTTGGCAACCATGGGTGTAAAACAATCCAACACGAGGAAAAAAAGCTGCCAGCTCAATCAGATTATATTGTGTTTAATCTTTTGATTGCTAAGAATCGAGATCCAAAGCAACCAAATACTATGTTCCTTCTGAATTTTGCTGTTGTTGGTATTATTACTGCAGTACTATGTACCTGCTATTATTGTTATTGATAGAAGCCCCAGGTTTGACTATTTTCCAGGTAGGCTTGTAGTTTGGCAATCCTGTACCACATCAACCTTGAAGAGGAGAAGGATACCAAGCTTGAAGTTGGTCATATGGCACAGGAGAAGGATACCAAGCTTGATGGAAATATGCAGGAGGTCACCACATCGAGAAGCGTTGCACTTGAAACAGAGGCAGTGGGTACAAATACTGCCACAAATGGGGATCAGCTTGACACTGAGCAGAAGAAGACTAAGAAAGAGGATAGCACAAAAACAGTTCCATTTTACAAGCTGTTCTCGTTTGCAGACTCTGTAGACGTTGCCTTGATGATTGTTGGTACAATCGGTGCTGTTGGCAATGGTTTATGCATGCCTCTTATGACTATACTTTTTGGCGAACTAATTAATTCTTTTGGACAAAACCAAAACAACAAAGAGGTGGTTCAAGTAGTTGGCAAGGTAAAGCAATCCCCTGAATAAGCATTTTCTTGCTTAATTTTTTCTCCATTTGCATCAGTGGAAAATTATGTAGTTGAAAACATTGTTTTTTTTGTCCTGAATACTTTTGAACGGTACGTAATTATTGGAGCAATTGTAGTTCAATAACTTTGGAAATATCCAAGATATTTTCTTGTGATGTGTAGGAACGAAATATTGTCACTGATTATTTGCTTGATTTTATTTGAAGGTAGCATTGAAATTTGTCTATTTGGCTATGGGAGCTGGGGTTGCAGCATTCCTCCGTAAGTGCATCCAACTTACAGACATCGACACACACACTCGCATCCACAGCTTCAAACAAGCAAATGTTGAACAAAGAAAAGCTTTCAAAGTGTTGTTATCGGTGTTTTGAATGAAAAGTGCCTTTACCTCTTGTTTTTTTTTTTTTTGGCTTGTTAGAGGTTTCTTGTTGGATGGTAACGGGAGAGCGACAAGCTGCAAGAATAAGGAGTCTTTATTTGAAAACTATAATGAGACAAGATATAGCTTTCTTCGACAAAGAAACGAATACAGGAGAAGTTGTCGGTCGGATGTCAGGTGACACTGTCCTCATTCAAGACGCTATGGGTGAGAAGGTAGCCACTTCACCATTCCTCCTTAAACTACAAACACATTTAAGGCCCTATTTTCTTGCATTCTTAATTTCTGTGTATTGTGTTTCAATGCAGGTAGGGAAATTTATACAGCTGGTCTCTACATTTTTGGGAGGCTTTGTGATAGCATTCTTCAAGGGTTGGCTCCTTACACTTGTCTTATTATCATCCATTCCTCTACTTGTAATAGCTGGTGGAGCCACTGCTATCTTCATATCCAAAGTGGCATCCAGTGGGCAAAATGCTTATGCTAAAGCAGCTACTGTGGTTGAGCAGACTATAGGCTCAATTAGAACAGTGAGTAATTGATCCAAAACTCTATTCAATGACTTTAAATTTGTATTCATGTTGTTTTGCCTTTCTACTGACTTATGTTCATCTTTCCTTTTTACTCTATAGGTTGCATCATTTACTGGGGAAAAGCAAGCTGTAATTAAGTACAACAAATCTCTTGTGGATGCTTATCGGGTGGGTATTCAAGAAGGCTTAGCAGCTGGATTGGGTTTTGGAGCAGTTATGTTTGTTGCATTCTGCACTTATGGTTTGGCTATATGGTTTGGTGCAAAGATGATATTAGATAGGGGATACACTGGTGGTGACGTGCTCAATGTAATTGTTGCGGTGTTGACTGGTTCCATGTGAGTGTCACTTCCGAATTTTTTACCATTTGCTTGTGAAACCATCTCCACGTACAAAACAAGTTAACTATGTTGGACCACTGAAGTGACAAGCATCACAAGTTTGTTCATCTCTACAACTAAATTTTGTTCCAACTTTTTTTTTTGTTGATATTTTTGTATTTTTTGTAATATGGCTATTTCAGGTCTCTTGGGCAGGCATCTCCATGCATGACTGCATTCGCCGCAGGTCAAGCTGCTGCATTCAAGATGTTTGAGACAATAAATAGGAAGCCTGAGATAGACGCATATGACCCCAAAGGCAGGAAATTGGATGATATTCGTGGTGATGTAGAGTTGAGGGATGTTTATTTTAGTTATCCAGCCAGGCCAGATGAGCAAATATTCAGCGGATTCTCGCTTTCCATCCCAAGTGGCATAACAGCAGCAATGGTAGGACAGAGTGGCAGCGGAAAGTCAACAGTTATTAGTCTCATACAGAGATTTTATGATCCACAATCTGGTGAAGTCCTTATAGATGGTATTAATCTCAAAGAGCTTCAGCTCAAGTGGGTAAGGGAGAAAATAGGTCTTGTTAGTCAAGAGCCTGTGTTGTTTACATGCAGCATCAAGGACAATATTGCATATGGGAAGGACGGAGCAACAGTAGAAGAAATTAAAGCAGCAGCCGAGCTAGCTAATGCTGCTAAATTCATTGATAAACTACCCCAGGTCTTGACTTTTGGTCCTTTCGGTTTATCAACATGTATGGTATTACTTTCATGATGAGTGCAATTAGGTATTTTTTTCCCCATTATCTTACATTAAATCTTGGTATTAGGGACTTGACACCATGGTGGGTGAGCATGGAACCCAGCTGTCTGGTGGGCAGAAGCAGAGAGTCGCCATAGCCAGGGCAATTCTAAAGGACCCGAGGATTCTACTCTTAGATGAAGCAACAAGTGCACTCGATGCAGAATCTGAGAGGATTGTGCAAGAGGCTTTGGATAGGATAATGGTAAATAGAACAACTGTCGTTGTTGCACATCGTCTGAGCAC
Organism: Vaccinium vitis-idaea; assembly: GCA_963854785.1. Lineage (NCBI taxonomy): Eukaryota > Viridiplantae > Streptophyta > Magnoliopsida > Ericales > Ericaceae > Vaccinium > Vaccinium vitis-idaea. The sequence continues at coordinate 28,068,245 of OY978218.1, forward strand.
AGTGAGGAATGCCGACATGATTGCAGTGATTCACAGAGGAAAGATAGTTGAAAAAGGTATCATAATCGTGGTATTTAAGGTCAAGGGCTAGTCAGTAAAGAAAACAACATTACATTCATACATAGGTAAATATTCATTTTGTTTTGTGTTGTATGTGTTTATTGATCAGGCTCACATTCGGTACTTCTTGAGGATCCAGAAGGAGCATATTCTCAACTTATACGATTACAAGAAGTAAGTAAAGATACATCTGTAGTGGATGGACAGAAATCAGATTCTATTAGGGAATCAGGTAGACAGTCAAGTCAACGAATGTCATTCCTTCGTTCCATAAGTCGTGGGTCCTCTGGGCCAGGAAATAGCAGCCGCCACATCAAAGTTTCATTTGGTCTACCTACGGGACTCAATGTTCCAGAAACTGCAATGGCAGATGCAGGAGCCAGCAGCGCACAAGTTTCAGAAAAGCCTCCAAAAGTCCCATTGCGCCGGCTTGCTCATCTCAACAAACCAGAGGTTCCAGTGCTCATAGCAGGAGTTATTGCTGCAATCATTAATGGCTCAGTACTTCCAATTTTTGGTCTTTTGATTTCAGGTGTGATTAAGATGTTCTATAAGCCACCCCATCAACTAAAGGAAGATTCAAACTTTTGGGCCCTCATGTTCGTCGTCCTTGGAGGAGTATCATTATTTGCATATCCAGCACGCACATACTTATTTTCTTTGGCTGGTTGTAAGCTGATAAAAAGGATCCGATCAATGTGTTTTGAGAAAGTGGTTCAGATGGAGGTCAGTTGGTTTGATGATCCCGAGAACTCAAGTGGAGCGATTGGATCTAGGCTCTCTGCGGATGCAGCTAGTATTCGAGCTTTAGTGGGAGATGCACTTGCTCAGCTTGTTCAAGACTCTGCTTCAGCAATTGCGGGATTGGTCATTGCTTTCACAGCTTGTTGGCAGTTAGCATTCATTGTCCTTGCTTTGATACCTCTCATAGGAGTAAGTGGTTATGTTCAGCTGAAGTTTATGCAAGGGTTTAGTGCAGATGCAAAGGTATGTTTTTTACAGCTTATTTTTTCCCTCCTATTTAGCGGGTCCACTAGCATACATTTCATGGTTGCAACATTCTGCAATATTTCCTGACTTCAAAGAAATGGTTAACACCATACCATGTTAGATAAAATTGAGGATTGGCAAAAGTATCTCTTCGTGTTTGTTTCCTAGAATTCATGTAGATTTATGTGCAAATTGATACAGTTGATGTATGAGGAAGCAAGCCAAGTTGCAAACGATGCTGTTGGAAGTATAAGAACAGTTGCTTCTTTCTGTGCTGAGGAAAAAGTGATGCAACTCTACAAAAAGAAATGTGAAGGACCTAGGAAGACAGGCATAAGGCAAGGAGTTATTAGTGGGATAGGCTTTGGGGTATCTTTCTCCTTACTCTTTTTGGTCTATGCGACAAGTTTCTATGTTGGAGCAAAGCTAGTTGAGGCCGGGCAAACAACTTTTTCAGATGTTTTTCGCGTGAGTTTCCAGAAGCTTAAAAACAATTTTTTTTTTACTTGAACTATTTTGATTGTGAGGTGCCTTCGCAGGTTTTCTTTGCTCTGACCATGGCAGCCATGGCAATTTCTCAATCAAGTGGCTTAGCCCCTAACTCTACTAAAGCCAAGGGAGCTGCAGCTTCCATATTCGCCATTCTTGACAGGAAGTCAAAGATAGACCCCAGCGACGAATCTGGGATGATTCTAGAGAGTGTAAAGGGAGAAATTGAGCTTCGTCATATAAGCTTCAAGTACCCAACTAGGCCAGATGTTCAGATCTTTCGTGACCTTAGTTTGAACATTCACAGTTGCAAGGTAGAATTCTCTCTTTTTTATTCTCCTGTGATGTTTCTTATTTAGAATGGTACATGTACTTGTCACCAAAAATTTCACCTTAAATTTATGTTGTGAATATCATAAACTTTCAGACGGTAGCTCTAGTTGGAGAAAGTGGAAGTGGTAAATCAACAGTGATAGCATTACTGCAAAGATTTTATGATCCTGATTCAGGTCATATTACACTTGACGGGATTGAAATTCAGAGGCTGCAATTGAAGTGGCTGAGACAACAGATGGGTTTGGTTAGCCAAGAGCCGGTCTTGTTTAATGAAACAATACGTGCTAACATTGCCTATGGCAAGGAAGGAAACGCAACAGAGGCAGAAATTTTGGCAGCATCCGAGTTGGCAAATGCCCACAAATTCATTAGCGGACTACAACAGGTTGGAACACTTTTCCCTCTAAAATAGACATATTGTTTTGTTTGAAAGCAACCAACCAGCCCTTTTTTGAGTAATAGTAAATGTTTTTTTACAAAACGTTTACAGGGGTATGACACAATAGTAGGGGAGCGAGGAGTGCAATTGTCAGGGGGGCAGAAGCAACGGGTGGCCATAGCTCGTGCAATGGTGAAAAGTCCAAAAATACTATTACTAGATGAGGCTACGAGTGCATTGGATGCAGAGTCAGAGAGAGTGGTTCAAGATGCACTAGACCGAGTGATGGTGAACCGGACTACGGTTGTGGTGGCACATAGACTATCCACGATCAAGAATGCCGACGTGATTGCGGTGGTGAAGAATGGTGCCATAGTAGAGAAGGGAAGGCATGACACTCTTATAAACATTAAAGATGGTGTCTATGCTTCCTTGGTAGCACTTCATATGAGCGCTTCTTCATCCTAAATTAACCTCATTCATTTCTTTCCTTTTGGGGAAAGCATGAGTTTTGTTGCTTTTGTTATGAGACTACTAATTAATCTTCCCTTGTAGTTTTTACTCGCTTCGTGCCAAAAAATTAGTCCAGTAATTCATTTTAGGTTATCCCAAAATGTTAGTCCATTTACAAAAATCAATGTACTTTATTTGATGAATTTTAATTTTGCCCTTCCTTTTTTGATGTGACAAGAACAATTAATTTAAATGCAAAGTTGTAATGATTACGGGCAAAATGGGAAAGAGAAAAAAAGAAAAAGTGTAATGATTTTGTCTTTAAAAAAAATTGGAATTCCAAAGTGGCTCTAATTTTTTGGGATAGAGGGAGAAGTTTTTTTATTTTTATTTTTTATCATCAGGAGTTTGTTGTTTTGGATAAAAGATGGTTTTTTTTTGGGGTTGAGAAGAGGTGTTTCCTCTCTAATTGGGTGAATATAGAAAGAGAGCTAAAGAAGGTGGACATTGGACATATATATATATTTTTTTGTACATTGGACATATTTACATGAAACAACTATTTACGTTTATTTATTTTAATGCTCCGTGGACCAAATAAAATAATGAATTATCATGTGTATTTGACTGTTGCAGACGCATCCATGTCTGGATTTGTTCACGAAAAATCTGTGCACGTAGCATTGCTTCATTGAATTATTAGGCATGACTTGAGCATCATTACGGTGGCTGAGTATTAGCTCTCATGGTGGCCTTTGAATTCTACAAAATCAATGAGAGCCCGTAGCTATTTTGCTTAAGAGAACCTGATCCTCCATAGTCAATATATACTCTTAGAAAAGAATCAAACCTTCCATGCAAATATCTGACTATCTGAGAGTGATATTCCAGGCATTTAGTACTAGCACATATTGGGTGAGTTTGAGCCTCGATGCTCCATTTTTGCAGACTAGTAAATGTATACGTGCGATCGATGCATGTGAGTAACATTCATAATAATATTTTCTCAACCTATTCGAACATGATAATCTTCAAATTTTCTATTCGTTTTTGCTCATTTGTCTCATATCAAAATTGCGAGCCAATCAACTAAAGAGGTCTTTTAAGCTCCTCTTTTCCCTTATTCTTGTTTTGATACCTTGATACCTTGATTACTTTCTTTTAAAGCTCCTCAATCTACAATGACCATTAAAATGAATTGATACTAATATTTTATTTTTCTAAGGGACGACAAATACGATTTTGAAGTTTAACCACCTAATTAAACGATTTATTCACATTACGTCTGATTCGCTATTTTCATTATAAAGATGTTTTTCCTACAAGATCTTCTTATGAGCCTAGGTGGGTCCGAAAGAAGTTCGGCCAGCGGCTTATGAATAACTTTATTCCCTCGAGATAAAATTCTTATCCGAGGCATGTGACCATGCCATCGTTGTATAAACTTTCTGATAGCGCATATGGTCTCTTCTCAGAATTAGATCCAACATACAACATAAGTATCAGAAGAGAATGAATCTTCTGAACTAAAAGAAAGTGAAGTAAATCCCACGGTGAGGCCTAATTTGCAACTGTACAATGACCTATATGCTACATGTGCTACGGAATTGAGCCCTTTTCCCAAACAAAGGTTGGCAAGATATGCCCTTGCCAATAAGGTACACCCACAAACAGAAGGTGAAGAACATCAACATCATCCCTCACCTTACAAACAAAAAAATCGTTAAAGAGTTATTTCTAGCGCGATCTCTATTTTTCAGCATCTATATATTCTTATGTATGCCCTTGCGATCCAGTTACTACTATATCAGGTAATAATATATTTCCCACTTCTTAATTGAACGTCACAAAACCTAAATCCTAGCAAATTCTCATGTAACTAACGTTTTTATATGCTATAGAAAATAAAACTAAAAGAAATCCCTGAGAGGCAACACAAGTTATGTTGGCTTCTAACCTAGCTGCAATTTCATTTGGTGGCTCTTGCAAAACTCTAATTTCTACAAAGGCTTGTCCTTTAAGTTCAGATAAGATGTCAGCAAATCCATTAGCTTGCTTGAGTATGTGGTGTGATGTAGCTTTTGGCTCTTTGCAGCTTCTTCCCAGTCTTCTATACTTCTATACTAGCATCAAACTCATGCTATGCACGGAGTCGCAATACACGAAAGAATTTAACTTTTGATAAATACTTTTAACATTAAAAATGTTTTTAAATCCAAAAAATCTGATGTCATACCGTGCTACATGATTATTTGAAATTAGAATTTACATTCTTTTTTTAATTATCCCCTCTAGCGGTATAATTCATTTTTTTAAGTAAATAATTAAAAAACTAAAATATATATCTTATAAGTGATAACAAATGAGTTATTTTGAACAATTTAACATATCAATAATACAACATACAACTATAGAAACTTGGCGCTTTCCTTTGGATGCGAAGCTGTTCCACGCATGATGCAACCCTTTGTTCTTTTTTCGCCTTCAAAAAGTTGTCTTCTTTGTTTCAATTCTTGATTTTTGCATCAAATTCCTCGCTTTTTATTCCGTAAAAGTAATTTACTATGTGATTAAAAAAGTAAAAATAAAAAAGAATGGATCCATAACTTTGGCGCGCGTAAAGAGAGCCTAAGAACTGATATGAACACGAACCCAGATAAAAGGAAAAACCAAAAATGGTTATAATAGTATAGAAATGTTACTCATCTATATTTTCATGTTAAAATGCACTGGAGTACCATCTGACCATCAAGACAACACACATAAATATGGACATTAAAATCAGCCTATGAATAGCTAAAATAAGAACAAATTAAGCTAAGTTTGCTCGGGATAAACGAATTAGGATATGGTATTGTGTCAAAAGTGATGCAGCGCAGCCTATGGAACAGAATCAATCGTGCAAGAGAAACGCGAACAATAAGATCGACCCAGAGGTACTCCCTCCTTAAACGATCACAATATGAGTAAAAACCCGTTTTCTTTAATTCAATAATAACCAACCCTAGCCGTTTAGGCTTACAACTTATTATATAGGAAACTAGAAACCCTAATTGACTTACTCCGAAAAAGGAAGTCAAATCAATGGAAAACGAAAATTACCAAAAAGGGAAAAATTCGGAAATAACAGCAAAATATCGTGGTAAGCCAATCGGATGAATTTAGGACACTCGGTATCGATACAGGGAGAATCCTGTATCGATACGGGTACGTTCTGTTCGCCAACTAGCGCCCTGGTATCGATACAGCACAAATGCAGTATCGATACCGAAAGCCCATTTGTCGATTCTTAGGCCTTTTTAGGCCTACGCGGACGCAACCTGTCCATCCATGTTGACGCAACCCGGTCTGCATCAAAAAGTCTAAGAATAGTATTAAGTGATTAGAATACACTTCTGGACAACTACTTAAAGGTTCTTTTACGTTAAGCTTGAATTGAATCAAATCAAACTTTATAGCGAAGAAATGAGTGACCCTCCTGTCTTTCAAAGAAACTCAATTGAGAGACCTATTGACTATAGTAAAGAACAATATCTATGAGCACTACACGATTAATCCAACAATTGCTTAATTACTACTCCCTCCGTTCCAAAATAAGTGTCCATTAAGAAAAGTCGTGCCATTTTTCAAATAAAAAAATAAAGTACTTCCATGTATCGTTTTTCAAATTTTTTTGCACCGAATTAAAGTAGTCATTGAATACTTTAATTCGGTGCAAAAAGTTTCGAAAAACAATACACGGAAGTACATTATTTTTTTATTTGAAAAATGGAAAGAGAGAGAGAGAGAGAGAGAGAATGGGACACTTATTTTGGAATGGAGGGAATATTATTAATACAAAAATCAGCATATATAGATCAAAAAATTGAAATGTGCTAACTTTGCGTTGTGTTAAAAACTGATGTGATCAAATTACGGCTTATTTACCTTTTTAGTCCCCAAAGTATGCGCGAAATGTCAATTTGGTCTCCAATATTCAAATCATGTCTATCGAGTCCCCAATGTTCACAATGTGTGTTTAAATGGTCCCTGTGTCTAACTCCGTCCATTTTCTCCGTCAAATGCAGGGGTAATTTCAAAATTTCACCCCCAAAGCTTGTCTTCAACCCTCAACCCCTTTCTTCAACCCTCACCTACCGTCGCCGCCGCCCTAAAACACCACTCCAGCACCATCACACCTCCGTCCACCGCCTCCTCTAAACACTTCACGACCAGAATCCTTTCACCGGTGGTCCGGCCACAAAACCCGGTTCCACCTCCTTCCTCATCTCAATCAACCCGTTTGATATCGCTGTTACGACCAGTCCGGCGCCGAACCCGACGGTGGCGAAAATAGCCCCTTTGTAGAGGAAAGTTCCGAATCGGTGGAGGAGAGAGTAGGGCCCCGGTTCGAACATGTGGCTAGTGGGGCAATTGGAGAAAATCCAGGGGAGTTTAGATTGTGCGGCGGAGGAAGTGGAAATTGTAACGCCCCAGAATTCCAAAACTCTAGGCCAAGTTGGCTGTTTTTCTGGGAGGAGAAAAAGAAAAAAGAAAACATAAGTGCTCTTGTACAAATAAACTAGGAATGTTTAGGTGTCATCACATAGCATACTTATAAACAAAATCAAAAACTTAAATGCCTAGGTGTCGTCTCTACCTTAACAATGCAAGATTGGGAGATAAACTGGTCATATAAAAAATGGTCGAACAATATATTCACTAATTCTCCAGCTTGAGCTTTGGTCGGTGTGTTATGTATTTGTCCGCCATTTTTTAGAGTTCGAGCTACTGGGTTTTGATTCATTTCGCAACTAAACATTAAATTAAATTAACACATAATGGAAGTTTTGAGAATAGGAGGAGGAGGGAGAAAAGAGGGGTGGGAAGGAGAGAGGGAAGCACCGGAGACAAACGGCTGCTGCGGCGGCGGCCGTATTTCTTGAAACGAAGACCAACTATTTTTTGGGAACAGTCGGTCAAGAGGGTTGAAGAAAGGGGTTGAGGGTTGAAGACAAGCTTTGGGGGTGAAATTTCGAAATTACCCCTGCATTTGACGGAGAAAACGGACGGAGTTAGACACAGGGACCATTTAAACACACATTGTGAACATTGGGGACTCGATAGACACGATTTGAATATTGGGGACCAAATTGACATTTCGCGAATACTTTGGGGACTAAAAAGGTAAATAATCCATCAAATTACTGTATTCGAATAAAAAAGAAGAAAGAGTTCAGAAACATATTTAAAAAAAAAAAATTATAAGGCTAAGTTTGCTCAATCCAAAAGTTCTTATTGAGTTATGAACTCTTTGAACATTTGTTCTAACTCGTAAAAAGTTGTACCAAATGTATAATCCATAACTTGGTTTGAGTTTTTTTAAGTAACTAATTAAAAAACTTAAATATAAATCCCAGAGGATAACAAATGGATAATCGATCAGAAAACTATATAAGCTTGGCAATTAACTTTGAATGCGAATGGTGTTCCACGCATGGTGCAACCCTTAGATAATTTTTCGCCTTCAAAATAACGGAACCTTGACTAATTAATTAGAATGGATCCATGAGTTTGGCGCCCATGAAGAGAGACTAAGAATTTACATGAACATAAATGCAAGATAAGGGGAAAAACAAAAATGATGACAATAATTCAAACATGTAACTCATCTATATGTTTTGATAAGGGTGGTGTCGTAGGTCGGGTTTCAAGAAGGTTCTGAAAAGGTTGCTCAATCCGATTTTAAGAAGTAGAGGGTGGAAAAAAAAGGAGATTTGTTCGGGATCCGAATGACCCAAGACGGATTCGAATGACCCGATGTCTTAAAAATTTACTCGAACTGTTCAGCAAAAAGTGTACGTATGCAAAGGGAGTGAGAAGATGGGAGTACTTTAGTGCAAGCCTTTAATTCCCAAAAAGTGTTTAAAATTTCAAAAATTAAGTGCGCCATTGATATATTGTTTCCATAGCTGATATTAATTCTCTATATTATTGGACGCATTTGAAATTTACTCATACACTATTCCTTTTATTGCAAGCCTTTTAATTCCTTTTATTGCAAGCGTTTAGTTTCCATAAAGTGTTTAAAATTCAAAAATTTATTTGTTCTCCAATTGATTGTTTCCATTGTTGGTAGTCATTACCTCGAATTGACTTATTTGAAATTACTTACTCATCAATTATTCCTTTTACAAAATATACTAATCGAAATAAATTTGGAATTCAAAATTACACATGTTGAGTATTTTCGTTCCTAACCTTGAGAGGTCTCCTAAATTGTCAAAATCTATTTGAAATTTGAAGTCAAGCATATGGTAATACAATTAATTTTGGCATTGTAACCATTTTTGAGCTAAATTCAAAAATAATTATTTTTTTGTTTGCGGTGATTATTTGCTAATTTGTAAGGATGAGATTTAGTTTAAAGAGATAAAATCAAAGATTTTTTGTTTTTTGTTTTTTATGAAAATAAAGATGCTAGAGATCAAATAAAAGCAAGATTTATGGGTTTCAAATTTGAATAAGAGTTGTAATAAATCTTTGATGAATATGATTATGTCAGATGCTTTACTTAAAATCATAGATGACAAACCACTCAATTTATGCCACTTGTCTCTCCCACGGCGCTCCTCGTGAAAGCCCATTCTGTAATATAATATAAGATATACTTGTGAGTGGCATTTATGTCCATCTTACAAGTATGTGATTAACTTGACCGTATTTTTTGAGTTTGTCTCCACTTCTACTCATTTTAATCCTTGGTTCTCTAGAGAGATGAAATTAGCCCCACTTGTTACTACTCAATTAATTAACGAAGCCGGTAGTCCAACTCAGCACAATCCGTTAAATTTCCGTCACAAATTTGACAGATTTCTATGGCAGGGGGTGATTGAATAACACCTCAAGAATTTAGGTGTCTAATTGAAGTTTAACGAAGTTTGGGTGTCTATTAAATATTGAGATCAAAGTTCGGGGGGAATTAGAATTTTTCCATTTTCTAGAGGCAATATTAGTTCGTGTTGTGTAAAGATTAGAAGGTATCTGCAATTAATTAGGGAGAGTTAGGGTGTTACATAGCCTCTTTGGGTTACCATTGTGATCTTATGTGTCAATCTCCTTACATCGGCAACCTCAGTTTTCTGGAGGAGATTAGCCTCTCTAACAACACGTTTATAGGTGAAATTCCAATTGAACTCGGTAATCTTTTTAGGTTAAAAAAACTGAATCTACGCGTGAATGGTTTCAGAGGTACAATTCCAACAAGCCTATCCCATTGCTCCAATCTCAGGTACCTTGGTATAGGCCAAAATATGTTAGTTGGAGAGTTCCCAAAAGAATTCATTTATTCAATGCCGAGACTAATAACACTCTCCGTTTGCAAGAACAATTTGACCGGAGGGATTCCTACGTTGATTGGGAATCTTACATCTCTGGAAAGCTTGATTGCAGCTTACAATCCCTTTGGAGGAAGTATTCCAAATGCTTTGGATCAATTGAGAAACCTAAGGTACTTGGCATCGAAAGACACTCAAATTTCAGGCACCATCCCCTCCTTTGTACAACCTAACATTGCTAGTTAGGATATCCGTGGTCAAATCGACTCGTGGGCAGTCTTCCGCCGACATTTGGTTTCATGCTCCCTCAACTCCAAGTCCTTCAGCTATACGCCAACCAATTTAATGGTCCCCTCCCGCTGTCAATATCCAACTGTTTGCAGTTGGAAATGCTGGAATTGGGTACTAACAATTTTAATGGAAAAGTGAAAAATGATTTTGGAAACTTGCGAAATCTCCATTGGATAAATCTAGCTAACAACAATTTTGAAACTAGGGGATCTGATGGACTAGCCTTTATTAGTACTTTGACCAATTGTAGCAATTTGAAAGCGGTTGGTTTGGAGGATAGCCAATTTGAGGGATATTACTAGACTCTGTGGGCAATCTATCACTTTCTCTCTCTTAGTTGACACTAGGTGGAAATCAATTGTATGGAGCTATTCCTTCAACAATAGGGAACCTTGTAACTCTGGAAGCCTTTGGTTTGGAGGATAACCAATTCACACGCTCGATTCCCAGAAGCATAGGTTATCTTCATAAGTTGCAAGTGCTAGACTTTTCAAACAACAAGATCTCAGGTAAAATTCCAAACTCTATTGGAAATTTGTCATTGCTGATTGATCTTTACTTGCACCAAAATAGACTAGAGGGGGCCATAACCTTGAATCTCAGCAACTGTCGAAATTTGTTATTGCTATCACTTTATGAAAATAACCTTAATGGTAGCATACCAAGATAACTTTTGACAGTCTCTTCTTTGTCAATTGGATTGGATAGCTCGCAACTGCTTGTCTGGATGCTTACCACTGGAAACTGGAAACCTAAAAAATTTAGTAGAAATCGATATCTCTGAGAATGGTTTGTCTGGTGATATTCCTAAGACTCTTGGTAGCTGCAGTAGCCTTGAAAACCTGTATTTGCAGCAAAATTTCTTTCAAGGATCTATTCCTTCATCAATGGAATCCTTGAAAGGTATTCAGAATTTGGACCTTTCTCACAACAACTTATCCGGCCAAATTCCAAGATTTTTAGGGACATTTGCCCTAAAGAATCTCAATTTGGCTTTCAATAATTTGAAGAAGAGTTACTAATGAAGGGTGTTTTCACAAATGTAAATGCATTATAAGTTGTCGGAAATCATAGGCTTTGTGGTGGCATTTCTGAACTATGACTGCCTCGGTGCTCCATGAAAAAATCAAGAAATAAGATGTCTCTTTTGTAGAGGTTAGCAATCACGGTAGCTTCGGTACTCATTGGAGTAACCACAATATCATCCTTCATCATAGGTTCAATCAAGAAGAAAAGAAAGACCAAACGTACAGTTTCCCTGTTGAAAGATCCATTCTTGAAAGTCACTTATGGAGAACTTCTCAAAGCAACTGAAGGTTTCTCTTTGACGAATCTGCTTGGTTTTGGTAGTTTTGGTCGTGTGTACAAAGGTATTCTCTACAAAAACGGGGAGTTAGTTGTTGTGGTCAAAGTACTTGATCTTCAAACTCGTGGCACTACAAGGAGTTTCATCTGAGAGTGCACTGAAGACTAACGTCTTAGGATCCTGATTATCTGCGCAAGTTCTTGAGGAAATCATGATAGAGATTATACTTCCGTCTTCGTTAACATTTCTCATCTCGAACTTCCATTTACTGGTGAATATTAAGCTTGATGGATCTAACTATCTCCTGTGGCGAATTCAAGTGGAGAATGTGATGAAAGCCAACGGATTCTTTGGATATCTCGACGGCTCAGTTTCTGTTCCATCGGAGAAAACGTGATGCACAAGGTACTGAGACTGATAATCCTGCATATAATCTTTGGAGAGTGATCAATTCACAGCTTCTGTCTTGTCTAACTGCTTCGTTGTCTCAAAATACACTTCCATATGTTTTAGGGTTACATAATGTTCAGCAAGTTTGGGATTCTCTCTCGAGTAGGTATAATTTCATGTCTGAAAACCATATTCAAGAACTCAGGACACAGTTGTTTAATCACACAAAGACATCTAGTATAGGATGTTACATTGACAAAATTAAGGAGATCTCTCAGAAACTAGCAGCCGCTGGAAGTCCTGTTGATGATGAAGAACTGGTATATCATACATTAAGAGGTTTACCTCCTGTGTTCAATGGTCTTAAAACTGCAGTTCGAGCTGTTAGGACAAGAGGAGCAAAGTTGAGTTTTGAAGAAGTTATTACAATGCTTAATAGTGAAGACATACAACTACTACAAGATTCTTCTTCAGATCTTGAAAAATCAACTGTGTTGATTTCAACTCAGTCAAATCCCGTGATGCATCCTAATATCCATTCGAGAAGTGGTTCTCAGATATCTACTAGTACAGGTTCAATTCAAGGATCATCTGTGAATAATGTACCTGTGAATAATGTGTCTTTTGGACTAGTAAGTCAACCTATGCCAGCATATAATAACTACTATCCACAAGTGCAAAATTCAGGAAATAACAGAGGTTTCTCTAGAGAAAGAGGCAATAGAGGATCAAGGTATCCTAGAGAGCCTTGTGGTATTTGTGGACGAACTAATCATGTTACTGCTTATTGTTATTACAACAATAACAATACCAATCATTCACAACAACAATGGAAGGGAAACTTTACTCCTACATGGTCACCTGGACCTATTACCATAGGAGTACCTATGACACAGTCAACACCAACTTTCTACGGGACTTATGTACAGCAGTATAGAGGAAATACATATGGAAATCCTCATGGACAACAAGTTTCTGGAGGACAACATTTTTCTGCAGGAAATCCTTATGTTAATTCTCAAGGACAGCAATTTTCTGGAGGATAGCAGTTGGTTGGACAACCTGTTTCTCAAGTTAATTTCACTGGACAACCTGTGTCCCAGGAAAATACAACATCTGTGCCACAAGCTTATTTCACAAGTGTTCATGGTCAGGGTGAAGTTATAACTGGGCCTTCTATTTGTGGACAACAAGGGACAAGATTTTCTGCCTTTGGACAGTGTGGTCAGGTTGGGTTTGGTGAAAATGGATCCTCTATAGGACATACTGTGCCAACTGCAGCATTTGTGGCAAATCAGACACATTATGCACCTGCCTCACAACCGTGGTTCTTTGATAGTGGTGCAACCAATCACATAACAAATAACCTTCAGAATATATCTTAGCCTCAAATTTCAGTTCAACCTGAAGTCATTCTTGTTGGAAATGGTTCAGCACTTCTTGTTACTCACTCTGGATCAGGTGTGTTACCCACTTCACAGACAACCTTTCATTTGTCTCACATTTTACATACTCCTCAGATTACTCATAATCTTATTTCTGTCCATAAGTTTGCACAAGATAATGATTGTTACCTTATCTTTGATTCATTTGGGCTTGTCATTCAGGACAAGCACTCTCTGAGAATCCTATATCAAGGTCCCTGTCACAAGGGCTTGTATCCTATCCTGACTTGCTCTAAAGCCTCTTCTCAGCCTTCACATCAAGTTTCTTCTCTTAGGATTTCTTCCACAGCTTTTGTAAGTGCTGTTGCATCTACTTCTGCCACGGTCTGGCATAAAAAACTTGGTCATCCTAATAGTACTATGTTTTCTTTGTTAATAAAGGACTACAATATTCCTGTAAAATCCTCTCATGTTGTCAATTGTTCACATTGTAATATGGCTAAGAGCCATAAACTACCTTTTCTCTTTCTGAATCGAAGACTACAGAAGCTTTTCAATTGGTTCATATGGATGTTTGGGGTCCATCTTCCATATCTTCTCATAAAGTATTTAGATATTATCTCTTGATCATTGATGATTACACTAGATTCTCTTGGTTATTTCCCTTGCATTATAAGTCTGAAGTGAAACACAAGATTTCTGAGTTTAAAGCTTATGTTCAAACTCAATTTCACAAAATCATTCAAGTTGTCAGAAGTGACAATGAAGGAGAGTTTGTTAATCATTTTCTGTTACATCTTTTCTTGTCTAGTGGTGTCATACATCAGACCACATGTCCTCACACTCCTGAGCAAAATGGCATTGTTGAAAGAAAGCATAGACATTTAATTGAAACAACAATTGCCTTGTTGTTACAAGCTCAGTTTCCTACTGTCTTTTGGCTTGAGGCACTCTCTACTGCTGTGTACTTAGCTAATAGACTTCCACACTCCTCCATGAATTTCAAAATTCCTTATGTTCTTCTTTTTCAGAAATCACCTGATTACATGGCCCTTAAGCCCTTTGGTTGTTGCTGTTATCCTTGGTTAAAGCCATATAATTCTCATAAATTGCTTCCTAAGTCCAAACCTTGTGTTTTCCTGGGGTATTGTGATCACAAAAAAGGCTACAAATGTTATGATCCTATTGATAAACGTGTCTATATTTCTAGACATGTAAAATTTCTAGAGGATACCTTTCCTTACTCAGCTCATCTCATGTGATCCTGTTCCTGTATCCCCTACTACTTTTACTGTTCCTCTTGCTACATTTGATGATATAGTTGTTACTTTACCTGTTTCTCGTTCTTCTTTACCTTCCTCTTGTTCTATTACAACTGTACCTTTGTCTGCATCATCTAGTTCTACAGAGAGTCTTAATTCTGTTCCTTCTTCATCTTGTGCTCCTAATTCTAATTCATCTAATCCAGCTCCTTCTTCTGTTTCTACTTTAGCTTCGCATCCTATTTCTACTAATCACAATACACATTCTATGGTTACTAGATCTAAAAATGGTATACACAAACCTTTGCATCCATTGAGTTTAACTGCTGTAGTGTCTAAACCTGCTCCAAACACTGAACCCAAGTCATTTTCTGAGGCTATTAAGTATCCTGAATGGCATGGTGCTATGGCAGAGGAGTATAAAGCCCTTGTTCAGCAAGGAACATGGACTTTAGTTCCTGCACCTTCAGGGGTCAATATCATTGGGTGTCAATGGATCTTTAAGATCAAAAGGCACTCTGATGGTAGTGTGGCTAGGTATAAAGCCAGGTTAGTGGCTAATGGGAACCAACAAGAGGAAGGATGTGATTTTACAGAAACTTTCAGCCCCGTCATAAAACAACCCACTGTGAGAGTTGTTCTTACTTTAGCAGTGCATTCTAATTGGACCATAAGGCAGTTAGACGTTTCTAATGCCTTCTTGCATGGGGTCATTGAAGAGGAGGTCTATATGAGATAACCACAGGGGTACAAAAGTGCCACACATCCTCATTATGTATGTAAGTTACAAAAGGCTTTATATGGTCTGAGACAAGCTCCTAGAGCTTGGTTTTCCTTGTTTTCTGGATTTCTCCTTCAGCAAGGCTTCACTAATAGCAAAGTAGATCCATCTTTGTTTACTTTCAAATCTGATCAAGGTGTCACTCTGGTTTTAGTCTATGTGGATGATATCTTAGTCCAGGAAGTGATCCTTCTTATATCTCCAAGTTAATTGAGGATCTTAAAACTCAGTTTGTCATGAAAGATTTGGGAGAGTTAAGCTATTTTCTGGGCATCGAAGTCTTGAAAGTTTCTAATGGACTTTTGTTATCTCAATCCAAGTATGCTCTAGATCTTCTCCAAAAGGCAGGCATGCAGGATTGTAAGCCATGTGCATCACCATCATCTGTAAAGCCTCCAAAACTTGATCCTGATCCTCCCTTTACTGATGTTTCTTGGTATAGAACTATGGTTGGCTCACTTCAGTATTTGACTTTGACTAGACCTGAGTTATCTTTTGCAGTCAATGTTGCCTGTCAACACATGCATGCACCTACTCACAGCAACTACAGTATTGTTAAACGTATTCTAAGGTATGTCAAAGGTACATTGCATCAGGGTCTCCTGTTTACTTCTGGTTCATTGACCCTCACAGCCTTTTCTGATGCTGACTGGGCTGGGGATCATTTGGATAGACGATCAACAACTGGTTTCTGTGTGTATCTTGGTTCCAACTTGATCCCTTGGTGTGCTAAGACGCAGCACACAGTAGCAAGATCCTCCACTAAAGCAGAGTATAGAGCTTTGGCTAACACAGCAACTGATATTACCTGGGTTCAGCAGTTGTTGTTAGACTTGCATGTTGCTCCTTCTTTGCCTCATCTGGTTTGGTGTGATAACCTTTCAGCCATAACTCTTGCATCCAACCCAGTTTTTCATGCCAGGACAAAGCACGTTGAGGTAGATTATCATTTTATTCGTGAAAAAGTTCTGAGTAAACAAGTGTTGGTCAAGTATATTGGTACCTTGGCACAGATAACAGATATTTTTACTAAAGCCCTGAGTGTTGATCGTTTTCTCTTTCTCAAATCCAAACTGATGGTGGTTGACACCCCCCCATCAGTTTGCAGGGGAGTGTCAAGCAGACTCATTAGTCCAATGTGGTTGTGTGCTTAATCTTGCCAGCTGTCACAGGAGGTGGTTAAGTTGGTTTCTAATGTAGTCGCATTTGGTGTTCATTTGAATGTAATTTCAGTTTATGTTTGTAATAGATAAATAGGCCCAAATGTATCTGGGAGAACACAATTGAAAAACAGATCTAGAGAGAGAATTTTCTTCAATGAAAGATTGATTCACTTAGGGTTTCAGAAATGTCTTCTTGTTCTTGATTCTTTGTTCAATTCATCTTTTTCTATACAAAGCCTTAAGGAATATTCAACACTGAAACCTAGTTTCAATCATAACTTCTTGCTCTAGTGTGGATTTTGAAAGGAATGAGTTTAAAGCTCTAGTTTACGAGTTCATGCCAAATGGCAGTTTAGATAATTGCTTGCATGCATCCAATTCCAAAAGCAAATTATGGGCAATGTGAGTTCGTGGGACTCAATCTTCTACAAAGAATTGATATTGCCATAGAAGTGGCTTGTGCACTCGATTATCTTCATCACTAATGTGAAAGGCTAATTATTCACTGTGATTTAAAGCCAAGTAATATCCTTCTTGATGGTGACATGGTTGCCCATGTTGGAGACTTTGGTCTAGCTAGATTTCTTCTGGAGCTTTTCACTCCATATCCTAGTAGTTCAACTGCAATAAGGGGAACCATTGGATCTACAGCTCCAGGAAAGAACAAACTCTTTAATCCTTTTTCTTCTTTAAATCTACCTCTTCTAATATAATATCACCAATTTCACCACAAATGTAGGTTAGAGACCACAAAAAAGTTAATGGGTTGTGCTCTGTATACGCCATTCAAGATGTGGAATTTGGTATTATTGTCTTGAACCAAATCACATTCAATTGTTTGATTACGTAAACAAGAAGGGTATGCACACACGATAATTGAATGATGATGTAACTTTGGCATAGAAAATAGTCACATAGACTTCAAAAAGAGGGGAACACCCTTTAAATACTAGAGTAAAATGTACGAGCTAATATCACAAAACTTACTTGGTGTATTGAAAGCAAGTTTTCTCTTCTTTTTTTTATTATCACTCTGTTATTCGAAAAAGGATCCTTTGCTGTTACAGTTTGAATTTTACAAATTGCAGAGTATGGTCTTGGAAGTGTGATGTCAACTAGTGGAGATGTTTATAGTTATGGGATCTTGTTGTTGGAGATGTTAACAAGTAAGAGACCTACTGACAAAATAATTGAGGCAGACCTTAATCTTCGTGACTTTGCAAGGATTGCCTTGCCTCAACGCGTGATGGAGATTGTAGACCCTGTGCTCTTAACCGAGGAGACAAATGGCAACAAAATGATCGAATTTCTGATCTCCATCATAAGGATAGGACTGTCATGCTCTACAGAGTCCCCGAAAGACCGAATGAACATAAATGTACTCCACGAGCTTCATCTGGTCAAGAAGAATATTTTGAGTGTAAGCAGTTGAAAATCTTAATATTTAAAAATCGTCGTTTTATGGTTTCGAACCTTTTCCTTTGTTCTGACATTGGCCTTAATCCTCCGTGGTTCTATTTTGCTAGGGTGGCATTGATAGCTAGACAATGTTGATAACTCGGGGTGTCCGAGCCAACATACACACACCTCGATTAATCCGGGGGACCAATCCCACTTCCATTCGGCAATGTTGGAAGCAAGACTGGATGTTCCTGCAAATCTGGAAGATGGACGTTCTAAACTGGAGTTCCTGAAAATCTAGAACAAAATAGTGCTCCATAAGCTGAACGGACAAGATTCTTGGAGGTAAATAATCGCATTTCTTGTTCAATGTTTAGAAGTCCTATGTTGAATGAAATCGCATTTATAGCTAGACGATTGTGGGAGAAAGCATGAATGAAATCACCTTGCAATGCTCACCGTAACCCTGTAGTGTGGGTTTTTGCGAATGATCAATTATGCTAAGCCAATATCAATTATGCTTTCCTGATCTTAAACTACATTACTCATATGTGGACTTAGAACCCATCTTGAATAAGCTTTATGTATACCTTCAACTTCTCCTTTTCGTGCTTAATGCGTCTTAGTGGCTACAACATAAGCAAAGGCAAGATGAATGTCTTTATTGAGCTGATAAGAGGAAACTTTTTTTGGTAAGTTAATTCTTATTTGAACCACAAAATAGAGGAGAACAAAGACAAAGGGAATATCCCTGCAGTCCAAACAAGCTCAAACAAAATAGAAAAGAAAGAAAGAAATAACATCAGCTGTAGCCATACCCCTGCTAGCAACTAGCGCATTACAGAACAAAGCAACTGGACAAACATAGAATCTGCAGAGACAAAATTAAGGCTGCGTACAGGATAAACTAGACATGCCTGTTTAACACTAAGGCTCATGTTTCCTGCAAAAGGATCAATCTGTCTCCATGATGCCAAACAAGCTCTTACATCCTACTCTATCCTTTCTATACCCCCTAGGTATCCAGCTGCTTGTGCTGGAAAATTTGGAGATACCTTAAATATAGTGGCTTTAAAGGACTTCCCTATAACATTCTAAACAACCCACTCTATGTCGAAAGCAAAGTCAGATACCGGTCTAGTTATGCCACATTTATATATATAGGGGAGCTTCTCCTCCGGTCTTCCCGTTTCCGGACCTCCATGATCCAAAAAATTTTTTGACGATCCGATCCGTCCAATGTGTTCAGAAGGTGTTTTCAAGGGTCTTTCGCGGAAAATTTTCAAAAAAAAATACTGGGAAGGGTTGATCCAAGCAGTTTTCGCAAAAATTTATAAATACAGTTTTTGCAAAAAACTGCTTGGATCGAGCCCTTCCCGGTATTTTTTTTTGAAGATTTTCCGCGTGGACCTTGGAAAACACCTTCTAAACACATTGGACGGATTGGATTTTGCCAAAACAATTGGCAACACACAAAAAAAAGTGGAATTTCCTTCAATCCGGGGGTCTGGATAGGAAACTCCACCTATATATATATATATATAGGATTCGTTTCTTATCAGGGATCGCATTTTTGAACAGTATCCGGACTTCATCTGTCAGCCGTTGGATTTAATCCAATGGCTCACGCTGCATTCTACTTAAATTGAACCCTTTCCGGGTCAAGGGTTCAGGGGTCGACCAATAGAGTCCAACAAAACCCAAAAATTAGACCCCCTCCCTCATTTCACGTTCCAGATCTGGAGAGAAGGGAGAGAGGCGAAGAGAGAGAGAGAGGGCGAAGAGAAGAAGATCGCGGTGAATCGTGCCCTAAATCGAACCAGAAGAAGAAGAAGAAGCTAAATCGACCTCAACTGCGACCACAGTAACTGCGACCCACCGCGACCAAAGAATGGAGCCCTAAATCGAACCAGAAGAAGAAGGTAAATCGACCGCGACCCCTGCACCGCGACCCACCGCGACCAAGGTATCTCTCATTCCACCTTTATCTCTCGCGTTCGATTCGGCGAACCAAGGTATCTCTCCTTCTCTTTCTCTCTTGCGTTCGATTTGCAGAAACTAGGGTTACGGTTTTGGTGAACACCTCTTCGATTTTCAGTTTAAGAAAAGATACATCAACCTATTTTGATGTAGAACAATCGGTCGAGTGAGAGATTACCCTGCCCTAAGCTAGTGTTATGCATGATTCATCTCTTGGTTTTGTTCCCCAGCAAAGACTATTTATGCATGATTTCTTCCCAAAAACCGAACGGTTGTCCAAAAACCGACTGAACCAAATTGATTTCTTCCTGTAATCGATTTCTTTCCCAGCAAAGACTATTTATTCATGATTCATCTCTTGGTTTTGTTGTTTCTGTTTTGGTTATGTCAAGAGTTGGATTGCAATCCAATTTGTGTATAGACGTGAATGCCTTGATCTGACTTGGAATAAAACGATTGCGTTCGGCCTAAGGGTAAAGACCGAATGATGGTTCGAACGTGGCCTCAACGAGCGAGGACTTGATAATTTTCTAAACTTGTGGAAAAAAAAACAAGGACAATGAAATAAAACTATAATTTTCTTCTTTTTTTTTTATCTAGGAAGCTACACTGGCTTGTTTTACAAATCTGGGTTGTTCGATTTCAATTCCTTTTCGAAAAACTAGGGTGTCGAACGGTTTCGAGCAGTAGCAAATCTGGGTAGTGTTGGTGGAACTGGTGTCTCATCTATTGGCATTATATATTTCTCGTTTTCTTGGTCACAAGCTCTCCTGAGATTGGCGTTGAGAGTGGGTGGGTGTGTCACAGAACATATTTTCCGTTTTGGATAGCGTTCATCTTCTGGGTAGTTTATGTTTATTTTCTTCCTTTGTCTATATAAAGTTTGATGCTTAGTTCTCATTGCGGGAAAAAAAACATGGTGTAATTTGGGGCTCACTAATTGTTGAAGGCAGCCCACTTGCACTTTTGTGGTTGACATGGGTGGTAGCATAATGTTAGATTGGTTGGTTCTGCTTGATGGGGTCATTTTTTAAAAAGAAAAAGGCTAAGCTTTTGATCAATTGGTAATCTAACACAATGTCCAAACTTGATTTCTGGAAGGTCTTTTGTTCAGATCTTGGGAAAAACCAATTCGAAGTTTATAACATCTCACATTAGTGCTTCCACCGGTTGCGACAGAAATAGCTAGTTACTGGTCAATTGCCATTATTCTCCATTCTCATCAATTTTTTCTTTCAAAATGTTGCGCTCTTTCCATTCTACTCAAACTATGTATGATGTTTATTGCAGTCTTGAAGTACCACAGCTTGAGGCCCATATTCGACTTCTCAAACCGGGTCAGAGAAATCGAACCACAGAGAGAGAGAGAGAGAGATCTTAGGCCGGGTCAGAGAAATTGAACGGAGAAACATGCTCACGTTCATTCATTGCTCAGCTGCTCTCATAATGCCTCCATATTCAATGTCTCTACTAATAGTTTTAAGTAACTTTCTCCTTCTGATTATGCTGTTTACTTTTCTGCAGAATTTCCATTACATTCAGGAAAATGAACGACACCAAACTCTTAAAGATGGAAAAACGACTCGTGAGGAGATGGCGAAGTGCGGGGATGCAGATGAACAAAATGGACTGGGAACTTGTATCAACTGTATTTTTGGTTGAAACTTGAATTGATTTGCTTCCTTCAGTTTAAACTCACTAGCAGAAACTATCTTTAATTGATGTGCCTGGATGGTTGCAACTTGTTGCTCATTTAAGTTCCAGAAAGTGAATGGAGCCTTGTACAAGGGTTTGGCCTGTTGTGGTAGTTTGATAGTCTATAGGAGCAACTATCTTTAATTGATCTTTGTCATTTATCAATGAAAATTATTGGGTGTCAACTGCAAGCATTTCTTGTTTATTTACTCATTGGATGATATTGCCCAAAAAGAGGGGAGATGTTGCCCAAATTTTTTCAGATTTACTTGTGTCCTACAACTCACTCAGAATTTGTAAATTGGACGCTTACAAGTTGCTGACCTATTGATGAAGAAAAGCAACAGGTTCAATTGGAAGCTTATGTATTTGTTGAAATCCCTCGACTTCAAGCTACATAAAATTGCCAATTGCGTTCAGTGGAGTTATCAACAACTACTCAATCCATGAAAATTAAGTATAACCAGTGGGCATATTCTTATTGACTGCATAAGCTGTTTGGCTTGCAAATTACTGAAGAAAAGGCTGTAGAAAATTTGAAATGGTAAATAATATCCACGGCTGTAGAAACATTGAAATGGTAAATAATATCCATGGCTTGCAAATTACTGAAGAAAAGGCTGTAGAAACAACAGGGCTGTCAACAAGAACAAATTGGCATTCAACCTCCAAATTGGCGTTCTTCTTGATTCAACAGAGAGTGATGGGTTTATTCATTACATCATCTCAAAACAATGACACCCACAGGAAACTAGTTGTGCTAAGTATGCAATATTACTGATACTACTAATACAAGTCACTGTCCCAGCATCACTGTCCTAATACTAATACAAGTCCTGCATGGTTCTTCGCCGCCATCGAAATTCCCTCCTCTGAGCAACAACTTGGATCTGGTCTCCAGCAATGGGTATACCTTAGCTGCTGCTGCTAGTAAACTGGCTGAAATGGGTATTGGTGCAAACCAAGCCCCCAAGAGGAGCATTCTTGAGGCAAGAATGTTGTTTCTTCATCAAAGCCTGATCGAAGACAAAGACAGCTTCCTTTTTCTCATATCTAAGGCGAACAAAAGAGTGTCATAAGAAAATAATAACATTAGATTCAAAAGTAAAACGGAAAACAACTCACATGGATGAGGCCACAAGGGATGGAAATCCATTCTTCCAAATTGAAATCAATTCAGGTGACTCTAAGGCTTTTGTGAAGCTTTATGTTACATGAAACAAGTTAGATATGGGTACAGGGACTTTGGAAACATTTAAGTTCCATACATAACAAGGTTTTCTTACATAAGTTGAAATATAAGGGACAATTCATTTTTATGTGTCGCTGCAGATTTTCAATTAACCAATGCTCTTGCATGGATTTCTCATTGAGTCGTACTATAACAATAGCTTAGATTTGGGGAACACTATCAAAAACATAGTTCAACTCCAAGAGCAAAATTACTATCCATTTGTGTAGCGGGTGAAGAGCCAAAGAATTCATTGTTGTTGTTTTTTTTTTTTTTTTGCATTTTTATCCTGAATGAAGCTCTTGAAGTATCAATCCCAAATTAAAATATCACTTCCAGAGGCATATTTAAGCAATTGAACATACAATCCAATCGATCTGGTTGCTGTTCATTAACCCTTGTCAAATTCGACTTCCCTAGAGCTTAAAAAGGTTAATTCCTGTACCCTTAGTTCGAGCAAAACCAATCGAAGTAAAAAAAAAAGGTAAAGAGAGAGAGAAATCCATACGTAGACATCGAACGCGAGTTAGGGTTCGATTAACAAACATGAGCAAGATACAGTTGTCTGAAAACACCTTCGATTTAGCTTCTTCTTCTTCTTCTGGTTCGATTTAGGGCACGATTCACCGCGATCTTCTCTCTTCGCCCTCTCTCTCTCTCTTCGCCTCTCTCCCTTCTCTCCAGATCTGGAACGTGAAATGAGGGAGGGGGTCTAATTTTTGGGTTTTGTTGGACTCTATTGGTCGACCCCTGAACCCTTGACCCGGAAAGGGTTCAATTTAAGTAGAATGCAGCGTGGGCCGTTGGATTAAATCCAACGGCTGACAGATGAAGTCCGGATACTGTTCAAAAACGCGATCCCTGATAAGAAACGAATCCTATATATATATATATCGGGGCGGTTCCATGGACACAACGAATAACACAACATTTGTTGTGTTATTCGTTGTGTTAACGGAACCACCCCCTATATATATATATAGGTTCCACTTCCTATCCGGACTTTTCATTTCCGGACTTTTTATCCAAAATTTTTTTTTGACGATCCGATCCGTCCAATGTGTTCAGAAGGTGTTTTCAAGGGTCTTTGCGGAAAATCTTAAAAAAAAAACACCGGGAAGGGATTGATCCAAGCAGTTTTCGCAAAAATATATAAATACAGTTTTTGCGAAAAATTGCTTGATCAAGCCCTTCCCGGTATTTTTTTTTGAAGATTTTTCGCGTGGACCCTTGAAAACACCTTTTGAACACATAGGACGGATCGGATTTTCCAAAAAAAATTTGCAACACAAAAAAACCCCATTTTTTCCTTAAATCCGGGAGTGTGGATAAGAAGTTTGGCCTATATATATATATATATAATATATATATATATTTTTTTTTTGGGTGACTGAGAACTTTATTAAAAACACATCGGGAGGAAAGGCCAATAGGGTGCCAATTTTCAATCCAAAAGAAAAGAAGAGCCATCACCAATGGTGCATTTCTTGGACGACCTTGATTTTGCACTGAGATGCAACAATATTCTCCAAGTCCATGAAAAAGAAAAAGGCGCTTTCATAGTCCAAAGGAGTTAGGGATGAAGCTAGTAGGGATTAGGTTGATTTTCTCCTGAGTGACTGGATTTCGACTCAGAGGCCACCTCCAAGAGACTTGGGAAATAATAGAATCAAACATAGCAAGAGTGGATTCCCTTGCCATATAGCGACAACCTTTCCACTCAGCACCATCGGGTCAATTGAGTCCTATGGTGGCGAACTCAATGGAGTTATCATTTATGTTCTCCTCTTGATATCGAATTCCGAAAAGTATAACTCAAGACTACAGCCAGCCCAAATTGTGTGCCTTGAAATGGCTTTACTTTTATCCTCAAGAGTATTCGCAAAGTTTCTTTTTGGTCATCCATACAAAAATGAAAAATGAAAAAAATAACTGTACAATTTGATATACTTTTTGCAATATATATTTGAAACTATTTCTCTAACTGATTGGGCAAAAAGAAATGACATTGTCTTGATTGTCTTAGCTAGACTAGTTATATACACATAATCTCCCATCTTCAAAAAATTACCCGCAGTCATTTGCCTCAACACATTTTCAGCCATGAAATCATACTTTGAAATTGATACATTTTTTAGGTTTTGGTTATATTGCGTTAGTGCAAGTATTTGTGCATTGTGAGACCGGTAGGCGACGACATATCTTTTCTGGTACCTCGGTGTTGGGGTCAACTTACTAATCTCTGACTATTCTCAGCAAAACCAATACCACCGTTCACTAACGTGGGCCATTTAAAGCCAGGGAAGGCGATGGTTGGGTAATTTAAGACCAAATGACATGATTCTATTGCTTGGCATCAAATTGCATGATTGAAAGCTCCATAATTAGAAACTTACATTGGATTCAGAGAACAAACATCTGAACGCATAAAGAGGCAACAACCACACGCCTCCATCTCTGCTGGAGAGATTTCAATGCATTGCCCAAACTGCTACTACCATTTCTCTTAGCCAGAGTCTACCCACAGATCCCAATTCAATTTGGGTGTTCTTTCAGTTGGTAGATGGAGATAGAAAGCCAAGGATTGTCAACGATGTGATCCCCAAATTAAGTGCTTGATATGGCAGAAATGAAACCCTTTTTTGGGCTTTGATCGTTGATATATTTGGAACTAAATGGGTAGACACCAGACTCGTAATCAGAGGGTATCTTCATCTGATTTCAATTGCCTTTTTACATACTGGTGGTGTAGAATATCCGAAAACAGTTTCCACTGATTAGTGAGGCCAAACCAAAGAAGAAAATATCTCTGGAGCTCCTAGATCCTTGAAATCAAAGAAATCGAAACCAATTTCTTTGATCCTCATGCCGTTGGCGTTGACGGGGCGGGTGGAAGGGGAGAGAAGATGTCGACCGTGGTAATGGTGGGTGGGATGTAAGAAGAACGCCGGCGATGGAGGAAGGGAGGGAGAGAGGTGGCAATTCCGCAGGGGGGGGGGGGGGGGGGAAGGGCACACTTGCAGTATTGTTACAGGGTGGTTTACAGAGAGAATTTGGTGGACTGAAGATCATGGAACTTTTTATCATAATACAATTTAGGAATCTACCGTTGTTTTCAAACTATTTATAAAAATACCGTTGTTTTGTACTTGTCATTTTTAACTTGAGATCTTTAACAACTTCTCAGTCTCAACCTTAAAAGTATCCTAAGATTTCATCCGACGTGTCCCCATCCAGCGTGGATGTTTGGCCAGCGTGTCCATACATACTTCTCATGTCCAAAATGAGAAGTCGGTTTTATTTCAGTTTCACTAACTGCGAACATACTTCCCGTATAGTTATTGGATACCATACATACTTTCCATTTCTAAAATGAGAAGTCGGTTTAATTTTAATTAAAGATCTCATGTTGGACATGAGAAGTTTAATTAAGTACTCCCTCTGTCCCAATTTTATAGTCCCTTTTGGGAGTTCGTTCCACTTTTCAAAGTGTTATATCTTATAATCTACAATGTTTTAGTTGAATTTGAACACTTTGTTTATTAGATTAAATCAAGATCTATCAAATAAGATCCATATTGCATATAAAATGTATTACCGATTGAAAGATATAATTATTTTTTTATCCGGTTAGGATAGAACGAGGGACTATAAAATTGGGACGGAGGGAGTACCTGCCAAACATATTTGACGTATTTTCCAAATACTTCGCGTATTGGGCCTGAGAAGTCTTTAATGCATCTCATTTTAGACCTGAGAAGTCTTTTTAACTCTCATTTTTACAAACTTCAATCGACTTATTTAGAGTTTGGGCTATGGGCTATATTAACTTATATGAGTTTATTTTATGACTTAAGTAATTAATATGCAACTTTTTTTATAAAAAAAATCTGAAATATTTTGAAAACGTGTTAAATGTTTTGAAATCTTTTCAATACATACTACCACTTTTAAATGTCCGAAGATGTTTGGTACCTTTTGTTTTCTTTACATGTCTTTAGCAATCAATTCGAATTTCGACCCTATCTCATAGACATTGTCAACCACTTTGTTACCCAGTAAAAATAAATGTGCCCCATCCACCAATTACGTTAGTAACAAAATAAATATAAAGTTTTTAAACAATAAATAAAAAACGAGACCAAATATTTATTAAAAGAAAAACTTGTTATTTCTTTTTCCCTCTAGTAAAAATAAATAAATAAGTGTGGATTACATATTTAATTGGAATTTTATGTGTAGATTACATGCTTCTTTTCGTAGAGGAGCAAATGGAGATTGATGCTTGCTTAGTTAAACCACGAAAATACGTCATGCCAACTGCAAAATATTTATGTTCATCGTGCAAATCATGTAAGAGTCATGTTCTGTACACAAATCAACAAAGATTGAATTTTTTTTTGTGCACTTTGATAATGATGTACTTTTACACTGTGCATAGTCAGAGAGTTTAATAATGGTTTATTCCGTGTAATTAGAGGACCCGATTGCACTGGAAGCTTGTTACATCGTTGTGGCGCAATCTAGGGAAACCTGTCCTATGCCCAAACCTAAAGGAGGATGAGGCAACCCCCTATCTCATGTGCAGTCGGCACTGTGGCACGACACAAGCCCATATACAACCAACCCAGTGCTCCACTCCCCCAACTATACTGTCCCGCCTGGTCCAAATCCTCTAAGAGTGGCAAAAACATTAGGTGAAGGCACTTGGACGACTTGTCTGAAAAAATACTCACTCCCATAAGCTGCAAAATATAAGCCCTTGCATATTTCCTTAGCGTTGCATCATCGGCGTTGTTTGGTAAATCTTGCAACGCCTTCTCAAGCCACCCCAAATTGAGCCTACCACCTTGTAAATTTGAACCTATTATAGAATAACACACATTAATAAACAAGCCGAAATGTGAAAAAATAACTTCAATTATCTATTTTAATGCAATCTAACATACCAATAAACTTTAACTAACCAATCTCTAAACACATTATTACATACCAGTGGGCTTCACACCAAGTAACCTGTCGCACTCCTCATGCCAATTATAGTCCATCCTCCCCGTAATTGGCCTACCATCAACTCTCAACCCCAACTGGATGCTAACATCTTGTAGGGTAATCGTTGTCTCTCCTGTTGGCATGTGGAATGAGTGTCTCTGGTCGCCAACGCTCTACCAGTGTTGTAATAAGATGCCAATCTAGTTGTATAAAGGGGACCTTCATAAGCCCGCAGCCTCAATCAAAGGAAGTAAGCGCGGGTCAATTGCAACTCGATTAAGAGCTAACTCCCGGCGTCGACAAGTGAGAACCACCGACTCTTCCAACCCCTGTATTTTAACAAGGAAATAATTTAATAAATAATGACGTAGTTAATAATAACCGAATTTATTATCTAAACCAAGGCATACATTTAAATCCCACACGCGAGTTGACTGGTGTGAAGCCTGTCGTGTCAAAACAGAGTCGTCAATAGGGCCAGGCTCCAATTGTACAGGCATCGTCATCTGCACAACTTTCAGCTCATTCAATGTTAGAATATTAAAAAAAAAAAGGGCAGAGGACGGGTTGGGAAACCGAACAAGGGCCGGTTTTCAAAACCCGGTGTGAAAACCCCAACCGAACAAAGCCATCAATAGAAGTTATTGGGTTGGTTTCTTAGTGGTTTAATCCTAAGAAGTTATTGGGTTGGATCTGAACTCAAAGATAAACTTAAATTGCATATATGGGTGCGTATAGAAAAAAACAGTATAGCTCGTAATTTTTGAGAAAGTATTAACACACCATACTTCAGAATTAACAAAAATAGTACAAAATCAAATACATTAGTACTGAGACGTACTAATGAAACCCACCAATATGTAGTATTAACACATTTTGGGAGAAGTATGTACCCCAATCAGAAACCCTAAATTCCCTAACTCTAATCAGTATGTACCCCAATCTGAAACCCACTAGTATGTACCCCAATCAGTTGAGTGGAATGGTTTTGGACCGCAAGCATCTTTTCAATATATGTTACTGCCACTCCAGGGCCCGAAAAACTGAATTTCAGGAGTCCGAGTATGTTTAACATTTTAAGGACTTGTTTGAGGGCTCTATGTAATGTATAGAAGCAGGGGGTGTGGGTTAAGTCTTCCATAGTGATGAACTTCACCCAGCTAAATACCCCAATCGGAAACCCTAAATACCCTAACTCTAATCACAAACCCTAAAGAGATTTAGAGAGAGAGAGAGAGAGACAGAGACATATTGAGAGAGAGAGAGAGAGAGACGAAGTGCATGCGTACCTTGGTGGAAGAGAGAGGAGCAAGATCAGTGAGGAAGAAGCTTCCCATTCTTCTCGATCTGCTTCAATCTTCCTCAGGATGTTAGTTTGAGAATGACAATTGTTTTCGTTGGAGAAGGGGGAAAAGGAGAGTTAAAAGTACTTCTCAGGTTCAATATGAGTTGTATAAAATACTTCTCAGGTCCAATACGAGAAGTATGTTCTCAATTAGTACACCAGAAATCTCGTATACTTCTCAGGTACAAAATTCAAATAAAATCGACTTCTCATTTTGGAAATGAGAAGTATGTATGGACACGCTGGACAAATGTCAATTTTAGGAGACTTCTAAGGTTGAGACTGAGAAGTCGTTAAAGATCTCAGGTTCAAAATGAGAAGTACAAAAGAACGGTATTTTTATAAATAGTTTGAAAACAACGGTAGATTCCTAAATTGTTTCGAAAACAACGTTATTTTCATAAAAATCTCGAAGATCATGTTTCTCAAGCAGAAGAAATTACACCATGTTTGGAAATTGGGGAAAATTTACCGTCACAATTTTATTATTTCGGATACCTTAAAATTTTAAAAACTTCGTGCTATATTTTTAAAAAAATTTAATATGCAATATGAATTTTATTGATAGATCTTGATTAAATTTAATGAACAAAGTTTTTAAAAGCATAGAAAAATTATAAATCAAATTATATAAGTAGTTCAAAAATGACACCCATATCAAAACAGACAAAAAATTTGGTGATGAACTTACGAGTAAATATCATGAAAATGGCCACCAATCATGCCACCTATGTGATGTGGGTCCCAATGACCATTAACAAAGTGGAAGGGTAAAAGGAAAAAAAATGTATTACTCCCTCCGTCTCATTTTATTTATCAATTAATCATTCTCTTTTGTTTCGGTTGGATATATCTTTTAATCTATAATATTTTTCATCATATCAAAAACTTTGTATTATAGAACAAATTGAAGGTTATGTTCGGTTTGGGTTTTGGATTTGGGATTTGAGTTTTGAGTGCAGAGATAAATAAGAATAATAATTGAAAATAGGAAGTAATGATTAGAGAGATAGAGAGACAAATGAGAATAAAAATTAAAAAT
This sequence comes from Vaccinium vitis-idaea, assembly GCA_963854785.1. NCBI lineage: Eukaryota > Viridiplantae > Streptophyta > Magnoliopsida > Ericales > Ericaceae > Vaccinium > Vaccinium vitis-idaea. The sequence goes on from OY978218.1 coordinate 28,098,532, forward strand.
AGGGGTAATGATTGGAGGGAAATAGGTTTAATGATTATTTAAAATCTCGGTCTTGAGAACCAAACCGAACAAGGTTGAAATCTCTCAAATAAGATTCATATTGCATATTTTTTAAAATTCATAGTAAAGGACATAAGCAATTGAAATAAAAGAGACAAAATGAATAATTGACAAACAAAATGGGACGGAGCGAGCAATAAAAAGGAAAGGAAAAGGAGAAGACTAATGCTAGAGGCACTAACTAAGGCACAAACTATTACACTAAATTTGCATGTGGCACTCTCTTAGTGGATGAGTATATCCATGTATTCAATAATGCATTAATGTGGTAGTGCCATGTGTACATTAGTGTAATAGTTGGGGCACTAGTTAGTGCTTCTAGCATTCCTCAAAGGAGAAAGGGCATGTGGGGTGGTGGATCACGATTGTTCTTCTTGGTTTAGATCTAACTGTCCTCGTGGCTCCAATCTCTTACAAAACCGAGCAAATAGTTAGTGCGACCCCGGCCGCACTCACCGGAGGGCACTCCAAAGCTCAAGTTAGTACTTGAAGGAGAGAGGAAGCACAATGCACTATTTAGATCTAGAATTGCATACTTTCTTGTGGTTTATTCCTTGGGTAGTTATAGGTTACAATGTCCTTGCTCTCCAAGTTACGCTTACTCGGCACGAATGCGTGATCTCATCATTAACCACCTTGACATGTGACGTCACCAATAACTATTCGCCATGTAGTCCTTCTAGAAGGTTCTGCTCAGCCACCACGTAGCTATGGCCATGTGCCTCCCGTAGCCTCTCTTAACAAATTCCTGGCTTGGTCCATGGGTTGGATTCCTTCGGCTTGAACCGATAACGTCGAACCCGGAAGGCTATCCAACTGGCACCTAGGCCACACGTAACGGTTTGGGCCGTAGGTTACAACCAAATACGATTCGGGCCAATGTAGCAACAAAAATGAGAGGTACACGGTTTAACAATTTGTATGTTCTCGAAGGAAGTACAATTGTAGGTGGAGCAACCACCGTTGAGAGAAAGGATCTTGGTTCAAAAATTGTTGTTGCTACTTTGTCGACAAACGCCATTGGAATTGGGGTCAAAGAGGTTTGGACCCTGTTCATCAGAAGCTGGTTTAAGCACCCTCGGGCTATTCGTGACAGTCTTGGAGACGAAGAGATATCTCAGTTGTCATCTGTTATTCTATTTCCTGTTGGAAATTTTGTGAATGAAACCGGGGCACTCGGAGGGTCTCCCGAGGCAACCGAGACCTCCCCACGGATTCAATACGATCGCGGATTAATGTTGGGTTACTCCCTCATGATTATGGAGATTATGGCAGAATTCATTCCCCATTCAAAATTCGGATTCAATGCAGGAGTTTCAGATTTCAGAATTGAATTGGATATTCAATCTGCCTATTGAATGGGGAGGCTCCTCCTCTTTAATCCCGTATTCAATTTTTAGCTCCTTTTTTCATCTATAAAATGGAAGCTCTGATGTGTGTTTTGGACATCAGTTTTGAGCAAACAAAATATTCCAGAATTCGTCTTTGTGAGAGAGAGAGGCAGACGCGGTTTTAGTTCGCCAAGGCTTCCAGCGGTGGTGTTCCGGTGGTCGTGGTTCTAGCCGTTGTATCCTGGGACGAAGACGTCGGTTCAACCTACAACACCCACGGTAGGCGGCGAATCTTTGTTAAGGAGAGTGTGTTACACACGACTCGGCCTTTCCAATCCACTGTTTGTATCTCAATTTCGATTCTGTATTTCATATTTAGTTTCTGTCAGGTTATTTCTGTTTATGTAATTCAATTACGTTGTAATCGTTTATATCAGAAGAATTTGTTCTTTGGAATTTCGGATTGCCATTGTATTTTTTTCCAACATTTCTATCATGTGTGTTACGGTTATGGGGTAGCTTTGTTTTTTGGAAGATCATCTTCGAGGTAGAGATTATTGACGAATGGGATGGTGGCTCACATCCTCCCACTGGCACAATCAATATCCTTCTATTATTTGCAGCCAGCCAGCTAGAAGAGGGGTGTTGATCCAGTTACTTCCTTCACTATTCCAACTACCAAGACTCAATGAGTAATTTGGTTGTCTGCTTTGTCTGTGTTTTAGGGCTATATAAAGAGCCCTTCGTTTTTGTTTTTTCTGTATCAAATATCTGCTTATAATCTATGTGAAATTCTGAGTGTGAGTGTTTGAGCCTCTGTAAATCTCGCATGGAGAGGTTTTCAAGATTTGTTTAAAAATCGGAGTTTCCTCTCATTTTGTGTTTTGTTGTCTGGTTTAGATCCTGTTTTGGGCATTACACTCCGAGAATACAAAAAAGGAAGGAAAAAAAAAAAAAAAAACCTATATTACGGACACATAATGTTCGGAATTGTTCATTGCACATTGACTTCACAAGATGCATGTGGATTTCATACAAATGAGACAACTCCGAACACAATTGGGTTTGAACTTGTGCACATATCTATCTCCATAATTTTATTTTTTTTGCAAACAAAAGATGATTATTGTATGTGTAAGTGGTAGACCCTGAAAGCTGAAAAATCTTAGCATAGGGTCAAGTTCCGTCTGCTGTGTGATCTTTGAAATTGAAGAGTAGTCAGCTCATGATGCAACCTATGCCACTCTCCTCCATCACAAATACTAATACTGTAAAGTAAAATAAAATAGTATTCAACACTTTGAAAGAATGTTCCTATTAGAATACAGGCAGAGAACAAACAAAGTTGAATTTGCGGCTCCATCCGTGACTTCTCTTTCCCCGTGTCGCTCTCAAAGAAAATTCAACGTTAGTTCAAACCTCTCTAGATTCTAATTCTCAACGCAAGCAGAGTAAAATAAAACCCAGCACATTTATTTTATAGGAAATGGATCGGAAGAGACAGTCCTCATCTACACCGTCTATTTGTTGTAACCAATGGTTCGAACCAGCCACAATTGATTAGCAAATCCAAACTATTAATTTTTCCAATGCATGGTGTAGATGAGGACTGTCTCATCCAGTCCAGATGTTGGACCCGAGAAGATCTGGACCCTATTTTATACGTAAATTGACTCTAAGAATGTTGTACAGACGCAACAAATTTTAGTCCTTATAAATACAAACCACCCCCAACCCCCCATTCTACTTTGAGAGGAGTTCAACTACTCCAAATTTTACTTTGCTGAGTTACGAAGAACAACAACAGCAGCTTTAATTATAAGGAAAAATCCAAGATTTCCCTCTCCCAAAAAAAACAAAGGGGGGGGGGGGGTACCGTTGGTCCTTCCACAGAAACCTGGCAGACGAGATTAACACAGAGGTTAGTCGATGATTGTGATCTTACATAAGTTACTTATCTGTAAGGTTTTAAATATCGGGATAAGTAACGGTCGAGGTGTAAAGGTATTGGTAGTTTCAAATGATATGTATAGCAGGAATGGACCAAATGGTTGTTGAGGTCCTCAATTTTTTAAAAATAATTGTAAGTGCCAAAATCACCCATAGCGATCGAGTATGGTCTGTGAATCGGTCATTGTATCGGAAACGGATCAATGCATAACGGAACTGACTGGTCTGCATGCGATCTTCCCTCTTGAAGTTGCACACTATCACCTCGATCAAACAATCTCTTGGGTATAGTCTGCGAACCCTCTCTTTGGCATGCAGCATTCTAAATGGCTGCATCAAAATTACGCTAAAAAATAAATCGTCGTGCGTTTGAGAGGGACCTGTGCCAATTTCTCGACTCCTGGAGAATGCACTGAGCCACCTCATTGCACGCTTCCCCTTTTTGTTTAAAGATCCTTGAGTTCCTTTCCATCCAGACATAGCATACAAGACCTGTCCGGAGTCTGGAATCCTTATGCTAACGCCGGGTTGCTACATCTGGTGGTCCCCTTCTCCCACCCTTTCGGCTTTGCTAAACCAACCAAAAAAAAAAAAAATTAGTAGTTTTCCCTTTGCAATCACATTCTGCCCAAACGCAAATATCTAACAATCTCTTGGGTACAATCTGAAAACCCCCTCTTTGGCATGAAGCATTCTAATTGGCTGCATCAAAGTTGTGCTAAAAAATAAATTGTTGTGTGTTTGATAGGTATGATATAAGTATGTAGGTTAAAAAGGTAGTAAAATCTTGGATGTTCATGTCTCTGTTTTAATTTCTATTTTTGTGTGTGCTGATATTTTGGCAACAATGGGTGCAAAACAATCCAACGCCAGGAAAAAAAGGTGGCAGCTGAACCAGATAAACATAGTTGACGAAACAAACAAAATGAATAATTTGAATTAAAAAAAAACAGAACCCGATGTAGGCCCAATAGCACTGCACAACACGTGTGTTGTGCATACGCGGCACAACACTCACCCCTGACCCAAGTTTAAGTGCAGCTGGGTAGCCTTTGAATGGAGTATGTGTGACTTTAAGACGGCGATGTGAGGGAAATTTACTCTAATTTCTATGACTAATGCTTTTTTACATTTAAAAATTTCAATTAATTATTTTAGTCAAAAAGCCGCAAGTAATATGGAGGAGTCATGTACCGCAGATAAGCAACTTTCCACTTTCTCATTTTTTATTTCTTTAATTAATTTTCTGCCCAAGCTGGTCTTTCCCATGCACCTAGAAGACACGCCTCTCTTCAATCCGCGACTCTCTTAACTCCGCGATTAATTTACTTCAATCAAACTTTTTTTTATTTCGTTTTTGTTTCGAAAGGTGAGGGGTGTTTGAGCCAACTTACACGCACCTTAATTATTTTCTTCTCTGATCCGGTCAAAGACAGACCATCTACGCCAAAACTAGCTAATTTTCAATAGATTTATCTGGCTTAACCCTGGAATCAAACTCCCTCCGGTTGTGTTTGGTTTGGGTTTTGATAATGATTGGAGGGAGAAATAGAGATAATAATTAAAAATAAGGGTTAATAATTAGAAAGAGATTTTAGCTTTTTTCCCTCCGTCTTAAGCAGCAGGCAGCAGTAACCAGTGAGAGCTTGTATAAAGAATGCTCAAAAGTCTCTTCCTTTTCGAACTTAGGAGCCTTATTAATCTCCCCATCCATGAACATGGTTCAGAGCAAGCATCTGTTGCCACAGATATTTTAGATACAGGGTAGTCAAAGAAAAGGTGATTACATTGAGTATCTCTTGTCACATCCAACTCCCCAGTGGCCAATCTGCCCCATATAGCCAACCATGTTAATAGGAAACTCCACCTGGTAAGTAGTTCCCATAGCTTCCCAAGCTGATTTATTGGCCATAATCTGTTTGAGGGAGTGTTGTGGAAGGCACTCCCACAACACTAATAGCCTGATTGCGTTTGAGGAGGATGTTTGAGGGAGTACGGGCCATAATCTGTCTAGTGAGCCTACTTGTAGCCGTAGGCCACCTCCACCCTCTACCGGATCCCATTTTACATCACATCATGATCACATGAGAAAAATCTTGATTTGTTCTAGAGTAAGCCTTATTTCTCCGTTTGTGAGAAGTGACGGGGGCGTTTGAATGTTAATGCTTCGTTGCTGTGATGATAGGACACAGAGACAACATTTTCAATTATGCTTTGGTTTTTCATTTGCCTTTCAGATAAAGCTTCTTCTTCAGATCGAACAATCATACTTTTGTTGATTCCTCTAGTTTAACCAAAATAACCACCGTTCACATGTCAGATCTTGTTCCCTAAACTTTTTCTCTTTTGGTAAGTCAACAATCAACATTGATGCCTTGAGAATTCCAGCAATAGAACAAACGTAAGTGGGCTTTAGTTAAACCTAAGAATCACAGAGATTGAGCATAAAAAACAGAAACCAAGTCAAGAAGCACTACCTAGCTACCTCCTACAACCTAAAAAAGTTTTGGGCAAACCAAAGAATCACAAATGTTATAGTTTTCACAGAATAGACTTTGACATTTTTCTCCAAGAAGAGAGGCAATTTCTCACCTCCTGGAGAATGCACTGAGCCACCTCATCGCACCCTTCACCTTTTTGCTTGAAGATCATTAAGTTCCTTTCATCCAGACTTAGCATATACGAGACTCGCCGGGGGTCTGGAATCCTTATGGTCACGCCCATTGGAGGTTGCTACAGCCGGTCGTCCCCTTCTCCACCCCTTCAGCTTTGCAAATGGCTGCACCAAAATTACACTAAAAAATAAATGGTCATGTCTCTTAGAGGGACCTGAACACAAGACACATAGCTAGTATCAATAACAACATCCCACTTTGCCAACCTATCCCTAGTAGTAAATCTTGCATGAAAATTGGCCACTCAATGAATGACCATTTGGGAATGTGATTAGAGTACCCGCAACTGAGTGGTCATCTATTTTACCCAACGTTCGAATATGGAAGGAAATGAAATGATTTAGAAGTCAGCCTCCTTACAAAGTTCAATCTACTTCCTTTTCCTCCATGGGAAAGAACTCTTTATTTATATGTTTGCTTTGGTAGATATGCTATAAGTATGTATTGCGCATAAAAAAAAGCAGTAAAATCTTGAACATTCATATCTCTCTTGTTATTTCATTTTTGTGAGCTGTTATTTTGGCAACCATGGGTGTAAAACAATCCAACACGAGGAAAAAAAGCTGCCAGCTCAATCAGATTATATTGTGTTTAATCTTTTGATTGCTAAGAATCGAGATCCAAAGCAACCAAATACTATGTTCCTTCTGAATTTTGCTGTTGTTGGTATTATTACTGCAGTACTATGTACCTGCTATTATTGTTATTGATAGAAGCCCCAGGTTTGACTATTTTCCAGGTAGGCTTGTAGTTTGGCAATCCTGTACCACATCAACCTTGAAGAGGAGAAGGATACCAAGCTTGAAGTTGGTCATATGGCACAGGAGACTGGGTTGGATGGTGATGGAAATATGCAGGAGGTCACCACATCGAGAAGCGTTGCACTTGAAACAGAGGCAGTGGGTACAAATACTGCCACAAATGGGGATCAGCTTGACACTGAGCAGAAGAAGAGTAAGAAAGAGGATAGCACAAAAACAGTTCCATTTTACAAGTTGTTCTCGTTTGCAGACTCTGTAGACGTTGCCTTGATGATTGTTGGTACAATCGGTGCTGTTGGCAATGGTTTATGCATGCCTCTTATGACTATACTTTTTGGCGAACTAATTAATTCTTTTGGACAAAACCAAAACAACAAAGAGGTGGTTCAAGTAGTTGGCAAGGTAAAGCAATCCCCTGAATAAGCATTTTCTTGCTTAATTTTTTCTCCATTTGCATCAGTGGAAAATTATGTAGTTGAAAACATTGTTTTTTTTGTCCTGAATACTTTTGAACGGTACGTAATTATTGGAGCAATTGTAGTTCAATAACTTTGGAAATATCCAAGATATTTTCTTGTGATGTGTAGGAACGAAATATTGTCACTGATTATTTGCTTGATTTTATTTGAAGGTAGCATTGAAATTTGTCTATTTGGCTATGGGAGCTGGGGTTGCAGCATTCCTCCGTAAGTGCATCCAACTTACAGACATCGACACACACACTCGCATCCACAGCTTCAAACAAGCAAATGTTGGACAAAGAAAAGCTTTCAAAGTGTTGTTATCGGTGTTTTGAATGAAAAGTGCCTTTACCTCTTCTTCTTTTTTTTTTTTTTGGCTTGTTAGAGGTTTCTTGTTGGATGGTAACGGGAGAGCGACAAGCTGCAAGAATAAGGAGTCTTTATTTGAAAACTATAATGAGACAAGATATAGCTTTCTTCGACAAAGAAACGAATACAGGAGAAGTTGTCGGTCGGATGTCAGGTGACACTGTCCTCATTCAAGATGCTATGGGTGAGAAGGTAGCCACTTCACCATTCCTCCTTAAACTACAAACACATTTAAGGCCCTATTTTCTTGCATTCTTAATTTATGTGTATTGTGTTTCAATGCAGGTAGGGAAATTTATACAGCTGGTCTCTACATTTTTGGGAGGCTTTGTGATAGCATTCTTCAAGGGTTGGCTCCTTACACTTGTCTTATTATCATCCATTCCTCTACTTGTAATAGCTGGTGGAGCCACTGCTATCTTCATATCCAAAGTGGCATCCAGTGGGCAAAATGCTTATGCTAAAGCAGCTACTGTGGTTGAGCAGACTATAGGCTCAATTAGAACAGTGAGTAATTGATCCAAAACTCTTTCAATGACTTTGAATTTGTATTCATGTTGTTTTGCCTTTCTACTGACTTATGTTCATCTTTCCTTTTTACTCTACAGGTTGCATCATTTACTGGGGAAAAGCAAGCTGTAATTAAGTACAACAAATCTCTTGTGGATGCTTATCGGTTGGGTATTCAAGAAGGCTTAGCAGCTGGATTGGGTTTTGGAGCAGTTATGTTTGTTGCATTCTGCACTTATGCTTTGGCTATATGGTTTGGTGCAAAGATGATATTAGATAGGGGATACACTGGTGGTGACGTGCTCAATGTAATTGTTGCGGTGTTGACTGGTTCCATGTGAGTGTCACTTCCGATTTTTTTACCATTTGCTTGTGAAACCATCTCCACGTACAAAACAAGTTAACTATGTTGGACCACTGAAGTGACAAGCATCACAAGTTTGTTCATCTCTACAACTAAATTTTGTTCCAACTTTTTTTTTGTTGTTGATATTTTTGTATTTTTTGTAATATGGCTATTTCAGGTCTCTTGGGCAGGCATCTCCATGCATGACTGCATTCGCCGCAGGTCAAGCCGCTGCATTCAAGATGTTTGAGACAATAAATAGGAAGCCTGAGATAGACGCATATGACCCCAAAGGCAGGAAATTGGATGATATTCGTGGTGATGTAGAGTTGAGGGATGTTTATTTTAGTTATCCAGCCAGGCCAGATGAGCAAATATTCAGTGGATTCTCGCTTTCCATCCCAAGTGGCATAACAACAGCAATGGTAGGACAAAGTGGCAGCGGAAAGTCAACAGTTATTAGTCTCATACAGAGATTTTATGATCCACAATCTGGTGAAGTCCTTATAGATGGTATTAATCTCAAAGAGCTTCAGCTCAAGTGGGTAAGGGAGAAAATAGGTCTTGTTAGTCAAGAGCCTGTGTTGTTTACATGCAGCATCAAGGACAATATTGCATATGGGAAGGAAGGGGCAACAGTAGAAGAAATTAAAGCAGCAGCCGAGCTAGCTAATGCTGCTAAATTCGTTGATAAACTACCCCAGGTCTTGACTTTTGGTCCTTTCGGTTTATCAGCATGTATGGTATTACTTTCATGATGAGTGCAATTAGGTATTTTTTTTTCCCATTATCTTACATTAAATTTTGGAATTAGGGACTTGACACCATGGTGGGTGAGCATGGAACCCAGCTGTCTGGTGGGCAGAAGCAGAGAGTCGCCATAGCCAGGGCAATTCTAAAAGACCCGAGGATTCTACTCTTAGATGAAGCAACAAGTGCACTCGATGCAGAATCTGAGAGGATTGTGCAAGAGGCTTTGGATAGGATAATGGTAAATAGAACAACTGTCGTCGTTGCACATCGTCTGAGCACAGTGAGGAATGCCGACATGATTGCAGTGATTCACCGAGGAAAGATAGTTGAAAAAGGTATCATAATCGTGGTATTTAAGGTCAAGGGCTAGTCAATAAAGAAAACAACATTACATTCATACATAGGTAAATATTCATTTCATTTTGTGTTGTATGTGTTTATTGATCAGGCTCACATTCGGTACTTCTTGAGGATCCAGAAGGAGCATATTCTCAACTTATACGATTACAAGAAGTGAGTAAAGATACAGCTGTAGTGGACGGACAGAAATCAGATTCTATTAGGGAATCAGGTAGGCAGTCAAGTCAACGAATGTCATTCCTTCGTTCCATAAGTCGTGGGTCCTCTGGGCCAGGAAATAGCAGCCGCCACATCAAAGTTTCATTTGGTCTACCTACGGTACTCAATGTTCCAGAAACTGCAATGGCAGATGCAGGAGCCAGCAGCGCACAAGTTTCAGAAAAGCCTCCAAAAGTCCCATTGCGCCGGCTTGCTCACCTCAACAAACCAGAGGTTCCAGTGCTCATAGCAGGAGTTATTGCTGCAGTCATTAATGGCTCAGTACTTCCAATTTTTGGTCTTTTGATTTCAGGTGTGATTAAGACGTTCTATAAGCCACCCCATCAACTAAAGGAAGATTCAAACTTTTGGGCCCTCATGTTCGTCGTCCTTGGAGGAGTATCATTATTTGCATATCCAGCACGCACATACTTATTTTCTTTGGCTGGTTGTAAGCTGATAAAAAGGATACGATCAATGTGTTTTGAGAAAGTGGTTCAGATGGAGGTCAGTTGGTTTGATGATCCCGAGAACTCAAGTGGAGCGATCGGATCTAGACTCTCTGCAGATGCAGCTAGTGTTCGAGCTTTAGTGGGAGATGCACTTGCTCAGCTTGTTCAAGACTCTGCTTCAGCAATTGCGGGATTGGTCATTGCTTTCACAGCATGTTGGCAGTTAGCATTCATTGTCCTTGCTTTGATACCTCTCATAGGAGTAAATGGTTATGTTCAGCTGAAGTTTATGCAAGGGTTCAGTGCAGATGCAAAGGTATGTTTTTTACAGCTTTTTTTTCCCTCCTATTTAGCGAGTCCACTAGCATACATTTCATGGTTGCAACATTCTGCAATATTTCCATGTTAGATAAAATTGAGGATTGGCAAAAGTATCTCTTCGTGTTTGTTTCCTAGAATTCATGTAGATTTATGTGCAAATTGATGCAGTTGATGTATGAGGAAGCAAGCCAAGTTGCAAACGATGCTGTTGGAAGTATAAGAACAGTTGCTTCTTTCTGTGCTGAGGAAAAAGTGATGCAACTCTACAAAAAGAAATGTGAAGGACCTAGGAAGACAGGCATAAGGCAAGGAGTTATTAGTGGGGTAGGCTTTGGGGTTTCTTTCTCCTTACTCTTTTTGGTCTATGCCACAAGTTTCTATGTTGGAGCGAAGCTAGTTGAGGCCGGGCAAACAACTTTTTCAGATGTTTTTCGCGTGAGTATCCAGAAGCTTAAAAACAAATTTTTTTTTTTACTTGAACTATTATGATTTTGGGGTGCCTTCGCAGGTTTTCTTTGCTCTGACCATGGCAGCCATGGCAATTTCTCAATCAAGTGGCTTAGCCCCTAACTCTACTAAAGCCAAGGGAGCTGCAACTTCCATATTCGCCATTCTTGACAGGAAGTCAAAGATAGACCCCAGCGACGAATCTGGGATGATTCTAGAGAGTGTAAAGGGAGAAATTGAGCTTCGTCATATAAGCTTCAAGTACCCAACTAGGCCAGATGTTCAGATCTTTCGTGACCTTAGTTTGAACATTCACAGTTGCAAGGTCGAATTCTCTATTTTTTATTCTCCTGTGATATATCTTATTTAGAATGATACATGTACTTGTCACCAAAAATTTCACCTTAAATTTATATCGTGAATATCATAAACTTTCAGACGGTAGCTCTAGTTGGAGAAAGTGGAAGCGGTAAATCAACAGTGATAGCATTACTGCAAAGATTTTATGATCCTGATTCAGGTCATATTACACTTGACGGGATTGAAATTCAAAGGCTGCAATTGAAGTGGCTGAGACAACAGATGGGTTTGGTTAGCCAAGAGCCGGTCTTGTTTAATGAAACAATACGTGCTAACATTGCCTATGGCAAGGAAGGAAACGCAACAGAGGCAGAAATTTTGGCAGCATCCGAGTTGGCAAATGCCCACAAATTCATTAGCGGACTACAACAGGTTGGAACACTTTTCCCTCTAAAATAGATATATTGTTTTGTTTGAAAGCAACCAACCAGCCCTTTTTTAATTAATAGTAAATGTTTTTTTTACAAAACGTTTACAGGGGTATGACACGATAGTAGGGGAGCGAGGAGTGCAATTGTCAGGGGGCCAGAAGCAACGGGTGGCCATAGCTCGTGCAATGGTGAAAAGTCCAAAAATACTATTACTAGATGAGGCTACGAGTGCATTGGATGCAGAGTCAGAGAGAGTGGTTCAAGATGCACTAGACCGAGTGATGGTGAACCGGACCACGGTTGTGGTGGCACATAGACTATCCACAATCAAGAATGCCGACGTGATTGCGGTGGTGAAGGATGGTGCCATAGTAGAGAAGGGAAGGCATGACACTCTTATAAACATTAAAGATGGTGTCTATGCTTCCTTGGTAGCACTTCATATGAGCGCTTCTTCATCCTAAATTAACCTCATTCATTTCTTTCCTTTTGGGGAAAACATGAGTTTTGTTGTTTTTGTTATGAGACTACTAATTAATCTTCCCTTGTAGTTTTTACTCGCTTTGTCCCAAAAAATCGGTCCAGTATTTCATATTAGGTTGTCCCAAAATGTTAGTCCATTTACAAAAATCAATGTACTTTATTTGAATTTTGCCCTTCTTTTTTTATGTGACAAGAACAATTTAAATGCAAAGTTGTAATGATTGCGGGCAAAATGGGAAAGGAAAAAATGAAAAAGTGTAATGATTTTGTCTTTTAAAAAAATTGGAATCCCAAAGTGGCTCTAATTTTTTGGGACGGAGAGAGTAGTTTTTTTTATTTTATATCATCAGAAGTTTGTTGTTTTGGATAAAAGATGGATTTGTTTTTTTAGTTGAGAAGAGGTGTTTCCTCTCTAATTGGGTGAATATAGAGAGCTAAAGAAGATAGACGTATTTACATGAAACAACTCTTTACGTTTATTTATTTATATAATACTCCATAGACCAAATAAAATAAAAAATAGTCATGCGTATTTGACGGTTGCGGACGCATCCATGTCTAGATTTGTTCACAAAAAATTTGTGCACGTTGCATTGTTTCATTGAATTATTCGGCATGACTTGAGCATCATTACGGTGCATGGCTGAGTAAGCTTTCATGGTGTGGCCTTTGAATTCTACAAATAAATGAGAAAGCCTGTAGCTATTTTGCTCAAGAGAACCTGATCCTCCATAGTCCATAGTATATACTCTTAGAAAATGAATACGTGCAATGCACGTGAGTAACATTCATAATAATATTTTCTCAACCTATTCAAACATGACAATCATCAAATTTTCTATTCGTTTTTGCTCATTTGTTTCAGATCAAAATTGCGAGCCAATCAACTAAAGAGGTCTTTTAAGCTCCTCTTTTCCCTTATTCTTGTTTTTTCCCTTATTCTTGTTTTGATACCTTGATTACTTTCTTGTAAAGCTCCTGAGTCTACAATGACCATCAAAATTAATTGGTACTAATATTTTATTTTTCCAAGGGACGACAAATATGATTTTAAACTTTAACCATCTAACCAAACGATTTATTCACATTTCATCCGATTCGTTACTTTCATTACAAAGATGTTCTTTCTACAAGACCTTCTTATGGGCCTAGGTGAGTCTGAAAGAAGTTGGGTCCAATGGCTTATGAATAACTTTATACCCTTTGAGATAAAATTCTTGTCCGAGGCATTTGACCATGTCATCGTCGTATAAACTTTCAAATAGCGCATATGGCCTCTTCTTAGGATTAATATCAGAAAAGAGTGAATCTTCTGAACTAAAAGAAAGAACAAAAATATCAGAAAAGAGTGAATCTTCTGAACTAAAAGAAAGTGAAGTAATTCCCATGGTGAGGCCTAATTTGCAATTGTACAGTGACCTATGTGCTACATGTACTACGGAATTGAGCTCTTTTTCCAAACAAAGGTTGGCAAGATATGCCCTTGCCAATAAGGTGCACCCACAAACAAAAGGTGAAGAACATCAACATCATCCCTCACCTTGCAAACAAAAAAATCGTTGAAGAGTTATTTCTGGCGTGATCTCTATTTTCAGCATCTATATATTCTTACACATGCCCTTGCGATCTAGTTATTACTATATCAGGTAATAATATATTTCCCACTTCTTAATTGAACGTCACGAAACCTAAATCCTAGCAAATTCTCAAGCAACTAATGTTTTTGTATGCTATAGAAAAAAAACATAGCTGCAATTTCATTTGGTGGCTCTTGCAAAACTCTAATTTCTACGAAGGCTTGTCCTTCTAAGTTCAGATAAGATGTCAGCACATCCATTAGCTTGCTTGAGTATGTGGCGTGATGTAGCTTTTGGCTCTTTGCAGCTTCAGTTCCCAGTCTTCTATCCTTCTATATATACTTTTGAGTGGCATTTATGTCCATCTTATAAGTGTGTGATTAACTTGACCGTATTTGCTGAGTCTATATCCACTTCTACTCATTTTAATCCTTGGTTCTCTAGAGAGATGAAATTAGCCCCACTTGTTACTACTCAATTATTTAACGAAGTTGGTAGTCCGAGTTAGCACAATTCGTCAAATTTATGTCACCAATTTGACAGATGGTCGATGGCAGGGGGTAATTGAATAACGCCTCAAGAGTTTAGGTGTCTAATTGAAGTTTAACGAAGTTTGGGTGTCTATTAAATATTGAGGTCAAAATTTGGGGGAATTAGAATTTTTCCAATTTTAGAGGCTATATTAGTTCGTGTTGTGTAAAGATTAGTAGGTACATAGCCTCTTTAGGTTTCACCATAAAAGATCATCAATCAAACTAGCAGCAGATTAATTATGTGTCAATTTCGTTTTTGAAGATTGGTTTGTTGCCTTGAGCCAACTGCCTTGAGCCCAAAATCACTCACCCACTCTCACTTCAATAAAAAAAAAAAAAATTAAAAAAAAAATGAGAAACTGGTTTAGATAACCCCAAACAACATCACAAAAATGAGCAAAAAGCAAGGTTATTTTCGGTAGTTTCACAGTAAAAGTGGCAACCCACCAATTCTTCCTACATATAAGTGAATTGATTGAAATGCAGGAATTAAGGATACATGCAAATCCCTCCCAATCCACTCCCAAACCCTTATTATTGTTAAGCAATTCTCATTCCCCAGATCATTGGATTGTGCTTTTCCTACTTTCCTCTAATCTGATCTCAAACCCCTGATCGTTTTGTTGCTTTTGCTTCGACAATTTTGATTCGAAGGTTCACCGGAGAGTGTTGAGAGTTCAAACCACACATGAAGAGGAGTCTAGTAACCAAATCTCCCTCAATTGATCTCCTAGACTTATTTCTCTCCCTCATCCCATTGCTGCACATCAAAGTACATGCCCTGGACACAACAACATCCCTTAGTTTTATTAACACTATAAATGTTGCTAGCAACGAGACTGATTTCCATGCATTATTGGCCATCAAGTCAAAGATTTTCCCAGACTATCAAGAGGCCTTGACATCATGGAATGAGTCTCTCCATTTCTGCCACTGGCAAGGTGTCAAATGCAGCCACCGATGCGCACGAGTCACCGTTGTAGAACTCACATCCAGAGGTCTAAAGGGTTCTTTGTCTCCTTACATCGGCAACCTCAGTTTTCTCTGGGAGCTTAGCCTCTCTAACAACACTTTTAAAGGTGAAGTTCCAACTGAACTGGGTAATCTTTTCAGGTTAAAAAAACTGAATCTAAGCGTTAACAGTTTCAGAGGTACAATTCCAACAAGCCTATCCCATTGCTCCAATCTCAGGTACCTTGGTATATGCCAAAATAAGTTAGTTGGAGAGTTCCCAAAAGAACTCGTTTATTCAATGCCAAGACTCATAACACTCTCTGTTTGTAAGAACAATTTGACCGGAGGGATTCCTCCATCGATTGGGAATCTTACATCTTTGAAAAGCTTGATTGCAGCTTACAATCCCTTTGGAGGAAGTATTCTAAATGCTTTGGGTCAATTGAAAAACCTAAGGTACTTGGCATTGAAAGACACTAAAATTTCAGGCACCATCCCTCCTTCTTTATACAACCTAACATTGCTAGTTAGGTTATCCGTGGCTCAGAATCGACTCATGGGCAGTCTTCCGCCGACATTTGGTTTCATGCTCCCTCAACTCCAGGTCCTTTAGCTATACGCCAACCGATTTAATGGTCCCGTCCCGCTGTCAATATCCAACTGTTTGCAGTGGGAAATGTTGGAATTCGGTACTAACAATTTTAATGGAAAAGTGAAAAATGATTTCGGAAACTTACAAAATCTCCATTGGATAAATCTAGCTAACAACAATTTGAAATTAGGGGATCTGATGGACTAGCCTTTCTTAGTTCTTTGACCAATTGTAGCAATTTGAAAGGGATTGGTTTGGAGGAAAGGCAATTTGGAGGGGTAATACCAGACTCTATGGGCAATCTATCGCCCTGTTTGGATGTGGGAGTAGGCACTCGGATTTGGGTTCCACCCGGATATGTAATCCTGGGCCCACCCTAATCCCCCGTTTGGATGCCATTTTGTGCCCTGGATTTGGAACACTGTTGGGCGTGGTACTCCGGTTGCTCCTGGATTTGGTAACGACCGGTGAGACCCTATCGTTAGCTAACGAGGGTGGATTTCGATCTTTCTCTGCCATTTCTACCCCTCCAAATCCAGGTGATTTGGAGGTTCCTGTGTACGATATACCACAGACGAGAAAGGGTTTCAACAAAGAAGAGAGAGAGAGAGAGAGAGAGAGAGAGAGAGAGAGAGGCGGCGAAGTCGATCGGTTTTGGGTTTCCGTTCGTCATCTTTATCAACTCATCTTCAACCAATTTCAAGTAAGAAAAATAGCATTTTCGATCTGTTTGATGTTGTTTTTTGGAAACCCATTGGTGGGTTTGATTCTAAAACCCAGTTTATTCGATCGATTGAGGGTTTTGGAGTTGAAATTTTGCCCTAATTTGTTGGAAACCCATCTATGTTGTTTGTTGGAAACCCAACTATGATTCGAAAACCTAGTTTATTCGAACTGATTATGGGTTTTTGAGTTCAATTTTTTACCTAAATGATGTTTCATGTTCAAAACCCATGGTGGGTGTGATTATGCCCTAATCTGATGGCTCTGATTTGGGATTTTTGAGTGTGATTTTTTGCCGTTAATGATGGAGGGTCTTGTTATGCCCTAATCTGATTGTGGGTTTTGGAGTTCAATTTTTTCCTTAAATGATGTTTTGTGATCAAAACCCAAGCTGTTTGTGAGTAGAAAACCCAGTTTATTGGCTGTGATGTTGGGTTTTGGAGTGTGATTGTTGCCATTAAAAAGAGTTGTGATGGTTTACATTTCTTAGCTATGATGGTTTAAATTTCTGATATGAGCTGTGATGGTTTACATTTCTGAGCTCTAATGGTTTAAATTTCTGAGCTGTGATAGTTTAAATTTTTAGAGCTGTGATGGTTTAAATTTCTGAGCTCTGATGCTTTATATTTCTGAGGTCCATGTTGTATTATGCATGCAGTTTGTGGGCATTATATGGTCCAGTTGGGTGAGGTGCTGTGATATGCATGCAGTTTGTGGGCATTATATGGTTATGAATGATAGGGCAACTGGTTATGCATGCAGTTTGTGGGCCTGATCTGCAGTTTCAATGCATTTTATATGGTTATGCATAGAGTGTTTCTGGTTATACTTGAACTCTGTGGGCACTAGCAGGGCAATGATGACATGTTTCTGCGCCCATGAATGAAAAGTAGTGCAGTGCAAGTTTTGATATTATATAGTTTTCTATGTTGTTAAGTTGGCACTTGATACCTGCAATTTTTTACACTAATGTTGTTTTGTGGGTATGTTAACACTCTGTTACTAGACAGATTTCCTGCACTTTGTTGGACTGTGTTGTGTGGTTTTCCCCTTCTCACTTGTCTATTGTTGTTTTCATAAGTGGTTATGCACTTTTGTGGGTCTGTTTACACCCTGTTTTGATCACAAAATAGCTGCAGTTTTCTGGGCTCATTTTACTGCACTGTTATGGCCACGATTGACAGTTTTCTGGGCTCATTTGATGTAGTTTAGTTGGGTACAACAGTGCAGTTTTCTGGGCAGTTGACTGCATTTTTCTGGGCTATAACAGGGCAGTTTTCTGGGCTATAACAGTGCAGTTTTATGGGCACTTTGACAGGGCAGTTTGCTGGTCAACCACAGGGCAGTTTTGTGGCTTGCTACCTCTATTTAGTTTTGTGGTTCATAAATATGCACTTTTGTGGGCATATTTTGTGGTTCATTTCATTTCAGTTTACTGGGCAGTTGTGGTGCTATTTTTTATTGTTTAGCAATGTAATGACTGTTGGGATATGTTTGGAGGTTGGCTATGATGAATACCTGAGCCATTTGTGTGTGTGTGTGTGTGTGTGCAATTGGCTTGCCTTTTTGGCATCCGACATTACCGTGAAACCCAGAAAACTGCATCTGTTATTGTTTTGTAGCGCATTAGGATGATAGTTGCTACTTGTATTCTGTTAGCACTTTTTCTCGATTCAGAATGAAGTTGTACGGTCCAACATTTTGTAAACAGATTTAAATTTAATGAAATGCAAACTTCATTACTAAGTCAAACATCAATTCTCAAATAAATTACAAGGCATTGCTTGCAATACATTACAAGGCTCGAAAGATGCATCACAAGAACGATAAAAAACATAGACTTGGAAATTATGCAAAATTCTTCAGACATCCAAGTACTTCAATCTTCATCTTGCCCACTGTTCTGAGGTGTAAAACAATAGTGCCATCGATTATAATTGGGAAATTTTTTCCCATTCCAATTCGCATATTGTGGACGACCCTAGAAAATTAAAAAAAAGAAAATCAAAGTTATATTAAATAAAGAAAATGAAATAAATTTACCTTGCATCTTGACAATTTCTTACTTGGACAAATTCGTTCCAAAGTTCATCAGTGTCCACGACCAAGCTGTTTTCATTTTCATCCCATCCAAATCCATCAATTTGACGCAACTGATTAATATAACAAAAATCTCTCTTCCAAAGCGTAATCTTCCGTTCAATATGAATTTTTGTAATCCCAGCTTCAGGGAAACAAACTTGCATCTAATTTTTTAGGATTTCTAAATACGAGGGACGAAATCCGAAATCACTTTGCCATACACTCTCATCTACAAGTGCCGTAAGGTATTGGAGCAAAATTTCCTCCTCCACCTCGGTCCAACCATGACGTGCCATGGAAAACAAGTTTAAAATACAAATGAAATAGAGACTTGTTTTTTTTTATAAAAAATTACTTGTAAGAAAAATAAGAGTTTTGTTTGGTATTTATAAAGAAAATTGTATCTAACATTCAACCACAAACTCATTCAATAATCTATCTACCACTCCACCAACCATTAACCATTCAACAAAAAAAATTTACAAATTATTTAATTAACCTACTCCCCATTCAAATCAACAGTGAATTGTCTTTTATTTATTTAGGGAATTAATAATTAATAATTTTTCCCAATTTTTTTTTTTTTTGTAATTCGGTTTGAATATTTTTTGGGATTTATTGTGTATTTTTGGTATTTATTATGTAATTATTATATTTATTGTTATTATAATCAAATTTATCCATTTAGTTTATTAAAATATAAAACTGGGGGCAAATAGGTCATTTGCCCTCTTATCCTATCAAATCCACCTTCCAAATCCCCCTTCTCAAAATACCATCCAAACACCTCATTAACAAATCCACCCTTCTTATGAGGTGGGGTCACCCTCATTACCAAATACACCCTCATTACAAATCTACCTTCAAATCCACCATCATTACAAATCCACCCAAATCATCTCCGGCATCCAAACGGGGTGATCAGTCTCCTTCTCTTGGTCGACACTGGGTGGAAATCAATTGTATGGATCTATTCCTTCAACAATAGGGAATCTTATGACTCTGACGACCCGTTTGGATGCCGGAGATGATTTTGGGTGGATTTGTAACGAGGGTGGATTTGAAGGTGGATTTGTAATGAGGGTGACCCCACCTCATAAGAAGGGTGGATTTGTTAATGAGGTGTTTGGATGGTATTTTGAGAAGGGGGATTTGAAAGGTGGATTTGATAGGATAAGAGGGCAAATTACCTATTTGCCCCCAGTTTGTTATTTTAATAAACTAAATGGATTAATTTCATTATAATAACAAAAAATACATAATAATTAAAATAAATATATATATATATATATATATATATATATATAGGCAAATTTTCTAGTCCAAACCTCCCGAGAATAAGAAAAAATTGATTTTTTTTGTGTTGCAAATTATTTTTGGAAAATCCGAGCCGTCCAATGTGTTCAGAAGGTGTTTTCAAGGGTCCACGCGGGAAATCTTCAGAAAAAAATACCGGGAAGGGCTTGATCCAAACAGTTTTCGCAAAAAATGTATATATATGTTTTTTGCGAAAACTTCTTGGATCAAGCCCTTCCCAATATTTTTTTTGAAGATTTCTCGCGTGGACCCTTGAAAACACCTTCTGAACACATTGAACGGATCGGATCGTCAAAAAAAAATTTGGATCATGGAGGTCCGGAAACGGGAGGTCCAGATTAAAAGGGGACCCTATATATATAGGGTAAACTTCTTATGCGGACTCCGGACTTCCGGACCTCCGTGATCCGATCATTTTTTTTTGACGATCCGAGCCGTCCAATGTGTTCAGAAAGTGTTTTCAAGGGTCCACGCGGGAAATTTTCAAAAAAAAATACCGGGAAGGGCTTGATCCAAGCAGTTTTTGGCAAAACTGTAAATATACAGTTTTTGCGAAAAACTGCTTGGATCAAGCCCTTCCCAGTATTTTTTTTTGAAGATTTGCAGCATGGACCTTGGAAAACACCTTTTGAACGCATTGGACGGCTGGGATTTTCCCAAAACATTTTGCAACACAAAAAAAAAAAAGGGATTTTCCTTCAATTCGAGGGTCCGGATAGGAAAATCCCTGTATCTACATATATATTATTTTATTTTTGTTGAATGGAGAGTAGATGGTAGTTGAATGATTAATGTTTGGTGGAGTGGTAGATAGATGATTGAATAGTGGGTTTGTGGTTGAATGTTTGATAACATTTTCTTTATAAATACCAAACAAAAGTCATATTTTCTTACAACCAAATTTTGAATCATAAAAAGAAGTCTGTATTTCATTTGTGTTTTTAACTTGGTTTCAATGGCACGTCTAATGTATTGCAAGTAATGAAGTATTTTTTTTCAGAATTTATGTTGACATGGTAATGAAGTTTGCATTTCAATAAACGGTTAAGTTTACTAAATCTTGAAACGTAGAACTTCATTCAGAATCGATAAAAAGTGCCAACAAAATACAACATACAAAGCCTAATAAGAAAATTACAAGCTAGAAACGATCAATTTCCATCACTTTGGGACACATTGACTTGGACTTCAGCTTCCTCCCAAGTATTGTAAATCCCTGGCTGATGTCCAATGAATACCACCCAATAGGACTCTTGACCTGCCATTTTGAAATCTAAACGAAAAAAAACAGTGATTACTTTAACAAATAGATAAGTGAATTTATATATGTCGTGGCTCATATTTTCAATGGTGCCGGCACACATTGCACAAATCTAACAACAATTTATGTTGCCAAACGGTTATTCAACCGTTGACCATCATAAATTGACCGCCAAGACCAGTGTTTTGCCTAATTTTTTTATCCTGAAATATCCTCATAGCCGTGCACGACGATAAACATTTAGCATAAGGGGCAACTAAAAACTATCAACAATCAATGTTCAAGCAATTAGGGCATACCAAACTGTCATGATGTCAACAGTGAACTCCCAAATTTCAACCTCAGTTGAATGACAAATCGAAATCAACAAAAAATGAGTTCATGGAAGCATGGAGACCCAGCCATTAGGGCAAAATCAGAAACCAGAAATTAGGGCAAACTCAAATCGTGATAAATCGAACCATTAGGGAAAAAATCTCAGCAATTAGGGCACACTTGAACACATAGCAGTCCCATTTCTTAATCCCAGAAATATAGCAAACTGGAAATCATAGCAGTCCCATATGTTAATCTCGAAAACAAGTTCGAAATAAGCAAAAAATTGATTTTCGAAACCACAAATTCACCATATCGGGAACAACAATGACCAACAATGGTATACCTGACTGAAATAGCTTCAACCGAGGTCGAGATGAAGAAACACCAATCGCAACAGTGACGAAAACGGCGGAGTCCCCTCTTCTCTTCTCCTTTTTTCCTCTCTTCGAAAACAAACCCTATTGACCAGATTTGGGATTGTACGCGTACAATACCCTGATTTGGAAGGGTAAAATCGTACCAAAAAACACCCAAACCACCCGGAGTTACCAACGATAGGGTATACCCCAGCATTCGCAAATCACCCCTGGGGAGGATTTGCACTCCAAACAGTAAACCAGTCGGGGAGAAGAAAGGGGCAACCAAACGGTCGATATAAGGTGGGACCAGGAGTACAACTCCACCCGCTTGTTATATCCAGGTGCAAATCATGCATCCAAACAGGCCGTGAAAGCCTTAGGTTTGGAGAATAACCTATTCACAAGCTCGATTCCCAGAAGCATAGGTTATCCTCATAAGTTGCAAGCGCTGGACTTTTCAAACAACAAGATCTCAAGAAAAATTCCAGACTCTATTGGAAATTTGTCATTGCTTATTGATCTTTACTTGCACCAAAATAGACTAGAGGGGGCCATAACCTTGAATCTCAGCAACTCCGAAATTTGTTATTGCTATCACTTTATGAAAGTAACCTTAATGGTAGCATACCAAGACAGCTTTTGACGGTCTCTTCTCTATCAATTAGATTGGATCTAGCTCGCAACCATTTGTTTGGATCCTTACCACTTGAAATTGGAAACCTAAAAAATTTAGTAGAAATCGATATCTCCGAGAATGGTTTGTCTGGTGAAATTCCTAGGACTCTTGGTAGTTGCAGTAGCCTTGAAAACCTGTATTTGCAGAAAAATTTCTTTCAAGGATCAATTCCTTCATCAATGGAATCTTTGAGAGGTATTCAGAATTTGAACCTTTCCCACAACAACTTATCCGGTCAAACTCCAAGATTCTTAGGGACATTTGCCCTAAAGAATCTCAATTTGCCTTTCAATAATTTCACGGTAGCTTCGGTACTCATTGGAGTAACCACAATATCATCCTTCATCAGATGTTTGACCAAGAAGAAAAGAAAGACCAAACGTACAGTTTCCTTGTTGAAAGATTCACTCTTGAAAGTCACTAATGGAGAACTTCTCAAAGCAACTTGAAAGTTTCTCTTCGACAAATCTGCTTGGATTTGGTAGTTTTGGTCATGTGTATAAAGGTATTCTATACAAAAATGGGGAGTTAGTTGTTGCGGTCAAAGTACTCGACCTTCAAACTCGTGGCGCTGCAAGGAGTTTCATCTCAGAGTGCGAAACCTTAAGGAATATTCAACACCGAAACCTAGTTTCGATCATAACTTCTCGCTCTAGTGTGGATTTTGAAGGAAATGAGTTTAAAGCTCTAGTTTACGAGTTCACGCCAAATGGCAGTTTAAACAATTGATTGCATCCAATTCCGAAAGCAAATTATGGGGAACGTGAGTTCGTGGGACTCAATCTTCTACAACAAATTGACATTGCCATAGAAGTGGCTTGTGCACTCAATTATCTTCATCACCAATGTGAAAGGCCAATTATTCACTGCGATTTAAAGCCAAGTAATATCCTTCTTGATGGTGACATGGTTGCCCATGTTGGAGACTTCGGTTTAGCTAGATTTCTTCTGGACCTCGTCACTCCATATCCCAGTAGTTCAACTGCAATAAGGGGAACCATTGGATATACTGCTCCAGGCAAGAACAAACTCTTTGATCCTTTTTCTTCTTTAAATCTACCTCTTCTAATATAATAATATCACCAAATTTCACCATAAAGGTAGGTTAGAGTCCACAAAAAAGTTAAATGGGTTGTGATCTGTATAGGCCATTCAAGATGTGTAATTTGGTATTGTTGTCTTGAACCAAATCACATTCAATTGTTTGATTGCATAAACAAGAAGGGTAAGAGGGGAACACCCTTTAAATATGTAAAATGTACTAGCCATTATCACAAAAACTTACGCGTATTGCTACCACAGGAAACCTATCTCTTGTAGGATATTCTACTTTTGTGTCACTTTGTTATTCAAAAAAGGATCCTTTGGTGTTAAAGTTCAAATTTTACGAATTGCAGAGTATGGTCTTGGAAGTGTGATGTCAACTAGTGGAGATGTTTATAGTTATGAGATCTTCTTGCTGGAGATGATAATAAGTAAGAGACCTACTGACAAAATAACTGAGGCAGACCTTAATCTTCATGACTTTGCAAGGATTGCCTTACCTCAACGTGTGATGGAGATTGTGTTGGGATTTATCAAAATAAAATAAGCTTTTATTTGGGTGTTTTAAAATATTCCTATTCTTTAGAAGTCTCATTTTATGTGTGGAGATTTGCAACTTTTTGTCTCTTAGCCTTAAAGTTGTGGTTTGTGGAGAGTAATGACTTTTGGTTCATTTTACTAAAAGTTGTCTATTAGTTTACACTAATTAGATGTGGATATTGGATTGAAACCAAAAGGTGTGTCATTCTAATATAGGGTCGTGCCCGAATTCCTTAACGGAATTGTTTCGGAATAGCACCGATCGAATGGGAATAGCACCGAATGGGTGCCTTTGTAGAAAGCACCAAATGGGTGTTTTGGTTCAATTTATTTGAAATGCACCGAAAGGGTGCATCATTTGATTTAAATGGCAACCTGCCATTGGTTTATTCAAAGGGTGTGGCAACCAAAGGTTGCCAATGGTTCATTCCAACAGGTGCTATTTAAGGCGTATATAAAGGCCTTGGTTCCAATTGTTGTCGGTATGCACTTAACAGATTACTCTCAACAGAAATTCGACTGCTCCATATAAATAAAGTTAGGCTTTAGTTCTGTGTTTTGTTGTTCTGCAGAAACAAAATACAGAAATCCTTAGTTCTTTCGATCCTATTTTCGACTCGGTATTCTGTCTGTTTGTGCGGACGCGGGCAGAAGATCATTGAATTGATCGGGCTTCATTGTATCCTCGAACAGATTCCCTATCAACCCGGTGCATACCAAACGGTGGGGGCGAATACTGTTTTCGGAAAGTGACTCAGTAACGTGCCTCGAAGCAAGTTTCAACAGGTTTCACCATCAAGGCGTTCAGATTTCACGAAGACTCCCGGATTTGCATCAACAGATTGTAGACCCTGTGCTCTTAACCAAGGAGACAAATGGCAGCAAAATGATCGAATTTCTGATCTCCATCATAAGGATAGGACTGACATGCTCTACAGAGTCCCCGAAAGACCGAATGAACATAAATGTTGTAATCCACGAGCTTCATCTGGTCAAGAAGAATATTTTGAGTGTAAGCAGTTGAAGATCTTAATATTTTGGGGAAAAAAACTTCATCCTTTTATGGTTTCGAACCTTTTCCTTTTTTTCTGACATTGGCCTTAATCCTCAATGGTTCCATTTTGCTAGGGCGGCATTGATAGCTAGACAATGTTGATAACTCGGGGTGTCCGAGCCAGCATATGCACACCTCGATTAATTTAGCGAACCAATCCCACCTTGCATTCAACAATGTTGGAAGCAAGCAAGACTGGATGTTCCTCAAAATCTGGAACAGAATAGTGCTCCATAAGCTGTATGTCTTGTTCAATGTTTAGAAGTCCTCTATTCTATGGAATTCAAAGAATATCGTTTTGCGTTCGGTTTAAATTCTCCTTGGTTTTACCTTGCTAGGAACTAGGTATATATAGCTAGACAATTGTGGGAGAAAGCATGAATGAAATCACCTTGCAATGCCCATCATAACCCTGTAGTGTGGGTTTTCGCGAATGAATTATGCAGAACCAATGATCAATGCTTTCGTGATCTTAAACTACATTACTCATATGTGGACTTAGAACCCATCTTGAATAAGCTTTATGTATACCTTCAACTTCTCCTTTTCGTGCTTAATGCATCTTAGTGGCTACAACATAAGCAAAGGCAAGATGAATGTCTTTATTGAGCTGATAAGAGGAAACTTTTTTTGGTTAAGTTAATTCTTGTTTGAACCAAAAAACAGAGGAGAACAAAGACAAAGGGAATATGCTTGCAGTCCAAACAAGCTCAAACAAAATAGAAAAGAAAAAAAGAAATAACATCGATCAGTTGTAGCCATACCCTTGCTAGCAACTAGCGCATTACAGAACAAGGCAACTGGGCAAACATAGAATCTGCAGAGACAAAATTAAGGCTAGCTAAAGCATAAACTAGACATGCCCGCATAACACTAAGGCTCATGTTTCCTGCAAAAGGATCAATCTGTCTCCATGATGCCAAACAAGCTCTTACATCCTACTCTATCCTTTCTATACCCCCTAGGTATCCAGCTGCTTGTGCTGGAAAATTTGGAGATACCTTAAACATAGTGGCTTTAAAGGACTTCCCTATAACATTCTGAACAACCCACTCTATGTCAAAAGCAAAGTCAGATACTGGTCTAGTTATGCCACATTTATATTTTTTTTTTTTTTGGTGACTGAGAACTTTATTAAAAACACTATCGGGAGGAAAGGCCAATAGGGTGCCAATTTTCAATCCAAAAGAAGAGAAGAGCCATCACCAATGGTGCACTTCTTGGACGGCCTTGATTTTGCACTGAGATGCAACAATATTATCCAAATCCATGAAAAAGAAAAAGGCGCTTTCATAGTCCAAAGGAGTTAGGGATGAAGCTAGCAGGGATTAGGTTGATTTTCTCCTGAGTGACTGGATTTCGACTCAGAGGCCACCTCCAAGAGACTTAGGAAATAATAGAATCAAACTTAGCACGAGTGGATTCCCTTGCCATATAGCGACAACCCTTCCACTCAACACCTTCGGGTCAATTGAGTCCTATGGCGGCGAACTCAATGGAGTTATCATTTATGTTCTCCTCTTGATATCGAATTCCAAAAAGTATAACTCAAGACTACAACCAGCCCAAATTGTGTGCCTTGAAATGGCTTTACTTTTACGCTCTAGAGTATTTGCAAAGTTTCTTTCCGGTCCTCCATACAAAAATGAAAAATGAAAAAAACAACTGCACAATTTGATATACTTTTTGCAATATATATTTGAAATTATTTTGTAAGGTCTATATTCATTGGCAAATCCCATGACAAGACACACATTTTATTGTATCCCTAATTATCGAGTTGTAATTTATTTTTCTTTTATTTTTAGAGTGTCTGTTTAGGAAGTGGAGGAAATCAAATATTTTGTAACTTGCAAGGTAAAGATTGTAAGGAAAATAATTGGAAAGATTTGCTTGGGATTGGTTTGGGGCCTAATCAATTGGAAAGGTTTTAATTACTATAGGAGTTCTTCTTCAACAAGGAAAGGCCTTTGGCAGTATCTTTATAAAAGGAAGGAGTCATTAGAAAAATAAGGGGTCGGATTGATATAGAGGGACATGAACTGCGGCATTGATTTATTACGGTGATATCAACTTTGGCAGTGTGGCTATTACGCACAAAACCGACAAAGAGTTGCAGCACCTATATAACATTCTTTAGTTTTGGGTATTGGCGGTGAGATATATGATGAAGGATTGAGCAACACAATTATTACTCCAAAGAGCTGTTCTTCAATGTTCATTCAAGGTGTTAAGTCACTCTTCCAGTGGATTTCTGGAAGTATTCAGAGGACTTGAGGATTCAAGGCGCGCGACAATCAACCACTTGGTGCGGTGTACGTGGATTCGGCAACACGATCTTTGGTCAGTCGGTGAGGATTCACGATTGTGGTAATTAAGATCGTTTTGTAACTGCACAATGTTATTGTTTTTAGTGGATTGATTTCCTCCCGTGGTTTTTACCCTTTTTAAGGGGTTTTCCACGTATATCGTTGTGTTCATTGTTTATTGTTTTCAATTCTTTTTAGTTTGCTTGTTAAGTATTTGATAGCAGAAAAAAAGGATTTTTCACTTGGTATCAGAGCGGGTCGCTCATCCTATTAGAATTTTTTTTTTCTAGAGCGGATCCTTAGTAACAATGAACACAAATATGACTCATTTATCTAGTCGTATACCTATTCTAGATAGTGAAAATTTTGATTATTGGAAATCTAGAATAAAATCTGTAATGAGATCAGCTGATGAAGAAATTTGGAATTCATGCGTTAGAGGGTATAGTTATCCCCTGAAAACCGTAGATGACAAAACTTACTTCTGAGCTATCTGTCATTGAAAAAGCAATGCTACAAGCCAATAATCGTGCCTTAGACATATTATTTAGTGCTGTTGATATTAATGAACACCGTAAGATAGCAAATTGTGAAATTGCTAAAGAAGCTTGGGACATTTTAGTGACTTGTCATGAAGGAACAGACGTTGTTAAACAATCTAAGCTACAAAGACTCACTACAGAATTCGAAATAATTAGAATGCAAGAGGAAGAAACCTTTAATGAGTTCTACTCTAAATTGATCTCTATTGTCAATAGTTGTGAAACCCTTGGTGAGCCTATTCCTCCGTTTAGGGTTATTAAAAAAAATTTGAGGTCTTTGCCAGAATGATTTAAAACGAAGGTCACTATGCTTGACGGCAAACGAAAACTCAAAGAAAAATCTATTGAAGAAGTGGTAGGCCTCCTTCAGACTTATGAAGCTGATATGTTACAACCTGAGTCTCTGAAAACAAAAATTAAATCTTCGGCTACACCAATTGCTTTTTCTAGTTCGCAAAGCAAAAATAGGGATTCAGGGAGTGATAATGATTATGACATAGAAGCTATGACTCTATTTACAGAAAATTTTAAAAAGTTTTTTAAGAAAAAATCGACTGGTAATGATTTTAGAAACAAAAAGTCTAGTATAAAAGATAAACATGAGCCTTCTTCTGAAAAAGGGAAAAAGGGAGGTAAAGGATCACCTGCAGGGCCAAAGTGTTATGAGTGTCAAGGGTATGGTCACTTCGCACATGAATGTATTAACAAATTGAAGAAAAAGACTAATTTCAAGGCCAATATAACTTGGGATGACGACAGTGAATCTGACAACTCTGAGGAAGAACATGTAGATAACACAAACTTTATCGCTTTTGGAGCGTCTTTACAATCAAATTTTAGTGAGCAGGAATCCTCTGATGAGAGTGAGAATGAAGAAAGTGATGAGGTTTTGAGTTTTGATGAGTTGAAAGAATCTTATGATATGCTTTATAAAGAAAGTGTTAAGATCAGTGAGACTAATTTGAAATTGGCTGAAAAATATAAAAATTCTAAGATGGAATTAGTGATAGTTAAAAAGCAAGTTGAAGAGCTGCAAGGGTTCTTGAACAGTGTCGCTAATGAGAATGAAAAGTTGAATAATGAGGTTGAGAGTCTTCGAGAAAAGAACAAGGTCTTAACCGATTTAAACACCACCGCGGAAGAAAAAATAAAAATGCTAAATATTGAAATTGATAATGCTAATATTCTATTTGAGCGTTTAAATACAGGGACAAAGACACTGGATGACATTCTCAGCATACAAAGACCGGCAAGTGACAAAACAGGGCTTGGATTTTATGAAGCTTCACCCTCAAAAGCACTAGAAGGTAGGGCAAACGAGTTGCAATCGAAAAAGGTAATATCAAAATTCTGCACTATAAATACTGCCGATTACGTGATTGAAAAGGCTCATGATATTAAGAAAGGTAATTATGTTCAATTCATTCCTACATGTCATTATTGCCGAGTAAAAGGTCATATTAGACCTAATTGTTTCAAACTTCACGGCTACCATTGTGTTGATCATAACCATGTTCATCTCGGTAAAAGTGTCTCCAAGCATCACAACGTTCATAAATCTTTGGTTAATCATGCGAACTATGATAATGGTAAAAACATAATAGTGAGAAGCTTTAGACCAAGCAATCAAATTAAGTCATCTCAAGTTCGGACTCGATCCATATGGGTCAAGAAGTGTGATTTGCATTGCTTTGCTGCTCAAACAACATTAAATGCTAGGAACTCTCACATGTGGAATTTTAATGGTGACTACTCACATCATATGTCTGACGATAAGTTTGGCCGGGGTATGCCTAGTTGATTGAGTCTCTTTGGAGTGATTTACTTAGTAGTGTTTTTATTTTATTTTATTTAATATTCTTTTATTGCGTTGATACTTTTATTTTTGCTCTTAATAATAATAAAAAAACATTCATATTTGAAAATTTTGGGCTTAGCATGCTTTTTGAGGACGAGTTGTCAGCTTTGAGACTTATTCATATCCACATCTTTGGGAATGCATGCAAACGTTTTGTTAACTCCACTCATGAGATGCATTAGGTAATTTGTTGTAGCATGCCTTAAGATTCTGTGATCACCACCCCTGCACGTCAGGGTTGGTAAGATTACGTAGAGAGGAAAGTGAATTCTCATGCACCTGGGTATGTCTTGTCCTTTCTCTCGGCGATTGACCATTTTTTTTGGGCATCATTTATTTTTCTGGATACAATGGTTCTTTAAGTGCAGTTTAAAAAAAAAAAGAAAAAAAAAAAAAGAGGAGTACAGTTGGAAAAAAAAAAGTATCTTTATATATGATTATCCAGGCATTCATTGAGTAACCGGGCAATCGGGGTAAGGTACTCTCCCTCTGAGTGTTCGCGTCAAAAGATGGATAGACTTTGTGAAAGCGTTCGTGATTGGACCATTCGCTTAGTAACCGGGCATTGGGTATGAGGTACTCTTACTCCCAATATTCGTGTCAAACAGCAATGGGGTAAAAGCGAAAACACGACTATGAAATTCTATCAAACATTAACTATTAAGTTGAGGGGGGAGTTGTCTATTTTCGGTGGCACAAAATTTGTATCGATGAGTGCCTGGTTTGACTTCGTGAGGGGGAGAGTGCTTGATAGTCCAAGGATACATGAGAATTTTCGACTACTCAGATAATAATTCTAATTTCCTTTGACGTGTCACACACACACCTTGTCACAGATTCATAGTGCATGTTGCAACTTATCTCCAAATTCACTCATGATGGGTTTAACACAAATTTACTCATGCATTGCTAAATCTTGTCATATTGTATGAGCCTCATTTTTTACTGCTTATTCTTAGGACAACTGTGCTGCCTTGCTTCATTTTTTTTATATATCATCGGGCATTAATTTTCAGTTGTGAGTTTAAGTATATGCGCAGGAAGTGCCTGACCGTTGTTTAGTAGTTGCTTGAGCACTTTAAACTATCTAAAAAGGCACAAGATATTCAACTCTTGCTTGAGCATGTTTATGGTCACATCCCCTGTTTCTTATTTTCTCCTAGCTTCTGAACATTTTTTTTTTGTTGATGTTTTTGATTATTTAAAAAAAAAAAAACTCAAAGACGAGAAACACTCTAGTTGGTTTCTATTGTTTCCTTATATATATTTATATATTTGTTGGGGTATTTTTTGTTTTTTTTACCTTTCCTTTTGTCTTAATTGTGTTGCATCCCTATAGAGTTCCTTTGGGGATTATGGTTTCGGTTACTGGCTCTAGATGTTTTCCACTGCTCACTAGTCTATAATGGCTCTTTCTTTGTTTACTTCATCATATATATTCGGCTGAATATTTGCTTTGTAATGGCTCATATTGATTGATGGCTCTTCCTTTGTCATTCCATGACAAAAAGGGGGAGAAATTTATTGACTAACTATAACAGATTGTCTTTTTAGTGTGCGTGCAGCTTCACATGTCATGAACAATCTGTTAAGGGATATGTTTTATTTGTTAAGTGTGTTTTGTCATGGAAGTGCCAAAGGGGGAGATTGTAAGGTCTATATTCATTGACAAATCCCATGACAAGACACACATTTTATTGTATCCCTAATTATCGAGTTGTAATTTATTTTTCTTTTATTTTTAGAGTGTCTGTTTAGGAAGTGGAGGAAATCAAATATTTTGTAACTTGCAAGGTAAAGATTGTAAGGAAAATAATTGGAAAGATTTGCTTGGGATTGGTTTGGGGCCTAATCAATTGGAAAGGTTTTAATTACTATAGGAGTTCTTCTTCAACAAGGAAAGGCCTTTGGCAGTATCTTTATAAAAGGAAGGAGTCATTAGAAAAATAAGGGGTCGGATTGATATAGAGGGACATGAACTGCGGCATTGATTTATTACGGTGATATCAACTTTGGCAGTGTGGCTATTACGCACAAAACCGACAAAGAGTTGCAGCACCTATATAACATTCTTTAGTTTTGGGTATTGGCGGTGAGATATATGATGAAGGATTGAGCAACACAATTATTACTCCAAAGAGCTGTTCTTCAATGTTCATTCAAGGTGTTAAGTCACTCTTCCAGTGGATTTCTGGAAGTATTCAGAGGACTTGAGGATTCAAGGCGCGCGACAATCAACCACTTGGTGCGGTGTACGTGGATTCGGCAACACGATCTTTGGTCAGTCGGTGAGGATTCATGATTGTGGTAATTAAGATCGTTTTGTAACTGCACAATGTTATTGTTTTTAGTGGATTGATTTCCTCCCGTGGTTTTTACCCTTTTTAAGGGGTTTTCCACATATATCGTTGTGTTCATTGTTTATTGTTTTCAATTCTTTTTAGTTTGCTTGTTAAGTATTTGATAGCAGAAAAAAAGGTTTTTTCATATTTCTCTAACTGATTGGGCAAAAAGAAATGACATTATCTTGATTGTCTTAGCTATACTAGTTATATACACATAATCTCCCATCTTCAAAAAATTACCTGCAGTCACTTGCCTAAACACATTTTCAGCCATGAAATCGTACTTCGAAATTGATACATTTTTTAGGTTTTGGTTATATTGCGTTAGTGCAAATATTTGTGCGTTGTGAGACTAGTAGGCGACGACATATCTTTTCTGATACCTCAGTGTTGAGGTCAATGTTGGGATTCCACCCCGTGTGGGCCTGTTGGGCTTAGGCCCAGAGGGAGTGGATTAGGGTTTAATGTGTACTCTATAAATATTCTATGATGCCTTGTTATTGTAGTGTGGTAGCACAATGTAGAGAGAGAGAGGCAGAGAGTGTGAGAGGGGAGCCGGTTGTGGCTCTCCCGGAGAGAGAGATACACGAGAGACTTGGTGAGGTTTCATTATTGTGAGATGAGAGTGTGAGTGTGTAACACAAGATCACGGATTTCCTCCGGATTATAGTGAAACCCCCCTCCCCGTGGATGTAGGTCCGATTTGGCCGAACCACGTATATTTGTGTGTTGTGTTTCTCTTGTTTTACTGCTTCTGTTGCGTGTGGTGCGTTGTTGGAATCCTAACAACTAGTATCAGAGCTTGGGTTGAAGCACCGGAGAGCGCAGAGCAGTCGGAAAATCACTCGGAGGCCATTGGAGCACTGTTTGAAGTTCTGGTCGGACAAAACAAGTGACGAAACCTTGTTTTTGATCAGTAGGTAAGGTGCTACTCTCGGAGACGAGTTCAACGGAGTGCTCGGGCTATTTTTTGGTCACCGGAATAGCTCCCACGGTCGATTTGAAAGTCGACGGACGGAGGCGGAAAGGGGCGGAGGAACAGAGACTTAGCGGTCGTGCTTAGAGTGATCGGATAGAAGTTTCGAGCACGGGGTTTTGTTCGGACTGGAGAGACGATCACGGAGATACAAGCCCGGTCGCCGGAAACTGACGGACGCGCCGCCACGCGCCGCCTGAAGAATGGGGCGTCAGATCCCGCGCGGCCGTGTGTTGCACGCGCGGAATAGTCTGGAAGACGACCACGTGGCGTCCAGTCAGCAGCCACGTGGTGACACGACAGCGCCACGGAGGATGCTACGTCAGCGGGTCAATGCCACGTCAGCAAAGGGTCAGAAGGGTCATGATTCAGAGTCAAAGAGGTCAAAGGGGTCAAAGGTCCAGGTCAAGGGGTCAAAAGGATCAGAGGTCAGGTCAAAGGGGTCAGACCGGGAGTCAAAGGGGTCAAACCGGTTAGACCGGCGGCTCAGAGAGACGGCAGATCGGGTCAGACCGGATCAGACCAGACCGGCGGTCCGGTGTTAGACCGGAAAGTGTTTTTTGACCGGTTCAGTGGGATTTTGACCGGTTCATGGCCGGTTCAGACCGGTTCCCCACTCGGTTTTTCGTTCCGGATCTAACCACGCGCTCTGTTTTTTGTGAAGAGGCTCGGAAGCAGGTTTTGTTGCTGGATTGAGCCGGATTTGAGTGTTCGGAGGCGTTTTGGGTTGTGAGGAGGCTGTTCCTAGCTATTTGGACGGTTCCGGATTCATTGGTGGGCTTGGATTTGAGTGATTCGAGTCAGTTTTTGCAGTCCTAGATACATCCGGAGAGATTGTGGAGGATCCGACGCGGTCAGATCAATCAGATGGGATGATGTTGAGTCGGAGGCAGACCATGGGAGATCCGATGGGAGTTCAGGGGGTGCTAGGAGAGTTGGGATTGGAACATGAGTGAACCAAGAAGCAGGATGAGACCCGAGAAAGCTGACGGAGAGTGGCGAGAAGACCTGGACGAGACGACAAGTTGCCTGAAGACAGACGAGAAGCTCGCCAAATCAGATGCAAAGTTGCAAACTATTGGCTCTCACCAACTGGCTCGCTCTACAGACGCTCTCGGACTGGACCGTACCTCATGCTGGTCCATCAGAACCAAGTCTACTCCATACTTCAGGAGCTCCATGCCGATAGCAGAGGCTGCCACTAGGGAGGAAGATCCATTGCTCACTAAGCCATCACTCAGGGGTACTGGTGGCCTAAGATGAAGGAAGATGCTGAAGAGTTTATTCGGAGATGCCACAAGTACCAACTGTTCAAGCCATTGATTCACCAGCCAGCCAAGGACCACCAGCCAATTGTCAGTCCATGGCCCTTTGCTCAATGGGGCTTGGACATAGTAGGAGAGCTTCCACTTACTCCGGGAGGATTTCGCTACTTTATAACTGCTACTGATTTTTTTTCTAAGTGGGTGGAAGCCGAGCCTTTGGTCTTCATCATCGAGGCAAATGTCAAGAGCTTATTATGGCAGAACATTATCTCTCGGTATGGGGTTCCTTACACGATCGTCTCGGACAATGGGAAACAGATGAAAGAAGTGTGTGACAAGCTCGGAGTTTGCTTTTTCAACTCCACCCCTGTTTATCCTTAAGGTAACGACCAGGCTGAGGCGTCTAACAAGACGGTCGCGGCTGGACTCAAGAGAAGGCTAACTACTAAACGAGGAAAATGGGTTGAAGAGCTACCACACGTCCTTTGGGCTTTCAGGACCACTCCGAGACACTCTACTGGTCAAACTCCCTACTCTCCCGCCTATTGTATTGAAGCCGTTATCCCTATCCAAAAGGGGCTCCCAACAATCCGTACTGAATATTTTGATGAGAACGTGAACGATTCAACTCTCAGTAACGATTTGGATCTGGCCGAGGAGAAGAGGAAAGCAGCTCAGGTAAAGTTGGCAGCTTATCAGCAGGAGGTTGCTAAAGGCTACAATAAAAAGGTTCGGATGAGGACTTTCTGCCCAGATGATTTGGTGATCAAAAAGGTTACTGACAAGAACAAAAAGAGGAAGTTGATGCCCAATTGGGACGGTCCATACTGAGTCGTGAAAAATGTTGGGAAAGGAGCCTACCAGCTTGAAGACATGGATGGAAAGCTTGTGGATAAGCCATCGAATGCCTACAAGTTAAGGAAATACTATGCTTAGGGGTATTTGTTGCTCGGATAAAGTTTTTGTACTCAAGTCTGTTTTACAATCCAAGAAGTACCACACCAACTGTTGAATCAATGAAAGAAACTTCTCTCCAAATATAGTGTATTTTAATTGTGTCTCGGTATTTATACCAAACGGCTTCGGCTAAGGCACATTTAACACATGGGTTTTGCCCATAAGATCTTAGCTCGGTATAATTACTGAGCCAAACCTATAACCAGACTTTTCATTAAAACACCGGAATGGTGGTAACAATATGAACTCCTCAGTTTACTAGCTTAACTACAACAAAATCATGCTATGGCGAGGAAAAAAATTTGTCGCTAGAGCATCAATTTTCGTCGCCTAAGGTATTAGCGAGGAAATATTTCCTCCCCACTTTCCTCGCCTATACTGTGTCGCAAAAGGTATTGACGAGGAAAAATCATTTTCCTCGCCTATTGTAGACAATTAGTGACAAATTTTTTCCTTGCCATTTCTAAAAAAAATCCGTCTAGCGCCTGATACTACTATCTACCAAAAGCAACATGCAAGGAAAAATTTCCTCGACAATTACATTTTAGGCGAGGAAATTTTTTGTCACTAATTTTAGCGCATTACAAAAAAAAATTAATACTCTCTTAATACTCTCCCAAGCTTCCTTCCTTGCTCTCGCTAAAGCTCGAACCCTTGACCTCTTCTATAGCGCGCCTAACACCTATCCACCTCACCAACATTGCAATTCACTTCACATTTGGACTATTTAATATATATACTTGTTTTGGTATGT